>JANAVB010028000.1:27422771-28155271 GCA_029216955.1 Iris pallida | reverse complement strand
TCTGACTATCTGACGCATGTACATCTCTGCCAGCTTTTCCGTAGACAGTCCCACCTTAAAAGACAAAAAGTGGGCCGATTTGGTCAATCTATCAACGATAACCCAAATCGTGTCTTTTCCTACTGGAGATCGTTGAAGTCCAGACACAAAGTCTATAGTGTTGTGCTCCCACTTCCACTCTGGAATGGTTAGTGGCTGAAGCAGACCACCTGACCTCTATCTCTCAGCTTTCACCTGCTAGCACACCAAGCATCGAGATACAAACTGAGCTACCTCTCGCTTCATGCTATACTACCACACGTGCTCCCTCATGTCTTTGTACATCTTGTTCACTCCAGGATGCATATAGTACTAAGAACGATGCTCTTCCTGAAGAATCTCCTCCCGAAGCTCTCTACTCGAAATGCACAATCTAGTACTGTGCCTCAGTGACCCACTTCGGCTATAGAGAAATCGTCTAGCAATCCTGCCTGCACCTGCTCCCTCTCCCTGATGCTCCTTATGGCCGCGTTAACAAACTGTGCTGATCTGACTTTGTCTATCAACAAAGAGTGAATCTGTAAACCCCACATCCGAACCTCCATCCCCAGAACAACTACCTCGATAACCAAACTATCCAGATCGGCCAATAGATGACGATCTACCGTGCACAGGCAGGGTCTCGTGCGTATGTGTCGGGTCTTCTAGGACACGACATGTCCAACCAATGGTCATAGGTTCGTGCCAGTAGATAGGCTAGGTGTTATGGTACGTGTGGGTCCAACTGGTAAGTGTTCAAGTAGTGTCATATCGAGATACCAAGCCCGTGTCAGCGGCCAATTTCTCGCATGTGTGTGTACCAATGTGAATACTATGGAGTCAATTTCTCACCGAATACTCCACCAAATGTCCCTAAATTTCATGTGTGGGCTGTCAGTGAATGCCTACACGTGTCCACCAAGTTTTGTGTCACCACGTGTCGTATCCAGAGAGATCTGGACACGAGGTAGCAGGACAGTGCACCACAGTCCTGTGCCATGTCCCCGTGTCCAATAACTGTATCCAAACCACTCTAAACCAACTCAGTCATTACAATAATTAATATACACATATTTAGCTACCAAATCATGTAACTAGTTTTGGGAATTAATAAAATTCATTTCTTTGTGGTATTTCACCAAACACTTTACATAATACTCCGATACTCCTCCAATACGCTCCCAAAATGGATTCAATTTCCTACCAAACTTGGCCTAGGACTAGGGGGGCCCTAAATGAATGTATCTAAGGAAAGAAATCAGAAAATTAATAGGTTTAGAGGCTATTACCTATTGAGAGTTAGAATCTCAATAAAATTACACTTGAGAGCCAAATCCCTCCACTTTAAATGGTCATCTTGCTTCAAATCCTTGCTAACTAGTCACTAATGACCTTTTCTACACTAGGGAGTGTATTGCAATTGATTAGGCTCAATTTAGAGTTGATTTGGATAAAGGGGGTAAATTTGGGGAAGAACACAAATTAGGATTTGAAGATGTAATGAGAGGCAAGGGGGTCTAACATGTGTTTATATAGGAGGGGGCACCTCTTGGCCGGCCATGCCTCAATCCTAGGGTTAGGGTTTGTCCAAGTTCGGTTTAAGGGCTTTTTTTAGGTGTAATTCAAAGCTTTCTAGGTAAAGGCCCATCCAAACTAGGGTTTCAAGCTAAATATCTAACTTAGACTAATATCTAGATATTACTAACATTATCATTTAGTTAGAGGCTTCTAATCTAATATCTAGGCTCATGACTAATATCTAGTTTAGGGCAATTCTAGGTAAAGGCCTAATCACTTAGCACATTACCAATTGATCAAAATCCAAATTAATTCAAAAGTCACAAAATGACCAAAATACTCTTAGTCTAAAAAGTGGTAATTAGCTAATCTAATCACATGATTAGGTCTTCATGGTCATGGTCAGTCTCTAGGCTAAGTAATTCTGGGGTTACACTAGTAAAATACCAAAATTACAATACACCAAATTAAATAGTATTAAATTAATTAAAATTTACCATAAATTATAAACATAATTTAAATCCTATTACTCAATGATTAATTTTACAAAAGTTCAAAATTACCCTTATTTTTGAAAAATGGTGGTTACAAGTCTATCCTCCCTAAAATAATTTTGTCCTCAAAATTTAAGGTGATCATACTCCTTCTAGGTCAAACCCCCAATCAATCAAGGTCAAGAAATAACATGCAATCATGGTCCTACTGTCATGATTTGACAGTCTCGAACAGGATCACTATAATATTTAGCGCATCACAAGAATATCATAACAGGTACTAATGAAATCATGCATCAAGGTGGAAAAGAATAACAGGAAAGACAGACCTGCTAACCCGTCACCCACAATGTCAGTCTCCTCGACCGTCAGCGCAATAGCCCTGCCCCTCTGGTATTGGGTATGGTGCTGCACCACAGGTAGCCTAGCTCCCTCTATCTAATCCATAATACTCAAGTAACATCCAAACTGATATTCCACTCCATTATACTAGGGCACCATCTATATGGTATCTATTCTACAATATAATAATCATATCCGTATATCTAGAACCATGTTACCAGAATCCTCGTCAAGCCAGTAAGTACGATAGCGATAATCCATAGAGTCCGCTACTAAGGTACATTCCTCTAGAATCATGGTATTTAAAAATTTTGTATTGCCGCTAGCTTGGCTACGAAAATCTTAAATTCCCACATCCAAGAAATACATCCAAAATTAGACTCTATACCTTCGCCATGTCAGCTAATATGGCTGTAGAAGACTTTAGATTACATAACTGAGGCAACCTAGTCCATAAGATTTATCTTGGTAAAAAAATTAAGTCAACAATGAACAAGAAGAATCAATTTCAACAACGAACAAAGAACTATACAGAAACAGTTGGAAATGAATTTTGAGATAGTTTATAATGAGATTCTCAAGGGTCATCCCAGGAATCTTCTCAAGTAGTCCTAACTGTGATTGAGTAACCTCTCACGCTAAAGCATATTCCTTATCTCTTACCGCAGCCATGCAGAAGTACAACTAATCGTCGTACTACTACGACTTCGCACTAATACGAATCTCGACCTGCATGGGCTACCACTAAAAATGTATCACGACCTGCACCCAGTAAGAGTACATGTACGTAACAGCACCCAGCCTATGCCACAAAATCGGTGGTACAATATTGTACTAGGTCACTATCTAAAACAACTCACGCAATTATATAATATACTTGTCATAGATCTCAACTCCAAAGGGAGGACAAGTATAGATATAATGTAACTCAATCACAAACTAAGCACGATAAGCTAACACAGAAGTCTATAACTAATAAGACTAAACAACAACAAAAATATAACTATTAAATAATAATATCTAAAACAATCTAAAATACAAGTCAATATCTCAACTTATTATAATTCAAGTTCTAAACATGAAATCTAAACAAGTCTACTAAACTAGTCTCCCGATCACTCCTGAGATTCGGGGCCAAAGGTAGCTAATCCATCTCCGGGTCCATAGCATGTAGGGCAAGTGTCCTTGGGGCAAACATCTGTAATATTTTGTCAATGTATCCAGTCAGGATTGGAACTAGCACAACTCATCTAGAAATCTCAAGTAAATAACAAAAAATATAAAGTAGTTATAGACAGTTATATTGATGAACATGGAAGTTTTAGGCAGGTAATAATGTAGAGCAACAGTTAAAGTACAAGAGAAATAATATAATAAATCAGAAGATCATGGCAATAAAGACTGTAAATAAAATCTAGTTGAACTAGAGTAATGCTATATAAGTCCAGACAGTACAATGTAAGTCGATGGTGATCCCAATGTGAGTCTAGTACAATACGAGTCGAGTGTGATTCCAATCAATGATTCTAGTAGGGTAGTTCGAGTAAGGTGGTTCTAATAATGATCGTTGATGGTTCTAGGGATGTTTCTAGATAATACTCTAAGTATGTTTTAAAATACTGAGATAAACATGTAAACAGCTAGGGGTAATCAGGCACATCGCACACTGATTAGATGAGGGATGGCTAGCGTTCGAATATAGTTGACAGGGAGGTGGTGTCACTCCCACTTTTCATAAATAGGGGTAAAATGGTTATTTTGCATTTTTGGATATTTTGGAATTATTGTTTCATAAATAATATTGTTTGGGAGTTATTTGAGTCGGGTACGAATTTTAACTCATTTCGACTTGTATCGGAGACCTGGGATAGCTTAGACTCTAGTTTGGACCCACTCATTAGTTAGACATGGCCAACTAGTCCCACTATTTAAGTTAGAGAGGTTAGGCTAATCCCACTTGATTAGGTTAGTCTAATTAGAGACTCAAACTAGACCTTTTTAACCCTCAAACCCTAACATGACTTAAGTTGATTCAATGGAGACCAAGGGGGGTATTTTGGACCTTGCACCAAGAGGAAAAGCCCTACATGGCCGGCAAAACCTGTTTGGGGGTGAGTCACCACTTCTTCATTAATTTCTAGCCTCTTTTCTCTCCATGTGTTCTTCCCCAAATTAGAGAGCCTTCTCCATTGATTTCATCTCCAAATCAAATCATTCCTCCATAGTTTCTTCCATCAACCTTCCCCAATTACTCTAGTGGAGCTACTATCAACTTTTGGGAGCAAGGTGGACTGGGGTGTGTCCTTTACAATAGATCTTCGTGTCGGAGCCGTGTCAGAAGGAGATTCATTGGGATCCATCTCCTAATAGGTACAATCTATCCTCTAAATCTATTTTCCCATGCATTTCGATTAGTTTTGAATCCATAGGATCTACCCCCATGGTTGTGTCTCCATATGTGTCAAGTTTGAGGCCATTTGGAGACTCCTAGGAGAAGTTACCATGTGGCTTTGTGTCCTAATATGCAAACCCCCAATTTGGACACCCCATGTGTTTTGTGTCTTTGTCTCTTGCCTTTTTCATGTTTTAAATTCAGTTTTAATATGCTAGAGTGTCCTTATATTCATGTGTGTGTGTGTTTATACATATATATATATTCATGTGGGTGTGTGTCTATTTATATATATTGTATGAGTGTGGATATATATACATATATTATATATATATATATATATATATTTTTTTTTTTATATACATATATTATATATATATATATATATATATATATATATATATATATATTAATATATATATATATATTAAAATATATATATATATATTTTTTAATATATTTTTTAAAATATATATATATATATATATATATATATTAAACTATATATATTAAAATATATATATATATATAATATATAATATATATTATCTTTTTAATAAAAAGCAATTTATTGAAATTAAGGGGTGGCTCTGAAAGAGCATTACAAGCGGGTCCAGGGCCAAGAAATACAAAATGGGCCCTGCCAGAGCAGGTGGGAATTAGAACAGTAAGATAATCGAAATAACTGAAAATACGAAAATTCTAAAACCCTAACCAAAATTTCGAAATTTCAAAGAAGAAATTTCAAAATTTCGGAACGGCGTTACGGGTTCTGCCCGTTAGGGAAAAGTCGGGTCCTGCCCGTTGGGGAAAATGGAGGGTTTGGCACGCGACCCAATGCGCGTGGGGGGGTCTACGCGAGGCGCGTGGGGGGAGTGTTGCCCAATGCACGCACGTGTATCGAAACGGCACGCGGACAGACGCGGCACTCTGCCCGAGAGACAGCCTGCCGAGGAGGGAGAGCAAGCCGCCCGGAGCCAGGGGACTCCGGCGGGGCCGACCGGGAGGGGGACGTCGGACGGTGCTCCGGCGTCGAAGCCAGAGGGGCGGAGACGCAGGGGAGCACCGGAGGAGGATGGAGGATGGGGTGCCGGCGTCAGAGCGAGGACGCAGGGGAGCGCGGAGGTCGGAGGACGGGGCTCCAACGTCGGCGCGGATGCGCGAGGGGGGAGGAAGCAGCGGGCGGAGTCGCGGAGGACGGGGGACACCGACGGGGGGAGAGACGGGAGGCCCAATTGTGGGCATGATACCGGCAGGGGCAGGGAGCGACGGGGAGGAGCGCTCCGAAGGGCGCCACACGGGCTCGCGAGAAGGGAAAGAGCCCCGCCGAAAGGGGGAGGGCTGGCCGGAGGGGGTGGAGGGCTGGCCGGAGGACGGGGAGCAGCGTCGACGACCACAGCTAATGGGAGAAAGTGAGGAAGGAGAGGGGGAGGGGACGGGATCGGCGGAGGGAACGCCGGAGACCTGAGCGGCCGCCACGGGACGGGGACAGCACGGCCACCGCCGGAGAAGGGGACGCTACGCGTCCCGAGGGGGGCTCGCGGCCCGAAGGGGGTTGGGGAGAGACCACCGACGCGAGCTCCGGCGAGTGGGCCCAGGCGGCGGGGGAGGAGGGAGGAGCCTCCAGCGGGCCCGAGGACAGAGGGGGGGAGAGGGTCGGGGGACTCGCTGCTAACCGGGAGGCAGAGGGAGGATGCTGCCGGGGTGGGCCACTTCAGGGAGGAGGAGTCCGTAGCAGGAGGCGCGGCGGGGGAGGATGGCGCCGCCTCGGGCCGAGGAGGGAGGGAGCCGGGCCGGGGGGGGCCGGAGGAAGGCGGCAACACTGGGGACGCCTCAGGCAGGGGGCCGAGGACGCCAAGGAGTGCTGCCAGGGCCGGAGGGGTACAGCGCCTAGGCCCGTCGGCGCCGTGGGCGACGGGGACGACGATGCGGGAAGAGAGGGGAGAGGGGTGAAGGGAGGAGCCCGCTCGCCGAGAAGTGGACCCCCCACAGCGGAGGGGCCGACGAAAGGAGGGAGGGGCCAAAGGGGTGGGGGACAGGCGGTGGAAGGCCAGCCAGGGGAACGGGGGGGAGGGAATAGCCACCGAATTGGAGGAGGAAGATGAAGGGGCCAGCCGAGCCGAGGAGACTGGCCGGCCAGCCGAGCCAGGCAACCACCGGGGGGGGCGGTGTGGCGAGCAGGGGAGCTCCCGCTCCCACCTGCTTCCTCATCATTCGTTTTATCATATATATATATATATATATATATAGCGGATCAAAAGCCCCCCTTAGAAAAACCCCCTAAAAACCCCCTCACTCTAATTCGTAATATTAGTGTTAATATTAATATTAATATTAATGTTAATGTTCATATTAATGTTAATATTAATATTTATTTTTTTATTTTTTATATTAGTGTTAATGTTAATATTAATGTTGATGTTAATGTTAATATTAATTTTAATGTTAAGTTTAATATTAATTTTAGTATTTAATGTTAATATTAACATTAATATTAACATTAACATTAATATTAACATTAATATTAACATTAAACTACGGATTAGAGTGGGGGTTTTTTTTAGGGGGTTTTCTAAGAGGTCTTTTGATCCGCTTCCATATATATATATATATATATATATATATATATATATATATATATATATATATATATATATATATATATGTATATATAGAGGGGAGGGAGTATATTGGAGTGTGGTAGGGAGAGTGAGAGGCAAAGAGGGGCTGCTGGCCTAGACAGCAGCAGCTGTGTGTCTCCACATGGGACACACCACAGCAGCAGGAGCAGAAGTCCCCACAGGGAACTGCATCGATTTTGCACAGCAGCAGGAGCTGCCTTAGCAGCAGCTATCCGCAGCAATAGGCTGCTGTGCAACCCTATTTCACCCCCCAATTGCACCCTATTAGCCCCCCACTATAGCCCCTATGTGACCCTATATATATACCCACTAAAAACCCCCATTCTAGAGCCTATAGGTGAGTGTTTGAGTGTGTCAAAGTGAGCAATAAATGTGAGAGTTTGTGTGTGTATGTGGGTTGGGTTGAATGAGGGTTAGTGAGTTAGAAATCTTAGGATCCTAAGATATCAAATAAGTGTGAGATACTCTATGATACATGAGTGAGTGATGCATGGGATGCAAATAGATGATGGTAAGTGAGGGTGAGTGAGCGTGGTGGAGAAAATAGGTTAGGTTAGTATGTGGTATCTTGATATCTCAAGATTACCTTAAGGTAATGTGTAGGAAACTAACATATTAGAATAGATGGTTTTGATGTCCAAGATAGTGGGAATTTATGGTTGGTAATGGCTAGATAGGTTAGTATCTTGCTACCCTAGGATACCGGGAGGGATACTCCCAAAGCAAAGTCGATTTGCCTTAGTGATTGCAAGGTAAGGTAAATGTAATGTAAAGGAGTAAGTTAAGGTAATTGGGTAAAACTAAGATACGGGTTTAGGAATACAAGATTGGTTTATATTTAGGATGTCTTTGTAGGTAAATACTAGAAATGGTATGTTTAGTCTAGTTTTGACTCGGTTGACCCAGAGTTGACTTTTTACACAAAAGTCAACCACAAGTCAACTCTTTACCTAGAATGGTCTAAAACTCAACCAGAGTTGACCAGTTGACTGAAAGTCAATTGTTAGTCAATATTTGCCTAGCTTGACCTAGGGTTGACATAGAGTTGACCAGAGTTGACCAGTTGACCAAATATCAACTGTAAGTCAACTCTTGACCTAAATTGACCTAGTTTGACTTGGTTTGACTTTCTGTGACGTAGTATGACCTAGTGTGACCTAGTGTGACTCAGTGTGACCTAGTATAACCTAGTTTGACTTAGAATGACTTAGTTTGACTTAGACTTGCACATCAAAACTAAATTAGCATGCCTTTCATTATCAAACCCTATTTTGACTCATGGTATCTCATCTTTAGGTCTATGACTTCACTGAGCATATGTTCACCTTATCAGCTCAGGACCACAAGCGAGTACATTCACTGATAGTTTTAATTATCTTGATATATGTTATATCTAATTCAGTTGTAGTGTCTTACGTGATTCCCGACACGATGTTTCACGGACTAGTATATGTCGGATCCTGTCATGAGATGTTATTCCTGAACTTTCTTGGTATATTGGTACATGATATTTTTTGTTTTTCGTACTTGTATATACATCAATTTGGGAGTAGGCTAGCCCCCTGCTTTTGAATCCCTTGTCATGACGTATCATGTCCGGATCCGTGATACTACTCGGGGATGGAGAGTTGTTAGTGGTTATGTGATCAATGCCATACTTGTATTCCTATACTTGTTCATAGATATACCCTCACTTCACGTAGGGTAAAGCCTGACCCTACTTGTTCATAGCTTACCATGCTGGCTGGCCTGACCCAGAGTTCTTCTTTTTTTTGTTCATAGCCAGTCAGATGGTACAGCCTGATCTTTATCCAAGTCGATCACATAATGCTCTAATAACTCATGGCACAGTTTATGTTTATGATTATACATCATATATCCCTGTTTTGTTCTACATTCCTGTATTTTATACCATGACATGATATCCAGTTTACATATCCTATTTATATTTCTTGTCTTAATATTTCATCTTGTTTTTCATTATGATTGTCTCTTATAGAATTTGTCAACTCATATGGAACTGCTGTTAGTGTTTTGTACTTGCTTATATCCTGACAGGATAACCCTGTTGATGTTTACAGATGATTTAGAGGCCGATTGCTCGACTTCTATGGCTACGGCATAGATAGCGAGTATGACTTGGACATTCCTGTGGAGCCGGTGCCCTTAGAGAACGTACCGTCTACTTAGACTAGTTAGATAGGCTTGCCTGGACTGTGATCCAGCTAGTGCTTCTGACTTGTAGTATACATATTATTTTGGGATTTTGTTATGTGTCTATATATCTAAACTTGTGTTGGGATCTCGTACTTAATTTCAGTTATTTCCTTCTATTATATTTCCATATTTCATGCTATCTTCCTTAGAAGTCTTGTGATTGAGTTGTGACATTATATACCTCCGTATGGAGAAGACAGGTACCATTATATTGTGTTTAGATGTTGTATGTTATAGAGGAACTATACAGCGTTCTACCGTCGATACTGCGACGTAGGCTCGACGTACCCTCGTGCCCGTGCCCCTACTTTGGGTGCGTGTCATGACACATTTTTATGGTGACCCATGCAGGTCCATGTCACAATTAGTGCGATCTCGTAATGGTACTCGACTTAGAGTACTAATTATGAGCCTACAATTAGGATATAGGTTCTAGGACATGATAGGAGATACTCAATCATATTTTAGAAAAAATTTCGATCTTTCGATTATCATAACAACTCTTCTTGCACTTGAAATTAATTGTCCTTCTTTGATAATGTCTTATCTTATGCCATATTGATCTCTTTATTTCAATCTGTCTTCAGGATGACGATTACTCGAGCTCAAGCGGCAGGGTCTAATACCGTTCCTGAGAGGTCCGACCCTGTGGGACCACTTCCTTCGGTTGTGGGAGTAGCAGTCGAGGGAGCTCCCCCTACTATTCATGTCGTCCAGGCAGGAGTAGCATCAGCAGTTCCGGAAGGTCTTCTACCTCCAGTTATGAGGCCTTCTATAGTCATACCGGAGACTCTTCCACCGCCATCTCCGATATCGATGGATGCATTACAGATGTTTGTGCTCCTCCACCAGATGATAGAGACTCAGCGAGCGCAGGCAGAGGCATCTCAGAGGCAGTCTGAGGCGATGAGGCAGAGCATGGAGAATGCTCACCAGCTGGCGCTAGTAGCAGTCAAGAGGGTTGCTACAGCTCCGGTTCAGGAAGCTCAGGGCCAGGAGCCCCATCAGCAGCAGTCGAGGTCTGGGTGAGTGCTGGACTTCAGGAAGATGGTGCATCAGAAGTTCAAGAGGACAGAGGGCATCTTCTATGCTGATGACTGGCTGAAGGATGTGGAGCGTAGCCTAGAGCTGGCAAAGTTACCGAGGAGGCTGTGGGTCTCAGCCGCGACGAATCAGTTCTTTGACATAGCCCTGATGTGGTACCGTACAGATCCTCGTGCTTCTGTGAGAGGATTGACCTGAGAGAACTTCGGAAGACTCTTCAATAAGAAGTTCTATCCGGATGTAGCTCTGAGCGCGCTGGAGGGCCAGTTTGTAGGACTGGTACAGGGGAACTCGTTTGTGGACGAGTATGCTGCAGAGTTCTTCCATCTGAGTCATTTTGCTCCTGAGATGATTCAGGACGAAGGAGAGAAGGCCCACAAATTCAGGAGGGGCCTGATTTATGTAGTCTGTTCCCGTACGTCTGGGCATCACAATGCGACATTTAAGCAGGTCCTGATGGACGTTCAGATTGCGGAGGAGGATTACGGTCTGAGGCCGAAGAGGGACAGTGATGCTCTGGGGACTATTTCTGTTGCGGGGCCATCTAAGAGCCCTCACACTCAACATACCCAGCAGAGGCAGTTTCAGCAGCCTCAGTTCTAGCAACATCAAGCACCAGCATAGGTGCAGCATCAGGGACAGAAATAGAATGTCCAGTGTGCTTTCTGTGAAAAGCCGGGGCACACTCAAAAGGTTTGTCAGTTGAGATTGGGCGTCTGCTTGTTCTGTAGGGCGTTCGATCATCAGCTAAAGAGTTGCCCTGTTCGTGCAGTAAAGGAAGGGAAGGACCGAGCACCTCATGCTAGGGCTCCAGCTGGACCTGTAGTTCAGCAGAGGGGTCCGCCACTTCAGACACAGCAGCAGCAGTTTGTCCAGTATCAGAGGGGAGCACCCCAGGGCAGAGCATTCGTGCTGGCAGCTGGAGAGTCTGAGCCATTGGGCGATATAGTGGCAGGTTTTGTTCTACTCGATTTTTTTTCCTGCTTTAGCTTTATTTGACTCTGGTGCTATGTACAGTTTTGTGTCTGTTTTTTTTCTCTTAGACACAACATTATTGCTGAATCTCTGGGGAGGACTTGCAAGATTATGACTGTAGAGGAGGCAGAGTTTTGTTTGGTTCGCCTGGAGAGCCAATGTTTGTGTTCGCTAGGGAAGCAGCTTAGCCGGTAGATGGGTTCTATGGAGCTTTACTGGTGGGATAGGCATTGTCGTATCCATTGATAGCTAATTTCATGGATGTCTTTCCCGAAGAGTTGCCTGGGATGCCGCCAGATAGAGACGTTGAGCTCTCTATAGACTGTGCCGGGTACTAAGCCTATTTTGCAGCACATCTATAGGGTCAACAACAGCGAGTTGGCAGAGCTGAAGAAGCAAGTCGACGAGCTGTAGGACAAGGGATTTATCAAATCCAGTTCATCACCTTTGGGCACATTTGTTCTGTTGTACCAAAGCAGGATGGTACGATACGTATGTGTATCGATTACAAAGCACTCAACAACCTCACTATCAAGAATAAGTACCCATTGCCGAGGATTGATGACTTGTTCGATCAGTTGAGCAGCGCGAAGGTGTTTTCGAAGATAGACCTGAGGTCCGTTTATCATCAGCTGAAGGTGAAGTGGGAAGATGTTCCAAAGATAGCTTTTCGGACTCGGTACGGCCAGTACGAGTTCATTATCGTGCCATTTGGGTTGACCAATGCCCCAGCAGTGTTCATGAACTTGATGAATAAGGTATTCCATCAGTACCTTGACAAGTTTGTGGTGGTCTTCATAGATGACATCTTGGTCTACTCAAAGATGCCGGAGGAGCACGAAAAGCATCTGCAGATTGTGTTCGAGACTCTGAGGAAGGAGCAGTTCTACGGGAAGCTTTCGAAGTGCGAGTTCTTCCTGAACCAGATCGAGTTTTGGGTCATGTTGTGATTGAGCACGGGATCTCGGTGGACCAGAAGAAGATTGCAGCAGTGGAGTCTTAGTCTACACCCAATTCAGTTGTCAAGATTTGGAGCTTTCTGGGTTTGGCTCGCTATTATCGAAAGTTCGTCCAAGACTTTTCGCGGATTGCAGAGCCGATGACTAGACTCACCAAGAAGGACGTGGAGTTTATTTGGACTGAGGAGTGTTTGGCTGCCTTCGATGAGCTAAAGAAGAGGTTGACCTCAGCTTCGATCTTGACCTTGCCATCTAGGGCTGGTGGTTTCATGATCTACAACAACGCTTCTGGGAAGGGTTTGGGTTGCGTTCTTCAGTAGCACGGAAAGGTGATTGCCTATGCATCTAGGCAGCGACTTCCTCTTGAGATAAACTACCCTACTTACGATCTGGAGTTGGCCGATGTTATCTTTGCTTTGAAGTTGTGAAAGCACTACCTGTACGGAGAGCGAGTTGAGATCTTCACAGATCACAAGAGCTTGAAGTACATGTTCACTCAGAAGGAGCTGAACATGCGTCAGAGGCGGTGGCTTGTGCTGATGAAGGACTTCGATATCTCATTGCAGTACCATTCAGAGAAGGCTAATGTAGTTGCAGATGCCTTGAGTAGGTATCCAGTAGCTATGTATTTGACGGCAGATCATCATCTTTTGGCCGATCTGGATAGTTTGGGTATCAGGTAATTGTTCCAGGCATAGAGGTTCAGATCTGGGGGTTACAGATTTAGTCTGAGTTGATGGACAGATTCAGATCCGCACAGTATGATGATGTTTCCCTGAGGAGCATCAGGGAGCAGGTGCTCGCAGGTTTGCTCGACGATTTCTCTATAGCCGAAGATGGGTCACTGCGGCACTGTGCTAGACTGTGCATTCCGAGTGGAGAGCTTCAGGAGAAGGTTCTTCAGGAAGCACATCGCTCTCAGTACTCTATGCATCCTGGAGCTAACAAGATGTACAGAGACCTGAAAGAGCACGTTTGGTGGTATGGCATGAAGGGTGATGTAGCTCAGTTTATCTCGCTGCTTGGTATGTCAGCAGGTGAAAGTCGAGAGATAGAGGCCAGGTGGATTGCTACAGCCACTACCCATTCTAGAGTGGAAGTGGGAGCACATCACCATAGACTTTGTGTCCGAAATTCCACGCTCTTCTGGAGGAAAAGACGCGATTTGGGTCATGGTTGATAGATTGACCAAATCGGCCCACTTTTTGTCTTTCAAAGTGGGATTGTCTACGGAGAAGCTGGCAGAGCTGTACGTTCATCAGATTGTGAGATTGCACGGGGTTCCGGTGAGCATAGTTTCAGATCGGGATAGTTATTTCACTTTCCATTTCTGGAGGAGTTTGCATATTAGCTTGGGCACCCAGCTCAAGTTTAGTACCGCTTATCATCCCCAGACAAACGGACAGTCGGAGAGGACTATCCAGACTTTAGAGGATATGCTTCGCACGTGTGTGTTAGACCTCGGGTGTTCTTAAGAGGATCATCTTCACCTGGTAGAGTTTGCTTACAACAACAGCTACCAGGCCAGTATAGAGATGTCACCATTTGAGGCTCTATACGGACGGAGATATCGTACTCCCTTGTCATGGGACGATATCGGTGAGAGAGTGCTTCTTGGACCAGATATGGTAGTGGATGCAGCTTAGAAGGTTAGGTTGATTAGAGACAGACTTCGGGTGGCTCAGGATAGGTAGCAGCATTGGGCCGATAGCCACCGGAGACCATTAGAGTTCGAGGTTAGTTTTAGTTTCCTGTCGTATTTGTTTGTGATTGTTTGTGTGGTTGTGTTCTGAGTTTTATTTTATGTATAGGCTGGTGATATGGTGTTCCTGAAGATTTCTCCGACACGTGGCACGATTTGCTTAAGCCGAGGTAGGAAGCTTAGTCCGCGCTACATCGGACCTTTCACTATCCTTGAGAAGGTCGGTGTAGTAGCCTACCGACTGGACTTGCCACCTACGCTTGAGGGAGTGCACAATGTGTTTCATGTGTCCCAGCTAAGGCGGTACGTGGCATGTATTGGATCATTCAGCGATCGAGGTGGGACTTACTCTTAACTATCCAGAACAGCCAATGGAGATTCTGGATCGTCGGGAAAGGTGCTCCGGAACCAGGTCATACCCTTGGTTTGTGTTGCATGGAGGCACCACTCTCTAGGTGAGTCTACTTGGGAGAGGGAGGACGACATGTGGGAGTGTTTCCTTTATCTCTTTGAGCCCTGAGGTATAAGTCATTTTATTTTTGCATATGTTGCCTGTGTTTCGTTTTTTTCAATTTCGAGGGCAAATTTTTTTAAGGTGGATAGATTTGTCACTCCCACTTTTCATAAATAGGGGTAAAATGGTCATTTTGTACTTTTGGACATTTTGGAATTATTATTTCATAAATAATATTGTTTGGGGGTTATTTGAGTCGGGTTCAAATTTCAACTCATTTCGACTTGTATCGGAGACCCGGGGTAGCATAGACTCTAGTTTGGACCCACTCATTAGTTAGACATGGCCCACCAATCCTACTATTTAAGTTAGAGAGGTTAGGCTAATCCTACTTGATTAGGTTAGTCTAATTAGAGACTCAAACTAGACCCTTTTAACCCTCAAACCCTAACATGACTTAAGTTGACTCAATAGAGACCAAGGGAGGGTATTTTGGACCTTGCACCAAGAGGGAATAGCCCTATATAGCCGGCCACACCTAGAGGGGGATGAGTCACCACTTCTTCATTAATTTCGAGCCTCTTTTCTCTTCATTTGTTCTTCCCCAAATTAGAGAGCCCTCTCTATTGATTTCATCTCCAAATCAAATCATTCCTCCATAGTTTCTTCCATCAACCTTCCTCCAATCACTCTAGTAGAGCTTCTACCAACTTTTGGGAGCAAGGTGAAGTAGGATGTGTCCTTTACAATAGATCTTCGTGTCGGAGCCGTGTCGGAAGGAGATTCAATAGGTACAATCTATCCTCTAAATCTATTTTCCCATGCATTTAGATTAGTTTTGAATCCATAAGATCTACCCCCATGGTTGTGTCTCCATTTGTGCCAAGTTTGAGGCCATTTGGAGACTCCTAGGAGAAGTTACCATGTGGCTTTGTGTCCTAATGTGAAAACTCCCAATTTGGACACCCCATGTGTTTGTGTCTTTGTCTCTTGCCTTTTTCATGTTTTAAATTCAGTTTTAATGTGCTAGAGCGTCCTTATATTCATGTGTGTATGTGTGTTTATATATATATATATATATATATATATATATATATATATATATATATATATATATATATATGATAGAGGGGAGGGAGTATATTGGAGTGTGGTAGGGAGGGTGAGAGGCAAGGAGGGGCTGCTGTCCTGGATAGCAGCAGCTGTGTGTCCCCACAGGGGACACACCACAGCAGTAGGAGCAGCAGTCTCCACAGGGGACTGCATCTATTTTGCACAGCAGCAGGAGCTGCCTTAGCAGCAGCTAACAGCAGCAATGGGGCTGCTGTGCAGCCCCATTTCACCCCCGATTGTACCCTATTAGCCCTCCACTATAGCCCCTATGTGACCCTATATATACCCCACTAAAAACCCCCCATTCTAGAGCCTATAGGTGAGTGTTTGAGTGTGTCAAAGTGAGCAATAAATGTGAGAGTTTGTGTGTGTATGGGTTGTGTTGAATGAGGGTTGTGAGTTAGAAATCTTAGGATCCTAAGATATCAAGTAAGTGTGAGATACTCTATGATACATGAGTGAGTGATGCATGGGATGCAAATAGATGATGGTAAGTGAGGGTGAGTGAGTGTGGTTTAGAAAATAGGTTAGGTTAGTATGTGGTATCTTGATATCTCAAGATTACCTTAAGGTAATGTGTAGAAAACTAACATATTATAATAGATGGTTTTGATGTCCAAGATAGTAGAAATTTATGGTTGGTAATGGCTAGATAGGTTAATATCTTGCTACCCTAGGATACCGGGAGGGATACTCCCAAGGCAAAGTCGATTTGCCTTAGTGATTGCAAGGTAAGAGTAAATGTAATGTAAAGGGGGTAAGTTAAGGTAATTGGGTAAAACTAAGATACGGGTTTAGGAATACAAGATTGGTCTATATTTAGGGTGTCTTGGTAGGTAAATACTAGAAATGGTATGTTTAGTCTAGCTTTGACTCGGTTGACCCAGAGTTGACTTTTTACACAAAAGTCAACCACAAATTAACTCTTTACCTAGAATGGTCTAAAACTCAACCAGAGTTGACCAGTTAACTGAAAGTCAACTGTTAGTCAACATTTGTCTAGTTTGATCTAAGGTTGACCTAGAGTTGACCAGTTGACCAAAAGTCAACTGTAAGTCAACCCTTGACCCAAATTGACCTAGTTTGACTTAGTTTGACTTCCTGTGACCTAGTATGATTTAGTGTGACCTAGTGTGACTCAGTGTGACCTAGTGTGACCTAGTTTGACTTAGAATGACTTAGTTTGACTTAGTTTAACTTAGACTTGTACAACATAACTAAATTAGCATGTCTTTTATTGTCAAACCCTATTTTGACTCATGGTATCTCATCTTTAGGTATATGACTTTACTGAGCATCTGTTAACCTTATCAACTTAGGACCAGAGGTGAGTACATTCACGGATAGTTTTCATTGTCTTGATATCTGCTATATCTGATTCAGTTGTAGTGTCTTACTTGATTCCCGACACGAAGGTTCATGGACTAGTATACGTCGGATCCTGTCATAAGATATTATTTCTGGTCTTTCTTGGTATATTGGTACATAATATTTCTTGTTTCCCATACTTGTATAGACATCGATTTGGGAGTGGGCTGGCCCCCTGCTTTTGAATCCCGTGTCATGATGTACCATGTCCGGATCCGTGATACTACTCGAGGATGGGGAGTTGTTAGTGGTTATGTGATCAATGCCATACTTGCATTCCTATACTTGTTCATAGCTATACCCTCACTTTACGTAGGGTAAAGACTGACTCTACTTGTTTATAGCTTACCATGCTGGCTGGCCTGACCCAGAGTTCTTTTTTTTTGTTCATAGCCAGTCAGATGGTACAGCCTGATCTTGACCCAAGCCGATCACATAATGCTCCAATAACTCATTGCACAGTTTATGTTTACGATTATACATCATATATCCTTGTTCTGTTCTACATTCCTGTATTTTATACCATGACATGATATCCAGTTTACATATCATGTTTATATTTCTTGTTTTGATATTTCATCTTGTTTTTTATTATGATTGTCTCTTATAGAATTTGTCAATTCATATGAAACTACTGTTAGTATTTTATACTTGCTCATATCCTGACAGGATAACCCCATTGATGTTTACAGATGATTTAGAGGCCGATTGCTCGACCTTCTATGGCTGCGGCATAGATGGAGAGTATGACTTGGACATTTCTGTGGAGCTAGTGCCCTTAGAGGACGCACCGTCTGCTTAGACTAGTTAGATAGGCTTGCCTGGACTGTGATCCAGCTAGTGCTTCAGACTTGTAGTATACATATTATTTTAGGATTTTGTTATGTGTCTATATCTCTAAACTTGTGTTGGGATCTCGTACTTATTTTCACTTATTTTCTTCTATCATATTTTCATTTTTTATGCTATCTTCCTTAGAAGTCTTGTGATATGAGTTGTGACATTATATACCTCCATGCGGAGATGACAGGTACCATTATATTGTGTTTAGATGTTATATATTATAGAGGAACTATACAGCATTCTACCGCCGATACCGCGGCATAGGCTGGACGTACCCACGTGCTCGTTCCCCTACTTTGGGTGCGGGTCGTGACAGGTGGCTCGAGTATTTAGGAATGTTTATATATCTAATCAAGTATTATTCCGCCCAACAAATACAAGTGAATCCATAATCCGACACAAAAGTAAAGTACAAGTCCAGCCAGAATATGATGATGCTAGTAGGTGATTCGAGTGGTAGTTCGAATAATAGAGGCTAGACGAGTAAAGTATGTGTGTCGCATACACAAATTCAATAATACCAATTCGTGTTTGTAACATAGAATCAAATAGAACTAACTAAAACTGAAATACATTAATTGACAAGTAAATAAAAGAACTATCAGCGAATGTACTCGCCTTATACCCTGAATGACTAATGAATACAGATGTCCGTACCGGAGTCATAATGTCCTATTTAGAGAAATACAGGTTATAGTATATTCGATACGTAATAAGGGGAATTTATAATACATCTACATGATTCTAGGTCAATCTAGGTTAAGTCAACTCTTGGTCAACTCTAGTCAACTCTGGTCAACTTTCTAGTCAAACTAGGTCAACATCTAAACTAACTTGGTCAACTATCTAGGGTTTGGTCAAACTCTTGTTAACATGGTCACATAAGCCTAGTGGGTCCATTTCTAGGTCATTCTATAGGCTATCTCTTGTAAATGACAAAGACACCAAATCACTAATACATATATCATATATATTCACTCATACATCTGCCCCACATATACCTTATACCCTATCAAATATATATATACTCTCAACATATATGTAACACCCAGTTTTTCAAATGAGGATAAATTTGAAATTTTGTGATTATAATCATTTAATAATGACATTTAAATCATATTATGATTTTTGGTAATTTTTTAATCAATTTTAAAACTATTTAAAATACTGAATTATGATTTTGATAGTTAACTAGTTAAACCCTAGTTTTGCTAAGCCTAGAGACTAACCATGACCAAGGGAGCCTAGTCATGTGATTAGAATGTCATATTACTACTTTTTAGCCTAGGGGTATTTTGGTTATTTTGGCAGTTTTGTGAAATTATAATTTTAATTAATTAAATATTATGCTAATCTTTTAGTTAAGCCTTAACCTAGAAGTTAACCTAATCTAGATTAGTCTTGAGGTTAGAATTAAGGTTAGAACATTCCTACTAAGTGTCAAGGTTAGTAATATCTAGATATTATTATGGTAAGATATTTTCCTTAGGATATTTGTGAAAAAGAAAGCCTAGAACCAATAGGAAGGCTCAAAATTGGGTGGACAAGTCCTAGCCACTCATCTACATCTAACCCTAACCCTAATTCACTATGGTGGCAGCCATACAAGCCCTCCTTCCTATAAGTGTCACACTTAGAAGCCTTTGCCTCTTCCTAAAAACCTAGAAGAACCATACTTTGTTCTTCTCTAAACTTCTCCCAATTAATCCAAATTGAGCCCAAATTGAGTCAAATCAATTGCATCATCATCCCCAACATTAGAAGAGACTTGTGGATGCTTGCTAGCAAGGTTTGAGGACGGTTGAACTGTAGCAAATCGAGGAAGACGTCAAATCGAAGTTCTTTAGATTGAGTTTGAACACTCAATAGGTAAAATCCTACAAAACCTAGTAAATTCCTGATTTCTTTACTTAGAAGCATCCATTTAGGGTTCCCCTAGGTGTAGCCCAAGCTTGGTAGGAAATTGTGTCCATTTCGTGTCCGTATCGGACACGTATCGGTGTATTTAAATGCGTGTTCGACGAAATGTCACATAGAAATGGATTTCGATAATTTTCAAAACTAATTACATGTATATGTAGCCTAATAGGTGTATATTACAACCCTAAATGATTGAGTCAATTTTACGCACGTTTGGATACTGTTTTAGCACTCGAACACGTAGCTCGAGACACCGCAGGGGCTCGTGCAGTGTCCTGCTGCTCGGGTGTCTTAGCGGACACAATACTAATTTATATGACACAAAAATTAATGGACACGAAGGGGCAAACACTGAAAGCATGCACACAAAATTTGAGGAGAAACGATCGAGTGGTTAGTGAGAAATCTCACTCGCACTAGTCCAAGCCTGACACGAGCGCGCGCGAGAATCACGTCTGATACGTGTCTCGTACGCACGACACGCATCATGTGGTCACGAGATAGACACATAGACATGTTCCCCTCGCCTCAGCAAACACATAGGTACGAGCACGAGTCGTGTCGTACCCTATGTCATGTGCACGCGGTACGAGGCCTTGCTGTGCATATTGTTCGGATACTTGCATTTTTAGTCTTTGGACACCTCGTGTCCATTTTTCTGGACACGAGACAACCTGGGTGACACCTACGATTGTGCATGAACCCTTACCCACCATTAGTTATGAATTGTTGTTTGAAATTCGAATTCGATCTGGGTTTTTTCCCAATTGGCTGATACGTATACACTGTTTTGAATTCCTAAATTTTAAATGAGTTTTAACCCATTTTTCATGATTTAAATTGACATGTTAGGTTCAATTACATGTGTATTAGGTTACTTTAATGTAGGTTTATGATAGGTGTTAGGATTTGGGTTCGAATTGTGTTGGGATGGATGAGTAACCTGTTACTTGGACTGACAGCTAACTGTCAATGCATTGAACTGCCATTGAACTTAGTTTCCTGAGATTAATTCTAGTTTTCTGAGATTTTGCACCACTTTATTGTTAACACATTGCAATTCCCTGATTTCACACATTAGTTCAGTTCTATTTGACACATTATATTGCACTTTACATTGTTAGCTAATAGTATGAACTGTCATTCGAAATTCCTGAGAACATGTAACATAGGACACGCCCTTATTTCAGTTCCTGACACACTTCTAGCTACTTCTATCGCATGACACACCCTAGCCAATATGCATATACACTATCCATGTTACCCTATAGACACCACACCTTGTTACAAACCCTCACACACAGGTACATAGTATTACCTATAGCCTAGGTTGCATGAACACACCCACACAAAGGCTGTCACACTATACTCATACACACAACTGGAAATATCTGAAACTTGCCAACTGAATTGCCCCTTTCACTAAGCCACACATACACATAACTGTCATCTACACCCCACACACACTTTGTCACTAACACATACTACATTAGACACTGTCACTTGTTTCTCAGGTTTCCTGAGAAACTTATGATTGTGATTAGCCACAAGGCATGCAACAGCAGTATGCTGTAGTAGCAGCAATAGCAGGGGTTTAAGAGTATCAGACATTGGAGGTTTTTGGAGTTCAGTTTGAACAGAACAGAGGGGGAGCAAGGGCTCTCTTTGGAATGGGTTGGATGTTGCCTGAGCAATAATGAGGGTGAGTGCACTCTATAGGAGCTAGCACCTAACTAGTGTATTGAGTGAGTGTGTCGGTTCCAAAGCTTAGGATTTGTTTCAGAAATTAGTAATACACATGTCAGTGTTAGTTATTGATTGTATCGTAGAAGGAGAAGATGGGCAGGTTAGTATGGAAGAAGAGGGTAAGTTGTGTATGTAATTTGGTATCTATCTATATATTGTACCTATATGTACCTATACATTAGTATCCTTGAGTATTAGTTAATGTTAATAAATGCAATAACTGACATGGTGTTAGAGAAATTGTTAGTACATTTGGTATTCCTTGTTGTGCCTTAGAAATCATGTCCTTGCCCTTTGATTACATGCTAGCCCATTTCATAGCCTTAGTTCCCTGCATTCCCAATGTGCAGTCCAGTTTTGATGTTCAGTCCTTAGGTGTGTATGTGGGATTGCATATAGGGGTATTTATTACATAAGGATTATGTGGATGGATGGGTTAGAGTGGTATGTGGTATAGGTGATGTTGGTATAGTAATTTGTGTGAGGAAAGGGATGTGTTAATATGTATCATGAAGAGGCATCTATATGAGTGTGTCTTAATAATGAGGAGTTAGAAATCAAGTTGCACATATAAATAGATTGGTAGGTATCTTTGAGTGTAATAGAGAGTGCCCATTTGAGTGTCTCTATATATAAGATATATGTATATATGAATTTAACTTGTTGGCATACAATGTGAGGTTTTCAAATATTATATGGATATATGAGGTAAGGTAGCTTGATACATATAGTGGTTTAAGGAGGAGTCTAATAGGTTGAATTTAGTTTTGATACCAACCCTTGGCCATTTTGGCAAAACCATAGTTATGGACCCAATGGTTCATGTTGACTAAAGTTGACCAAAAGTCAACATTAAGCCTAAATGTGACCACTTGACCCTTGCTAGCCTAAGTTTGACCAGTTGACCAAGATAGCCTTATTGTTGACCTAATTTGACTAGATGTTGACTTGGTTTGACTAGAGTTGACCAAGTTTGACTTTGACCTAGATTGACCTAGATTGACCTAGAAATCATGTAGATTGCATCGTAATGTTCTATATTATCATTTTGGACATGTTATAACATGTTACAAACACGTATTATTATTACTGAATCCATGTATACGACACACATACTTACTCGTCTTGCCTCTATTATTCGAATCACCATTCGAATCACTATTCGAACCACCTATTCGCATCTTCATGTGCTGGTTGGACTTGTATTCATCTTATGTGTTAGATTATGGATTCATTTGTATTAGCCTGGGCAGGGAAATACTGATTAGACATGTAGACATATCCTCCTATTCGAATCACCCCTTTGTGAATGATATTCGAACGATAGCCATCCCATACTTGGAGGAGTGTGCGGTGTGTCGTATTACCTACAGCCTTTGACATGTCGATCTCGGTATTTTAAAACACACTTGGAGAATTTATTCGAATCAATGTTAGAACATCATGTGAATCATTATTCGTATCACCTTATTTGAATCACCTTATTCGTACCACCTTATTCGAATCACCTTATTAGAATAATGATTAGAATCACATTCGACTCATACTGTACTGGAATCACATTCGACTATGTAGAAGCATGGAAAAGGACAAGAAAAGCCCATGCGGCTCCAAAAAGAAGGAGCCTCATGCGGCTCAGGAATCCTTCAGAACGTTATGCGGCTCGAAACTCCCCAACAGCTCCATACGGCTCAGGCAAAGACACGTGGTCATACGTTGTTCTCTTCTACAGCTGGCCATAAAACAGTCTCACAATTAACTGCTCTGATGATAGCTCTGACGCAATGAATGACAGCTTTGATACAATGAATGACAGCTCTGACACAATGAATGACAGTCCTGACATAATGATGGCGTTCTCCTTGAGAAAAGAAGAAAATCTTTTATAATTGACAGAATCCGTCGAGTCCCAAGCACACCTATGCGGCTGCCCGTCTCATGCAGCTGCCCACCTTTATGCGGCTGCCATCTTCATGCGGCTGCCATCTTCATGCGGCTTTCCGCTTCATACGGCTGCTTCCTTCATGCGATTGCCGCTTCATGCAGCTGCTTCCTTCATTCGGCCGCTACCTTCATGCGGCTGCCCGCTTTATGCGGCTGTCTCCTTCATGCGGCTGTCTCCTTCAAGCGGCTGCTTCCTTCATGCGGCTGCCACCTTCATACGGCTGCCTCCTTCAAGCGGCTGCCACTTTTATGCGGCTGTCTCCTTCATGCGGCTGCCACCCTCATGCAGCTGCTACCTTCATACGGCTAGGATTGTTGGGGGCCACCCATATGCGGTTCACTTAGAGACCGCACACGACAGAGAGACACGTGGCAATCCTCATGACAAGTTGAGACACGTGGCTGTCTTATCCCTTCGGAGTTATGGCTACTGGCAAATCCTGACAACCAGATTTAGTACAATCACCATTATTACTCAAATCAAATCTGATTTGTTGTTATTAAGTAAATTGGACACGTGGTGGGAGATCCGAGCTTGTCATGACAAATTATGAAGATTCATTGCAATCGGCATTAATTACCCATACAGATTTGACACAATCAAGAATTAATTGCCAGATGCAATGCAATCAAGATTAATGTCCCAGATGATTGGCCGCCGACTTTTCAAAGGGGGAATTATTACAAACCCTAATGATCACACCCCACTCTTATAAATAGTAAGGTGCCATTCCCTTGCAAAAGGATCGAATCCTAATTAAAAAAAAATATAGCAAGGTGTCATTCCCTTGCAAAAGAGATCCCCTCCACCCGGTTGGACACACACAGAGACAAAGGCGCGCACAAAAGAGTCTTCCCATCCTGAGAGCATTTCTTCGTCAGAGCCAAGGCTACGTCCGATCGTCCAAGGAGTAAGACAGAGCTGCCGTCGCTTTTTCGAGCCTCTATCATCACCCCCCAGAATCAAAAATAAACAATCGTACTTAGATTGTTGTACCTAGGTTTTCATTCCTAGGCTTTCTTTGTACGAGCGAGTTTGTATTGTGAGTCTAAGTTCAGTCCTCCTATAAAATTGTTCTGTACTTTCACAATCAATGGCAAACACGATGGCAACTCTGCTGGGGACTAACTTCTCCATGGCTGAGGAGTTGGTGACGCAATCGACGCAGCCAAACTTGGTTCCACTCAACAAATGCTGGTCGCCCGGTTCGACCAGCAGACATTTGAAGAAATGCTCTCCGACGGGTGCGCTGGCCCGGTCCAGCGACGAGCCCGCATGAAGAAGGCCCGCAGGGAGTGGAGGCCCAAATCATTCGCTCCTTCCCAAGCCCTCGAAGAAGTACTCTCTGTTGCCCGAGGCAGCAGAGAAGTCTCGCTTGCGGCCCCACTTCAGACCATAAAGGACTCTGCTGTCCCCAAGTCCGGCAGAAGAAAATACTATGATGCTGGACTTGCAGGGACAAAGAGGAACTCAATGCAGTCCAAGCCGCATAAGGGCACCAGCCGCATGGAGAAGGCTCATACGGCCGCAACTGCCAACCGCATGGAGGAAACTCATGCGGCCACAAAAGTCAGCTGCATACAGAAAGCCAATGCGGCCAGAACTGCCAGCCGCATGCAGGCAGCCTACATGGCCATGACTTCTAGCCGCATACAGAAGGTTTATGCGGCCACAGAGGATAGCCGTATGCAGACAACCTACACGGCCACGACTTTCAGCCGTATCCCTAAGGTTCATGCGGCCATCGCTTCTAGCCGCATACAGAAGGCTTATGCGGCCACAAAGGATAGCCGCATGCAGACAGCCTGCATGGCTACTGATCCCAGTCGCATACCATCTGTTCCATACGGCTCATGGTCAGTCTTCGACCGCCTCTCAGGCGATCCTGACTCCAGATGCTCTTATGCGCCAATCTCTATGGACTCTTCCTACTATGCACTCTCAGGTGCTAGAAGGAAGAAGTCTCGGGCAGCGCGGGCTCGACGAGCTCAGTCAGCTGCCCCAACTTCTGACTATCAGGGCGTCCCGCTGACTATTACGCGGGCCCCTGATGGAAAGTTGTACATAACTACCCGTGTCCAGCCCCCGGCGGCCAACGAACGGGATAGTTATCAAGAATCTCCCAACAAAGATCCGGGGCAAGTACTTGTGCTTCTCCCATATCAGAGAGTAGGCAGGATACCAACACACTCATGGGCCCAGAACTCCTGGGCCCGCAAGACGGGTGACTTGCGCAACGTGATTCTTCACAAACGTAACGAAAGAGACAAAGATTTGATATACAGAGAGTCCTGTCAGGGACATTAATGCACCCAAGTCATTGTCAACTGCTGCTGTAACAAGGCAGTAGTACAAGAAGACTGACAGTCCGTCTTCCAACGGCAGCAACACCCAAGCTCAGAAGACGAGGCACTTCTCGTCGCCTCCTGTAATTCTGCTCTGAAGATTCCTGGCAGCGGTAGAGGGAAGAAAACAAATATCCCCAGTCCGAAAATCTCAACCGGCGTAACCAAGAAACTCTCTTCTAAGCGGTTGTCTACCACCATTACTGGAGGAGTTTATCAAGGTACCCACTCAAAGACAAAATATGCCACATTTGGAGGTTCGTTGTCCACATCTCTGGAAGGCACTGGAGCCGGGGTAGCACTACCCCAGATATCAATGACAATTCGGTGTTCCAAGAAGACAATCTAGGAAAAAAGTTTACCCATCAGATGCAGCAGATCCCGACGTCCCCGAGGACGTCCACAATTCTCAAGACGAGACAAGCTCTGAAGCTGGGGATACCACTCTTTCTGAGTCCGAACCAGAGGAGAACATCCCCCATATCCTGACGACTTCTCTGTACAAGGATATGACTCAGAGGGCACATCCTCTACCGTTCCTTCCATCTCTCCTCATGTTAGGACGGTATTCATGACCGACAGCAACCAGGACGGTCCCAGTGATCGCCAACGCATCGACACTCTGGAGGCCATACTGCATGCCTTGGTCAAATCCATGTACGAGATCAAAGCGGACCTTCTAACTCTGCAAGGAAGAATGCCTGGCCAAACAAGCTTGGGTCCCGCGGTCAATGTAGATTCGAATTCAGATGCACCAAACCCGGGTGATAACCCTCCAGAAATATCGGCCCCCACCGCTGCAGACAAGGCCAGGGAGGTAAGAAGAGAGGTCCAGGAGCTCCGGGCCATGTTCCATGCCCGAGAAAATTGCCCAAGACCTCAGGATACGACAACCGTATCCCGCTGCGTGGAGAGATGTTCCCTTCTGTCATGCCCCAGAACCAGAATACTGGAGAGCGGGGGCAGACATAGCCAGCTACGTATATTGAAATGGAAACCACCTCGATATACGGTCACGGCTGTCTAGAAATATGAGGGTTTACTACAAGCCAACAGTCTCTTAAGGTCATGAACAAACCTAGTGTCTCAATCTCAAGCAAGTAAGTAAGGTCGCAAGATGTATGATCATTAAATATACAATAATAAGGCGTCCCAAATATTACATATTCATCTGATCATGAAGCTAGTCGTACAAAATGTGGGGACTAGCAAGAGTTAAGTCATACATGATCAACCCTAGGATTTGTTAATCATGTTTACAGCCCGTAGGCAGACAGTAAGTAAAGTGCATCGAGCTAACAGGTGCTCGTCGGCTAAACATCTCAAAAGAATAGTTTTACAATAGAGTGAGCGAAACAAAATAGAAAACCCACTCGTAGCCCGGGTTCCTTCTAGTCGCCACCATTGGGCTGGAAGCTTGGTAGATCCTCGGGAGCTGCTCCGAAATCTGGCCACACAAAACCAGCTGGGTCAACCCCAGAAAGAGCAAGTGCCACAAGGGGGCCACGAAATAAGAACAAAAGCCAGCAATTAGCACAAGAAAATTAACATTTAAAACTAGAATTTATGAAAATATGTCAGGATGATATATGACGAGATAACCATGGAACTATTCCGATAGCCAGGTTACAACCCGTAAACCAAACAAGGACCAGGGTTGTAACCCTTCATCTGAACAGAACTTGGTTTCCCACCATTTATCGATAAGATAATAATGTAAGAAATTAAGACAGGAAGCAATCTTGTACTGGATCAAGACATGGCTAAACTGGTTATACCTCATTCAATCAATCACGGCCAAGCAGATACTACGGCTTACTACTTTAACTAACTAGGGTTATCACAGGCCTAATTACTAACAAGATGTAGTGAGATTGTTCCACAACCACAAGCCCTGCAGACCATCCAGGTTACCCAGGTCGAAAATTAGGGGTTGAATTCAGGTGGGTACATCGTCCAGGAAACGCATGTACCCTTAGGTGACTTAGAAGGTGCAACACATGATAGTGTGCTGGAAATGCGCCCTACTCGTCGGCAGGCTACAGATCCCAAGAGCGCCCAGGTAACGGGATTGCCTGTAGCTGTGTCATCTCTTCATGACTACTGTATTATTCTAGTTATTAACCTTAATCCATTTAGTAGGTACTCCTGACCGTGGTACTCAGGAGTTCCATCCTAGACATGATGCAAGACAGGACAAGTGGATTTAACAAGCAAGCAAGAAGAACTACCCACGGTGTTAAGGCAGGTCAAGTTAAGTTATCAAGATAAATCATGTCAGGGTACTTGCCAGGAGTGTGCCACGACGGGCCACTATCATGTCAGGTTGGTCATGTCAGGAGTGCACCACTACGGGTCACTATCGTGTTATGCTAGTTCCTTGTCATTCCATGCCATGTACAATAGTCATTCTGGACATATTAAGTAAAATCAAGTTCATCACAAAAGGCGTAAGGATGCAAAATGGGCGTAAAAGCAAGAGCACGCACACAGGGAAGCAGCGTACGCACAAGGCACGCACACAGGGGAGCTGTGTACGTACAAAATCACGTACGCAGGGGAGCTGCGTACGCAAAAGTCACGCACGCAGGAGAGCTGCGTACGCGAAAAGTCACGCACGCAGGAGAGCTGCGTACGCGAAAAGTCACGCATGCAGGAGAGCTGCGTACGCAAAAAGTCACGCACGCAAGAGAGCTGCGTACGCAAAAATCACGCACGCAAGAGAGCTGCGTACGCAAAAAGTCATGCACGCAAGAGAGCTGCGTACGCGAAAAGTCACGCACGCAAGAGAGCTGTGTACGCAAAAAGTCACGCACGCAAGAGAGCTGCGTACGCGAAAAGTCACGCACGCAAGAGAGCCGCGTACGCAAAAATTCACGCACGCAAGAGAGCTGCGTACGCAAAAAGTCACGCACGCAAGAGAGCTGCATACGCACAAAAGCACGCACGCAGGGAGCTGCGTACGCGTAAAAACACGCACGCAGGGGAAAGGATCTTCTTCTCCATGGCTGAGAAGAAGCTCTCATGGCTCCCAAAACTTCAAGGCATCATAACTTGGCCATCCGAACTCCAAATCCAGATTTCCAAAGTTTCAACCAGGGTGGAATTGAACTCTCTTCCACATGGAAACATCAAAACCCATAAAAATCCAACTTAAGTAGATCAAAACCATGCAAATCCGAAAATAAGGATAACATAGATCTAGAACAATGGAGACTCCAAATCACAAAATACCAAGTTCTAATATTGATCACCATGTCCTAATCTAGCAAATGGACAAATAAAAGAGGGTTCTCATGTGGTGGCAAGGTGCACTTGCCTATGGGTGGGTGTTGTGGAGAGGAAGGAGAAGAGAGTTGTGTAGAGGGAGGAGAAGAAGAAATTAATGGAGGTTTATGAGGGGAGAGAAAAAGTTGGTGGAGTTTTAAAGAGGGTGGGATGTGGTGTGTTGAGGGTGGAGCATAGGCTAAGGTGTACCAATACATATTAAACCAAACCAAACCAAACCAATCCAATTAAAACCGAACCATGACAAAACCCAAAATACGAGAAATACCGAAATTCTACAAGTTTAAGAAAAATAAATAAAAATACATGCTAAAATCCAGATACGAGTATAAATACGAAATACTGGAAATACGGGAAATGAGGGTGACAACTCTACCCAACTTAAAAGAATTTCGTCCTCGGAATTTAATCAAGGAGCTAGAG
The DNA here is from genome assembly GCA_029216955.1 of Iris pallida. Lineage (NCBI taxonomy): Eukaryota > Viridiplantae > Streptophyta > Magnoliopsida > Asparagales > Iridaceae > Iris > Iris pallida. The sequence goes on along the minus strand of JANAVB010028000.1, from coordinate 28,125,523 downwards.
ATTGTCACGACAAGCTACATTAAGCACAGGCAAGTTACACTAAGCAGTTCAATCATACAATCATACAATGCAAGCAAGGAAGGGAAAACGTAAGACATAAGAAAGACATTATACCTCACGAGTCAAACAGGTAGGGATATCGTGATCGGATGTCGTCCTCATGCTCCCACGTTGACTCACCTAGAGAGTGATGACCCCAAGCCACACGGACTAATTTAATAGTCTTGTTCTTGAGTGTCTTCTCCCTCCGGTCCAATATAGACACGGGCCTCTCCTCATACGAAAGGTTGGTACCAACAACCAATTCCGAATGGTTTAGGATGTGGCTTGGGTCCGGAATATACCGTCGTAATTGGGATACATGGAATACATTATGCACCTCACTTAGCGACGACGGAAGAGCGAGACGATAGGATACATCTCCTACTCGCTCTAGAATATCGAACGGCCCTATATACCTAGGACTAAGCTTTCTCCGTACGCCAAAGCGAATGACACCGCGGTTAGGCGAGATCCTAAGGAATACATGGTCGCCGACAGCAAATTATAAGGGACGCCGATGAGCATCGGCCCAGTGGCGCTAGCGGTCCTGGGCAACTCGGAGGTGATCTCTGACCTTCCTGACCACTTCAACCGTCTGGGAAATCAATTCGGGTCCGAGCATCTGCCTCTCCCCGATATCGTCCCATGCTAGCGGGGATCTGTACTTCCTACCATAAAGAGCCTCGAAGGGTGCCATCTGGATACTGGCCTGGAAACTATTGTTGTACGAGAATTCCACCAGGTGCGGATGATTCTCCCATGAACCTCCGAAGTCAAGGGTACAGGATCTCAACATATCTTCAAGGGTCTGGATTGTGCGCTCTGATTGACCATCCGTCTGCGGGTGATAAGCTGAGCTGAATTGAAGGCGAGTCCCCAAACTCTTCTATAAGCTGCGCCAAAAGTGTGATGTGAATCTTGAATCCCTGTCTGAGGTGATGCTGACTGGCACACCGTGAAGCCTGACGATCTGTCTGAGATATATCTCTGCTAACTGCGCCGTCGACTGTCCAACTCTGAATGGGAGAAAATATGCCACCTTGGTAAGCCTGTCTACAATTACCCAAATAGCATCTCTGCCGGCCGGAGATCTGGGCAATCCGGTCACGAAATCCATGGTTATATGTTCCTATTTCCATTCTGGGATCGGTAAGGGTTGAAGAAGTCCAGCGGACCTCTGATGTTCAGCTTTAACCTGTTGGCAAACCAAACATCGAGAGACAAACCGGGCTATCTCCCTCTTCATGCCATTCCACCAGAAATGCTGACGAATATCACGGTACATCTTCGTACCACCCGAATGAATAGAATATTGAGAACTGTGGGCTTCTGCCATGACTTCCTGTCTGATATATCCACTGGGTACACAAAGACGAGTGTCGTGCCAAAGTGTATCGTCTTCATGGATACATAACTCTTGCCTTATTTCTGCTTCACACTCTGCTCTGAGTGGCTGGATCTTGGAATCTGTTGACTGCGCCACCTGGATTCTCTCAACTATGCTGGACTGAACCTGTAGGCTGGCCATCAATGCCATGCTGGTTGGAAGAACCACTTCAATTCCCATCTTCTGAAGATCTGCCAATAATTCTGGTTGCGCCGTCAGGAGATAAACTCCGGCTCTCCTGCTCAATGCATCTGCTACAACGTTGGCCTTCCCGGGATGATACTGCAAATCCACATCATAGTCCACCAGTAGCTCGAGCCATCTTCTCTGCCGCATATTAAGGTCCTTCTGGGTGAAAACATACTTCAGGCTCTTATGATCAGTAAAGATCTCCACTCTATCTCCGTACAAGCAGTGTCTCCACAACTTCAAAGCAAACACTACCGCCGCCAATTCCAAGTCGTGGGTCGGGTAATTCTTCTCATGATCACATAGTTGACGTGACGTATAAGATATTACCTTCCCATGCTGCATCAAGACATACCCCAATCCTCTGCCTGAAGCGTCACAATAAACTGTGAATCCTCCGGTCCCATCTGGAAGGGTGAGAATGGGAGCCGTTATCAAACCTCGCTTCAATTTCTCAAATGATTCCTGACACTCTGCTGTCCAAACAAACGGCACATCCACTACAAAAAAAGTGACCTTTGGGGACAATAAAAAACCGTCTTAAAAACTGCAATTACCGTCCCAACAAATATTTGGGACGACCTTTGGGACGGGAATGGACGGTCCCATTAGGGTGGCGTGGCAAAAACTTTAGGGACGGATATTGCCGTCTTAATTACTGTTAAAGGACGGTTAGGCAAAACGTCTCAAAAGTTTTCAAATTTATGCTTTTGTGTGACGGTTTATTAATTTGTCCCAAAAAACAAGTTTTTGTAACAGATATATTTCGTCCTAATAAATAAGGGACGGAATTTTAAAAAGTACTGTAATCGTGCGAAAAATCTTAACAATTGTTTAAATTATTATGGAATTACTAATTTCCTGTTTATATATAAAATATATAATTGAATTTTATATACAACAAAAATTCATACAGAACTATTTTATTTAATTGAAAATGCATATGGTAGACGCAACATTAACAAAGCGTAGCCGCAACATTAACAAAACGATTTCTATAAAACATATTTAAAGGTAATATCCCATTGTTCACAAAATGAAATCCAAGTCTTACATCACTTAGCGTGTTCCCATCAAGTTTTACATCAATAAACATTCACTTAATTTACAAAATAAAATCTACGACTTTTTACACAAGTCCAAAACATATATATTTGATTTTCCACATCCATTGACAAACCGATCCACACATCCATGGCTGCCAGCAGCATTGGCTACCTGGAAACACATGAATAAGCCAGAAATATGGTTAGTTATAAGTAATTGGGACCCTTGGTACATGAATAAGCTAGAAAGTTTTATTCACCAACACCAACAAATCAAAATTACTATGTCACTTCAAAAAAAAAAGCTTGTATTATGAAATAAGAAATTTTTGGCTTCTCATATGGCCACACTACAAAAAAATAATTCCAAGTATTGAACTCTTTCGATTAACTAAACTGGCTATATCATTTTTTTCAAGTCGCTATATCATTTTTTTTCAAGTCCAATCAACCCTAAGATGTCTGCAAAATAGCTTACCCAAAGAACTATAACTCCACCAGTAGAATGTCCAAAGAGAAAGCATGGCATACCAGGATTCTCGTACAACACCCTCTCCAAATAAGATTTCTGTAAATACTACAACTAGCCATCATAAAAAATTCATCATTTCAACTATTTTTTATTTGATATAATAATTTAGTCAAGATATGCACCAAGTCGTCAACAACATAATCAAGAGAATGAATATAGCCATATAACATGTCATTTCCACCACGCCCCGAGGAGAATGAATATAACCATATAACCTTATGGTCTTACAAATAGCTAAGGGATAATGTTTTAGTACTAATAAATTTAATGGAACATGGAGGAACAAACAAGAAAAATCACAAGCCAATTCGATATTTCACAAAAAGCTTGTATTAATCACATAGCAGTTGAATGATCAAAATACAAACATAAAGAGTGATCCACCAAAATGTTACCTTAACGAAGCCAAATCCTGTTAAAGGGTTCTAGCACGTCAGAGAGTTTCTCATGGCCCTTTCTGAAACCTCCTGGGAATAAAATATAAAACATGATTGATGATTTTAAAGACAAGAATGACCATCGTACACAAGTTCTCTACTAACCTGAGAACCTTCAAAGAGAATCATAAGCTCATGTTTGCCATCTTCTGTAATAAAATAGCCAATATCCAGTTACTAGGAACACCATCTATGGATATTAATAATTACGTCATAGGTAGCAAGCAATTATTAATAATTAGGATTCACATGGAAATACAGTATTGCATAATTATGATTTGTCTGAAGCCAATGATGCCAACCTAAATTTTTTGAGATGAACGATTTGTTTAGTATTTACTACAACATTGATGAATACTCGAACTTGATATTGTGGATTACAGATGATGGGTGAAGATGACAGCCTCAGAAAAGTCTAAAGGAGTTTGTTAATTAAACAATTGTTTATAGAACACTTTTAGCCATCTAACACTACTTGGTAGAAGAAAACAAGCATTAGTTGGTAGAAGAAAACAAACATGCAGTTTGTTGTATAGATTCCTATATTAGTCTTTTCTGGGTGGACATATCCATATATTATCAAAGTTACTCTAATTCTATTAGCCCATCTAACACTACTTGGTAGAAGAAAACAAGCATTAGTTTGTAATGTCAAATATAAAACACTAAGCTATTTACCCCCCTTGAGATTAGAAATTTGATTAGTCAATATCCAGGTTTATGTTTAACCACTGAAACTAGTCATAAACCATGACTTCTCAAGCTATAGATGCAAGATAACATTTGCAAGAACTCAATGACAGATTACAGAACAGACTGCTTGAAGGAAGATTTTGAAATTGTTTTCTTCTTCTATTTGTTGGACATGTGAACTAAGATGTAAGAAGATATGGTGATCAAGTTGTCTACTAGTCAATGGGACAAGTATCAGCCAAATAAAATTATTACAGACACGAAAATATGCCATTATATTTCAATCAAGAAACTAAAGAATCAATAATTGTATAGTAGGTATCGATTTTTTATCATTGGTATGTGCCTATTTATTTTGATCCTTAAAAGTTCTACCACAGTAAATAAAATCTGAACCAGAGATGCAGTACTCTTTCACTTGTTCACCAGCATATTTGAATACCATGAGAAGTAAACCAAACTATTCCGTTTGAATACCATGAGAAGAAAACCAAACTATTCCGATCTAAATTGACGTCTAACATGAACAACAAAGAAGACTAGAAGGGAGTACCTCTTTCCCGCCTTTCCACAAGTTTTACATAAACTGCTATGTGTGCATCCTTAGAATTTTCAATGTTCTCTTCCCAAGTGCTGTACAGCTGTGCTCTACATTCCTCAAAGAGAAGAGGCTCAAAGACTTTTTTATACTCTTCAACACATTCAAAACTTCCAGGAACACGCTGCAGCTCTGTCTCCTCTGAAAGTTGGCAGATAATTGTATGTCACAACTCAGTAAAGAGTAGGAAGTATTACTTGAAAAGATGGCATTGAAGAGATTTTCAAGAAAAGACATGCAAACTGCTTATAAGAAAGATAAACCAGAATTACATTCTCATGAAAGACGAAGGCACATATGAAGCCCATACCATAGTTATTGGGACCGCCCTAACCTTGTGCCCCCCAACCACCCACCCCCCCACCCCCCAACCCCCACCAAAGTGATCAGCAATGCAGATAACTATGAGTCCATATAATTAATTTTTCACATGAACAGTTACAAAGGAAGTCCTTAGTTGACCATCACAAGAATAAAAACTAATCTAAATTGCTAAATCAACTCCGTTTTCTACTGGTTTGCTCCTTAGATGCTTGACATTGATTTATTCAGAAACTTATGGTTTAACATAGTTCTCCATTCTATGCAAACTTTTCGGTGAACCTTTACAGAGTGATTATCACCCCTGCAGCCTCAGAAAAGACTAATATAGGAATCTATACAACAAACTGCATGTCCATATATTGCATTGCTAAGAGAGGTTGCCAATTCAATTGTTCAACTGACTAATTCTTAAGAACATGGCAAAGATGCAACTTCTCTTCCAAATATATATGACAAGAATAATGTCATCCAATTTAGAATCACTTAGATGGGAAAGAGATGTCCTCTTTGCTACCAAGTCCTTGCAACCCGGCAATGGATAACCAAATGATTTCTTAGCATGAGGTCTTTCAAGGAATTTATAATATATTAATTTAGTCAACTAAGACAACAAGAGAACCTTAGGACTAGGAGAAGCAAAAATAACTCAAAGATATGTAGAAAACTCAACATACTGGCATAGAGCATCCCAAGACTAGAAGGCTCATGGTAAAACCCCATATTCAAGAATTAACAAGCAATAACTGAATCATATACAAAAAATGACATAAAAGGGTAGAACAATAACTGAAACTCAACTAATTAGTTTCATTAGCATACCAAAAATACAGATCAAAGAAGGGCCTTATCAACATACAGCAATATAACTGTAGCATACTCTCAGGCAAATTTGCTGTGAAGTTGGGGCCATAGAATGTTTGCCTTACGAACAATGCAAGAAGTTACAATATAATAGGAAACACACTTAGAGAAAGAAGTACACATAAGAAATCAAAAGAAGGCATACCCATTCTTCTGCATAGGGAGGTTATTTACAGTTTGTTGCTTCCAGGATGATACATCAATCTGTTCACTCTTGTCCTTCACTTTATTGATGAAATATCTAGCATGACATTTACAAATAAACATAGTTCAGTACTACTGTTAGCTATAACATATCCAATAAACATAGTTCAGTACTAAGGCATACCCATTCTTCTGCATAGGAAGGTTATTTACAGTTTTTCGCTTCCAGGACGATATATCAATCTGTTTGTCACTATTGTCCTTCACTTCATTGATGAAATATTTAGCATGACGTTAAAAATAAACATGGTTCAGTGCTATTGTTAGCTATAAAAGCTTGGATTACAGTGAACTAGTGATGCACTTGGTTCTCAGGCATCCAATTCAACCATTAAGCAACTTTACCAGTGTGCCCATAAAAACATTCATGCCAACAACATATCCAATATAAGAAATTATAAATACTAACAGAACTAGACATGGTCCTAATCTGAAACACAAAATGCGTAAGCATGTCATCTATCAAGAGAGACATGAACATAAAGATGACAATGTCATGCACTTCAAATGCAATTATGTTTTGTATAGATCAGAAATGAGCTTTCAACTTGTTATGCTTGCTTAGGCTGATACTCGGATACTATAATTAGCCCTGGCAAGTAAAAGTTAACCTACCCAATAAATTTGATGCAATTACAACTCTTGGAGTTGTGAGATCTCGGTTTGTGGTTTCGATGGCTTATGTAGACTTCAAACATTGGGCAACTTGACAACCATTCATTTGTTAGTAAGATTTTCATACGAAATCTTCTATGTCAAAATCAGAAACTAAAGATGACAATGTCGAAGACTGAAGAGTTCTTATGTCTCTCAAACCTTTGCGACTTGATGAGACATATATCTGTTATTGGGAAAAAAAATTTGGAGGAAAGCTCCTCAATAACAGTTAAAAGTTAAAGATGTCTTCCCTCTAAGATTGAAGAGTTCTGTCACGAGGACTGACTCTTTTGATATGCTACCTTTAAATAAGTTTATATTTAATCTTCTTATTTTAACAAGTAAAAAATACTTGCAAGTTTTAGATCCCTGCAGATTATGCTTCATATAGATGACTTCTAGATGTAGTACTTCTTCACCTTTAGTTGACTTATCCATCAAAATATTCAAAACCTATTACCTCCATTAGTTTCTACATACACAGCATTCACATCTATAATTCCTAAAAAGGGGCTAATCCAAGAATGATACTGGATGCTAGTCTACAAGAATTTGTCCAGTGGAAGTGAAAAATGATACGGCACATCAGCCTGATTGGAAAAAAAAATGAGATGTTCTGAACACTAGTCTAATTCACCACTTGATGACATGTATAGCAGATGTAATAGTAATATCTTCGTATGTGTTGCGAGATTTCAGAAAATCTTAGTTAACTAAGAAATATGTATATCCGTGGAAATTTTCCTAAATCATGTGCCAATCTTAAGCAACTTCCAGTTTAAGGACATAAGTAATTTCCTAAAAAAAATAGTGCCTTCATTTAATATGAAAGGAAGTAAGGAAGTATCCTTGTAACCAATTCTAGTAGCATTTAAGTCATATGATTGTATCACAAATAAGAATATCTAATTTCTTTTGCTTTCGCGATGTATAATGCAGAGTTTAAGGCATGCTCACACTTCCTGTTGTAAAATACATGTTTGCTTAACACTCTGAACCAGGCAATGTGAATCTTTAAGGCAAAAAACACACCTGAACCAGTGAACCACATATACTGCAGGATTAAAATTTGTAAGATCATAAAACATGTTCCCAAAATAAATAAGAATTCATAATATTTGTACTTAATTTGACGCAAGTAACTCAATCGAAAAATAAGAATACAATTGATATAAAGAAATATATACCCTGGGCTCGGAACCGACTTCTATGTGCTGATGGAACTTGCAGATGATGTTAAGCTAAATGAAGGCAGCTGTCAACTACATTGACAGTATACTCCAAGTACACATGAATATCGCCATGTTGGAACTTTTCCTTAACCCCCAGTTATTTGGCTCTTAATGAAGCCTGAAAGTCAAATCATAAGAAAAACCATTAGCAACTCACTCATCATGATGGCACTTCATCTAGTTATGAAAAATAGGAGGAATTACTGAAATAATATAAAGTGTAGTAACTTACTAAGAAATAATAAGGGTTAGTTACATTAACTGGGAAAAACATCCTAAACATAGTTCCTAAAAAATGGTCACCGAAAACTACAGTCGACACAAACATGATTTACACAACAAAGCCTTTATCAAAAGTTTTGGGGTAGACTAGTCAAAAACTAAGTACTACCTTCCAAAAAAGAAAAGTAAACTATGTTATCATGCTCAAGTCATGATATTTTGAGGTTTGTGAGATGAATACTCAAAGATAAATTGATCTCTAAATATTTATTACCTTCACACCCTTCCTAATCCTCAAGTAAAAATGAGAAACCATTGTCAGAACACAAAATCATTATAAATCTGATAGGCATTGAGGAACCAAACACTAATGCACTTCAGTCACCAGGATGTTAAGCAGTTTGACACTTCAAGACCAAAATACAGGTTTGACAGCTCTAGACTTCATATTCTCCACTAGATTTGCATCAAAACATCCGGAGATTAGAGTAAGGATTAACAAAGGGATGCTTCCTAAGTTCCATACAATCAAAACAAAATGTCATACAAAAGCAATGAAAATATTTGCAAGGCAAGATTGGAGTAAATGCCAATAATGTAAAATGACAAGCAAACAATCAAAAATTTGTATGGGTGCCAAATATATAAACACATGGGCAAAGCAATGATAATATTTGCTCGGGAAGACTGGAGTAAGTACAAATAGTATTAAAAACGAATGACAAGAAAACAATCAAAAATTTGTTAGGGTGCCAAATATGTAAAACACATGGATAACTTTCAGTGAATACTCAATTTTCATGTTATCAATATTTAAACTAATGAAGCAATAAGAAGATGGTCTAACTCTTCAGTCGAGATGACGATAATGAACACATCCTAATAAAAATATTTGCAAGAGAAGACTTGAGCAAATAGAAAGTTCAAAAATTTACAAGTTTTGGTGGTAGATTATACATAGTACATTGCTTGCACCTATCATATTATTTATCTGAAAGGTTGTTGATAAAATTATCAACATAGCTATATTGAACTACATTATCAACATAGCTACAAATACTATATTGGCATGTGACGGGTAAATCTGGTCTTTCTACACAAATAGAAAGTTCAAAATTTTGCAAGTTGTACCTGTCAATTGTCATCCTCCTCTCCAACCCCCCAATCTCAAACATAGCTTGTTTAGCTTTTTTCTTTTCGATGGATCTAGATGTGTGACCCTGAGCTAGTAAATGTAGATAAGTAAAAACTACAATTATGGCCATTATCAACATAGCTACAATTATGTGCTTTATACCATTTAGTAATCTGCAGGTAGATGTGAATTAACACAATAACAGTGTCATTCTCTGCTTTAGATGAATGGAAATTCACATAAAGCGAAATAAAATTTAAAAGACATGCACACAATTGCTACCTTAGCCCCAAGGATGATAGCTACCAAGTAATGTAAACCAATATCTTTCAAATCATCAATCAGAAGTAAACAGTAAGGGCTTGTTTGGTAACCGGATTTTACTATTTGGATTTGGATTTGGAAATCCTCCAAATCCAAATCATGGATTTTACTATTCAAATCCAACTCCAAATCCAACTCCAACCAAACATAGGATTTGGTTTTATGATTAATAATTAAATTATGGTCATGATCAATAATTAAGCTATTAATTAATTATGATTAATTATAGTTATTATTATTTATAAAATTAATAATTAACGATTAGTAATTAATAATTGACGATTAGTTATTATTAATTATAAAATTAATAATTAATGATTAGTTAATTTTTAAATAAATAACGATTAATAATTAAAGATTAATAATTAATAATTAACGATTAATAATTAATAATTAATAACTATAAATTATAATTAACGATTAATAATTAATAATTAACAATCGATAATTTTTATTAACGATTAATAATTATAAATGATAATTATTGATTAATAATTAATAATTAACGATTAATTAACAATAAATTAAATATTTTAAAAATAGTAATTATAAATTAATATTATTATGATTAGTAAATTATTATAAAATATGATTCTAATTGTGATTAAAATGTTATTAATTAAGATTATAATAAAATAGTTATTAACAAATTATTAATTAATATTATAATAATACTAATAAATTATTAATATGATTATAACAAAATTAACTAATTAAATAATTTTTTAATTAATAATACTAAACATAGGATATGATTATTAATTAATATTATAATAATACTAATAAATAATTAATTAATATTATAATAATAATATAATAATACTAGTAAATTATGATTATTAACTAAATAATAAAATATTATTAATTAATATTATAATAATACTAATAAATTATTAATTATGATTATAATGATATTAACTAATTAACTAATTTTTTTAATTAATAATACTATTTTTTTATTAATTAATAATACTAATAAAATAGTTAGTCTTTTTTTTATTAATTAACTAATTTTTAACGAAATTATTAAAGAATTTTTAACAAAATTATTAAAGATTAACTAATTTTTAATTTACTAATTTTTAACAAAATTATTAAATAATAAATATTTTAACGAAATTATTAAAGCATAATTATTTTTTTCCTCCAAAATTCAACCAAATCCAAGTTTTGGATTTTGTCATACTTTCCATATCCAAATCCATCTCCAACCAAACATAGGATTCCATGGATTTGTCTCCAAATCCATAAAAATCCAAATCCCACCTCCAAATACGGTTTAACAAACGGGCCCTAAGAGGGAGACAATGATATACCCCTTGGTGAAAATTTCATTCTGCAATAAAAGTTTTTTTTTCCAGAATCCTTTCTGAGAATATCAGCAACAACTAGATCAGGCTGGACACCATGCATATCCTTTCTGACAAAAGTTTCTTTTTCAGGCTTCTTTGGAGCCGATAATGGCTTGGTGTCACCATTGGATGTGATACCATCTAGTAAAGTTTGAAATAAGCACTCCAACCCCTATTACAAGGATGGAAGATGTAATCCATTTAGCTTGACATAAAAAATTGTGGTAAAAAAAGATTCTAAATACAAAGAAACAAATTCTGCAAGAACTACTAGCCTTTCCAAAATAATGAAGCTAAGCAATACATACTAAAGAATAAATACATACTAAAGAATATATAAATGTTTAGCAAAGAACCAATCCCATTTTGGTAATCAGAAATGCATCAAGAAACAAATGATGCAAAACCCATTTAATCTGTTTGTGAAAATGACACCACCAGTACAAAATAATGAAAGAAAAATAAAGTTCATATCTAAGTACCTAACGGTGGCAGCTTCAACATCGACGGGGCCAATGAATTCAGCTTCCCGGAGGAGTATAGTCAGGGGACTGCAGTCCGCCGATGCCGTCGCCCGGGCTCCTCCTCCTCTCCACCGCCATGGATCCGGGAAAAGACAGAGGAGTCGTCCTTAAGACACAGTGAGCAGTTGATATACCTAGAGCGACATCGATGGCGATAGCGACAATGCAACTCTCATTGCCAAAGTCAAAATTGACCTTCGACATCTCTCTCCGATTTTCAATCATATATAACAAAAAATTAGGGTTTTAAGTAGAGGAGAGTAGATCCATCGACGGAGGCCGGGCCTGGATCTTCTCTTGTCCTCCGACGGAGTCGAGGGGGTCAATCTTGTTGACGGCGACGGAGGAAAGGAAGGGGGTTTCGTCATAGGTGATATTGTAGGCGTCATGGTTGTCGTGGGCAAGGGTTGCGAAGGAGAAGAAGGAGGAAGGGAAGATGTAGAGGCACCGGGGAGAAAGAGGCCTTTTTCTTGTGTGAGCACTGGAGAGAGAGAGAGGGATTCCAAAAATATTACAAGAAAGTGAAATAGTTGGGCGCGGATTTGTCCCGCTAATTTTTTCACAGATGTTAGGACTTGCAATGCAAGCCGTAAAATAATTGTCATTTCTGCTGATATTATTTGAGACGGTCTCAAAATTTATTTGGAAGGAAAAATATTAATAGTCCCAAATAAGAGGTTCATCTTCCAATCTGTCACCAATAAATTTGTTTTTTGTTACAAAAAATATAGCAGTCCCAAATAATAATTTTTTAGGACGTTTAAAACTAGCGTTCCTGAAAGTGTTGTCCCAAAAGCCAACTTTTTTTGTAGTGATCATTGCGGGTCAACTGGGTCATCGGCGCTGAAATCCTTGCAAAATCTGAAACGAACCGCCGGTAGTAGCCGACCAATCCAAGGAAGCTGCGAACCTCTGCCACTAAGCTGGGTACCGGCCATGACTCGATAGCCACAATCTTCTGGGGATCTACTTCCACTCCTCCTCGGGTAATGATATGACCCAAGTATGATATACGATCGAGCCAGAACTCGCATTTACTGAACTTGGCGTACAACTGATGCTCCCTAAGCATCTGGAGGACGACTCTGAGATGCTGCTCATGCTCTGCTTCACTCTTGCTGTAGACCAGGATCTCATCTAGGAACACGATCACAAATTGATCCAAGTAAGGCATGAAAATGCGATTCATGAGGTCCATGAATACGGCCGGCACATTGGTCGCTCCAAAGGGCATAACAAGGAACTCCCAATGTCCATACCTCGATCTGAATGCTGTCTTCGGGATGTCCTGCTCTCTGACTCTGATCTGGTGGTATCCTGACCGTAAGTCGATCTTCGAGAACACTGAAGCCCCTCTGAGCTGATCAAACAAGTCATCTATCCTCGAAAGAGGGTATCTGTTCTTGATTGTCACCGAATTCAAGGTACGATAATCAACACATAGCCTGGACGTACCATCCTTCTTTTTCATAAGAAGCATCGGGGCTCCCCAAGGCGATCCACTTGTACGGATAAATCCCTTGGTCCTCAGTTCTTCAATCATCTTGTATAAAATTTCCAACTCTGAAGGCGCCATCCTGTAGACTCGCTCTGATACTGGTGCTGTCCCGGGAATCAAGTCTATCGTGAACTCAATCTCTCGCTCCGACGGCATCCCTGGAAGCTCCTCTGAAAAGACATCTGGAAACTCTTCAACTATCCGGGGTAACTGCACTGCTGCTACTGCCACCCGCAATGCTGGAGAAGATGTGTCACGACCCGCACCCTAGAGTTAGGGCACGAGAACGTAACAACGCCCAGCCTACGCCGCAGTGTCGGCGATAGAACGTTGTCCTAGGTCACAACATCTAACAATATAAAGCTAAGCAGTTTATACTCCCCGAATGGGGGTGACAGCAGATACAAATTCAATCACATCTAAGGTAGAGCATGATAAGGATAGATAAAACATGAAATCCAAACTAAATACAGGAGATAGAAGTCTAAGTGTCTAAGATACATGAACCCAGAAGTACATCTCAAAACTCAAATAAAGATACAGTAATCCCCAAAGTAAATACAACTCCAGACAAAATAAAATAACTACCTAAACAAACCCTACTGTGTCTCCTCTAGGCTAGCAGGCACCTCCAGGCTATCTGTAAAATTTATCAACAGGTCCAGTCAGGACTGGAGCGAGCACAGTACATCTCAACAATTTATAGCAGGTTAGAAAATATGAACATGCAGTAAAGTAAGATACAAGTACTGTAAGAAGTATAGTATAAAACAGAGAGAGAACTGTAATAGAAATATCTACTATACATAGGGAACTAGCAGTGACTAGTGGGTCAGAGTACAATATGAACATGTAATACTCCCCCGTACCCCCGATCAATACACAAGGATCCAGCCAGGTTATGTTATATGATGCTATATAGCAGACCCCGAAGGTGATAGACCCCGAAGGTGATAAGCCCCCAAAGGGTGGTAGACCCCGAAGGTGATACATAGTAGTCCCATAAAAATGGGGATTCTGGGGGTAACCCAACAGTGTAAGTCCCATAAAAATAGAGATTCTGGGGATAACCCAACAGTGTAAGTCCCGTAAAAATGGGGATTCTGGGGGATAACCCAACAGTGTAAGTCCCATAAAAATGGGGATTCTGGGGGATACCCAACAGTGTAAGATTCCAGGAAGACTCTACGATCATGAGGGTACATGTCGTAAGTGATCAAAGAACCAAGAAGCATATGATACGCTATGAAAGTGAAACACACAGAACATAGAGTACCCGATGCTCCCTAAGGATAACATCTCAAGAAAGGATCCATATAGTACCAATCCGTGTGACCAACGTGACAGTACAAGTAAAGTAATCTACTGCAGAAAATAATTCTAAGCAGGATATGAAATGATCAGAGAATGTACTCGCCTCGATAACCTGAACAGCTGACAAGCATAGGAGGGTCCCACTGAAGCCACAGAGTCCTATTTAAAGCAACACAGGTTACAAGGGTTTAAGTTGAGATAAAAGAATCCCTACAGGCAATCTATATTATTCTAGGTTCTTCTAAGTCAAATTAACTCTAGGTCGACTCCGGTCAATAATCTAGTCAAACTAGGTCAAGTATTGACTTACAGTTGACTTTGGGTCAACTGGTCAACTCTGGTCAAACAGGGTAAATCTAATCTAATTATTAAAGTGTACTTCGTTATTTGTACGTCGAAACTTACGACACGTAAATCGAGATAAGAAGATTATCGGTAAGGTTGATAATCTTATTATAGTGATCCACATATCCTACTTGTCAATTTCAGCGATATGAGATCACTGGAATTGACTGATCTTAGTTTCGTTGTACTAATCCCGAAATACGAGCATTATATGAATTAATTATTAATTAATTATAAAAAGGTTAAACTTAGAGAAATTATCAACAAACATTGTCGGACGATGAAATGAACATCGCCAACGTGTCCAGAATGGTCAAATTAGCTAGGATAGCCTACCCAACGGTCCAATTTGGACACAAGGGCAAAAAGGTAATTTCAGGTCAAAACGGAGTCCGTGTCGGAGCCGTTTTGCAACGAAAGACGTGCAAGAAAATAAGTCTACAAAATATAAAAAATTATATGTCCACGCAACCAGAATGACGATACGAACCCAACGGTATCTCCAGAATTGGATTCCGTTGACCCGATCTCAATATGGCCCATTGAGCAAAACTTGGAATTCCGGTTTGCACGAAAATGCGTGCCGGAGCCAAAGTTCTCAAAACTCAGCAAACTACCTGCCAACGAGTCCAGAATGATGATACGAACTCAACGGTATCTTCGAAATTGGATTCCGATGAGCCGATCTCAAAATGACCCGTTGGCCCGGATATTGGTATCCGACTTGCACCGAAATGCGTGTCAGACCCAATGTCCACCAAAACCTAGCAAATTATATGTCAACGAGTCCAGAATGACGATACGAACTCAATGGTATATCCGGAATTGGATTCCGATGAGCCAGCGTCAAAAAGTCCCGTTGACCCAGAAAGTGGGACCCGCTTTGCACCGAAAAACGTGCCTGGGCCCACGTTCTCCAAATCTAACAAATTTTATATGAAAATATGCCAGAACGACGCCACAAGTCTAATGGTGGTGTCAGAAATAAAATCTGGAGTCCCGTGTTCAAAAATAGAATTTTACAAGTTGAAAATTACGAATTCGGACGACCAACTTTGGCGTCGAATTCAACCAATCAAACAAGCTCACAATGAAACGAAACTGGAGGGAAAGTAAGAGGGTTATACCAGCTTCGCACCGGAACTGGTAGCACGCCAAACGGAGCTGCGGTGGAGGAGATACAAGCTGACGAAGTTGGCCCCGCGAAACTGTCCAAATTTAATACAATTTAAACGGTCAACTTGGTGGCCGGTTTTGATGTATCAAACGATAAAATTAACGGACGAAAATTGACAGGGATGAAGGTGGATATACCAAAATTGCGACGGAGCGAAGAAATCGCCGATCCAACGGTCCAATCTCCGGGAAAACATGCGCGAAGTCGCTGCGACGGAACGCCAAAATGAACGTGATTTCGCGCGCGTCACGACGGGACGTCGTGCAAAACGCACGAATCGCCTCGATGGCGCGTCCAGGAGGACGGTGGCCGTCAGTGAAGGAGCGTCGCTGCTTGCCGGAGGGGAGGCCACCCACGGCGGGGTCGCCAGAGTCACGGCGGTGGCGGCGTCCACGCTCGCTCGTGCGCGCTAGGGCGCTGCAGCTGTGCGCTGCTACTGCCACGCTATTGCGCGTGGCTGCGCGAAGCTGCATGGCCATGGCCGGCCGGCGAGGGCGCGGCGGCCCGGTGCACGGCAACGGGGGACGGCTGGAATGGAGTGGAGGGTGGCAGTTTGATGTTGGTGGTGGCTCGACTAAGGAGGAGGAGTGGTCGGGTTTGATAGATGATGATGGTGGAGTGGTTGCATGGAGGAGAGGAGGAGGAAGAGGGTGGTCGACGGTGGCCAGGGTGGCCGAGCCACGGCGAGGGGGGTCGGTCCAGCCGTGTGGGAGAGGAGGTCGGGTGTACGTGGTGGTTATGGTGTAGTATGCTGCTGCTGTGTAGTAGTTTTGTTGTGAATGGGTAATATCATTTAAGGAAGAGAGAGAGAGAGGATAAGAGTAAAAAGATATTAAATGAGAGAGAGAAAAAGTGTCCTCTCCATAGAAATTAGGGCCGGCCAACAATTGTTGGCTGTGAGGAGAAGTTTGGGAATGAAGGGTTAGGATTTAAAGAGGGAAATCAATGGCTAAGAATTTATAGCTAGAAAAATGGGATCATTCCAATGGGTAAAAAATTTAATAGAAATTCTCCATTAAATATTAAAAAAAGGCAAAATAAGAAATTGATATTTTTGGGCAATAAATATGAGGGTGTCCCGATGGAGGGCAACATGGAGCTGGACTGGGCTCAGTGGAGCCGGATTGGGTCAAACTGGACATTGTGCAAAAATTGAATTAAAATTAGACGTTGATGATCATGTGTAAATAAGTAGCACATGAAAATTCCAATAAATGGGACACAAGTGGCGGACGGATAGTAGGCTCAAAGTGGGTCATGTCCATAATTGGGGCGGACAGGTTTTGGTCGACAGGGGACCCACAAATTAAGTTAGAAAATGAATGTGACGTCGTGGCGTAAAATAAAATCGGGTCACGTGTCGGGAAAGTTGTGCGAATCAAATGGAGCTCAAAATGACTTGTCTGAGTGGGACACAAAGGTCATGGGTGACGAGCGTCTCGAGTAGATCATCAATGAGGAGTTGGTTTCAAGAAACTGACTGGTCTTGTGCTCCCAATTTAAATGTCATGGTAACGCGCTGAAAATGATCAAGAAAAAGAGTGGGAAATAAATATCACTCAAATGGTCTAAACCGACCCGAAGTTCAGCGAAGCAGAAAGAGCACAAGGGAACAAGTTTGGGTGGGACACCATATACCGTCATGAAGGTAATCATGTCCACTCCAAAACCCGTGAAGAAGATTTCCAGAATTGAACATCCCTGATACTCCAAATATCAATGGCACGGGAAAGTACACTTAAGGAAAAATAACAGAATTAATTATTTATCAAAATTAAAATCAATCAGAAATAAATAAAAATAAAAAAAATCAACCCGAAATTCAGGGTGCTCACATCCTACCCACCTTATAAAAATTTCGTCCTCGAAATTAAAATGTCCATACTCCATCTAGGTCAAACCCCCACAATAAAAGTTCCAGAACTTAAATAAAACATACTATCAAAAAGAACGGCATACAGGGTCATGGCATACGATGACAATAAAGTCTCATCTAGGTATACTAGTCATGCTAACCGGAAGGGTCATAGGGTATCAAACACACAAGTAGTCTAAGGTGCTGAACAAAAAAGTTACAGAAATAACAAATCATCAAAACTGTAAGGCGGTCTACCATCCTATATGAAAACTGGTACTGATCAAAAAAATAATAATGATAACTACCACTTATCTAAAAAGGTTCAGAAAAATCAAAATCAAAGTTAAGAATGAAAGTCACTTGCATGAAAAATCCAATCACAATATATATAAAAAAATATTTATTCTCGATACGATCTAAGTTGATCAAATTGGGAAAATCAAAATTTAGGCAATGTGGGGGACAGGTTCAACAAAGTCTGAGATCGAGCATACAAGGATAGAGATTCAGGTCGTAATCAAATTTAATTCAATTAAGTACAATCCAAGATATAATTATGATAAGAAAGATAGTCGATTTGGTCGTGATTTAGGAACTAGGATTCAATGATGTTGAAAATCCTTTTTAGAGAAAAACAGGAAAAGATTTCATGCGAAGTCAGTAAATTATCTCTCTCCAATACTATCAGTTTATCATTTGCCAATCATATTTTTCTCACAAACCCAAATATAAAATCAACCTTCATATGACTACCCTCAAAAATTTCTATAACCTTCAGTCATCTAAATTTTACCATGATCACCATAGACAAAAAAATTTAACTACCAAAACATTTTCCACGAAACGTACCCCTCTTTTTAGGAGTCGACACTTATTCATTTAATCGAAATTTTAAATTCCTTCACCTCGTTTTAAATTAGATCCGAAACCTCTAAATCCGATTTATGAAATCCTTGAATTTGCTTAAATCAAGTCTCGTATTCACTAAACTCCAATACCACTATGTCACACAAATTTATTCTTGTTTATAAATTAACCTTCATATTTTCTCCACGTTTACCTTCAATTATTTTCCTTTTGAATTCTACAATTTCTCCAATCATCTAAAACAATTCCTATAGCTTAAAATCCTTGTTTTCTCTGTCTCTAGTCACCCTCTTACAATATCTGGTTCAACTTCGCATAATCATAGAAAACAATCAAATTCTCATTTTTATCTCTAAATTTCACATAGCCTTGTAATAGTTTCCAAGAATCAATAACCAAGATTTCTAGTTCTCAAAACTAGGTTGACCTCTGATATATATATTTTTGAAGCACATCCATGAATTACTCATAACCAACTTTCTGCAATTGTTTCTAAATTGATAACATTTATCACTCAATTCCATTCTAAACCTTTACCACATTTCTATCTCAAAATTTTTTTTTGACATCCAATATTTTGATTCCTACAAAATTATCACATGATAACCAATTACGTCATTTCCATATTAGATGATTTACGTCACTTCCTCAACATTTCTTAGATAAAAAATGATATGCAAATTCAAGAGTTCAAGTACAGCTGATAGAATTATATACGAGACAGGGAATTGATGTAATCATGATAGTTGTATAAGACAAGGAATGATGGAAATAAAATATTGGCAGGAAAAAAAATGGTAATAAAATCTGTGCTGCTTATCTGTTTTAAAAGAGGAAACCATTTTAAAATCCAGAGTTAAAATATCAAATTTAAGATAAAGTCTAGCAAAGTTTTCGATTCATTGTATTATGAAAAACTCATAGCAAGAAATTTTACAAGGTTTATAAAACCAACTAAACTTACTCCTGAGTTAAATAATAGGAAACTAGACAAACAAACAAATAATAATTCTTTTTTTTTTTGAGTGACTGAAACAAAAGTAGAGAAAACATGTTTGAAAATATTTAAGGTACAATCTGATAATCATATGCGTCTATCCAAAATCATGGTACTCTAAATCCTCGTCATACTAGTAAGCAAGGCTACGATAATCACAGAGTCCTCGACTTGGGCATATACCTCTAGAATCATGGTATTTAACATTTTTGCGATGCCGCTAGCTTGGCTGCAAAAACCTTAAATTCCCACACCCGAGAAATATATCCAAGTCAACTATATGTCCTCACCATGCTGGCTAATATGACTGTAGAAGACTAGATTCCAAATCTTAAATGACCTAGCCCATATAATTTCATCTTGACAAAAATTAAATTTAAATCAACAACGATTACTACTAAAAAAATCAAATTTATCAACGAATCATCAAGATTCAAAAATGAACAAAAATCCTTTAAATCACATAACTACAAACTCGGATGCTATAGCTAACATCAAGATTCAAAATTCAACAATCTTCATCAAAATCAATAAATACTAACTCAATTTCAATAATAATCCCTCAAAATCAAATTCAATAACAGAAAGTAAAGATAATCAAATCAAGGAAAAGAGTTTTCAAATCAAAGTTAAATAAGATTCTCCAGGGTCGTCCCGGAAATCTCTCAAGGGTTCCTAACTGTGATTGAGTACCTTCAAAATATATCCTATTCCTAGTGCAGGCTGTAGTGGTACTCTAGTTCGAATACCACTACACTTTAGTCTCGACCTGCATGGGCCACCACTAAACACGTGTCACGACCCGCACCCTAGAGTTAGGGTACGAGAACGTAACGACGCCCAGCCTACGCCGCAGTGTCGGCGGTAGAACACTGTCCTAGGTCACAACATCTAACAATATAAAGCTAAGCAGTTTATACTCCCCGAATGGGGGTGACAGCAGATACAAATTCAATCACATCTAAGGTAGAGCATGATAAGGATAGATAAAACATGAAATCCAAACTAAATACAGGAGATAGAAGTCTAAGTGTCTAAGATACATGAACCCAGAAGTACATCTCAAAACTCAAATAAAGATACAGTAATCCCCAAAGTAAATACAACTCCAGACAAAATGAAATAACTACCTAAACAAACCCTACTGTGTCTCCTCTAGGCTAGCAGGCACCTCCAGGCTATCTGTAAAATTTATCAACAGGTCCAGTCAGGACTGGAGCGAGCACAGTACATCTCAACAATTCATAGCAGGTTAGAAAATATGAACATGCAGTAAAGTAAGATACAAGTACTGTAAGAAGTGCAGTATAAAACAGAGAGAGAACTGTAATAGAAATATCTACTATACATAGGGAACTAGCAGTGACTAGTGAGTCAGAGTACAACATGAACATGTAATACTCCCCCGTACCCCCGATCAATACACAAGGATCCAGCCAGGTTATGTTATATGATGCTATGTAGCAGACCCCGAAGGTGATAGACCCCGAAGGTGATAAGCCCCCGAAGGGTGGTAGACCCCGAAGGTGATACATAGTAGTCCCATAAAAATAGGGATTCTGGGGGTAACCCAACAGTGTAAGTCCCATAAAAATGGGGATTCTGGGGATAACCCAACAGTGTAAGTCCCATAAAAATGGGGATTCTGGGGGATAACCCAACAGTGTAAGTCCCATAAAAATGGGGATTCTGGGGGATACCCAACAGTGTAAGATTCCAGGAAGACTCTACGATCATGAGGGTACATGTCGTAAGTGATCAAAGAACCAAGAAGCATATGATACGCTATGAAAGTGAAACGCACAGAACATAGAGTATCCGATGCTCCCTAAGGATAACATCTCAAGAAAGGATCCATATAGTACCAATCCGTGTGACCAACGTGACAGTACAAGTAAAGTAATCTACTGCAGGAAATAATTCTAAGCAGGATATGAAATGATCAGAGAATGTACTCGCCTCGATAACCTGAACAGCTGACAAGCATAGGAGGGTCCCACTGAAGCCACAGAGTCCTATTTAAAGCAACACAGGTTACAAGGGTTTAAGTTGAGATAAAAGAATCCCTACAGGCAATCTATATTATTCTAGGTTCTTCTAAGTCAAATTAACTCTAGGTCGACTTCGGTCAATAATCTAGTCAAACTAGGTCAAGTGTTGACTTACAGTTGACTTTGGGTCAACTGGTCAACTCTGGTCAAACAGGGTAAATCTAATCTAATTATTAAAGTGTACTTCGTTATTTGTACGTCGAAACTTACGGCACGCAAATCGAGATAAAAAGATTATCGGTAAGGTTGATAATCTTATTATAGTGATCCACGTATCCTACTTGTCAATTTCAGCGATATAAGATCACTGGAATTGACTGATCTTAGTTTCGTTGTACTAATCCCGAAATACGAGCATTATATGAATTAATTATTAATTAATTATAAAAAGGTTAAACTTAGAGAAATTATCAACAAACATTGTCGGACGATGAAATGAACATCGCCAACGTGTCCAGAATGGTCAAATTAGCTAGGATAGCCTACCCAACGGTCCAATTTGGACACAAGGGCAAAAAGGTAATTTCGGGTCAAAACGGTGTCCGTGTCGGAGCCGTTTTGCACCGAAAGACGTGCAAGAAAATAAGTCTACAAAATATAACAAATTATATGTCCACGGAACTAGAATGACGATATGAACCCAACGGTATCTCCAGAATTGGATTCCGTTGACCCGATCTCAATATGGCCCGTTGACCAGAACTTGGAATTCCCGTTTGCACGGAAATGCGTGCCGGAGCCAAAGTTCTCAAAACTCAGCAAACTACCTGCCAACGAGTCCAGAATGATGATACGAACTCAACGGTATCTTCGAATTGGATTCCAATGAGCCGATCTCAAAATGACCCGTTGGTCCGGATATTGGTATCCGACTTGCACCGAAATGCGTGCCAGACCCAATGTCCACCAAAACCTAGCAAATTATATGTTAACGAGTCCAGAATGACGATACGAACTCAACGGTATATCCGAAATTGGATTCCGATGAGCCGGCGTCAAAAAGTCCTGTTGACCCAGAAAGTGGGACCCGCTTTGCACCGAAAAATGTGCCCGGGCCCACGTTCTCCAAATCTAACAAATTTTATATGAAAACATGCCAGAACGACGCCACAAGTCTAATGGTGGTGTCAGAAATGAAATCTGGAGTCCCGTGTTCAAAAATGGAATTTTATAAGTTGGAAATTACGAATTCGGACGACCAACTTTGGCGTCGAATTTAACCAATCAAACAAGCTCACAATGAAACGAAACTGGAGGGAAAGTAAGAGGGTTATACCAGCTTCGCACCGGAATTAGTAGCACGCCAAACGGAGCTGTGGTGGAGGAGATACAAGCTGACGAAGTTAGCCCCGCAAAACTGTCCAAATTTAATACAATTTAAACGGTCAACTTGGTGGCCGGTTTTGATGTATCAAACGATAAAATTAACGGACGAAAATTGACAGGGATGAAGGTGGATATACCGAGATTGCGACGGAGCGAAGAAATCGCCGATCCAACAGTCCAATCTCCGGGAAAACGTGCACGAAGTCGCTACGACGGAACGCCAAAATGAACGTGATTTCGCGCGCGTCACGACGGGACGTCGTGCAAAACGCACGAATCGCCTCGACGGTGCGTCCCGGAGGACGGTGGCCGTCAGTGAAGGAGCGTCGCTGCTTGCCGGAGGGGGGGCCACCCACGGCGGGGTCGCCGGAGTCACGGGGGACGTCGGCGGCGGCGTCCACGCTCGCTCGTGCGCGCTAGGGCACTGCAGCTGTGCGCTGCTACTGCCACGCTATTGCGCGCGGCTGCACGGAGCTGTACGGCCATGGCCGGCCGGCGAGGGCGCGGCGGCGCGGTGCACGACGACGGAGGACGGCTGGAATGGAGTGGAGGGTGGCGGTTTGATGTTGGTGGTGGCTCGACTAAGGAGGAGGAGTGGTCGGGTTTGATAGATGATGATGGTGGAGTGGTTGCATGGAGGAGAGGAGGAGGAAGAGGGTGGTCGACGGTGGCCAGGGTGGCCGAGCCACGGCGAGGGGGGTCGGTCCAGCCGTGTGGGAGAGGAGGTCGGGTGTACGTGGTGGTTATGGTGTAGTATGCTGCTGCTGTGTAGTAGTTTTGTTGTGAATGGGAAATATCATTTAAGGAAGAGAGAGAGAGAGAGGATAAGAGTGAAAAGATATTAAATGAGAGAGAGAAAAAGTGTCCTCTCCATAGAAATTAGGGCCGGCCAACAATTGTTGGCTGTGAGGAGAAGTTTGGGAATGAAGGGTTAGGATTTAAAGAGGGAAATCAATGGCTAAGAATTTATAGCTAGAAAAATGGGTTCATTCCAATGGGTAAAAAAATCAATGGAAATTCTCCATTAAATATTAAAAAAAAAGGCAAAATGAGAAATTGATATTTTTGGGCAATAAATATGAGGGTGTCCCGATGGAGGGCAACATGGAGCTGGACTGGGCTCAGTGGAGCCGGATTGGGTCAAACTGGACATTGTGCAAAAATCGAATTAAAATTAGACGTTGATGATCATGTGTAAATAAGTAGCACATGGGGATTCCAATAAATGGGACACAAGTGGCGGACGGATAGTAGGCTCAAAGTGGGCCATGTCCATAATTGGGGCGGACAGGTTTTGGTCGACAGGGGACCCACAAATCAAGTTAGAAAATGAATGTGACGCCGTGGCGTAAAATAAAATCGGGTCACGTGTCGGGAAAGTTGTGCGAATCAAATGGAGCTCAAAATGACTTGTCTGAGTGGGACACAAAGGTCATGGGTGACGAGCGTCTCGAGTAGATCATCAATGAGGAGTTGGTTTCAAGAAACTGACTGGTCTTGCGCTCCCAATTTAAATGTCATGGTAACGCGCTGAAAATGATCAAGAAAAAGAGTGGGAAATAAATATCACTCAAATGGTCTAAATCGACCCGAAGTTCAGCGAAGCAGAAAGAGCACAAGGGAACAAGTTTGGGTGGGACACCATATACCGTCATGAAGGTAATCATGTCCACTCCAAGAGCCAATGGGTTAAGCAAGGGGTCAGGGGAGCAGCGTACGCGCAAGAGCACGCACGCAGGGGAGCAGCGTACGCACAAGGCACGCACGCAAGGGAGCTGTGTACGCACAAAATCACGCATGCAGGAGAGCTGCATACGCAAAAGTCACGCACGCAGGAGAGCTGCGTACGCGAAAAGTCACGCACGCAGGAGAGCTGCGTATGCAAAAAGTCACGCACGCAAGAGAGCTGCGTACGCAAAAAGTCACGCACGCAAGAGAGCTGCGTACGCGAAAAGTCATGCACGCAAGAGAGCTGCGTACGCGAAAAGTCACGCACGCAAGAGAGCTGCATACGCAAAAAGTCACGCACACAAGAGAGCTGCGTACGCGAAAAGTCATGCACGCATGAGAGCTGCGTACGTGAAAAGTCACGCACGCAAGAGAGCTGCGTACGCGAAAAGTCACGCACGCAAGAGAGCTGCATACACACAAAAGCACGCACGCAGGGAGCTACGTACGTGTAAAAACACACACGCAGGAGAAAGGATCTTCTTCTCCATGGCTGAGAAGAAGCTCTCATGGCTCCCAAAACTTCAAGGCATCATAACTTGGCCATCCGAACTCCAAATCCGGATTTCCAAAGTTCCAACCAGGGTGGAATTGAACTCTCTTCGACATGGAAATATCAAAACCCATAAAAATCCAACTTAAGTAGATCAAAACCATACAAATCCGAAAATAAGGAAAACTTAGATCTAGAACAATGGAGACTCCAAATCACAAAATACCAAGTTCTAATGTTGATCACCATGTCCTAATCTAGCAAATGGACAAATAAAAGAGGGTTCTCATGTGGTGGCAAGGTGCACTTGCCTATGGGTGGGTGTTGTGGAGAGGAAGAAGAAGAGAGTTGTGTAGAGGGAGGAGAAGAAGAAATTAATGGAGGTTTATGAGGAGAGAGAAAAAGTTGGTGGAGTTTTAAAGAGGGTGGGATGTGGTGTGTTGAGGGTGGAGCATAGGCTAAGGTGTACCAATACATATTAAACCAAACCAAACCAAACCAATCCAATTAAAACCGAACCATGACAAAACCTAAAATACGAGAAATACCAAAATTCTACAAGTTTAAAAATAAAATAAAAATACATGCTAAAATCCAGATACGAGTATAAATACGAAATACTGGAAATACGGGAAATGAGGGTGACAACTCTACCCACCTTAAAAGAATTCCGTCCTCGGAATTTAATCAAGGAGCTAGAGATTGTCACGACAAGCTACATTAAGTACAGGCAAGTTACACTAAGCAGTTCAATCATACAATCATACAATGCAAGCAAGGAAGGGAAAACGTAAGGCATAAGAAAGATATTATACCTCACGAGTCAAACAGGTAGGGATATCGTGATCGGATGTCGTTCTCACGCTCCCACGTTGACTCACCTAGAGAGTGATGACCCCAAGCCACACGGACTAATTTAATAGTCTTGTTCTTGAGTGTCTTCTCCCTCCGGTCCAATATAGACACGGGCCTCTCCTCATACGAAAGGTTGGTACCAACAACCAATTCCGAATGGTTTAGGATGTGGCTCGGGTCCGGAATATACCGTCGTAATTGGGACACATGGAATACATCATGCACCTCACTTAGCGACGACGGAAGAGTGAGATGATAGGATACATCTCCTACTCGCTCTAGAATATCGAACGGCCCTATATACCTAGGACTAAGCTTTCCCCGCACGCCAAAGCGAATGACGCCGCGGTTAGGCGAGATCCTAAGGAATACATGGTCGCCGACAGCAAATTCTAAGGGACGCCGATGAGCATCGGCCCAGTGGCGCTGGCGGTCCTGGGCAACTCGGAGGTGATCTCTGACCTTCCTGACCACTTCAACCGTCTGGGAAATCAATTCGGGTCCGAGCATCTGCCTCTCTCCGACATCGTCCCATGCTAGCGGGGATCTGCACTTCCTGCCATAAAGAGCCTCGAAGGGTGCCATCTGGATACTGGCTTGGAAACTATTGTTGTACGAGAATTCCACTAGGTACAGATGATTCTCCCATGAACCACCGAAGTCAAGGGTACAGGATCTCAACATATCTTCAAGGGTCTGGATTGTGCGCTCTGATTGACCATCCGTCTGCGGGTGATAAGATGAGCTGAATTGAAGGCGAGTCCCCAAACTCTTCTGCAAGCTGCGCCAAAAGTATGATGTGAATCTTGAATCCCTGTCCGAGGTGATGCTGACTGGCACACCGTGAAGCCTGACGATCTGCCTGAGATACATCTCTGCTAACTGTGCCGTCGACTGTCCAACTCTGAATGGGAGAAAGTGTGCCACCTTGGTAAGCCTGTCTACAATTACCCAAATAGCATCTCTGCCGGCCGGAGATCTGGGCAATTCGGTCACGAAATACATGGTTATATGTTCCTATTTCCATTCTGGGATCGGTAAGGGTTGAAGAAGTCCAGCGGGCCTCTGATGTTCAGCTTTAACCTGTTGGCAAACCAAACACCGAGAGACAAACCGGGCTATCTCCCTCTTCATGCCATTCCACCAGAAATGCTGACGAATATAACGGTACATCTTCGTACCACCCGGATGAATAGAATATTGAGAACTGTGGGCTTCTGCCATGACTTCCTGTCTGATATATCTACTGGGTACACAAAGACGAGTGTCGTGCCGAAGTGTACCGTCTTCATGGATACATGACTCTGGCCTTCCTCCTGCTTCACACTCTGCTCTGAGTCACTGGATCTTGGAATCTGTTGACTGCGCCACCCGGATTCTCTCAACTATGCTGGACTGAACCTGTAGGCTGGCCATCAATGCCACGCTGGTTGGAAGAACCACTTCAATTCCCATCTTCTGAAGATCTGCCAATAATTCTGGTTGCGCCGTTAGGAGATAAACTCCGGCTCTCCTGCTCAATGCATCTGCTACAACGTTGGCCTTCCCGGGATGATACTGCAAATCCACATATAGTCCACCAGTAGCTCGAGCCATCTTCTCTGCCGTATATTAAGGTCCTTCTGGGTGAAAACATACTTCAGGCTCTTAAGATCAGTAAAGATCTCCACTCTATCTCCGTACAAGCAGTGTCTCCACAACTTCAAAGCAAACACTACCGCCGCCAATTCCAAGTCGTAGGTCGGGTAATTCTTCTCATGATCACGTAGTTGACGTGACGTATAAGATATTACCTTCCCATGCTGCATCAAGACACACCCCAATCCTCTGCCTGAAGCGTCGCAATAGACTGTGAATCCTCCTGTCCCGTCTGGAAGGGTGAGAATGGGAGCCGTTATCAAACCTCGCTTTAATTTCTCAAATGATTCCTGACACTCTGCTGTCCAAACAAACGGCACATCCTTGCGGGTCAACTGGGTCATCGGCGCTGAAATCCTTGCGAATTCTGAAACGAACCACCGGTAGTAGCCGGCCAATCCAAGGAAGCTGCGAACCTCTGCCACTGAGCTGGGTACCGGCCATGACTCGATAGCCACAATCTTCTGGGGATCCACTTCCACTCCTCCTCGGGTAATGATGTGACCCAAGTATGATATGCGATTGAGCCAGAACTCGTATTTACTGAACTTGGCGTACAACTGATGCTCCCTAAGCGTCTGGAGGACGACTCTGAGATGCTGCTCATGCTCTGCTTCACTCTTGCTGTAGACCAGGATCTCATCTAGGAACACGATCACAAATTGATCCAAGTAAGGCATGAAAATGCAATTCATGAGGTCCATGAATACGGCCGGCGCATTGGTCGCTCCAAAGGGCATAACAAGGAACTCCCAATGTCCATACCTCGATCTGAATGTTGTCTTCGGGATGTCCTGCTCTCTGACTCTGATCTGGTGGTATCCTGACCGCAAGTCGATCTTCGAGAACACTGAAGCCCCTCTGAGCTGATCAAACAAGTCATCTATCCTCGGAAGAGGGTATCTGTTCTTGATTGTCACCGAATTCAAGGTACGATAATCAACACATAGCCTGGACGTACCATCCTTCTTTTTTACAAGAAGCATCGGGGCTCCCCAAGGCGATCCACTTGTACGGATGAATCCCTTGGTCCTCAGTTCTTCAATCATCTTGTATAAAATTTCCAACTCTGAAGGCGCCATCCTGTAGACTCGCTCTAATACTGGTGCTGTCCCGGGAATCAAGTCTATAGTGAACTCAATCTCCCGCTCCGGCGGTATCCCTGGAAGCTCCTCTGAAAAGACATCTGGAAACTCTTCAACTATCCGGGATAACTGTACTGCTGCTACTGCCACCCGCAATACTGGGGAAGATGGCTCCACTGCGCCTCTGGAAAACGAAAACTCTGGCTCGCCAGGGATACTAAAGACAACTCTGCCAATATGGCAGTCTATCCTAGCATACTGGTTCCTCAACCAATCCATGCCTAGGACTACATCATAGTCTGCCATAGGAAACTCTATGAATCTAGCGGGGAACTCCCTACCGCTAACTACGATCCGACACGAGGAAAACACTCGATCTACTCCCACAAGGCCATTACCAGTAAGTATATTGAGCCTCACTGATAATGACTCGGGCTCCAATCCTATCCGTGTCGCGAATCGTGCAGACATAAATGAATACGATGCACCAGAATTAAATAATACAGACGCTGGAGAGGAGTTGACGAGAATAGTACCTGCCACAACCTCACCTGGTGCAACTTCTTCTTCCATAGCCATCATCATGGCCTGACCTCTAGCTGCGGGTCCCCTCTGCTGGAAACCTCTCTGCCTATTCTGGGTCTGAGCTTGGGCTTGTACATACTGCTGGGGGTGCTGTTGCTGGAATGCCTGAGACTGAGGCGGCAAGGGCCTCGAAGACTGATACTGCTGCTGCTGAACTGGTGCTGGGGCCGGTCCTCTTACCGAAGAGCTAGAAGGGTTGGATGCTGATGAACCACCCATATTCGGGCAAGTCCTTATCCTATGATCTGCTGCTCCACAATCCAGGCACAATCCCTGCGCCCTGCGACAGTCTGCCACCACATGCCCTGGCTTCCCGCAATGAGAACATCCCATCGCGGAAGTCTGCTTCTGCTTCTGCTGCTGCGGGTACGTCGGGGTCGAATGCTGAACCGACGTTACCGAGGCCGCCCGCCTCGGAGTTCCAATGGTCAATCCCCTAGCTGCCGGGGCTGGAGCTGATGATTGGTGCATCTGACTGTAGGACCACTTCCTACCTCCGGTCCTATCCACGATCCTCTGGGAGGTGTACTCATGCCTCCTAGCTGCTCTCAAGACTGCATCGAACGTCTGGTGCTCGAACTGCTCAACCACCAACAAGATCTCCAAATGCAGTCCCTGCTGGAACCGCTGAGCCCTATCAAACTCGATCGCCACCAAGGTGAAGGCAAACCTACTGAGCCTAGAAAACTCCGATGCATAACTGTCGACTGTTCTGCCTTCTTGCTTCAAGTTGGTAAATTTGGTCTGCAGGTCGTACCAAGCCACAGCATCGAAATACTTCGTCTGGAATCTCTCTCTAAACATTGCCCAAGCAATGGGTGCCACTAATCCCATGGCTTGCGTCGCCCACCAACTGCGAGCCAAGTCCAACAACTGCAGGCGTACCACCGCCACCTTCTCATTCTCGGGTGTCCTGGCTGCTTCCAGAATCACCTCGGTATCCTGAAGCCATGCATCCGCGGCAATCGTATCCTCGGTGCCGTCGAAGAAAGGAGGGTTCAATCGCTTGAAGCTGTTTGCCGCCTGGTTCCCTGGATGTCCGCCTCGGGTCAAAGCATCTTGAACTGTCTGGTACAGGGCGTCGCTTCGACGATCCTGGGAAGCTATCAAGGTTCTGATGAGGCCTACTAAGGTACTATCATCTGGCTCTACGGGCTGGACGGGCCGAACTGGTGACTCTCCTCCAGTAGGTATCACTCTGGAGGCGACCCCGGAATGCTGGGCTTGATCTCCAGGTTGCTGCTGGTCCATGGGAGGTGCTCCACCTCGCTGATCGGTAGGGTCAGGTACAGTGCCGCTGAGGAAGACGACACAGGGAAACAATAAGGAAGGACCAGGACAGATCAACGATACAAGCATGTAATCAGGGCAAGAATTTCAAGGATTTAAAAATATGGGCGGAGATCAAGGGCGAATACTGATTGAGACATCTATTCGGTAAACCCTCACATTTCTTGATTGATAAGACCTGCATGGGCCACCACTTAAACCATGTCACGCCCCAGAACCAGAATACTGGAGAGCGGGGCAGACATAGCCAGCTACGTATATTGAAATGGAAACCACCTCGATATACGGTCACGGCTGTCTAGAAATATGAGGGTTTACTACAAGCCAACAGTCTCTTAAGGTCATGAACAAGCCTAGTGTCTCAATCTCAAGCAAGTAAGTAAGGTCGCAAGATATATGATCATTAAATATACAATAATAAGGCATCCCAAATATTACATATTCATCTGATCATGAAGCTAGTCGTACAAAATGTGGGGACTAGCAAGAGTTAAGTCATACATGATCAACCCTAGGATTTGTTAATCATGTTTACAGTCCGTAGGCAGACAGTAAGTAAAGTGCATCGAGCTAACAGGTGCTCGTCGGCTAAACGTCTCAAAAGAATAGTTTTACAATAGAGTGAGCGAAACAAAATAGAAAACCCACTCGTAGCCCGGGTTCCTTCTAGTCGCCACCATTGGGCTGGAAGCTTGGTAGATCCTCGGGAGCTGCTCCGAAATCTGGCCACACAAAACCAGCTGGGTCAACCCCAGAAAGAGCAAGTGCCACAAGGGGCCACGAAATAAGAACAAAAGCCAGCAATTAGCACAAGAAAATTAACATTTAAAACTAGAATTTATGAAAACATGTCAGGATGATATACGACGAGATAACCATGGAACTATTCCGATAGCCAGGTTACAACCCGTAAACCAAACAAGGACCAGGGTTGTAACCCTTCATCTGAACAGAACTTGGTTTTCCACCATTTATCGACAAGATAATAATGTAAGAAATCAAGACAGGAAGCAATCTTGTACTGGATCAAGACATGGCTAAACTGGTTATACCTCATTCAAACAATCACGGCCAAGCAGATACTACAGCTTACTACTTTAACTAACTAGGGTTATCACATGCCTAATTACTAATAAGATGCAGTAAGATTGTTCCACAACCACAAGCCCTGCAGACCATCCAGGTTATCCAGGTCAAAAATTAGGGGTTGAATTCAGGTGGGTACATCGTCCAGGAAACGCATGTACCCTTAGGTGACTTAGAAGGTGCAACAGATGACAGTGTGCTGGAAATACGCCCTACTCGTCGGCAGGCTACAGATCCCAAGAGCGCCCAGGTAACGGGATTTCCTGTAGCTATGTCATCTCTTCATGACTACTGTGTTATTCTAGTTATTAACCTTAATCCATTTAGTAGGTACTCCTGACCGTGGTACTCAGGAGTTCCATCCTAGACATGATGCAAGACAGGACAAGTAGATTTAACAAGCAAGCAAGAAGAACTACCCACGGTGTCAAGGCAGGTCAAGTTAAGTTATCAAGATAAATCATGTCAGGGTACTTGCCAGGAGTGCGCCACGACGGGCCACTATCATGTCAGGTTGGTCATGTCAGGAGTGCACCACTACGGATCACTATCGTGTTATGCTAGTTCCTTGTCATACCATGTCATGTACAATAGTCATTCCAAACATATTAAGTAAAATCAAGTTCATCACAAAAGGCGTAAGGATATAAAATGGGCGTAAAATATCTAATAAAATATCAATATACAGGGCTATAGAAGAGCCAAGCTTAAAGAAATAAGACCAAAACTCTAAGAGCCAATAGGTTAAGCAAGGGGTCAGGGGAGCAGCGTACGCGCAAGAGCACGCACGCAGGAGAGCAGCGTACGCATAAGGCACGCACGCAGGGGAGCTGTGTACGCACAAAATCACGCACGCAGGGGAGCTGCGTACGCAAAAGTCACGCACGCAGGAGAGCTGCGTACACAAAAAGTCATGCACGCAGGAGAGCTGCGTACGCGAAAAGTCACGCATGCAAAAGAGCTGCGTACGCGAAAAGTCACGCACGCAAGAGAGCTGCGTACGCGAAAAGTCACGCACGCAAGAGAGCTGCGTACGCGAAAAGTCACGCACACAAGAGAGCTGCGTACGCAAAAAATCACGCACGCAAGAGAGCTGCATACGCGAAAAGTCACGCCCGCAAGAGAGCTGCATACGCGAAAAGTTACGCACGCAAGAGAGCTGCGTACGCAAAAAGTCACGCACGCAAGAGAGCTGCGTACGTACAAAAGCACGCACGCAGGGAGCTGCGTACGCATAAAAACACGCACGCAGGGGAAAGGATCTTCTTCTCCATGGCTGAGAAGAAGCTCTCATGGCTCCCAAAACTTCAAGGCATCATAACTTGGCCATCCGAACTCCAAATCCGGATTTCCAAAGTTCCAACCAGGGTGGAATTAAACTCTCTTCCACATGGAAATATCAAAACCCATAAAAATCCAACTTAAGTAGATCAAAACCATGCAAATCCAAAAATAAGGAAAACTTAGATCTAGAACAATGGAGACTCCAAATCACAAAATACCAAGTTCTAATGTTGATCACCGTGTCCTAATCTAGCAAATGGACAAATAAAAGAGGGTTCTCATGTGATGGCAAGGTGCACTTGCCTATGGGTGGGTGTTGTGGAGAGGAAGGAGAAGAGAGTTGTGTAGAGGGAGGAGAAGAAGAAATTAATGGAGGTTTATGAGGAGAGAAAAAAAGTTGGTGGAGTTTTAAAGAGGGTGGGATGTGGTGTGTTGAGGGTGGAGCATAGGCTAAGGTGTACCAATACATATTAAACCAAACCAAACCAAACCAATCCAATTAAAACCGAACCATGACAAAACCCAAAATACGAGAAATACCGAAATTCCACAAGTTTAAGAAAAAAAATAAAAATATATGCTAAAATCCAGATACGAGTATAAATACGAAATACTGGAAATATGAAAAATGAGGGTGACACCTTCCCACCAAAATATAAACCATTCCACATCAATCCATATGATGGAAAGACATCTGCAAGTAGGTACATCACCTACTTTGAAGTCACAACCGACCATCTGTCTCATGACGATGCCATCCTTATGTGGCTGTTCATTGGAGCATTGGAAGGGGTCGCCTTCGACTGGTACCGCAACTTGCCGGACAACTGCATCCATTCCTTCACCGACTTCAAACGCATATTTCTAGAGAGGTTCTACGAAGTAGGACAAGACGTAACAATGTCTACCCTCATGGACGTTGTTCAAAGAGAGAAGGAGCTGACAAGGAACTATATCGAGCGGTTTTGCCAAACCGCGATGAAGCTGCCTTCCGGTAACCCAGATTCCTCAATTAAAATTTGCCAAAAGAGGCTGCTTCCCACAATCAGCCTCTTGATGGGCGAAAGTCAGTTTAAGGATTGGAAGACTTTTATTATTAGCGCCACTAGCGCAGAAGACAAATTGAAGAAAGCTCGCCAATTAGGATTACATGTCTCAGAAGGAAAGGACAAGAGCAATCTCCCTAGCACCAATAGTAACAATAGGGGTAACCCCTCCAACAATCGAGACAACAAGGGCAAACAAGCTTTGGTGGACGACACGGTACCGAAGCCTGAACCGAAGCCAGTAGAGAAGTAGTGGCCTCAGATGACCTATTCCTTCGAGGATGGCCATGCCAAACCCATCTTGGACATGCTCATACAAGGAGATCGAATTCAGCTTCCTCCTCCAAGACGTGAACCTCGACCTGCAGACTTAAAGAACCCCAAATACTGCCACTACCATCGCTATGTCCACCATGCCACACATGATTGCTACCAACTGAAGTGATACATCCAATATTTCATCGATTCTAAGGCCCTGGCCATTGATTTCGAAGAGGTAACCATAGCAGCCAATATGGTGTCAGTACACTTTGACAACTTTCCTCCGACAAAGACTCAAGACGGAGTAGTACCTGTCCCCCGAGCAAGGATGGAGGTCGCTAACCTTCCACCTCCCCGAGACCAAGCTGCTGGTCTAGTGTCCCTTACCACATTACGAGGGGAGATCATGTGGGTCCATCCAGACTTAGTACCTGAGATGACTCAGTCTGTACCTTCCTCTACCAGCAAGAAAAAGAATAGGAAAGTCAAATCATGCCGCACAATCTCGGCAGAGGTCGAAGAAGCTACTACTGTTGTTACCCGTTCCGGCGCACAAACCCAACCTCCACCGGGTAACTCGACTGAAGATCATCAGCCAACAGCTGCTGATACTCCAGGACCCTCGCAGCCTTCGACGACCGACAAGCCTAGGCTGAAGGAGACTCGGTTCGATAAACCGCTTTGAAGAGAGACGCCTCACGGACTGGAAAGGCCCTACAACTTCGACATCTTAGCGCAATTGGCTAACACACGCCAAATTGTCGCTATACGAGCTCCTGAGACTCTCCAAGGACGTTCGCGTCGCACTTAGTGAGGCACTCCAGAATGCCGACGCATATCTGGCTCAATCCAATCTCACTAGAGAACGCTCGCCTACAGATCTCCAGGACAGCGCTTGCACAGGTGCAATGCCCAACATCGTCTTCACTCTACAGGATATGCTTATCAAGACCAACCTACATGATCGCCCGCTGTATTACACTGGGTACATTGGCGATATCAAGGTGGACCGGATGCATATTGACCCCGGTTCTTCCATAAGCATCATCCCAAAGAGCCTACTACATCATCTGCGCATCCCAATGCATCGCTTAACGCCAACAAGCACCGCCATCAGCGGTTTCAATTCATGCAGAAGCTATCCGATCGGGAAGATTCGCTTGAAGTACCAAATCGGCGATATTCAGTCAGAAGTGGCCTGTTATGTCATAGATGCGGATACTTCCTATAATATTCTCCTGAGGCGTCCTTGGATACATGATTACATGATCGTGCTCTCCACATTGCACCAGTACTTTAAGTACGTCGACAAGCACGGCTTCGTGAGGACGAAATTTGCCGACATCGACCCTTTCAAAGGGATCGAATCCTACTACTCAGACTCATGCTTGTATGAGAAGTCTATGTCTCATCTCGTCGAAAGAGATACTCAAGCTCAAACTGAGGCAGCAACTGGATCAGAAGAACCTCTGACGATCCACCTCCAAGCCCGTAAACTTGGCATAACTGCGCCCCTTACAGCCACTCTGCATAAGGACGTAATTAGCCTCTCTGCACAGGAGGAACAGATGATAATCCGACTGCCAAGGTCTGGCCAAGCGCCAAGCCTCACGACAGAGCCACTGTAAATTAGGCTGCCTAAAGTTAGCCAGCAGCAAACAAAGGATCCCAATCCCTCTGTCAAGCCAATGACGATTCGTCTTCCCAGAATGAATCGGCAGCCGAGCGCTAAGCCGGAGACTGCTAGCCAGCCAACAACTTCCCGTCCGGCACCGAGTACCAAGCTGGGGGTGGCTAGTACGCCAATGACTCCACGTTCTATTCCACCCATGGAGCCCCTGATGATTAAGCTGCCTAAGTCATCCTCTTAGTCCTCATTTACACAGGGGGTAGCCGAAGAAGAGTCAGAACTGTCCAAGTATGTGGCAGCTTACGCTGATGTGTCATCCGCAGATGATGTAATCCCATTGGAAAAGATACCTTACTTCATCAAATAAGGGGCTATCTTTGAATTATCTCGAGCTTAATAAGCTTTTTACAATGTATGCTATGGAACACGGTATAGG
Organism: Iris pallida; assembly: GCA_029216955.1. NCBI lineage: Eukaryota > Viridiplantae > Streptophyta > Magnoliopsida > Asparagales > Iridaceae > Iris > Iris pallida. The sequence goes on along the minus strand of JANAVB010028000.1, from coordinate 28,088,914 downwards.
TACTCATCTGCACACACAGGTAACAAATGTCTACACCGCAAACCAACTTACTCCAGTGGAAGACGCTTATCGCATAATCGAGGGAGAGGATCATCCAATCATCTTCGATCGGAAGAATAACTCACAACCCTTTAGGGTAGAAGAAGTTGGTCTCGGACCCGACACCGGAAGATTGCCCATTTATCTGTATAGTTCCCAATCCAAGTACCTTATACAAAAACAAGGGTATAATCTGGAGACTACACCGGGCTTGAACTAGGGCACTGGACTGTGATTACCCTTACAATCGCCAGTCCCGGCTGGGAAACCACGAGACTACTACAACAAAACCAGATGTGGGATAGGTTATGTTACACCGGCGACAACTCCTGAAAGCTCAAACGAGGAATGCGACTGGCATTCACAATCAACCGGATCACCCACTTCCGATTCAGATGTCAGCATTGGGGACATGCTCAGGCAAGTATGGTCCGTCAATATGGCGTTTGCTAACACCTACGAAGAAGATGAAGACATTCCTGAACTTCTTGAGTTAGAGCCATGGGCACAACAACTAGATACACAATGGGAAAAGCGGTTCGAACAAAAAGAGCCTCCCACTGAGGATGAGGTTATGCAAATTGATCTCGGTGATGAGTCCTCTCCGAAGTCCATCTTCGTCAGCAAGAATCTGACAGACGAAGAGCAGGAATCGATACTGCAACTCGTCAGAGAATACATCGACGTGTTCGCCTGGAGCTACGAAGATATGCCAGGACTGAACCCTGAGGTTATACTCCACAAACTTAACATCCGTCCGAACACAAAACCGGTCAAGCAACAGCAACGACGGTTCCGCCCCGACGTCATGAACGCCATTGAAGCTGAGGTCAACAAACTGATAGCCAGCGGCTTCATCCGTGAGGAACAGCATCCAGACTGGGTCGCCAATATAGTACCTGTCCTCAAAAAAAGTAGAAAGATTCGAATTTGCATCAACTTTCATAATCTAAATGAGGCGTGTTCTAAGGATGAGTTCCCTCTCCCTATCATAGACATCATGATCGACAACACCTAAGGCTTTGAGCGTATGTTATTCATGGATGGTTTCTCAGGGTACAACCAAATCAAGATATTCCCTGATGACGAAAGGCATACATCATTCCGAACACCAATTGGCACATACTGCTACACAGTCATGCCTTTCGGTTTAAAGAATGCTGCGCCACTTATCAAAGAGCTATAAGCATCATCTTTAGAGACCACCTGTGCAAGACATTAGAATGCCACGTTGACGACATCGCCGTCAAAAGCCGCTCTAAGAAAGATCATTTGCATGATCCGAGGACAGTGTTCGACCTGATGCGAGCGCACAATTTGAAAATGAATCCTATAAAATCCTTCTTGGGCGTATCCAGTGGGAAGTTCTTAGGCTTCATCATTACCTCCTAGGATATCCACGTAGACCCTGAGAAGACGAAGGCAATCATGGAAATGGGTCCCCCGAAAAATCTTCGTGAACTCCGAGGTCTTCAAGGGAGGCTAGCCTATATCAGGAGGTTTATCTCCAACCTCTCCGGACGATGTCAGCCATTCACCCACCTCATGAAGAAAGGCGTTTCATTCGTATGGGATGAAGAATGCCAGCGCGCCTTCGACAGCATCAAAGGATATCTGATGAACCCTCCAGTCCTGGTAGCCCGGTTGCTGGAAGACCATTCCTGCTCTATGTACGAGCAATGGAAAATTCTTTCGGTGCTATGTTAGCACAAAATAACGAAACAGGCCATGAGCAAGCTATATATTACCTTAGCCGAATGATGATGGGGTCGGAGCATCGATATACTGCTATAGAAAAAGAGTGCCTTGCTCTGGTTTTTGCCATTCAGAAGACGCGACACTATGTCACGGGACAAACCATCTATGTCATATCAAGAGTCAACCCCCTTAGGGTCCTCATGACTAAACCAAGTGCACTCAGCTTTCATCTCGCTACCTGGGCGATATTACTGTCCCCCTACCACATGATCTTCGTCCCGTAGAAGGCTGTTAAAGGTCAAGCTCTGGCAGACTTTTTAGCAGCTCATCCAGGCTCGGAGTCAACCAAAATAGACGAAGAGATTCCAGAAGAGGTCTCCAATTCAAATGTGGCCTCCCATGATACCGTATGGCAAATGTTCTTCGACGGCGCTTCTAGAATTGGGCCCAAGGGCAACATCGTCGCTGGAGTCAGAGTAGTGCTGATTTCTCCCACCTGGATGGTGATCAATCGAGCTTATTCCCTCACAGAGCCCTGTTCAAATAATGTGGCCGAGTACAATGCTTTGGTTATTGGCCTCCGACTTACAAAAGAGCTGGGGGTAGAGCACCTGGAAGCATACGGCGATTCGTAGCTCATCGTCAACTAGATCCGGGGCTCATACAAAGTGCGTCATGAAGACATGATCCCCTATCACCAAATAGCAATTGACATTATCTCGTCCTTGGAAGGGTTCTTCCTAGAACATGTTCCCAGGCGCCAGAACATTGAAGCCGATGCCCTAGTAGGTCTGACCGCTTCCCTGGCAGTACCGAATCATGCTCATTATCTGGTTGACATCATAGGCCGCGAGTTGGTCTATCCCAGGAATAATGTTCAAAGTGTTGAGAGTTACTCCGTGCTGACAGTCGACGAAGCACCAGACTGGAGACAACCATGCATTGACTTTGAAGTCTATGACATCCTGCCAGAGAATTCGAAGGAAGCCACTTTTATTAGAAGACGTTCCCTCAGGTTCTTTTACGATACAGAAACGAAAATGCTATATCGGCGATCATACGATGGATTACTGCTTCGATGTCTGTCAAATACAGAAGCCAAAGAAGCCATGCATGAAGCTCATGATGGCATCTGTGGGGCCCATCAGCCTGGCCCGAAACTACAAGATCGTCTTCGCCGAATGGGCTACTACTGGCCCACGATGGTTGCAGATGCAATAGACTATGCACGAAAATGCAAAGCCTGTCAAGTCCATGCAGATTTCATTCACCAACCATCCGAGTTTCTACATCCGACAGTGGCATCCTAGCTATTCGAAGCATGGAGAATGGACATCATTGGTCCGATCACTCTACCTTCGTCCCGAGGACACCGCTTCATACTCGCAATCACAGATTACTTCTCCAAATGGGCGGAGGCTGTTCCGTTGGCAGAAGAGAAGACTTCAAACGTGATCAGCTTCCTCAAGCATCACGTCATTTATCGCTTTGGACTGCCCCGAAGGATCATCCATGATAATGGTCCGCAGTTCGCAAGCCACGCTTTCTATCGGTTTTACGACAAACATCGAATCCAGAATATTGCTTCAACACCATACAACCCAGCGGCTAATGGTCTAGCTGAAGCATTCAACAAAACATTCATCAAACTTCTCAAGAAGTTCGTATCATCAAACAAACGCGACTGGAATGAAAAGCTCGGCGAATGCTTGTGGACATACCGTACTACAGTGCGGACTGCCACCGGGAACACACCATTCTCTCTGGTATATGGGAGTGAGGCAGTTCTTCCACTAGAGACTCAAATCCCCTCACTCTATGTCGCTCTCACCTATCGATTAACAACAGATGATAATCACCATCGCCGACTGCAAGAGTTGGAGGCCCTAGATGAGAAGCGCCTGTTAGCCCAATAGCGAATCGAGCTATACCAAGCACGTATCTCCGGAGCCTTCAACAAAAAGGTTAAAATCAGAACATTCCAAGTGGACGACCTCGTTCTGGCAGTTCGGAGGCCGATGGTTATGACTCATAAAACCCCCGGCAAGTTCCAGCCAAAGTGGGAAGGCCCGTTTATCATCGATGCTGTATTCTCTAATAGAGCTTACCGCCTCGCAAAATAAAATAGAGACTTACTCATGTTGCCCATCAACAGCAAGTTCCTAAAGAAGTATTACGTCTGAAATGACATATGCCAAGATGATGAGTTACGTACCCCCTGGTACTGCTGAACTAACATTCCAACTACAAATTCCCCAAATTGTCGAGTTACGTACCCTTGGTACCGCTGAACTCACATTACAAATCCAAATTTCTAAGATGATGAGTTATGTACCCATTGGTACCGCTGAACTCACATTCTAAATCCAAATATCCCTGATTTATGGGTTATGTACCCCCTGGTACCACTGAACTCACATCCCGACTACAAATCATCCATATTGTCGAGTTACGTACCCCCTGGTACCGCTGAACTCACATTCCAAATCCAAATATCCCAGATTGTTGGGTTATGTACCCCTTGGTACTGCTGAACTCACACTCTGATCACTACAGATAAATCCATATCGCCTCTCTTAGGTAGTAAGTCATGTATGATCATACCGCTGAACTTTCCTCCTAAAAGAGCTCCCTCCTTATGATCCAATACCCGCACTCTCAGTGCACAAAAAGGGTAACAGATCCACAGATTCTTCGAAACAACCACGTCGATGCTACCTCTGAGTTGTTTTCCTTCCATCAAAAACAAACCGCCCCTCACATAGAACATCTACGTCCTCATTACCTCTGAGTTATTCAATGTATCCTTCATGGAGCCCACTCCTGCCATGTCCTCATTACCTCTGAGTGGGAAGGCACCATCGAAGAAACCCTCATATTTACCATGTCCTCATTACCTCTGAGTAAGTATGTTGGTTTCCTCCCAACTTATTATCCGTATCCAGAACCAGGATACACCAAGGATAATAGGTCCATAAAAAGTCTCCCATTGGGGCAACTACTACAAGCAAAGAATAGAGCAAATGTATTCCGGTCATTCAAAATCGGTTACATGACTACATCTCATGAGCAAGCCAGAAAAGTTCTCTATCATTTCATTCAGACAAAAAGGAAGAAGATTACATTGATGTTCAAAAGAAGCAAAACACAAACTGCAGCTAAAGACAGACAAAAATATCAAGACAAAAGACGGACATTTATGAGAGCCCACGGATCCTAGTTGTGGGGGCGCATATACCAATCCCTCAACCATTTTTTATATGAAGGATCTACTTGAGCAAAATCCTCATCCGAAGTAGGAGGGTTAGAACTCCGAGTACTACCGCCGTCAGACTAGGGATCCTCCTTTACATCAATAGGCGCCAGCTCTCCTTTCTGTTCCTCCGTTGTTGGTATTACATCCTCCTTAACAAACAATGACTCTTGTTTGAGAGGAGGCAGCAGCTCTTCCTTCACAATGATCTCATCCTTCGGCAGGGGTGCTGCAAGAATCAAAGATAAAAAGAAACAAAGTTAGATGGTCAGAGCCTTATGCGGCCCAATCCAGATAAGCTTATGCGGCCCTGTTTGAGAGGGCTTCATGAGGCTCGATTCATAGGGACTTATGTAGCTCTGTTCGAAGGGTCATTATGCGGTTCAGTTTGTGAAGCGTCTATGCGGCCACAAGACAACTCCCATGCGACTCGGACATGGAGTATACCCCCATACGGCTCGGACATGGAACGTACATGCGGTCCATACAAATTAAACAGTTCGACGAAAACGAGGAACGCATTAAAGGCTTGTACATAAAGCATGCAACAGAGCCGTCATTGTTATGGTTTCAAAATATGTGATCTGCCCAAACCCTTACCAGCAATGGGAGGGTGAACGCCGGGGTGGACTTCAGACGTCGTGGCTGATGAAGAAGCCACTCCCTTACCCTTCGTCGCGGCTGTAGAAGACTTGGGGGCCATTGTTGACTGATGAACGGAGAAGGAAGACGAAGACAGCAACTTAGAGCAAAAAGAGTTTGAAGACAGAAGGAAGTAAAGAAGTCTCTCTATCCAAAAACGCTCCTATTTATAGGCAGAAGGAGAGGGGGGAAATGCTTTGATCCGCGTGCCGCATAAAACAAAACCGACTCTTCGTTCATCGAGGAAAATTCGGATATTTAAAACCGACCCTTGGGATCCTGCCCCAAAAGGCGGCTTTAAATCCAATGCAAATCAAGGGCAATAAATGAGATGCATACATGGCAGGGAGACGTGGCAGAGAGCCCATGCGGTCAGGGAGTCTATGCGGCCAGACAGTCTATGCGGCCAGAAACGACCCATGCGGCTAGGAAGGCCATGCGGCTAAGAAGTCCATGCGGCCAGAACATCCTATGCGGCTAGAAAGTCCATGCGGCCAGAATACCCCATGCGGCCAGAAGAGTTTATATATAGCCATGCTTCTTATTCAAAGTATTTCAATTTTTCAAATTGAAAACTTTGAAGGGGGTCTTGTAGAATCATGGAAAAGGACAAGAAAAGTCCATGCGGCTCCAAAAAGAAAGAGCCTCATGCGGCTCAGGAATCCTTCAGAACGTTATGCAGCTCGAAACTCTCCGACAGCTCCATGCGGCTCAGGCAAAGACACGTGGCCATATGCTGTCCGCTTCTACAGTTGGCCATAAAACAGTCTTCCAATTAATTACTCTGATGACAGCTCTGACGCAATGAATGACAGATCTGACGCAATGAATGACAGCTCTAACATAATGAATGACAGCCCTGACATAATGATGGCGTACTCCTTAGAAAAAGAGGAAAATCTTTTAAAACTGACAGGATCCGTCGAGTCCCAAGCACCCCTATGCGGCTGCCCGTCTCATGCGACTGCCCTCCTTTATGCGGCTGCCATCTTCATACGGCTGTCCGCTTCATGCGGCTGCTTCCTTCATGCGGTTGCCGCTTCATGCGGCTGCGTCCTTCATGCGGCCGCCACCTTCATGCGGTTGCCCGCTTCATACGGCTGTCTTCTTCATGCGGCTGTCTCCTTCATACGGCTGCTTCCATCATGCGGCTGCCACCTTCATCCGGCTGCCACCTACATGTGGCTGCCTCCTTCATACGGCTGCCACTTTTATGCGGCTGCCTCCTTCATGCGGCTGCTACCCTCATCAGCTGCTACTTCATGCAGCTAGGACTGTTGGGGGCCACCCATATGCGGTTCACTTAGAGACCGTACACGACAGAGAGGCACATAGCGGTCCTTATGACAAGTTGAGACACGTGGCTGTCTTATCCCCTCGGAGTTATGGCTGCTGGCAAATCATGACAACCAAATTTAGTGTAATCACCATTATTACTCAAATCAAATCTGATTTGTTATGATTAAGCAAATTGGACACGTGGCGGGAGATCCGAGCTCGTCATAAAAAATTATGAAGATTCATTGCAATCAGCATTAATTGCCCATACAGATTTGACGCAATCAAGAATTAATTTCCCAGATGCAATACAATCAAGATTAATGGCCCAGATGATTGGCCACCGACTTTTCAAAGGGGGAATCATTGTAAACCCTAATGATCATACCTCACTCTTATAAATAGCAAGGTGTCATTCCCTTACAAAAGGATCGGATCCTAATTAAAAATATATATATATATATATAGCAAGGTGCCATTCCCTTACAAAAGAGATCCCTTCCACCCGGTTGGACACACAGAGAGACAAAGGCGCGCACAAAAGAGTCTTCCCATCCTGAGAGCATTTCTTCATCAGAGCCAAGGCTACGTCCGATCGTCCAAGGAGTAAGGCAGAGCTGTCGTCGCTTTTCTGAGCCTCTATCGTCACCCCCCAGAATCAAAAATAAACAATTGTACTTAGATTACTGTACCTAGGTTTTCATTCCTAGGCTTTCTTTGTACGAACGAGTTTGTATTGTGAGTTTAAGTTCAGTCCTCCTATAAAATTGTTCTGTACTTTTACAATCAATGGCAAACAGACTCATCTTGTATTAGACTCACATTGGGATTACATTCGACTTATATTATACTGTCTGGACTCATCATGTTACTCTAGTTCAGCTAGATCTTGTTTTAAAGTCTTTATTGCCATGTTCCTCCTATTATTTAGTTACCTTTCTTTTGTTGTACCTTAACTGTTTCTCTACATCATTACTCGTACAAACTGTCATGTTCATCAATACAACTGTCTATAACTGCTTTACAGTTCTTTGTCATTTACTTGGGATTTCTTGATAAATTGTACTCGTTCCTATCCTGACTGGATATGTTGAAAATATTACAGATGATTGCCTTGAGGACATTTGCCCTACTTACCTTTGAGCAGGAGATGGCTTAGCTACCTTTGGCCCCGACACTCAGGAGTTATCGGGAGACTAGCTAGTAGACTTGGTTTAGTTTTCATGTTTTAGAACTTGAAGTGTAATAACTTGAGATACGAGTTTGTATTTGAGTTTGTTTGAGATATTATTATTTAGTAGTTTATAATTGTTGTTGTTAGTCTTTAGTTATAAACTTATGTGTTATCTTATCGTTCTTAGACTGTGATTGAGATTTTATTATATCTATACTTGTCCTCCGTTCGGAGTTGAGATTTGACAAGTACATTATATAATTACGTGAGTTGTTAATTAGATAGTAACCTAGGACAGCGTTCTACCGTCGATACTGCAGCGTAGGCTGGACGTACCCACTTTTCGTGCCCCTATACTGGGTGCGGGTCGTGACAATATATCATATATAATATACCCTTCCTCCTAATATGAATATACCCACCCATAGCATCTAGCAAACCTCTCCTATATCTAACCCCACATTATAAATATATATATATATATATATGGTATACATAGCACCATATCCGAGAGTGCAACATAGCCACATATAGATATAGGTACATATATCCTATATACAACTACCTAATATATAAAGCATAAAATCATAGACAGCCTAACATATATTCTACACACATGCCTAACATAAGTCTATCACAAGTCTACAACTCTCATATGTATATAACCTATATATACATATGCATACGGCCCCTATCATACTCTACCCCTCAACTAGACTGTACAACCCTAAACAAAACTGGAACCTAACATACACCTATACCCAAATACATGTTACTAACATTCAAATCCCATAACTCATATAACCCACACATATATATACCTGAATACATATACATTACAGATATGAATTCAAAAATCAAATCAACGTAAACCCAATGAAACAACTTACAACTCAAACTCAGTATTCAAACACAGGAAATGAACTAAGCATCAGAACCCAACATCTATATATATAACATAAATATACATGCATCCTCAAAACATAACCCAACTCTGTCCAGGATACTGGACAGAACAGTCCAGGATACTGCAGATAAGGGAAGGGTCTGAACATGGCAATGAATGTATCTGAAACTCAGGAATTGTAAACCCAAACCCAACTGAAATCATCAAGAGGGGTTTGTTGGTATATGTGAGTGACATGTGAGGAAGTGTATAGTTAAAGGGTGAGTGTGTGAAGTGTCCAATGCGTGTCACAGAAATGTGTCAACTAGTGAAGTGTCGAGATGGTGTCCTATTGTATCAGACCTTAACATGCATCCAAAACCCAACGTGTGTATTTGAATGTGTCGAACCTCGATCGAATGTCAAAGGTGGTATCAAGTATGTGTCAGAACTATGCACAGGCAGGGTCTCGTGCGCATGTGTCGGGTCTTCTCGGACACGACATGTCCAACCAATGGTAATATGGTCGTCAGTAGATAGTCTAGGTGTCAGGGTACGTGTGGGTCCAACTGGCAAGTGTCTAAGTGGTGTCATGTCGAGATACTAAGCCCGTGTCAGTGACCAATTTCTCGCGTGTGCGTGTGTTAGTGTGAACACTGTAGAGTCGATTTCTCATCGAATACTCCACCAAATGTCCCCAAATTTTATGTGTGGGCTATCAGTGAATGCCCCCACATGTCCACCAAGTTTTGTGTCACCACGTGTCGTGTCCAGTGAGATATAGACACGAGGTAGTAGGACAATACACCACAGTCATGTGTCGTATCCCCGTGTCCAATAACTGTGTCCAAACCACTCTAAAACCAACTCAGTCATTACAATAATTAATATACACATATTTAGATACCAAATCATGTAATTAGTTTTGGAAATTAATAAAATTTATTTCTATGTGGTATTTCACCAAACATTTTACATAATACTCCGATACTCCTTCGATATGTACCCTAAATGGATTCGATTTCCTACCAAACTTGGCCTAGGGCTAGGGGGATCCTAAGTGAATGCATCTATGGAAAGAAATCAGAAAATTAATAGGTTTAGAGTCCATTACCTATTGAGAGTTGGAATCTCAATGAAATTGCACTTGAGAGCCAAATTCCTCCACTTCTAATGGTCAACTTGCTTCAAATCATTGCTAGCTAGTCACTAATGACCTCTTCTATACTAGGGGAGTGTATTACAATTAATTAGGCTCAATTTCGACTTGATTTGGATAAAGAGAGTAAATTTGGGGAAGAACACAAATTAGGGTTTGAAGATGTAATGAAAAGAGGCAAGGGGGTCTAACATGTGTTTATATAGGAGGGGGACACCTCTTGGCCGGCCATGCCTCAATCCTGGGGTTAGGGTTTGTCCAAATTGGATTTAAGGGCCTTCTTTAGGTGTAATTCAAGGCTTTCTAGGTAAAGGCCCATCCAAACTAGGGTTTCAAGCTAAATATCTAACTTAGACTAATATCTAGATATTACTAACATTGTCATTTAGTTAGAAGCTTCTAATCTAATATCTAGGCTCATGACTATTATCTAGATTTGGACAATTCTAGGGAAAGGCCTAATATAACACTTAGCACATTACTAATTGATCAAAATCCAAATTAATTCAAAAGTCACAAAATGACCAAAATACCCTTAGCCTAAAAAGTGATAATTAGCTAATCTAATCATATGATTAGGTCTCTGTGGTCATGGTTCATCTCTAGGCTAAGTAGTTCTAGGGTTACAATATTAAAATACCAAAATTATAATACACCAAATTAAATAGTATTAAATTAATTAAAATTCACCATAAAGCATTAACATGATTTAAATCCTATTATTCAATTATTAATTTTACAAAAGTTTAAAATTATCCTTATTTTAAAAAAGTGGTGGTTACAACTCTATTTCTTGGGATGTGACCTAATCGCTTGTATCATAATAAGGCCATTTTTTGTTAATTTTGTGTTTAGTACCATGTGACTCCACATGCAAGGTTTTATTGTAAGGTGCAATAGTTTCAAGTGACTATAGGTTATCATAAATATTAAGGGAACTATTACCAATAATATTTAAATATAGAAATAGACTAAACTTATTATTTTCAAATGAACAATGATAACCAGATTTGTCCAACAGAAAAACTGAAACTAAATTCTGCCTTAAAAATGGTAAAGTGTCTATCAAATCCAAATCATAACCGGTTCCTAATAATAAACTAAAATGTCTTGTCTACCAACTTTTCTCACCTACATAGATGTGTCTTTCAACACCATTTAGCTTTCGGTAGCTCAGGGAACCTTGTCTAGAAACACAAATATGGGTAGTAGCACTAAAATCTAACCATCATGTGTTTCTTGGTACTGATGCTAAACTAATCTCAGACTGGACCAAATTTAGAAATGTACTTTTCAACACACCATGCATGGTACATTGTGTATTACTTCTTTATGTGTCACGAGTTGTCACAATAGAAACAACCCTTTATATTGTTCTTTCTTTTTAGCTGGACTCTTAGCAACTTTTGTAATCTTGTCCTTTTTCCTCATAATGTGTATCCTATTAAGCGTGGAAATTGAATTCAAATTAACATATATTGTAGCAACCTTAGCTATAAAGAGAACAAAAATAAACAAATAAATATGCTCTAATTAATAACCAAAATTAATAGTTAAATAAATTCAAATAATAGTGAACCCTATATCAAGATACCTAGTACACCGTTAATATTAAGTCTTTGGACAATAATATTAACTGTAAGTGGTACTCTTTGTGTAATGATCAAAAGTTGACAATAATTCATGTCAAATAATAAGCCTATCTTTGGATCGAATTATTATTCACATGTAAACCTTACAATTATCACACATTTATTTCCAATGGTATGTGAGCAACTCGACCAACTATTAACCTTTCTTTGGGCCGGCTAATTTTCGCATGAATGTACACACACAATCATCTGACATCCCTCGTAGACTATCTACGCAAGAGAGGTCACTTTCGCGACATCTTTTTTAAATTGGTCTATTTAGAAAGTTAGGCAACTATTACTATTTATAGAGAGGCACGAAAAATTTGAATGTTGACTAAATTTTTATGTACATGCATATTTACAAGATTATAACTCAACTCAAAAATCATAAGTCAACATATTACATCAACAGATTCTACTGAATATATGCATCAAAAGATTACATCAAATAATCCAGAAGATTACAAAAATTAATCTACTAAAGATATATACATCAACATATTATATCAAATAAAATAATCATAATCAGCCTATTGCATTAACTTATTCTATTGAATATATGCATCAATAGATTACATCAATTAAAATAATTATAAGGATGTGAATCATTTTTTTGTTGACTGAATCATGCAAATGTGCCAAAAGATTCCTTTAATCATAATCAAAATTAGCCAAAAATGGTGTTATCAAAATGATTCATAACAAATCATAATTTTTATACAAAATAGTCATTATCTGCTTGCTCAATGCTATTTTGTTTCTTACCTAAATAGCAAAAGTCATAATCTTTTCCTAAATTATCGTACATTATATGTAAATAATGATAATGATAATAATAATAATAAAGCAATCTTTTTTGTGAGCATGGTATCATATTTCTTACCTCAATGATCAAATTTGACCCAAATCCTCAACTTGGTTGTAATAATTATTTGGAAAGAAACAGTCTTTCTATATCAGAAAATCTTTCCATATCAGAAAGAGGGATTGTTCGAGAAAGAAAGATTGTTTGGAAGAAAAGTGATGGGTGGTCTCTCAACGAAAAAAACCCAAGAAGAAAGAAAAACACGGACAGAAGAAGTTATGCAACAAAAACCAAAAAAAGAAAGAAAACCTCTTGTATCAAGTTCTTCCAATCCAAAACTATTGCAAAAGCTCTGAAAAGGAGCAATCTTTCTCAATTCCCTGAAAAAGTATGAAGATCCAGAATAAAAGGAGTAAAGAAGGATTCTTTGGGGCATCTTCTACTCTTCCTCCTAGGCTGGTCCAAAGACAATAGTCTTTATCTTAAGATCAGCTCCTATGATCCAGCTCATAGGTAAGCTACATGAGAAGAAAATGAGAGGATAAAGGCTACGGCTGATAGAAAATAAGAAAAGAGTGAAAGATGTTGGCCCATTGGCCATCGTCACACCTGATTTTGATAACCAATAAAGACTTTGGTCGATACACAAATAATACGCAGCTACAGGCAAAAAGACAAAACTTCTACTTTCCAACGTATAAATACACACCTAATTGTTGGCCCTTTCATCTTCATCGTACAAAACTTTAAATGCTGATCAAGACATTTTTTTGTATATTTTATTTTATTGAGTCTAGAAAAATGTAAGGTTGGTCGGATTGGCAACTAGCTATTCTACTTAACTCCACTATCCAAATAGCCTACCTATCTACTCCACATTCCATACTAAGCCTATACCTAATACCCAATTAACCAAAAAGTCCAATACAATGAGAAATCTTCATGGAAAGAACTCTAACTGATTTCGGCCAGATTTCGACCAAGTTAGTTCCTGATGGTTTTGGTCTTCCGGAAGATCTGCAACAAAATTTTAAATTACAAAAAATGTGGACCCGAACTCTTGCCGAGTTCTGCCCACAAAAATGTTATAAATAGAGGAGAAGTTCTCATTCCAAATCACTCAATCATTCTTTCCTTCCCTATCTATTCAAAAGCATTCCAGAGCTCTACACTTTCATATCCACCCTTTAGCAACTCCTAGCCAAGCCAAGTGCCTTTCCAATTCAATCTAGAGTTGGTTTGAGTTGTAAAGAAGGCTTTCTGAAAACGTTCCAATTTTCAAAGTTTGTCTCATTTGAAGTTGCGAGTCCTTCGAACAAAAACTCGTATTGTAAAAAGCTGCAAGCGCTTGGTTAAAGTTTGTGCCATAGTGGATTAACATCGAGAAAGAGTATTCGAGACTGGACTAGTCCTCTCAGAGGGATACCAGTATACATCGTTGTGTCATGAGTTTGCTTTCTTATGCTCTTTACTTTACGCATTTAATTTTTATTAGTTTGTTACCAACAGATTAGTACTTCATTCCTATAACACTGCTTATAAAAAAATTTGGTGATTATCTTTTCGTTGCACACACTCACTCTATTAAACCCCCCTCTAGAGGTGCTCAACGTTCCTACAAAAGAGAGAGAAAGAGAGAGAAAGAGAGAGACAGAGAGAGAGAGAGAGAGAGAAAGGATTATATAAGGAGGGAAAAGAAGAGAAAGGGTGAGTTGGAACCACTAGATGATGCCATGTCATGGATCCAAACCCCTAGGCAATCGCTACATTTCTTAACAAAAACAACTGATCAATGGTCAATGAAATAGTCCAGTAAGCATTGTTGACTAAATCAGCAGGCCTCAAAATATATAGGAAGTATTCGTCGGTATATTGCTCGGATGAAAAAAATATTTTGAAGATTTTCAGGTTACATCTGTCTATGTAGGAGACCTAATACTAATCTATGGCAGTGTCGAGAGTCCATCTAGGGGTCCAGAGTAGTCTCTCATATAGTTATCTTGTCGAAAACATAAATTCAATTCCAATTATATAAGTCAGTTATTCAGTTTTAGACTTGTTGATTATCCTACATGCGATCTGTTTGTACGGCTCTCGAGACAATAACAAGATACATAGGTCCAGTATCGAATACAGATACCAGATACACTAATACAAAATACATGATATCATATCGGTACTTGATACAGGAAATGTAGAGATATAACGTACGTAATAAATAAGAAAATTGGAACATAGAGTGATATATAGTCTTCGCTACTAAGGCTAATGGATAATGAACAACAGTCACCACAGCAACATCAAGGTCTGTGACATCAACCGGGTACAAGATCATGGAGAGAATGAGGGCTCACCATCGCAATCCATCAAGTATCTTGGAATACTTTAGCGGACTTTATCATGAGAAGAATTTTACATTAGTCATGGGGTAACTGATGTTAAATGCATGAAATATAGAAAACTAATAAAATGGGTACCTAATAGTTGCATGAGAATATATATATACTATATGGAAATCTAGATTGTTCTATCTGTAATATGTCCTCTTGAGTAAGACAATGACCATGGGACATGGTGGATCAGGGGCGGATCTAGGTGGGGTCACGTGGGGTCAAGTGACCCCACTGAAAAATACAATAACGTCAATATATATTTCTGTTGTAGTGGAAGTGTGCTTAAGGTTTTGGTATTATTTTGTGGGTTTCTATAAGTGACACAGTGTGATGATGGCCCAGTGGTCTATGGCACTTGACTTAAGTTCCTCTCTTTGTGAGAGGGCGTGGGTTCAAATCCCATTTCTGACAATGTTTTTTTTTTCTCAGACAAAATTGTTTTTGTTTAAAAATTCATATACGAGGGAAGAAAAAATAGACTTTTCTTGCAAATCATTATTTTTCAAAAAAAAACTTTAAACTTATTATAAGAGAGAAAAAAGAATGAATGTGCGAGATGAATTGAACTTGTTATAAAAGAAAAAGAAAAACCATTATTTTTCACAACACTCTTATTGATTATTATCTTCTGATCATCGTCTTATTAAAAAAAATCCTAAAAGAAAAATCCATATTTGGGATAAAAAAATTTAGTGAAAGAAAAGAACATAACATATTTTTTCAGGAATCTAAGCGAGTGTGACTTACACTACCTCGTCAAAATAGTTTTTTGTTAAAATTATTTCGATGAAAAAACATCATTGCAAGAAAAGAGTAGAAAGTGTAAAGACAATTTTCATGATGTCTCCATTTATATCTGCAATATGTTCCCTTTCATACTATACAAATTACTATATTCATGTGTTTTATCCGCCAAATGAATGATTACTTGTCTCCAATTTAATAAATTAGAATATGGCATCCAGGTCCAAAAAATTTAGTCAATACATTTTTATGCATATATGATAAAATCTCCTTTTGCTAATCTAGTACACCAACTGCTGAATATTTTTGGACTTCTTTACCTTTCATGTTGACCCCCCTCACTTAAATTCCTGCGTCCGCCCCTGTGGTGGATGAAGCTCTACAAAATTTGCATCTTGACGAAATGTGTATCTCAATTTATTTAGCTATTAGTAGTAAAAATTTAAATAGTCACAATTATCATGTACCAGCTTTCTATTTTTATATTTGTACATTTATGTGTTCTCATTGTGACTATATTCAAGACTTAAGGTTATATTTTAATTAATATTTTTATCGAGAGTACTAATTTTGCATATTCATATTTGTTCATTCTACGTTTTATAAAATTATAATTTGTAAGTTATAAAATAATATATTAATCAGAATAGATTAATTGTATGAAAATACCGCATCTAGATAGAATTTAAAGACTAATTTTTCGAATTTATTTTTTTCTAAATTTATTTCCGCTGTAATATTTTCACTAAAAATATATATTCTAGAATTTTTATTTTTATTTCTAAATAATTGTGGGTTGATTTGGCCCGATTCGATTCGGACTCGACCAACTTCAGTCTGGTTTGATCTTACCCGTACCCTATGCTCGGGCTAAATTTAGATTTTTTTTTTTTTATCAAGGTTTGACCCCTCCCTGCCGTACTCGGTCAAACTCGGATCGGATATGGTCGGCTGAGACCCGGCCCACCCAATCCCTTGAAATACATGGTTCATACGGGTACGAAGCCCACCAAGAATAGTAGAAGTCATGGATCCAATCCAACTCGACATGCCCCATCCACATTATTTGTACTTTAACGGCGGTAGGGTTCGATGAGGGTTATAGCCGTTACTCGTCCGTGGGCGCTTGGTGGTTGTGGGGCTTAATTTATTGGGAAAATTCCTCGTCCGCTCCATCCTCTCCGTCAGCCTTTTGTAGACAGGAGTGGATATGCGGAAGGGAGTGGGGAAGTGTTTATTATTATGTTGAAGACCACTTTTATAATCATCACTTTATTTTCTGTGCTCTTTTTTTTATATACATTCCATGTGATGGCGAGAGCAGCTTGATGTCAACTTTTTGCTGGAATTTGCTGTTGGTGTCCTTTTTGATACGTCTCTCCTCTCAACTGTCGATTTGTCCAAACTCTAGTTTATAATTGAGTTTTAGTACTATTCTATGCTTATACTATAGCTTTGTTAATAGAGTGGAGAAAAATATATAATAATGGAAGAGAATCAAGCTGTCTTCAGCGATTCAGTAAGTTTCTGCGGTCTTCACATATTAAGCTAGGATCAAATTACGGACCCTATATAAATAAGATATAGTAATTATGGCGAAGGAATAATAGAACTAGTTAAGCATGTGCTTATGTAAATAAGATATATAATTTTAATGTACAAGACAGTATGATTAACTATATAAGGTATTAAGCCATCTCTGATGGAAATTTCTAAAATTGTGTTTTTATGTTACTTGTTATTGTACTTTATGAACATAGTTGATAGAGATTCTACATAGAAATTGAATACACAAAAAAATACTCTCCAATGATTTTCCATTTCTATCCTAGGTGTCACAAAATAAATGGTTCAATTTAATAGTGTGGGGTCCAATATTAATTGGTATGAGAGATGCAAAATTTCTATGAGAGCCATACTACATTAATGTCACCTAGGATAGAAATTGGCCTAGCAACCACCATAGAAAGAAAAAAATTTTCCAAAATAAATTGCTACAATCAAAATAGGGGAGATAGAAAACCCCATTGGAGATGCCCTTGAAAATTAGGGCTTTTTATATATAAGCTCCTTTCTAATTTTGTTATTTGAAAGGAAATAGAAACTTACATATAAAGTACATGGAACAAAGAAATTTAAAATATTTAAATATAGAGGGATGGAATGCTCAATGGCGCATTGACACCCCAAATTAATATGAGGTGGGACGTCATTGCTAATGGCACCCGATGCCATTGCCAATGACGTCCCAAATTAATTTGGGGTGGGACGTCATTGTCAATGACGCTCACATTCAAGAAAAAAATTTGTACGTAAAAATTATATAACTGATCGTCTCCATCTCCCTAGGAATACATATACTCCGTAGTAACTCTCCTCTCCCTCTTAACTTGTCTCTCTCGAGAACAACCCTTCATTTATCATCATCGTTACCATTCTCCCTCTTGGCTCTCTCTCTCTCTCTCTCTCTCTCTCTCTCTTACCGACGACTGTTAATCCACTGCCCTTCCCATGATTCTCCTTGTTGCCGAGCACTAGCGACCGAGGAAGACACCACCGCTCAATAAGTTAAAAGGGAGAGGAGGGTTACAAAGGAGTATATGTATTCCTAGGGAGATGGAGATGATCGGGTGTATAATTGTTACTTTAAAAAAATGAATGTGGACGTCATTAGCAATGGTGTCCCACCCCAAATTAATTTGGGGTGCCATTGGTAATGGCGTCGCACCCCAAATTAATTGGGGACGCTATTGTCAATGACGTCTCATCCATTTTTTTATGCTATTGGCAATAATGCCTCATTCCCTTTATATGCAAATATTCCAAAAATTTCCTATTCTACGTTATTTTAGAAATTTTCCTCCCTCCTTTATATGTAATTTTTTGGAAAGGAAATCCACCAGATCAATTATTACTCATAGATTTTCTGTAACCTTAGGAGTCTCTGACTTTCGACCACCTTATGAACGCTCATCTTAAGAGCCAAGTTTTGGGAGATTTTGATTATATGTATCATACACATGTAAGCACAATTTGCCTCGATTTGTAATCTTGGATTCTATTACCATTTTGTTTAAAATTATGTAAGACTGAATCAAAGTTGACACATGAGTTATGATATTCGACTTGACACATGACTTCGCTTATATATAATCAAATTTGTAAAACTTGAACGTTCAACCAGATGCGAGATACAATCCAACAAAAACTTGTCTCTATATATGTCTCCACCTTCACTAAGTTTTCTCCAAATCTATACTAAGTCGGGTACGACAGATCTGAGATTCGCCTTATTTGAATCCATTTGCATGTGTAAAAAGAATTAAATAGTGACCAAATTACTAATAATAAAAAGGGTACATCTCCTAGTTTATTCTTTTTACAACTCCAATTCTTGTAGTTATGCAATACTACAATATAAAAGAGATGCTTATTCACAATAGATAAAATAAAACTATTCTAAAATTGAGAAGGACATACTACCTGGGAGATAAGTCATACATACAAATGATGAGAATCTACATAGACTAATCACAATATGCAAGAATAAATTGACAAGAGAACTAAGAGACAGTTAATTGATTTTTGGGTGGACCAGAAGTTTGGCCGCCACACACACACACACACACACACACACACACACAGATATATATATATATATATATATATATATATATATATATATATATATATATATATATATATATATATATATATATATATATAGAGAGAGAGAGAGAGAGAAGGAGGGGGAGGGGTGAGGGTGGGAGGGTATGGAGAGGAGGAGATGGAGAGGAGATAGTCATTGAGCAATAAAGGATCAAAATTATAAATTCATCAAATCTCACAAATTTTTATTTTCTCTTGTCCTCTGGACACTGGCTAAACTGCAAAAAAATTCTCCTTAGATCATTTACTTCTATCAAATAAGACTCTGTAGACGTTTGCAAAATTTAAATCCTCCCGCAATAGATAACTTGACCAAAATGTCCTTTTCCGACAGCTAGCCGTTTGAAGTCACCGTTAGTGATAGTTTTTTTTTAAATGAATAAAATATTCAAAATATCCCACTCCCCACTCCCCTCTTCCCTCCCCCCCTTTTTCCCACCTATACTGGCCGCACCCCTCCCCCCACATTCTCTCCCGCCCCGTCCCCCACCCCCCCACCCCCGCTACAGACCTCCCTCTCCTCCCGCACCCACAACTGCGCCCCCCTCCTGCACCGCGATGGCCACACCCCCACCCTCGTTGCCGTCGTCGGTGTCGTCGCTGTTGCAAAAACTCTCCTTAGATTATCTACTTCTACAAAATAAGACTCCGTAGACGTTTGCAAAAATTAATTCCTCCCACAATAGATAATGACCAAAATGTCCTTTTTCGACAGCTAGCCGTTTGAATTCACCGTTAGTAATAGTTTTTTTTAAATGAATAAAATATTCAAAATACCCCACTCCCCTCTTCCCTCCCTCTCCCCCCACCCCTTTTTCCTACCTGTACTTGCCGCCCCCACCCCATTCTCCCCCGCCCCCCCCCTCTACAGACGTCCCTCTCCCCCCGCACCCACAACCGCTCCCCTCCTCCCTTGAGATGGCCACGCCCTCACCCGCGTTGTCGTTGTCGGTACCGTCATTGTTGTTGCTGGGCAGCTGCTGCCGCTACTGTGCCACCATCGCCAAAAGGGGGCGTTGCCAGAGAGAGGAGAAAGAGAGAATGGGAGAGTTTTTTTCACTTCACCCTTAGGTTTTATAGGATATAATCGTCATTTTATGTCTAATTTGACATCCGTTAACAGCATAAATTAAATTGGGTATAAACTGTACCAAATGTAAATTTTGAAAAAAAAAATTAAGTTGGGTTTTTCTTACTAAAAGTTATATCTAAGGAGAAATTTTTTACACCTCCACCCTCTGGACACCAGTAGTTAGTGTAGATCTTTATATTATAGTGTATATCTTTATATATCGTTATATGGAAAATTTACGTTAACTATTTATATATTTTATGCTTATTACAAAATCTACTACTACTTTGAAGCTTATTATATGGACCACTCCTATAGTTTATATTTTCTATAGAAACTTATAACAATGACCACTCATATGTTTTATAAAAGTTATAAAGGAGGGGTTGTCAATGTAATTATTTTTGGAATAGAAATAGTCCATGTAATACTCATAAAACATAGGAAAGATCAGTATATTTATTTCAACGTTGTCTATATTGTATTCAGAGTCGGACATAAATCAATCGTTTGAGAGAAGACGAAAATATCTTAACTTTAAAAGAGAATAAAACTAAGAGAGGGTAAAAATAGCTTCAAAAAAAATAACTTAAGAGAAAATATCAACAACTTCCCAACTAGAAATCAACTTGTTCAATTTTTTAAGAGGATTATGTAAATAATCAAGTATACTTATATATTAGGAATCGAAAGTGAGGGTAAACTCTAAAAATTGCTTCGATGCCTTCCTCCCAACAACTTTTGGGTCCTAACTATTTCCCTTCTCAGACATAAGATGGATACATCATAATTGTATTCATATTGATGGAGGATATATGCGAGTCTTTTGTAGCTCTCTTCAATAATGTATATATTATGGCTCCTCTTTGTAACACCCAGTTTTTCAGATGAGGGTAATTTTGAAATTTTATAATTATAATTATTATTTATTGATTATTATTTCATATTATGACTTATTGGTGATTTTTAATCATTTTTAAACTATTTAAAATTATGACTTGTGATTTTGATATTTTACTATTGTTTGGTTTTAATTTCGAAGAATTTGTCACCCCCAGTTTTCAGGAACAGGGGTATTTTTGTCATTTTGTATTTTTGAAATATTTTTGAAATTTATTTTATTATTTATGATATTGTTTTGGGATTATTTGAGTCGGGTTCGAATTTCAGCTCAATCCGACTTGAAACGGGGACCCGAGGGTAGTGTTGACTTTAGTGGACCCACACATTAGTTAGCCATGGCCCACATGATAGAAATATTTTAGTTAGAGGTTAGACTAATTACTATGGATAAGGTTAGTGTGATTAGAGACTTTAGAATGACTAATTTAGCCCCAACTAATTAGCCATTTTCTAATACTAATAGAATAGGTTAGTGGGGGCATTTTGGACCTTACCATAATAGGACAAATAGCCCCATATGGCCAACCACTTTGGGAGAGGATAGGCTCAAGTTCATTTCATTATTCTCATCCACACTCTCTCTTGTTCTTCCCCAAATTTCTAGAGAGCAATTTCTAGCAATTTCTCCACCAAATCCTTCCATTTCGCCACTAAATCTTCTTCTTTCCTTCTCCATTCTAGCCAAGGAGGAAGCTACCCAAGTTTGGGAGGATTCAAAGTTCGTTCGTGTCCTTTTGGTATCTCTACGTGTCGGTGTTGCTCCGGGAAGGCTTTTCTTCGATTCGATCTACCGGGAGGTATAAATCCCTTCTCCTTTTCATTTCCTCATGCATATAGGTCTATTTTGAACCCATAGGAATGACTCCCATGGTTGTATCTCCGTTTGTGTCCATTTTGTGTCCATTTGGAGGTCATAGGAGTGTCCTTTGTGTTGTGGTTGTGTCCATGTGGGAAAACCCCAAATTTGGACACACTATGTGTTGTTGTTATGTATGAATAAATTATTACATGTTTAATCTCATATTTTTGTATTGGAGATGTGTTCTATAGTGTCTCATATATATATATATATATATATATATATATATATATATATATATATATATATATATATATATATATATATATATATTAGTGTAGAGAGTGAGTTCTTGATATATTATGTTATATACTTGTGTTTCTTTTGTCTCAAACTACCTAAATTCGTCATAATATTTATCCACATTTTTAGTAGCAATGGCAACTTAGAAATGTCATAACTTTTAGCTTAAAACTCTGATTTATATTTCGTTTTTTTTTAAAGAACCGTATCGAAGTTAGCTTTCCAAATATATATTTTAATAAGCCAAATTCTTTTTGTAACTTTTTGTAAAATTATTTGAGTGTTAGCTGTACGAAAGACGAACGTATTTCGGTATTTTTGCGATTCCGGGAGCTTCCGGACACGAAAATGCGATCCGTTTAAAGTTTCGGAAAGCTAACACGAAGAACTACAACATACTTTAATCCTAGAATTTAATGAATGCCCAATTGGTACAGTATTAGTTTTAAGTAGAAGAATGACTATACGATATATGCATTTTGTGTAACCTATGAGCCTATGTAGTATGGATATTAAATAAATATAGAGTATGTAATGCATGATATGTTAGATGAATAAAATGATATATAGATGATGTATATTCTCTTTACATTAATTTATATATATGGTTGAATGCAAGCATGTAGGAATGCTATTAATATAATGCATATAAGCAATGCATGAATGAAAGAATGATATAAAATGTATGCATGAAAGTATATAATGAATGCTAGATATGAATGCAAGATATATATGTAATGATAGATATGAATGCTTAATGTATAAATATTGTAATGCAATATATAATGATAACATGTATGGCAATGTAGAGTATATGATGCAATCATGAATGAATGGAGGAAATACATGTATATAGGTAATATAGAATGTAATATATAAAAGGAATGAATGATAATATATAACATGATATGTAGGTAATGCAAGGTATAAAATATATGATGTGTGTATGTTTGTATGTCTCTATGTTAATGTATGAAATGATATGAATATACAATGTATGCATATGTATAAAACATGTAGGTAATGCATAGATGCATGAATGAAATAAATGTTTGCAATATGTTAATATAAATACAAGTATCTAATATGCATGAATGTAAGTATAATATAATACAAGTATGCATGTATGTATCATGTAAATATAATATACATGATATGTATGTATGCATGTATACAAGGTAAGTATGTATGTATGTATTTCTATAAACTGAGTTAACCTATAACCTTTTACACGCATGCATTCATACACCCTTTGACATCATGTATACCATGTCACATACACCTGCCTATCACTAAATTTTAGAACATTAACACATATACTTTCACACACATACTCACTTACTCTTTTACCTCTCTTTCTTTCTCTCTATATATATGTATGTGCCTATATATATAGCTTTCCTATATATATCTATGTATATCAATATATGAATGTGAACAATATATATACATTATATGATTAAGTTTGTGTGCCTTGTTAGCTTATGGTTTAGTTTTGTGCTTGGTTTAGCAAGTGACTTAGGCTATGAGTTAGTAGCTATCTTGGATACTTGATTTGCATATACTTAGTTTGTTTAGACCTAGAATAACTTGTTTGACCCAATTTAGACTTGTTAGACCTAGTTTGACCATAGTTGACCTAGGTTTGACTTTCAGGGTTGACCAAGTTGACCAAGAGTTGACTTTGGTCTAGATTGACCTAGAATCATGTAGAATGCATAGTAGAACTTCATATTGTCATTTTGGACTTGTTGTGACTTGTGTTGTTCTGATTAGGAGTCAGACACCTTTCATCGAACAGTATATTTACTTTGGACATTCAGATATCAGGCGAGTACATTCTCTGATAGTTCTCTCATTTATTTGTCAATTACTGTACTTCAGTTCTAGTTAGTTATATGTGATTCTCTGTTACAACACGTATGGATATTCTGGATTCATGTATACGACACACATTTATTTTCTGGCCTCTATTACTGGTATCATCATGTTTGGCTTCTATTACTGGAATTACCTACTGGAATCATCCTGGAATCACTTGCTGGTATTATCACGTTTGGCTGGACTCATCTCGATTCTCATGTCGTATTCTGGATTCACTTGTACTTGCTGGGAGGGGAAATACTTGAGTAAGACATGTAGACATACCCCAATTCTGGAATCACCCCATATGCTAGAATCTACTAGAATGATAGCCATCTCACACCCGGCCGAGTGTGTGATGTGCCGTATTACCTACAGCCGTTTACATGTCAAACTCGGTATTTTAAAACACACTGCTAGATTATAGGCTGGACTCACCCTGGAATCTTTGATCACTGACTGGAATCATCTTATACCGGACTCATCTTGTACTGGAATCACCTGGTATCAGATTCATGTTGTCTGGATTTACGTTGGTCTTACACTTGTTTACATTTACTGTCTGGACTTATATCATGTTACCCTAGTTCAGCTAGTTCTATTTTTTACAGTCTTCATTGCTATGATTCTTCTCTTGTTTAGTCATTTACTTTCCTTGTACTTTATCTATCTTTCTTACCATCACCTGAATATAAACTGCCATTTTCATCAATACAACTGTCTATAACTGCTTTATAGTTCTCTGTCATTTACTTGGGTTTTCTAGATGAGATGTGCTCGTTCCTGTCCTGACTGGACCTATTGATAAATTTTACAGATAGCCTGGAGGTTGCCTACTAGCCTAGAGGAGACACAGTAGAGGTTGTATAGTTAGTTATTTCAGTTGTATTGAGTTGTATTTATTCTATGGATTACTGTATTGAGCTTTGAGATGTTTTCTGGGTTTGTGTATCTAGACACTTAGACTTTTACCTGCTGTATCTCTTTTGGATTTTATATTTTACCTATCTTTTATCTTGCTCTACCTTAGTTGTGACTGAGACTGTATCTGCTATGTCACCTCTATTCGGAGAGTATATACTGTACAGGTACCTTTATATTATTAGATGTTTGACCTAGGACAGCGCTCTACCGCCGACACTGTGGCGTAGGCTGGGTGTTGTTACGTTCTCGTACCCTCACAGTGGGTGCGGGTCGTGACACGTTTTTAGTGGTGGCCTATGCAGGTCGAGTTTATGTAGTGGTATTCGAACTAGAGTATCACTACAGCCTGTAGTAGGATTAGGATATTTTTGGAGGTACTCAATCACATTAGGAAAAACTCTTAATCTGATTCCTTTTGTCTAAAATTGTTGCTTATTAACTTCCCTTGAATATAAACTGTTCTCCTTTGAATTTTTGCTTCATTCTCAGAAATTGTTTCTTGTTTGATCTGTCTTCATGATGGTTATGAAGACACGATCTCATCGCTTCGGTTCGGGGGATACAATTGAGAGGGTGGCCACCTCTCATCCTGTTCATCAGGGCCTCGAGACCGCAGCTTCTGTTGTGCCGACTCAGGTTGGCATTTCTGCTACATTGGAGGTGCACCTCCGTCTGTACAGAGACTTTTCCTTTCGTTTTCGGTTTTTCTCAGCAGCAGCGATTCATGCAGCATCAGCAGCAGAGATTTGTGCAGTATCAGCATCAGGCTGGAGGAAACCAGCAGGGCGAGCTATCGTCAGGACAGTCGAGGATGCACAGACCGTTGGAGATCTTGCTGCAAGTTCCGTTCTTCTCAATTCCATTCCCGTAATTGTCTTTTATAATTACCTTGAAATCCGATTCCATCTGTTCCTTGTTGATTGATTAATTTTGTCATGTTACTCTTTTGTTGTGTTGTTTTCTTCTGATAAAATCATATGGGCTAGGTTGCCTAAATCATGGGATCTAGAATCCTCGATAGTCGTGTTAGTTGGCATAGTGAGGACATGTAGTCAGATTTTGGATGTATTCTCGGGTATGGGAATTTAAGGTTTTCGTCGTCGCATGCGGCAGTACAAAAATTTTAAAATACCATGAACCTAGAGGTACGTACCTTAGTCAAGGACTCTGTGATTATCGTAGCCTTGCTCACAAGCATGATGAAGACTCTGGACAACATAATTTTGGACAGACGCATATGATTAACAGATTGTATCTTGAGAAGGTTTAAACATCATACCCTTTTGATTGTTATAAATAACTTAGGAGTAGGGATATTTAGTTTTGTAGAGCTTATTCATAGGTAGTTCCTTCATAGTATAATGGTATGATGACTTGTAGAGTGTCTGTACCCTAGAGGTGATAGTTAGCATTGGTGTTAGAATAGTAACCCATTGCAGATAATTCTCCTGTTATCTATAATACCAACCAGTTACACATAGGATGTTAGTATGCCTTACAGCCTTGATGATTATTACTACTTTCCCTTACCTTTTCCAGTGAGACACCCATGAACAGAGCCTGCCTTTGAGTATAGTTGCAGTTTCACCTAAGACCGAGAGGTCTATTTGTATAGACAAATTGCAGATGATATTGGCATATGGGATATAGGTTAGTTGGTATCTATAGGCCATTGTTGTATAGGGTTATAAACATGTTGTTTAGCCTATACTTGGTTCAGTTTTTCATTTTAGTTAAGTTCTCTTCGTGTTTAGTTCCTTTGTGTTGATCACCTTTATAGGCAGTGTGCAGAACCTTCACTAGATACCATGTCCCCTTGATTCAGACCATTCATCCTTAGCCTAGTTCTAAGCATTGTTTCAGACCCTTATAAGTTTAGTCTGCCTTAACCCTTGGTTGATCAGTCATGTATATATATATATATATATATATATATATATATATATATATATATATATATATATATATATATATATATATATAGATGATATACTTAGGATATGTGTGATGGGTTGTTATTCTTGAGCATATATATATATGTGGTATTTGGTATTCATGTGCTTAGCTTGTAGGTATTTAGTTATAGGTGACTTGATAGAATTGGGAAGTTAAGAGCTAGTCAATTATAGAGTTTCTCTTTTGCTAAATTCTAGTTGCCAACACCTAGATAGCTAGCATAGGTAAAACCCTAAGAAGTTGACCAGTTGATGACCAAGTACTTGGATGTTGAGAAATTGACTAGTGATTGACCCTTGACTATGTTTGACATAGAAGGGGGTACGATCATCTTAATTTTGAGGACGAAATTTTTATAAGGTGTGTAGGATTGTAACACCCAGTTTTCCAGATGAGGGTAATTTTGAAATTTTATAATTATAATTATTATTTATTGATTATTATTTCATATTATGACTTATTGGTGATTTTTAATCATTTTTAAACTATTTAAAATTATGACTTGTGATTTTGACATTTTACTATTGTTTGGTTTTAATTTCGAGGAATTTGTCACCCCCAGTTTTTAGAAAAATGAGTATTTTTGTTATTTTATATTTTTGAAATATTTTTGAAATTTATTTTATTATTTATGATATTGTTTTGGGATTATTTGAGTTGGGTTCGAATTTCAGCTCAATCCGACTTGAAACGGGGACCCGGGGGGTAGTGTTGACTTTAGTGGACGCACACATTAGTTAGCCATGGCCCACATGATAGAAATATTTTAGTTAGAGGTTAGACTAATTATTAAGGATAAGGTTAGTGTGATTAGAGACTTTAGAATGACTAATTTAGCCCCAACCAATTAGCCCTTTCCTAATACTAATAGAATAGGTTAGTGGGGGCATTTTGGAACTTACCAAAATAGAACAAATAGCCCCATATGGCCAGCCACTTTGGGAGAGGATAGGCTCAAGTTCATTTCATTATTCTCATCCACACTCTCTCTCTCTTGTTCTTCCCCAAATTTTTAGAGAGCAATTCCTAGCAATTTCTCCACCAAATCCTTTCATTTCGTCACCAAATCTTCTTCTTTCCTTCTCCATTCTAGCCAAGTAGGAAGCTACCCAAGTTTGGGAGGATTCAGAGCTCGTTTGTGTCCTTTTGGTATCTCTACGTGTCGGTGTCGCTCCGGGAAGGCTTTTCTTCGATTCGATCTACCGGGAGGTATAAATCCCTTCTCCTTTTCATTTTCTCATGCATATAGGTCTATTTTGAACCCATAGGAATGACCCCCATGGTTGTATCTCCATTTGTGTCCATTTCGTGTCCATTTGGAGGTCATAGGAGTGTCCTTTGTGTTGTGGTTGTGTCCATGTGGGAAAACCCCAAATTTGGACACACTATGTGTTGTTGTTATGTATGAATAAATTATTACATGTTTAATCTCATATTTTTGTATTGGAGATGTGTTCTATAGTGTCTCATATATATATTAGTGTAGAGAGTGAGTTCTTGATATATTATGTTATATACTTGTGTTTCTTTTGTCTCAAACTACCTAAATTTGTCATAATATTTATCCACGTTTTTAGTAGCAATGACAACTTAGAAATATCATAACCTTTAGCTTAAAACTCCGATTTATCTCCCATTTTTTTTAAAAGAACCGTATCGAAGTTAGCTTTCCAAATATATATTTTAATAAGCAAAATTCTTTTTGTAACTTTTTGTAGAATTATTTGAGTGTTAGCTGTACGAAAGACAAACGTGTTTCGGTATTTTTGCGATTCCGGGAGCTTTTGGACACGAAAATGCGATCCGTTTACAGTTTCAGAAAGCTAACACGAAGAACTACAACATACTTTAATCCTAGAATTTAATGAATAACCAATTGGTACAGTATTGGTTTTAAGTAGAAGAGTGACTATACGATATATGCATTTTGTGTAACCTATGAGCATATGTCGTATGGATATTAAATAAATATAGAGTATGTAATGCATGACATGTTAGATGAATAAAATGATATATATATGATATATATTCTCTTTACATTAATTTATATATATGGTTGAATGCAAGCATGTAGGAATGCTATTAATATAATGCATATAAGCAATGCATGAATGAAAGAATGATATACAATGTATGCATGAAAGTATATAATGAATGCTAGATATGAATGCAAGATATATATATAATGATAGATATGAATGCTTAATGTATAAATATTGTAATACAATATATAATGATAACATGTATGGTAATGTAGAGTATATGATGCAATCATGAATGAATGGAGGAAATACATGTATATAGGTAATATAGAATGTAATATATGA
The DNA here is from genome assembly GCA_029216955.1 of Iris pallida. NCBI lineage: Eukaryota > Viridiplantae > Streptophyta > Magnoliopsida > Asparagales > Iridaceae > Iris > Iris pallida. The sequence goes on along the minus strand of JANAVB010028000.1, from coordinate 28,059,393 downwards.
AAGGAATGAATGATAATATATAACATGATATGTAGGTAATGCAAGGTATGAAATATATGATGTGTGTATGTTTGTATGTCTCTATGTTAATGTATGAAATGATATGAATATACAATGTATGCATATGTATAAAACATATAGGTAATGCATAGATGCATGAATGAAATGAATGTTTGCAATATGTTAATATAAATACAAGTATCTAATATGCATGAATGTAAGTATAATATAATACAAGTATACATGTATGTATCATGTAAATGTAATATACATGATATGTATGTATGCATGTATACAAGGTAAGTATGTATGTATGTATTTCTATAAACTGAGTTAACCTATAACCTTTTACACACATGCATTCATACACCCTTTGACATCATGTATACCATGTCACATACACCTACCTATCACTAAATTTTAGAACATTAACACATATACTTTCACACACATGCCAAATACACACATATTCACTTACTCTTTTACCTCTCTTTCTTTCTCTCTATATATATGTATGTGCCTATATATATAGCTTTCCTATATATATCTATGTATATCAATATGTGAATGTGAATAATATATATACATTATATGATTAAGTTTGTGTGCCTTGTTAGCTTATGGTTTAGTTTTGTGCTTGGTTTAGCAAGTGACTTAGGCTATGAGTTAGTAGCTATCTTGGATACTTGATTTGCATATACTTAGTTTGTTTAGACCTAGAATAACTTGTTTGACCTAATTTAGACTTGTTAGGCCTAGTTTGACCATAGTTGACCTAGGTTTGACTTTCAGGGTTGACCAAGTTGACCAAGAGTTGACTTTGGTCTAGATTGACCTAGAATCATGTAAAATGCATATTAGAACTTCATATTGTCATTTTGGACTTGTTGTGACTTGTGCTGTTCTGATTAGGAGCCAGACACCTCTCATCGGACAGTATATTTACTTTGGACATTCAGATATCAGGCGAGTACATTCTCTGATAGTTCTCTCATTTATTTGTCAATTACTGTACTTCAGTTCTAGTTAGTTGTATGTGATTCTCTGTTACAACACGTATGGATATTCTGGATTCATGTATACGACACACATTTATTTTCTGGCCTCTATTACTGGTATCATCATGTTTGGCTTCTATTACTGGAATCACCTACTGGAATCATCCTGGAATCACTTGCTGGTATCATCACGTTTGGCTGGACTCATCTCGATTCTCGTGTCGTATTCTGGATTCACTTGTACTTGCTTGGAGGGGAAATACTTGAGTAAGACATGTAGACATACCCCAATTCTGGAATCACCCCACATGCTGGAATCTATTGGAATGATAGCCATCTCACACCCGGCCGAGTGTGTAATGTTCCGTATTACCTACAGCCGTTTACATGTCAAACTTGGTATTTTAAAACACACTGCTAGAGTATAAGCTGGACTCACCCTGGAATCTTTGATCACTGACTGGAATCATCTCATACCGGACTCATCTTGTACTGGAATCACCTGGTATCAGATTCATGTTGTCTGGATTTACGTTGGTCTTACACTTGTTTACATTTACTGTCTGGACTTATATCATGTTACCCTGGTTCAGCTAGTTCTATTTTTTACCGTCTTCATTGCTATGATTCTTCTCTTGTTTAGTGATTTACTTTCCTTGCACTTTATCTGTCTTTCTTACCATCACCTGAATATAAACTACCATTTTCATCAATACAACTGTCTATAACTACTTTATAGTTCTCTGTCATTTACTTGGGTTTTCTAGATAAGATGTGCTCGTTTTTGTCCTGACTGGACCTGTTGATAAATTTTACAGATAGCCTGGAGGTTGCCCACTAGCCTAAAGGAGACACAGTAGAGGTTGTATAGTTAGTTATTTCAGTTGTATTGAGTTGTATTTATTCTATGGATTATTGTATTGAGCTTTGAGATGTTTTCTGGGTTTGTGTATCTAGACACTTAGACTTCTACCTGCTGTATCTCTTTTGGATTTCATGTTTTACCTATCTTTTATCTTGCTCTACCTTAGTTGTGATTGAGACTGTATCTGCTATGTCACCTCCATTCAGAGAGTATATACTATACAGGTACCTTTATATTGTTAGATGTTTGACCTAGGACAGCGTTCTACCGCCGACACTGCGGCGTAGGCTGGGCGTTGTTACATTCTCGTACCCTCACAGTGGGTGCGGGTCGTGACACTCTTGGAGGTTAGATTGGATTGAAATAAATTTCCAATGAGAATGCTACCCTCCATGGAAGATTCATTTTTTATTATAGACTAGTAATGTGCACATGCATACACGTAAAAAATTTGTTAAAAAATCATTTAAATTAAAAATTGTTATAGATAATGATGACACATGAGATCAAACTCATCCAGCCAAAACGAAGATCTCTCATCTTAACCACATAACCACATAAGTTAGAAGTGTTTGACTATAGTTTGATAATATTAAGTAGTTAAACAACTAGTTAAATTTATTTAATTTTTAGTTACGTGAGGACTGTAGGCCATATATATATATATATATATATATATATATATATATATATATATATATTGGAAAAATGGTAAATTTTATTCCACGAACATCTCAGTAATAAGTAATACAGTACACAGCTCTCCCATCTCTCACACCCCGTTTAAGGGGCCACTACAGTTACATCGAATTCTAAATTATGTAGAATTCCTACAGGAGGGATTATCAACCCCTCAAAGATACGCCTGTTGCATTCCCTCCAAACGTACTAAACTGACGCTGCAAGGTGAACTCTGGATGTCTTGGCCCAACCATGCTCCATGCCTCGGCATTTCCTGATCCAGGTGAGGATACTCCGGATGTCTCTAGCACTGCCACCTGCTCCCAGCGACCTCCTACACTGCTCTGACCAAATATACCAAGCCATAGGACTCTCAAATAATAGGTGACGGATGGATTCGTCCTCCACGCCATACAATACACACTTCGGGTCAAGGATCTGCACTCCAAACCTGAGAAGTTTGTCCTTCGTCAGCAACATGCCTAATAACAGCTTGTAGAAACATAACTTCATCTTGCGAGCAATTTTCTTTTCCCAGATAAAGTCGTACTCCGCGATCCTATCCTGAGAGGTCCTTACCAGATTGTAACAGCTTTTGAAGCAAAATACCTTAGTCCCTCCATCAACATCTGGTGGGTCCCATCTCTAGAAATCAGTAAACTGGCTAGTATCAATAGTGGCCTGTCAGATCTCCTCTCCAAAATGTGTCGTGTACTGGTAATCCTTAGGTCTCCAAGTCCCATCTCTGATGATAAGATTATATTTCAGCCCTCTGCCCGTCTCTCTGCCCATTTGGTCACCTAAGGACTCCAAAAGGGACTATTGCCCATCCACGGATCGAGCCATAGATCAATGTTCACTCCGTCCTTCATGATCCGACAGATAGCAGACTAAAGTACCAGTCTACACCGAAGAATAGCCCTAAATGGTACCGAAAAATTGTTATCGATCTGACAGGCCCAGAAATTTTTCTGCCTCAAATATCTATTATCCATCCACTCTGCCCAAAGAGATCCGCCCTTGATGAACTGCCAAGCAATCTTTACCCCAGAGGCCTCCCTAACCGAAAGCAGTGGTCTCAACCCCACCCCCTTCCTCCCGAGGACGGCAGAGTTGCTTCCAAGAGATCGCACGCATTCCCCTCGCCAGATGAAATTGGCACATAAGCTCTCCACCTTCCGGATGGTGGCCACCGGAATCTTAATTGACTGCAACCAGAACATAGTAAAGCCAGAAATGTAAGCCCCCTGAATTTTAGGGTTTATTTTAAATTTTCTAAATTAATTATTTTGAATAAATATAGTTATGTGATTATTATTTTATTTAATGTTCATTTTCGTGACTTTGACTTCTGGAGCGTCAGGGATGCCAATCTCTGTAAACTCTCTTTATGAGTTTTGTAGTAGACGAGATTGTCTTTATTTTGATATATCATGATCCACTTAAACTCGTTCTCTTGTGCTCTTTTTACATCACACAACTTTGGGTTAATTTAGGCCATTTGATCGTTGAATAATTATTAATTAATTTTCTACTTTTATTATTGATCATCGTATGCACGTTACCGTGACTTTTAATTTAGGAGCACAAGACTAGTTATTTTCTCCAAACCAACTTCTCATGAATGATCTACTCAAGACGTCCTACACCCATGACCTTCGTGTCCCACACAGACACACCATCTTGTGCTTTATTTGCTTCGCACAACTTTCGGGTCAATTTAGGCTAATTAATTATCTACCGTAAAACCTGATTTAATTTTCAATTTAATTTCGGAACCCGACATCGATCCAACCTAGTCGACCCAAAGTATGGACATGATCCACATGAAGCCTACTACCCACATGACGCTTGTGTCCCATTTATTTGAGTCCCCACATGTTACCTATTTATCCATGATCATAAATACCTATTTAAATTCAATTATTGCACCATGTCCGATTTTGAACCGACCGGCTCAACCGAACCCAAACCCAAGCTCCATGTTGTCCTCTCATGACTACCCAAATACCCCACACAATATTTCTCTTTTTTCTATTTAAAAATATCTCTTCCTCTCTATATTTTACAAATATCCTATATATTTATATATATACACATATATATAAATATCACACACTCTCTCTCTCCTATTACTCACACACACCACCTCACCCTCCCCCCATCACCAGCACAACAAATCACCCTCTCTCACTCAATCGACCTCTCTCTCTCTCTCCCTCTTTCAAATATCTATGTCTCTCTCTATTCTCACACTCTCACTTTCTATATATATTATACACACCCACACATATATACACAACACACACACACAAATCTTGCCTCTCTCATTTTCACTCAGCAGCCCCATGTCGTGGCCGACCCCCATGGCCGGAAGCTCCTACTCTCCATCAACCCACAGCCACCACCTCCATCTTCTCCTCCTTCTCACTACATCACCATCATCATCCTCAACTACACCACCACCATTAACCACCTCCACCGCCATTAACCACCTCCACCACCACAAACACCATCTCCACACACTACCACCACAAATACACACCACCACCACCGCACAGCCACCCCCGTCGTACCCCGACGATGCGTCGCCGCCGCCATAGCAGCACGCAGTAGCGCTGCGACAGCACGTAGCAGCGCTACGACAGCACATAGCAGTGCTGCGACAGCACGTAGCAGTGCTGCGACAGCACGCAGCATAGCAGGCAGCAGCAGCTGCCGTACGAGCGCGCACGGCCATCGCGCGCCACTGCTGCCGCCGTGCGCCACCGCGTGGTCGGCCCCGCCGTCGCAAGCACCCCTTGCCTCCGACGAACTCCGCCGCACCTTTCCATGGCGGCCACCGTCCTCCGGGATGCGTCGTCTAGACGATACGTGCATTTTGAACGGAATTTCGTCGTGACACGCGCATTTTGAACTCAGAAAGTGCGCTCCATCGCAGCGACTTCGCGTACATTTTTTGAAAAAATCGACCGTTGGATCGGCAAACTCTTTGATCTGTCACAATCTTGGTATATAGCTCTTCACTCCCCTCAAGTTTTGTCCGTTAATTTTGTCGTTTGATACATCAAAACTGGTCGTCAAGTCGACACTTTAAATTGTACTATTTTTGGACAGTTTTGTGGAGCCAACTTCGTCAGCTCGTAACTCCGTCGTGGCAGCTCCATTTGGCGTGCCACCAGTTCCTGTGCGCAGCTGGTATAACCCTCTTCTTGCCTATTAAGTTTATTTTTATTGTGAGCACGTTTGGTTGGTCGAATTCGACGCCAAAGTTGTTCGTCCGAATTCTTAATTTTGCACTCGTAAATTTTTTTTGAACCCAGGACTCCGGATTCAATTTCTGATACCACCAGTAGACTCGTGGCATCATTCTGACATATTTTTATATAAAGTTTGTTAGATTTGGAAGACGTTGGCCTTGGCACGCATTTCGGTATAAACCGACTTCTAAATGTCTGCGTCAACGTGTCATTTTAAGATCGGCTCATCGGAATCCAGTTCAGGATATACCATTGAGTTCGTGTCGTCATTCTAGACTCGTTGATATATACTTTGTTAGATTTTGTGGACTCTGGCTTTGACACGCATTTTCGTGTAAATCGGATACCAATATCCAGGTCAACCGACCATTTTGTGATTGGGTCATCGGAATCCCATTTTGGACATACCGTTGGATTCGTATCATCATTCTGGATTCGTGGATATATAATTTGCTAGGTTTTGTAGACTTCTATCCTGACACATTTTTTGTTGCTAAGTGGGTCCAACGACGGATATCATTTTGACCCGAAATTACCATTTTGCTCCTATATCCAAATTGGACTTATGGGTAGACTATCTTAGCAAATTTGACTATTCTGGACGCATTGGTGATATTTATTTTATCATCCGACGACATCTGTAGATTTTGCTTATGTATCATCCTTAATTTGTAATTAATTATTATTATTAGTGTATATATTTATATGTTTGGTCTTTGTAAATCTCTAAAATGATCTTTGTGTTTCTAAAGGTTCTAATGGTTAGTTATAGGCTTAGTGTCACCCCAAATTGATTTTCTATGCTAGGACATCCCTTAGCTAGTATCCAGCTAAGAGTCGTGCCACACCACTAGTGTAAAATATTGAACATAGCTTAGAACTGAGTTTATGTTTTATTTTGACAGGACACCGGACATCTGTATCTTCATATTCTTATTCTTTGCTCGAGGCGAGTACCCCTATAAACTTTATTTACTGCATATGATAATGAATTGCATATGAACCATATTAATACAGTGATTTAAACTGAAAATTGTATCTTACAAGTTTATATATATCTAGCGTATACTTCACAGGCTTTAATTAAATTGCTCTCAGTACCTACCATGTTTTAAATTGCTCCTAGTACTTGCCATGCTTATACTGATCCCAGTATCTTTCACATGTTTTATACCGTTCTCGTATCTCTCACATGTTTTTTACTGTTCTCGTATCTCTCACATGTTAGAATATAGGTTATGAGAAAATTGATAGTTGAGTACGAGATCATGTCCCTTTACAGTAGCGAGCAAAGTTTCATTTTATATGTTACTACTTCGTAGGCCTTTATCTCAAAGCGGATTTGTGCGTATGTACATCTATCGCCGTATACGGAAGTATATTTCATTATGTGCCCCTGCACATTGTACACCTATTGATGATCACGTATCTGCTCTAGTTTTAAACTCTAGATATACATATGTCGTCATGACAAATGTATTTCTGACATGATAGATTTGTGATATGAAGATACGACATGATAGATTTGTGATATGACATGATTGTGATACGACATGAGATAGATGCCATGATTCTTATTTACTACATCTCTTTTATTCCATGCTCAGTATGTTTAGTTTGTAGAATCAGTACTTGCTCCTGTCCTTACAGGATAACGTTGTAGGTTCACTTTCTGAGGAGAAAATACTATATAATACATATTATGGTACTGCATTTGAGGACCTGGCCTTAGCTTCAGAAGAGGCCCCAGTGGAAAACCTTGCTTAGATATCTTTCATGTGTTTTGAGACTTAGACTTTGGTTGAACTTATATTTGGATACTGGACTTTGTCTCCAGTTAGATATTTTGAAAGTGTATTATTAAGTCTGTGCTTATTTTACTTTCGCTTATAGATGCTGTGTTGTGATGAACCTTTAAATATGATATTAGAACTGTTAGCAGCTTAGATCATTTATTGTCTATTCTTAGAACAGCTTACTACGCTTTAACCAAGCGTAGGCTGGACACGACTCGACCCAGCCCAACAATTTGGGTAGTGGGTCGTGGCATGTTTTTAGTGATAGCCCATGCAGGTCCAGACTTAAGTTGTTTGGTTACGTTATTGTACCAAGCATGCCTGCAATTAGGATCTTAAGATAACTAGATAAAACTAGGAATAACAATTAGAACACCTAGAGGATTTCTAGGATTGCAACATAGGAAAACTTATCACAACATAGGACCGTTAATTATATTTAGTATCTTGCTTGAAAATTTCAGTGGATTACAATTTTGACCAGGATAGTACCCTTGGGATGACCCCTGAAGATCTCACTCTAATCTTACCTTGAAATCTGTTTCCGCTTATTTCTATTTACTCTTCCTTAATTCGTTATTGAAATTGATTTCTGATTTTCGTTATTGACCTTGATCTTGCATCGTGATAAATTTTGTGGATTGAATTGTTATATATTCTGATAAGGTAAATGTCTGTTTTGTTTATGGAGTTTAGAATTTATCGCAGCCATATTAGCTGGTATGACAAAAACATAGGGCCTGATTTTGGGTATACTTATCTTAGTTATGGAATTTAGATTTTCTCGCAGCCATACCGGTTCGCGTGGCAAAAATTCTAGATAATATGATTATAGGGTGTATACCTTAGTTTTTACTCTATCGTTTATTGCATCTAAGCTTACTGGTGTGGCAAAAATTCTGGCAACATGATTTCAGGAAGACGGGTATGGTTATCAGATCATATCTCAACTTGGTTCACTTCGTTATGACCGAATGAGCAAGAATAAATTCTTATTATCATTCTTCCCCGTCTTGATTAACTCTGTCCTATCTTCATCTACAACTAGGATTACAGATTCTCTAGGACTCTCCAATAGGATTGCTTTCATGTTATCTTTTTGGACATAATTATTTTTGTGTTCCATCCTTCCTATGACATTACTGTAACACCTAGATTTCTGAAATTGGGATATTTTTGAAAATTTATTATTTTTATTATTTATTAGTGGTATTTTAGTCATGGTATGATTTTCTGGTGGTTTTAGTTAAGTTAAACCATTTCTAAAGTCATGCTAAGTCATGACTTATGACTTTGTGATTTTGGTTAGTATAACTTAGTGTAAAACCCTAGTTTTTCTTAACCTAGAAGTTGCCATGACCATGAGAGCTTAGCCATAGGCTTAGAACACCAAATTAGTGATTTTTAGCCTAAAGGGTATTTTGGTAAATTTCTAGGAATTATTTGGAATTATTTAGATTTATGTGTTTTTATTATTGTTTAATTATTGTTAAGTGTCATGATAGTCCCTAACCAAGTTTAGCCTAATCTAGAAATTAGCTACTAACCTAGAATGATTAGGGGATAGATATTTACATTGGGTTAAAATAGGATAAATATCTAGATATTATACATATGATATTTTGCTTGAATTACTCAAAATATCAACCCTTTACCATGAAAGTCCATGCCTTAGCCATGAAGGAAGGGCAAGGACACCCCCCCCCATGCCATGGCCGGCCATAGGGCACCCCCCTAGCAGCCACCATTCTATATAATCCCATTTCATTCATTCATGAAGATTTTACATGAATTTTATTCCTAGAAAATTCCAATTTCTTTAAACCTACACAACTTGATCAATATTGATCCAAATCACCTCTAGTTTCTTGCATTGGACTCCTCTACACTAGAGGGTACTAGTTAGGGCCTGCTATCGAGGATTTCGTGAGCTTTGGGCATCACCAAGTTGAAGTGGACACCCCCCCTCTCTTTGTTTTTCTATTGGATTTGCATCAATAGGTAAATGTCCATGAACCTTGTTAATTTTGTGTTTTCTCTTCATATTTGCATGCATCTAGGTACTAGGGTACTGTAGGACAAATTTGGTAAAGGTTTGAGTTGGTTTGGTGTCCGTATCGGACACGTATCCTAGACTAGGAATCTGTGTTTGTCGAAATGCCACAAAGAACTTAATTTCATTATTTTGTAAAACAAATTACTTTTCCTTGTAGCCCTAGACTAGTAGAACTCAACCCAAGTGGACTGAGCTAGGATTCGTGTCGTATCCGTGTCCAAAACGGACACGAACTCACTGCACGACACCCGGTTTACTTCTCCTGCTGCTCGACCTAATTTTCGGGCACGACACGCCATGAGGACACGTAGAATTTGACACAGAGGAGGGGGCCATCACTGACAAGCCCCCTCTCAAATATCACGACCTCTTGTGTCGTGTCGAGAAAGCTCTGACACGAACACGGATTTTGCACTGCACTGTGCGCACTGCACAGAACATATTTCGAGCGTGTCGTGTCGCACGGACACGCCACGTGGACACCTCATGGTGACATGAGTGTGTAGCCCTACACGTGGGCTACACGTGGGCATGACCACGAGGCCCCACGTGGCTCGTGTCGTGTCCACGAGACATGTGCATCTCTGCACGACGCGGTCCAAACCGCGCGTATCAGTCGAGTTTCCTCGACTGATACGGGTCTCGTATCAACACTGTAGGACACGTGGACACATAACAGTGTGTCTAACGTGTAGCCCTATATGTGGGCTACATGTGTGCATAACCACGAGACACGTGGATGTGTGTGTCGTGTCCTACACACACGCGAACATGTGTACGAGGCAGTGCACTGCACAGTGCACTGTGTTTACCCGATTTGTAAATCATGTGTTTGGACACGTTGTGTCGTGTCGTGGTGGACTCCTAGGGACACCTACGACACGTACACACCTAGGGGCTCAGTTACCAACCAATAGGATTGAGCCTTAGCTCGGTTTAGGGCATGTAATTCGAATTACCTATTTCGAGTGCACTGTGCACTGTTCTCAGAAATTAGGATTTTTCCCAGTTTTTGAAAATGGATTTCAAACCTATTTTTTATCTGTTTTATACTTTGGACTAGTGTATTTTAGTGTGTATATACGTAGTATATATGTATATGTGAGTGTGGGTGAGATTTGGGAGTTTTTGGTAGTGTATATAGATAGTTATGTATATATATACATATGTATGTATATATGTTATGTGTGTGTGTGTTGGGGAGCCAACTTGGTTCCTGATTTCAGGAACCCCTCCCCCCTATCCAGACCATTCTCCCTCTATCTCTGTCTCTCTCTCATTCACTCTCTCTCACTCTAACTCTCCCTCACTGTCCTTCACTCTCTCTCTCTCTCTAAGTGACCCTCTCACTTTCCCCTCTATATATATATATAGTGTATATATAAGTTTATATGTATATATATATATATATATATATATATATATATATATGAATATACATATATATGATATATATGTATACTTTTTGTATTAGGTCTCAATAAGCCATATATAGTGTATTATATGTATGTGGGTTTGAATTATATATAGTATTCATATTTTGGGTATATGGATAGTAGATAGATATATTCATATATATATATATTCTAGTTATAGGTTTATATGAAAACCCCATCATTAGCCTATGGCCAAGATCATTAGCCTATGGCTAGGGGCTAACCCTAATGGCCCAAAACCTAACTAGTGGACCCTTGTTGACTAAGGGTTGACCAAAGTCAACCTTAGGCCAAAAGTGACCTAGTTAACCTAGAAATGACTAGGAATGACCTAAAATAACTAGCTTGACTAGTGTTGACCTAGCTTTGACTATTTGACTTAGAATTGACCATTGTTGACCATGGTTGACTAAAGTCAACTATTGGTCAAACCATGACCTAATTGATCTAGAAATGGCTTGGATAGACTTAAGAGGACTTGTTGACTAAGTTTGACTAAACCCTAGGCTATTAACTAGTTGGTTTAGGGTTGACCTATATATGAGTATACTATTGTGACTTGGGTTTTGTGGAAGGACTTATGTAGGTTAAGATATGTATGGGTTAAGTTAGATACTTAGAGTCAAGTCATGACTTGAGATTGGAATGTGGGATTAGCTTGAATATAGGATTAAGGTTGGTTATATATATATGTATATATATGTGTGGTATACTTGTATAGGTATTGGTTATACCTTAACCTTGTGGTTTTGACTTAGATAGTTGACCATTGACTTAATCACCTTGCTGACTAGTCTTTGTTTGACCCAAAAACCTAGTTAGTCTAAATTTGACCTAGATTGATCATGTTGACTAGTATTTGACTAGTTTGGCTAGAATGTTGACCAAGGGTTGATTTTAACCTAGATTTGACTAATCTTGATTTATTTGACCTTGTTTGACTTTATTTGACTTAGTTTAATTTCCTGTGATCCAGTATGACTTCCTGTGACCTAGTTGACTATTAGAGTTGACCAAGAGTTGACTTCTGACCGGATTGACCTAGAATCATGTAGTATGCATTGTATACTTTATTTTTACCATTGTGGATACATTGTGACTTGTATTACTCTGATTAGGAGCCATACACCTCTCCTCAGACAGTATATCCTCTTCAGACATTCAGTTATCAGGCGAGTACATTCTCTGACCGTTTCATACTTGTTCAGGCTTTACTTCTCGCTCTAGATTACTTTACTTGTTGCTGTCACATTTGTAACACGGATTGATACTATATGGATCTTTACATGAGATGTTATCACCCTCGGGAGCATCGGGTACTTCATGTTATGTGTGTTTCACAATCATCATGTACTCCTATGCTTCCATTATTCATGTACACTCATGTGATCATGTACTCTCATGTTTACTGAGCCCTCATGTATACTATCATGTGCACCCTTTCATGGGCCCCATGTGATATCATGTACAATAACGTAACTTGTATAGATCCTTGTGTATTGATTGGGGTAACGGGGGAGTAGAAGTGGACATGTGAATAATTCCAAGTAGTGTAATCATGTGCAACTCAGTAGTGTAATCATGTATAAATTCTAGCCATTCACATGCCTATCTTGTGCTCTACATCACTAGTCACTTACAGTTCTCTATATACAGTAGATATTTCATTACAGCTATCTCTTTTACAGCGTATATTTCCTTTCAGCAGTTCATGTATCTTACTCTATTGCCTGTATCGTATTTCCTAACCTGATATGAACTGCATGAGATGTATTGTGCTCGTTCCTGTCCTGATTGGACCTGTTGAAAATATTACAGAGGATGAGGATGAGGTCCTGGTGACTACATATTATGGAGCAGGACTAGATGACACTTATGTTGTGGACCCTCAGCAGGATCCACCTGCAGCTGAGGATGTTGCCCCAGTAGTCTAGGCTAGTTTAGCTAGACAGTCTTTCGGTATTATCTTTTTGTCTCACATCTGAGTTGTATTTTGAGATGTTGAGGTATATAGACTCTTAGACTTGTTGTATTATGAGTTGGCATTCTGGATATTATGTTGTACTAGACACTTAGACTTTTTCATCTATGCTATGGTTCTCTTTGAGTTACTATCTATCTATCTGTTCTTCATTCTTCTACCTTAGATGTGATTGAGACAGCATGTTGTGATGTTCCCTCCATTCGGAGAGTATAAAATGTACAGGTACCTTTATATTGTTAGATGATTGACCTAGGACAGCGTTCTACCGCCGACACTGCGGCGTAGGCTGGACGTACCCACTTCTCGTGCCCTTACTCTAGGGTGCGGGTCGTGACAATTACTAAACTCTTCTTCGTTAACCTCTTGGATAATTCTTCTCGTTATGCATCTCATTGTCTTCGTACCATTCTTGGAGATCTTTTCGACGAACTTTTTTGTCTTGCTTGACCCTTTAACTTGTTTGGACACTATTATGGATTGCTCGACCCAGTCTTAGGCCTTGTTACCTTCTATTTGATAGACGACCGAAATAGCCAAACCTTATTAACTGATTCTATATTATAATTATAAATGTATTATGTGTTTATGATAAGTACTTTTTCTAGGGATTGGTTAGATTAAGCTTATAAGACAAGTATGGGTGACTGACTGTAGTAGACTTGGAAACCATTAAGAACGATTGTATTAATAGTATGACTTGATGATAGGGTATCTAAGATGGATTAATTAGATAGTATATTGTTGTGACTATGGATTGAGGATTAGAATCTTGTGCTTAGAGTTTGAGGATCGAGCATTCGTAGGACTTTGATGACCAAGTGATTATTGGTTATCTACAAGCTTATTACATGTGATTAGAGGGTAGATCGATATGTGGAATGATAGAATAAGTTAGAATGAGTTATCGTATTGCGTACCAGATCGAAAAGATATCAGTTAAAATAACAAGGAATAAGGCAAAAACATATGTACATTGGTAATTAATAGATCGGGAGTTTTGAAATCGAGGATTTATATTCGGAGGAGTTGTTGAGTAAAAAGAAGAAGGCTCTACGCCAAGGATAAGTATTAAATGTATAATTTCAAAGAGAAGCTGTAGGAAAGGATTGACGACAAATAATGCAAAGGGCCTGTGGATTGATATAATAAGGACAATTAGGATAAGATAAGGAAATTAATTATTTACAATTGAGGTTGAAAATATGGTTGATGATCAAGCATTGTTTGCTTATGAACATACCCAGAGAATGACCTATAGTTTAGGGTATACATAAAGGTTCCATATTAGTATGGAAGATTCTAAAGGATATATGACGTAGTTTATGATAGAAGGACTTCATTGAGCCTGAACCAAAATGATTGTAGAGAGAAACAGAAGAGATGATCACAAGGGTAGCAGATTGAGTACTGTAGCCGGAGCAGCTACATGTTATAGTTTGACCTATTGGATGATTTTAAATTTTGAGGACAAATTTCTTATAAGGTGGGTAGGATGTAAGCCCCCTGAATTTTAGAGTTTATTTTAAATTTTCTAAATTAATTATTTTGAATAAATATAGTTATGTGATTATTATTTCACTTAATGTTCATTTTCGTGACTTTGACTTCTGGAGCGTCAGGGATGCCAATCTATGTAAACTCTCTTTATGAGTTTTGTAGTAGACGATATTATCTTCATTTTGATATATCATATCCCATTTAAACTCGTTCCCTTGTGCTCTTTTTATATCACGCAACTTCGGGTCAATTTAGGTCATTTGATCATTGAATAATTATTAATTAATTTCCCACTTTTATCCTTGATCATCGTATGCACGTTACCATGACTTTTAATTTAGGAGCACAAGACTAGCCGTTTTCTTCAAACCAACTTCTCATGAATGATCTGCTCAAGACGTCCTATACCCATGACCTTCGTGTCCCACTCAGACACACCATCTTGTGCTTCATTTGCTTCGCACAACTTTCGAGTCAATTTAGGCCAATTAATTATCTACCGTAAAACCTGATTTAATTTCGGGACCCGACATTGATCCAACCTAGTCGACCCAAAGTATGGACACGGCCCACATGAAGCCTACTATCCATATGACGCTTGTGTCCTATTTATTTGAGTCCCCGCATGTTACTTATTTACCCATAATCATAAATACCTATTTAAATTCAATTATTGCACCATGTCCGATTTTGAATCGACCCGGCTCAACCGAACCCAAACCCAAGCTCCATGTTGTCCTCTCATGACTACCCAAATACCCCACACAATATTTTTCTTTTTTCTATTTAAAAATATCTCTTCCTCTCTCTACTTTACAAATATCCCATATATTTATATATATACACATATATATAAATATCACACTCTCTCTCTCCCCTATTACTCACACACACCACCTCACCCTCCCCATCACCAGCACAACAAATCACTATTTCTCACTCAACCGACCTCTCTTTCCCTATTTCAAATATCTATCTCTCTCTCTCTCTCTATTCTCACTCTCTCTTTCTATATATATTATACACACCCACACATATATACACAACACACACACAAAAATCTCTCCCTCTCTCATTTTCACTCAGCAGCCCCGTACCGTAGCCGACCCCCCATGGCCGGAAGCTCCTACTCTCCATCAACCCACAGCCACCACCTCCATCTTCTCCTCCTCCTCACTACATCACCATCATCATCCTCAACTACACCACCACCATTAACCACCTCCACCACCATTAGTCACCTCCACCGCCACAAACACCATCTCCATACACCATCACCACAACTACACACCACCACCACCACACAGCCACCCTGCAGTACCCCGGCGATGCGCCGTCGCCGTCGTCGCCCATGGCAGCACGCAGCAGCAGCTGTAGTGCGCGTGCGCACAGCCACCATACGCCACTGCCGCCGCCGTGCACCACCGCGTGGCCGGCCCCGCCGCCGCAAGCACCCCTGCCTCCGACGACCTCCGTCGCACCTTTCCATGGCGGCCACCGTCCTTCGGAATGCGCCATCTAGGCGATTCGTACGTTTTGAACGGAATCCCGTCGTGACGCGCGCGTTTTGAACTCAGAAAGTGCGCTCCGTCGCAGCGACTTCGCGTACATTTTTCGAGAAATTTGAATGTTGGACCGGCGACCTCTTTGCTCCGTCACAATCTCGGTATATAGCTCTTCACTCCCCTCAAGTTTCGTCCGTTAATTTTGTCGTTTGATACATCAAAACTGGCCACCAAGTTGGCACTTTAAATTGTACTGTTTTTAGACAGTTTTGTGGAGCCAACTTCGTCAGCTCGTAAATCCGCTGTCCAGCTCCATTTGGCGTGCCACCAGTTCATGTGCGCACCTGGTATAACCCTCTTCTTGCCTCTTAAGTTTTGTTTTATTGTGAGCACGTTTGGTTGGTCGAATTCGACGTCAAAGTTGGCCGTCCGAATTCTTAATTTTACACTTGTAAAAATCTATTTTTGAACCCGGGACTTTGGATTCAATTTCTAACACCACCAATAGACTCGTGGGGTCGTTCTGGTACGTTTTTATATAAAGTTTGTTACATTTGGAGGACGTGGACCCTGGCACGTATTTTGGTACAAAACGGGTCTCACAGTCCGAGTCAACGGGTCACTTTGAGATTGGCTCATCGGAATTCAATTTCGGATATACCGTTGAGTTCGTATCGTCATTCTGGACTCGTTGAAATAATTTGCTGAGTTTTGAAGACATTTGCTCCGGCACACATTTTTCTGCAAACCGGATTCCAAATGTCCGCATCAACGTGTCATTTTGAGATCGGCTAATCGAAATCATGTTCCTGATATACAGTTGAGTTCATGTCATCATTCTGGACTCGTTGACATATACTTTGTTAGATTTTGTGGACTCTGGCTTTGACACGCATTTTCGTGTAAATCGGATACCAATATCCAGGTCAACGGACCATTTTGTGATCGGGTCATCGGAATCCCATTTCGGACATACCATTGGATTCGTGGACATATAATTTGCTAGGTTTTGTAGACTTCTATCCTGACACATTTTTCGTTACAAAGTGGATCCAACGACGGACATCATTTCGACCCAAAATTACCGTTTTGACCCTATATCCAAATTGGACTTATGGGTAGGCTATCCTAGCTAATTTGACAATTCTGGACGCGTTGGTGATGTTTATTTTATCATCCGACGACATCTGTTGATTTTACTTATGTATCATCCTTAATTTGTAATTAATTATTATCGTTAGTGTATATATTTATATGTTTGGTCTTTGTAAAGCTCTAAAATGATCTTTGTGTTTCTAAGGGTTCTAATGGTTGGTTATAGGCTTAGTGTCACACCCAAATTGATTTTCTATGCTTGGAAATCCCTTAGCTAGTATCCAGCTACGAGTCGTGCCACACCACTAGTGTAAAATATTGAACATAGCATAGAACTTTGTGTTTCATTTTGACAGGACACCGGACATCTGTATCTTCATATTCTTATTCTTGCTTTGCTCGAGGCGAGTACCCCTACAAACTTTATTTACTGCATATGATAATGAATTGCGTATGAACCATGTTAATAAAGTGATTTAAACTGAAAACCGTATCTTACAGGTTTCTATATATCTAGCGTATGCTTCACATGCTTCAATTAAATTGCTCTCAGTACCTACCATGTTTTAAATTGCTTCAGTACCTGCCATGCTTATACTGCTCCCAGTATCTTTCACATGTTTTATACCGTTCTCATATCTCTCACATGTTTTTACTGTTCTCGTATCTCTCACATGTTAGAATATGGGTTATGGAGAAACTGATAGTTGACTACGTGATCATGCCCCTTTATAGTAGCGAGCAAAGTTTCATTTTATATGTTACTACGCCGTCGACCTTTATCTCAAAGCTGATTTGTGCGTATGTATATCTATCGCCGTATCACTTGTACGGAAGTACATTTCATTATGTGCCCCTGCACATTGTACACATATTAATGATCACGTACATGCTCCAGTTTTAAACTCTAGATATACATATGTCGTCATGACAAATGTATTTCTGACATGATAGATTTGTGATATGACATGATTGTGATACGACATGAGATAGATGCCATGATTCTTATTTACTACATCTCTTTTCATTCCATGCTCAGTATGTTTAGTTTATAGAATCAGTACTTGCTCCCGTCCTGACAGGATAACGTTGTAGGTTCACTTTCCGAGGAGGAAATGCTATGTGATACATATTATGGTACTGCATTTGAGGACCTGGCCTTAGCTCCAGAAGAGGCCCCAGCGGGAAACCTTGCTTAGATATCTTTCATGTGTTTTGAGATTTAGACTTTGGTTGAACTTATATTTGGATACTGGACTTTGTCTCCAGTTAGATACTTTGGAAGTGTATTATTAAGTCTGTGCTTATTTTACTTTCGCTTATAGATGTTGTGTTGTGATGAACCTTTAAATGTGATATTAAAACTGTTAGCAGCTTAGATCATTTATTATCTATTATTAGAACAGCTTACTACGGTTTAACCAAACGTAGGCTGGACATGACTCGGCCCGGCCCAACAATTTGGGTAGCGGGTCGTGACAAGAAATGACAGACCTCACCAGCTCAATACGACCACCAAAAGAGAGCCCAGCTGTCTGCCAACCTTCCACCCTCCTTTGTGCAAATTCCACTAGGCTGTGGTAATCCAGATCCCTAGCATAATTGACCGTCAGCGGTACCCCCAGATACTTTACCGGTAGGTCACCTTTCTCCACTCCCAGAGCAAGGGCCCTTTCCTCCTTGAGGGAGCAACGAGAGCTGAAATAAACCCTGCTCTTCTCCCTATTCAGCTGAAGCCCAGACAACCGTCCAAACTCCTCCATAATCTCTGACACCGTACGCATCCCCCGCATAGATGGATGTAGAAGCACCAAGAGATCGTCAGCATAGATCAGATGGGACACCACTGGCTTGAACAACATGAAGAGAGGGACAATCTTCCTACTATGCACAGCCAAATCCATCAAGCAAGTGAAATACTCCATCATGAGCGTGAACATGAACGGGAAGAGAGGATCTCCCTGCCGAAGGCCCCTGTTGTTCTAGAAGAATCCATATGGAGTACCCTGGATGAGGACCGAGAAGGTATGGGAGCAGATGCACTCCCTCACCCTTGCCACCCACACCTCGTCAAAGCCCATGGCTCGCATAAGGTGGCAAAGGAAGTCTCTGTTGACCATGTCATAAGCTTTTCTCAGGTCAAGCTTCACACAGGCCTTCACCCCCCTGGTTTGTTGAATTCTCTCACCATCTCATGGGCCAGCAAGCTGTGTTCTGCAAATGATCTACCCTTGATGAATGTCGCCTGATTAAGTGAGACCAGTCCCTGCATAATCTCTTCCATGCGCCGGCACATAAGGTGTGTAATTATCTTATAAATATAGTTACAACACGCAATAAGTCTAAAGTCGGCGAGGGATGTCGCGCCCTCCTTCTTTGGAATCAAGGTCAGAAAGGTATGGTTAAGCTCCTTCAGCAACTTCCCATCAGTGAAGAACTCTTGCACCGCCTCCAGGACTGGGTGCTTAAGCAAGCCCCAGTGCCGTTTATAGAACCCGCTAGAGAAGCCATCAGGCCCGGGGGCCTTGGTGGGATCCGCCTTCATCATAATAGCCTCCACCTCCTCCATACACACTGGAGCCAGCAACAGGATGTTCCCATATGGTGTCACCAGCCTCTTTGTGACTAGAGCTGGGAACGTGGTGGAGTAGTCTGACTGATGATATAGCTCTGAGTAGTACCTAACTGCCTCCTCCTGAATCTCCACCGGATCACTAACAAGCCTGCCCTCGCCATTAAGGAGCCTGGGGATGTTGTTCCTGTGTTGTCTAGTACGGATCACATCGTAGAAGAACCTGTTGCATCGGTCCCCATCCTTGAGCCAGGAACACTTGGCCCGTTGGGCGACGCTGATCTCCTGCTGAAGCCTCAGGATATTGACCACCACAATCAGGTCCTTCTTCCTAGCCGCCAACTCACCTCTCATCATGCCTGCCTGAAGGCTTCTTGAACCTCCGGAAGAGAAGCCTCATTATCCTCCAGGGAAGAGCGTGGAAGCGTCTTTACCCAGTCCCGAATGGCTCTCTTCGACCGTTTGAATTTATGTACCATACGAAACTGAGTCGTGCCCTCCTAAGTATGTTGCAACCCCCCCCAACCATAACCACCTCCTCATAACCAGCAAAGAGGTACCAGATATTGTTGTACCGAAACGGACGAGATTTCCAAGTGGGCCTCTCAGAGAAGCATACTCGGATATGAGAGTGATCACTGGTCCCAGCAACAAGCCCCTCAACCACGGAGTTCGGGAAACAGCGAAACCATTCACTATTTTCCAAAGCCCGGTCAAGCTGACAAACGATTCTGTTGCAGACCGCCTTATTGTGCCAGGTCCAGATGTGTCCCGCCCTCTTAGTCCCTCAGCCTGGACTGGAGGAGACACCTGTGGAAGTCGTACATGATTTGGTCAGACACAGGACGTCTCCCCCCCACCTTCTCTCGCCGATGTAGCATTGCATTGAAGTCCCCCATAAGTAGCAGAGGTAGATGCAGCTGCTCTGCCATACGTCCTACTCAAGCAATGTCTCCCCACAGGGTCTCACGGAGCCTCCTGTCGTTGTGCCCATAAACCGCACCAAGTATGAAGTGAAATTCTCCTTTATTCACAAAGAAGATGCCAATAAGCTGCTCTGTCATCAGGACGTGTTCTCCCTCCCAACTATCTCTGTTCCATCTAACCCAGATCTTAGCCATATTGCATAGGTCCAGGTTGTGTATATGCCCCCAGTTTGCAGGTGTCCTGCGAGATAGCATCGTCGCCCCCATAGTCTTCGTCTCTAGCAGGATCAAGATATCACACTTCTCACACTTCAAGACTCCACCAATCTCCTTCCATCTCCTAAGGGAACACCCTCCATGAATGTTCCAGGAGAGGACCGACATTAATTAATTAATGTGGGGGTCCCTCTGAACTCCACCTGGACTAACACCCGAGGGAAGTGTCTCGTCCGTCAAATCTATATCCTCCACCATCCCGGAAGTCAGGGTAAGATGTGCCTATATCCTGGATAGCGTCACGGACCAATCTGGGTTGCTTCGGTCTGATCATTGAGTCCCCCCGGAGGGTGCTCATCCTCTCATGGAGACGGGACATGCCTCTTCCTGCTATACACCTTTTCCACCAAAGAGGCAACCATCCCGTTCTGTACGCTAACTAGGGTCGTCATACCCCTGGTCACCATGCTCCTCTAGGGCGTGAACTCAACCATCGCGTCCTGCGAACTCTCGTCTCAGCAAGGTGTCCGACTCCGGCCTGCTGGCTACCTCCATCAGTGTGTCCTCCTCTGCTGGCCTGCCTACCGTCGCCGCTGCGATGTTAGGACTGGACCCTATCTCCGGATCCACCACCTCCGTCTATGCCCCCGGGGTCCTAGCTGTCTCCTTTCCTCTGTTCGTGCAGGCACTAGGTAAGTGACCAAAATACTCACAAAGGGAGCACATTGGGGGAACCCAATCATACTCAATTGCCTGTGTTAGGACCTCTCCGGACGCCACTTGTACTCAAGGAGTCTCGGGAGCTCCATCACAGTCTAGTGCAGAAAGTCGTAGCCTCATCTGCCTTGATCGGCTTGCCAACCAGACTGGCCAATCTCATGAGCAGAAGGGTGCTCCAGTATTTCACTGGAAACTCAGGAAAGCAAATCCAGACAGGTATCGTATTCAGAATCTCCTTCTCACATCTTAGCTCAGGAGTCCATTCCTTCAGAATGATAAGTCTTCCATCAAAGAATCATGGCCCTCCTTGTATAATTCTGGTCACATCCTCCGCCATACCGAACTTCACAAAGTAGAACCCATTCTCTCTGGAGAATATCTCCATGCTCCCTTTGGGACACCATACACGCTCCGCATACCCCCGGATCTGTCCATAGAATGGCTTGTTGCCCAGCACATACACCACCAGCGTGTTCTTCCAGAATGCTGTTACCTCAGCAATCTCATCTGCCAGGATCTGTCTTCCTACCGTCCCAGCAATACCTTTTTCCTTTTCTGCCGTCGTCACCATGGGCCGCCATCCTGTCTCTGTGCTTCCCGATCTAACCCCCCCCTCCCCCCCCCCCCCCCCGGCCGCCGGGAGCCTCTTTGGCCATTTAACGGCATACTAGTGTTCCGACCAGAGCCCGTCCGACCCGTTGTCTGCATCAGGACCCCTCTTCTCCCTCCCGGGCGATGTCTCGTCACCGTAGTCCAGCCTTCGTCGTCGCCTTAGTCGTCCTGGGTCCCAGAACCGGACCCGAATTCGAACGTCGAAACGTTTGACATGTCCGATGTGTTGGTCGTCGGCTCCCCCCTCCTCCTTACTGCCCTACCGCCTGGAGAGATTCAGTCTGGCCCTCCCAGGCTGCCGGTACAACACCCCCCCCCCCCCCCCCCCCCCCCCCCGTCTTCCCTCCCGGCCCCCTCCCGCCTGGCGGGGCCACTGCCACCGCGTGGGTTGGGGGGGGGGGGGGGGGGGGGGGGGGTCCGCCCGACCCCCCCCCCCCCCCCTCCCCTTCTTCCCTCCCGCCTGGAGGGGGCTCTGCCGTCGCGAGAGGGGGTCTGTCCGACCCCCCCCCTTCCTCCCGGTCCTGGCACCGCCCCCGACGAGCGGGTCCGGTGGCCGTGGGAGAGGCGTCTCGATCAAGAGCTTTGATGCCCTAACAGATCTAGGGTTGGAGGCCGTCATCTCCAACTTATATATATATATATATATATATATATATATATATATATATATATATATATATATATAAGTTAGAGAATATATATATATATATATATATATATATATATATATATATATATATATATATATTCTCTAACTTATATATATATATATATGTGTGTGTGTGTGGGCGGGCGCACGTTTTTGTTTTATATTTTATTCTGACTATAAAAATCATCTTCGTGCCACTATCAAAGGTGTGTCAGAAATGTAGGCCACACATGGATCGCAGTATTTAGCGTGGTCCCTTGACCGGGGTCCAGTTTTGCTGAACAGTCGCTATAACTGGCGAGAAACGGTATCAATATATCTGCCTTTAATATAAAAAGACCAAAAGTATAAAGCAGCAACCCATGTGGAATTTATACAAAGTCCTGGCTAATCAATCACTTAGGGGTCGGCAGAAATCTATGATAGTTGAGGCCTATAAAAGGAAGAAAGAAAAGAACTTTCAATTTCATTTCTAATCTGGATAAAACCAAAAGTAGACCCCTCATGCGATCAGTAATTACAAAATTGTGATAGAATCTGAACAGTGCGAATTTATGTGCTTCTTCGCAAACCGACTAGTCCTCCGTGCAAAGTTCCGACTTCTTCTGTAGCTGTCCCAAAATAGATGAAGATCTTCTGCATGCAACACATCAATGTTGCGACATAGACGAGCTATATAGTTCAACCGCTTGTAGTAAATCAAGCAGCCATCAGAGAACTATGGGATGACGCAAGGTGTATAATCAAGGTTTTCCTGCGGAGCTCCACAAACTCATTCAACAAGCATCCCAAGAAGTGGCAGTGCTGGATGACGGCTCCTCCTGACCAACCATTCTTGATTGAGCTTCAACTCGTCGGTAAAAGAGAACGTACGCTGCAGATGTCCTCACCGCATCCTCATTCACACGCGAGACATGACTGTCGTCAAAATGGTACCAGCTATCCTCCTCTACTAACTGTAATGTAATGTGACAGGATAAAGAAAAGTAAAAGTGCCAGATAATATCCAGATAAATATAATCAACCATCAAAGAAACAGTAAGGCTGGAAGTACCTTTGCATAAGCAGAGTAGTGTCCACCACCCAAGCCACCGTAGTGGTTGCTCACAGCATATAGCTCATATAAATTAGATTCTGCAGCCGAACCATCTGCAGCCTTGTGCTTCACATATTTGCTTAAATCAAGATTATGAATAGGGAAGCTCACAAAGGTATCGAGCTTGTTCTTCAAAAATCGGCTGTAAGAAAACCGTTTCAAGTGAACAACTAAGATATCAGGCAACCTCCACAAGTCAAGTTTCTTCGTAGCTTGTCTGTGCTCCTTGCAGCCGGGACAATACCTACAACAAAAACAAATATAAATAAATCAATCACGCAATCAATTTTTTTTTTCAATCAATATATATATATATATATATATATATATATATATATATAGAGAGAGAGAGAGAGAGAGAGAGAGAGAGAGAGAGAGAGATCACCGGAATAGCAATCGTTAATGGATCTGTCTTTTTGGACCGTATATATTAGTTCCTTAACTATCCAATTTCTTGCAAAATTTTGAACTAATATGTACTGTCCAAAAAGAAGCTTTTGGAATCAACGTTGAATGCTAAAAGGCAAAGAGATCACTTACCACATATCATCAGGACCTAAAGGCTCCTCCTTAAGAAATGCTTCCAAGCATGAAAATAAATTGACCGTCTCCTGCTGCGTTTTCTTAAACATATATCCAGGCTTGAAAACTTCTGGGAGGTCCTCGAGGAAGCTGAAATTATATAACTCATGATCACTGTCAGACCATTCCAACATTACTCTGATGCAGGACCCAGGGGTTAGAGATGGAATAGAATCACTAGCAAGAGGGGTCCTGCTGTTGCCCTTCTCATCAGTCAAGGCAAGCTTAAAGGAAGGACACTTGACATTTGGCTCATCTATTGCCATATGGGAAGTAGGAAGATCTTCATCAATTGAACAAGGATTGCCATTATCTGCCACATTGATGCTATCCAAACTTGGCCTGACACCATTGACATTGCTCGCGTTCTGATTTGTAGCACACGCATTTGATCGTAACAGTGGTGCAAGCACAGTCCTCACTGCAGTCCGAATCTCCATTCCAGTTTTAGCGCTCTTAGGCAGGCATGTCACTAAGGGTGTACCAAGAAGCTTTTGGTCCACATTGTATTGAGGCTCCAATATTCTAAATGGAATTAGGAAATGAGGATCACAACAGGTCAAAAGAATGGGGGGAAACTGTACATAACTAAAAGATATGTAAAGAAACTATCAACATGAATATCCACAAAGAGGAAATTTAAAGATGACACATGTGACCTACCTTACTGGAAAGAACTAACACAACTTGGCATCCATCAGAATGGCTACCACTTCCTAAATGCAAAATTATGTCTATATAAACTACCCCTAAAAAGTAACAAGTAAATTACTATCAATGAAGTCAAATTTTCATCCCATCTTACCAAGTAGTTAACAAAACTGTAACTACATATATATCATGTCTACATGAATATTCATCAAGAGGAATGTTAACAAAACTTAAGAGGACTCGCGACCTAAATTATTGGAAAGAATTAACACAACTTCGCATTAGGATGACTGTCACTTCCTAAATGCCAAGTAATGTGATATAAACTACCCCTAAAAACTAATAAGTATATTACAATCAGTAAACTCTTCTAGAAAAAATTTCTTGTCTGACCATGTAGTTAACAAACTGAAGCGTGTCCCCAGCCTTTTCTATCCCACCCCAAAATAACACAAATGCACATATAGAGAACCACCCTCGTCATACTCCACAAAAGTCATGCATACCAAGCTGTACCCACAAGTATTTTGAACATTACTTGAGCACTACATAGAAACTTAGCCATTGTTGTGTTGGAATAATACAAGTATTTAACCCTGAACATTTGTCAACGCTCTAGAGTTTTGGTGTGGTAGCAGAAACTTTAACATGGTATCAGAGCTAGGGGTGAGAATTCGGTCTATTCGGTTTCAACCGAACAGAAGTAGAAAAAACCGAATAAACCTAAATTCTAAAAATCCAAACCGAAGACGAACCAAAATTAGTCATAACCAAACCAAAACGGACCGATATAATCTGTTCGATTTATTCGGTCGGGCTGCTTCTATTGTTTTAATTAACCAGGCCCAAGTTGGGCTTCTGTTTAAATTATCAAAAAATATGAATTTTATTCATTTAAGTGTTGTATTCAAAATTGGGCCCAAAGTTAGACTTGTGGTTAAATTACCAAAGTTAGTGCTTTAAAAAATATACATAGAATTGTTTTTTTTTCAACATATACACAAAATATAGAAAACATATGCACATAATTGGTTTTTGGTTATAGATAATTTCATAAAATATGCATCGAATAAAAAGTATTTATATAATTTCATAAATCTTCATTTTTTGGTTCATTTTTCGGTTTTGGACTAAAACCGAATAAGGTATTTAGTGTTTCCAAAACCGAACCCCAACTGAAAAGTTTCCAAACTGAACCGAATCCCTTACTTCCAAACTGAACCGAATCCCTTACTTTCAGATTGGTTCATTTCTCGGTCCAAAACCAAATAACGCTCAGCCCCAATCAGCACTACCTAGGTTCAAATCCTTTGGCATGCATTTAAGCAGATTTTATAAAAAAGAAAAGTATAGTGCAAGGTGAATCCAACTCTTTGTCCAAAATAGACCTCGGCCCATTAGGGCATGCCGCAATCATATAAATATTTAACTCTCATTACAACTCTGAAGTTTTGGTGTAGAAGAAAGGAATTAACATGGTTTTAGAGCAACCTAGGTTTGAATCCTCTAGCATGCATTTTAAGCAAAATTTATAAACAAAATTATACTGCAAAGTGAATTCAGGTCTATGCCCAAAATGGGTCTCAACCTGAGAGGGCGTGTTTGCAATCATACAAATATTTAACCCTCAACTCTCAATCACAACTCTAGAGTTTTTTGTAGTGGGAAGGACTAAAAAATTGTACACTTACGTAAATCCAACTCTCAGACCATAAAAATTCGACCTTTGACCTAAGGGACCGTGTTGGAGCAATATAAATATTTTAACCTTCAACCCTCATCAAAGCTCATGGACTTTAACAAGTTGTGATTGATGTCTTAAATATTCATTTTTGGTCTCAAAGCCCCAATAAAGGTGGTTTACATTAGCTACATGATAGCCAGCGTAAAATATTGTCAAATCTCTATGGACATATGTTGCAGGACACGACAAAATAAGGTGAGTATCTGTATCAGTTTTTTACTCGTATATGTACTCATGCAACATAGGAAATACTTTTGTCCTTATTTGAAATTAGTCAAATACTTGAATCTCGTACACGTACCGTTGCAACGAATGAATTCTCCCAGAATACACGTTTGCGCGTTACTCAGTAGCGACACGTTGCATTATTCCAAGTCCGGTGCAACAAAAAGTGAGCAACGATAGACTTAGATCGCCATGCGTACGCATTGCATTGATACCAACTAGGTGTAATGTCAAATAAGCAAGAGTAGACTAGGACGTTCTCCAAAAGACATAAACGATGCGCTACGTTGCTACTCCACTGTAGTGACTAATACAGACTATAGGGTATAGGAATCAACAAGGTAAAAAGTTGGTGCATGATAGTAGGTTTAGATCACCTACTTGGTACAAAGGAACACCAGTGGGAAAGGGAATGAAGATGATAGATACAATGATTATGAGAACAATTAATATATAGATACAATGATTATGAGAAAAATTAATATAGTTCGTCTATAGAAAACTAAGTGGATAAATGAAAATTCGAGAATTTTTTTATAATACAGGATTCATAATTCGGCAAAAAGTGAAAACAAATATAGGAATAGGATAAGGATACTTATTGTCACGCCCCGATTCCGTAGAATCGATAGTCGTCCCCCGGGCGTGATGCCGTGCGAACCTAGGTTGCGATCGCACAAGGCGTAGTCATAAGGTCATCCGAAACACAACATCAAGTTAGAGTACGCAGAGAAATTGATTGACACATTGAAATAGAAGTAGACTTTTCATTGATATTAACATTTCATTTACAATGACTCCATTACAATCATTGTCGCACGGGCTACAACATGACTCGACATTACAAAACGAACGCTGATGAGATAGTCATTCCATACATTACATCCCTTTCTACAAGCAAAATAGTTACGCTTTCCACCTGCAATCGAGGGAAGTCGAGTCGCCATTTGTCTTCTTTGTACTGAGTGCGGAATCTTCAAAAGGAATTTCAGAACACAAGCCTTCACACGCGGACGAGGCTTCAAAAGGGTTCACTTCGCCTTGAGTTTCAAGTGGCACGCCCTTCGTGGTTCGGGGTACCTGCGTGGAGAGCGAGGATCAGTACATTACACTTTGTACTGGTGCGTGGCTATTTAAGTTCCACGCTCTCATTTGGTTGAAGAATTTAAATGACTTAGCTTGTGAATGTTTCTAACCATCCTAATGGATTTCAAACGAGCAATGACAAGCATAATGTAAAATACGTTGGAACTTAACCCCGGCGGACCGCGCCGCGCCGTACCCTTATGAAACTTACCATGTTCTTTCCTGTCAATTGTTATCATTTTCATACCAAGTGCAATATTACGTGTGATTGGTCACTGGCATAACAAGCCATCCTGGACTCTATAGCTTTTGTTAGCCTGGGCCCTTACAGCGCAAGTAGCGAGCCCCGCTGCAAGTCCCCGCTTAACCCATGCTATCATCCAGCACAGCTATACACCGTGTTTACTTTCTTGGCCGAAACGGTCCCATGGCCTTGGGTTGCCGTTACGGGGAAACTCTACCTTGTCGACAAGTTGTCCAATGACCGAGTTAAGACAATATTTAGTTATTAAGATCTAACCTACATTCTCTTTGAAACTTGATCATTTTACAGTGTCCGTGCCCTTGCATTCATTCTTTCATCCGCAACAACACTATCGATTTACCTAAGAAGGGGTCGAGAAGAGAAGGGTCAGCCACTCACCTTGAGTTTACTTCAGGCGAGAGAACTTGTTGGTCGCGCTAGACGTCGCCTACGCGATTACCTGAAATCGCACAAGCAACCGATTAGAACACTGCATTATTCAAGAAGTTCGATAGAAAATGTGAGTTCGAAATACAAGCCATGAAAACTATCGAAAACATTCACGAAAAAGCATTCAGAAAACAAAGCCAAAACCAACGCAAGCGGCATGAAAAGCATAGCAACAGGAGGTCTCTCCCGACTCAGCCGCAGAGTCAATCCTTGAGGCGCGACCCGCTGAATATGGGACTTGGTTCCGAAGAAGCCATTCCATAACGGAGAATGGATCTTAATTCAACCGTTCCCGTTCGATCGACTCAATCGATCCCGACCTATCGGTCCCGACCGAATCGATAGCGACAGTGTTCCTTTCTCGCGCACCCCGTGGACGGAGTACGGGACACGATGTAGGGACGGGGCACTACACCATAACCAACTAAGAAAAAGTTTCGTCCTCGAAACTTAAGAATAGAACCTACCTCTACGTGAACAATGAAGGGAACTTCTCCTTCATTTCTGACTCAAGCTCCCACGTCGACTCCTCGACCGAATGGTTTCTCCGGAGGACGCGAACAAGAGGGATCACTCGACTTCGCAGCAACTTATCCTTGCGTTCTAAGATTTGAACTGGCTCTTCAACGTAGGATAAGTCGGACTTTAGCTCCAGCTGGCCAAAATCTACCACGTGGATAAGGTCGTGCACGTACTTCCGCAGCTGAGAGAAGTGGAAGACATCGTGCACACCTTCGAACGCCGGCGGTAGGACAATTTTATAGGCCACTGGGGCGACCTGCTCGAGTATTTCAAATGGCCCAACGAATCTCGGACTCAGCTTTCCCTTCGCGCCGAACCGAGTAACTCCGCGCATAGACGACACCTTCAGGAACACGTGATCGCCCACCTGGAACTCAAGCGGTCTTCGATGGGTGTCGGCGTAGCTCTTTTGCAGACTCTGTGCAATCTTCAATCTTTTCCGAATTAGCTTGACCTTTTCCACAGTCTGTTCCACCAGCTCCGGGCCAGCATCTGCCGTTTTCCGACTTCATCCCAGCAAATGGGCGATCTGCACTTCCGGCCGTACAAAGCTTCATACGACGTCATTTGGATGCTGGATTGGTAGCTATTGTTGTATGCAAATTCCGTCAGCGGTAGGTGGACGTCCCAGCATGATTTGAAGTCAATTGCGCAGAGTCGTAGCATGTCTTCGAGAATCTGATTAACGCGCTCCGTTTGACCGTCGGTCTGAGGATGGTAAGCTAAGCTGAACTGGAACTTGGTACCCAGCGCCGACTGAAGGCTACTCCAGAATCGCGACATGAACCGTGAATCTCGATCAGAGACGATGGATACTGGAACTCCGTGCAGCCGTACTATCTCGTCAAGATAAATCTGTGCCGGGCAATCAACGCTCCAAGTAACTTTGATGGCAATAAAGTACGTTGACTTGGTTAATCGATCGACGATGACCCAGATGGCGTCGTTCCCTCGTGGTGTCTTCAGCAGGCCAACAATAAAGTCCATAGTGACGTGATCCCATTTCCACTCTGGAATAGTAAGATTCTGCATCTCCCCGTCCGGTCGCTGATGCTCAGCTTTCACCTGCTGATAGGCCATGCATTGTGACACGAAGAGCGTGACATCTCTCTTCATCCCGTGCCACCAGAAGGTCGTGCGGAGGTCCTTATACATCTTGGTGCTGCCTGGATGTAAGGTATATTTTGCATAATGCGCCTCCGACATTATCTCCTTTCGTAATTCTGAATCATCCGGAACACATAGTCGGCCATTTAATCTCAGCACGCCGGTCTTATCTTCCGCAATGTCGGTCGCACTACCTGTTAAAATTCGCTCGCGCATTTTCTTCAGGTACGGATCATCCTTCTGAGCGGTCATGATCTTTTCCAGCAAACTCGACTCTAACTGCAGCTGCGCCAACCGTACATCCCTGAATCGAACCCGGAGGTCAATACCCATTTCTTCTAAATCTTGTAGTAGTCTGCGGTTGATGGATAGCGAGGCAAGATATTTTTGACTCAGAGCGTCCGCCACAACATTTTCCTTGTCCGGAGTGTAGTCGATCGTCAAGTCACAGTCTTTGATCAGTTCGAGCCAGCGCCTCTGTCGCAAGTTCAATTCCTTCTGGGTGAAGAGATACTTGAGGCACTTGTAGTCGGTATAGATCGCGCACGCCGCGCCGTATAGATAGTGACGCCACAATTTCAACGCGAACACAACCGCCGCTAACTCCAAGTCGTGCGTAGGATAGTTCTTCTCGTGCGGCTTCAATTGTCTGGAGGCGAAGGATATCACCTTGTTTCGCTGCATGAGCACACATCCCAAGCCCTGGCCTGAAGCATCGCTGAATATCTGAAAACCCTCTGGCCCATCCGGAAGCGCGAGTATAGGTGCCGAAATTAGTCGTTGTTTTAGCTCCTGGAAGGAAGCTTCACAGTCATCCGACCACTCATACACGACTCCCTTTTGAGTGAGGCGAGTCAATGGCGATGCAATCTTCGCGAAGTCTTTCACGAAGCGTCGATAGTATCCCGCCAAACCAAGAAAGCTTCGAATCTCACTAGCAGACGCAGGCCGCTTCCAATCAGCAACAGCTTCCACTTTCTTCGGATCGACTGCAACGCCTTCGGACGAAATGATGTGACCAAGAAAGGATACGCTGCTTAGCCAGAATTCGCACTTACTCTGCTTTGCATACAACTCATTCTCTCGAAGTGTCTGGAGCACGGCCCGTAGATGTTCTGCATGCTGCGCCCTGTCCTTCGAGTAGACGAGAATATCGTCAATAAAGACTACCACAAATTTATCAAGAAAGGGTCGAAATACCCGATTCATTAGATCCATGAAGGCGGCAGGGGCGTTCGTCAGGCCGAATGGCATCACCAGGAACTCGTAGTGGCCGTACCGAGTGCGAAAGGCTGACTTTTGCACGTCGTCTGACTTGATCTTGAGTTGATGATAGCCCGAGCGGAGATCAATCTTCGAAAATACCGAAGCGTCTTGTAGTTGATCGAATAAGTCGTCTATGCGGGACAATGGGTACTTGTTCCGGATGGTGGCCTTGTTCAGCACTCGGTAATCGACGCACAGACGCATGGACCCATCCTTTTTTCTTCACGAACAACACGGGCGCTCCCCACGGTGAAACACTAGGCCGAATAAATCCTCTGTCGAGCAACTCTTGTAACTGGACCTTGAGTTCCTTCAGCTCGGCGGGGGCCATTCTGTACGGTGCCTTGGAAATCGGTCGAGTATCGGAGAATGTATCGATGCTGAACTCGAATTCTCGGTCGGGGGACATGCCGGGTAGCTCGTCCGGAAACACATCGGAAAATTCTTCCATAACGTCGGTCTGACCCGCGTTTGCACCATTCTGTCGCATGTCTCGAACGGACGCCAAATAGCCTTCGCACCCAAATGCAGC
Source organism: Iris pallida (assembly GCA_029216955.1). Classification (NCBI taxonomy): domain Eukaryota; kingdom Viridiplantae; phylum Streptophyta; class Magnoliopsida; order Asparagales; family Iridaceae; genus Iris; species Iris pallida. Next base: position 28,027,020 of record JANAVB010028000.1, on the reverse strand, counting down.
ATCCTCCGAGCAGAAATTGCCGAGATCAGCATGCAGGTCGACGACGCCTCACCACACGAAAAGCAAAATTCAGGCACTCCTGGTACACAGAAGGTGACCGTCTTTCCGGCGTAGTCTATGGTTGCGTTGCACGGCCCGAGCCAATCCATTCCCAGAATGATGTCAAAGTCCTTCATGTCTAGAACTATCACGTCAAGACCGATCTTTTGACCACCGATATAGATAATCCCGCCGGCGCAGGCTAAGTTTGTGAGTATTGTATTGGTGTGCCCGAAGGTGTACTTACGCTAAGGTCGAGATCCAATGATATTAAAGGAAATTTGTGCTCGACGGCAAAGTCCGCCGATATAAAACTATGCAAAGCGCCTGAATCAAATAACACACGAGCAGGCACATTATTGAATTTTAGTATACCTGACACTACTGTATCTGATGCCAGCGCTTCGTCTCGAGTCATAGCGTAGACGCGGCCCTGAGTGTTGGGAGGACGATCTTGGCCATTTTGCGGTGCGGGTTGAGTGGGTGGAGGAGGTCGGGGCGCCTGTCCTCGATTCTCTTGGCGGTGTTGTTGTGGTGGTGCATTGGGATGATTTGGTCTTCGGCCGATGCAGTCTCGAGCTCGGTGGCCCCTTTCTCCACAAACGAACCATGCTCTCCCGGTGAAGCAGTGGTTGGCATCGTGTCCGAGATTGTTGCACTTGGTGCATCAAGGTAATGGGTTCTTTCCTCTGTAGCTGCCATTGTTGGGACGCTTTGACGCGTGATTGTTGCCTCCCGTATAGCTAGGACGTTTGTGATTGGAGTGGTGCACAACGTCGGCAGCAACGGAAGGGTATTTGCTCTCAAGACGGAGAGCGTGATTCAGAGCCTCGCCCGTGGTCTTGTACTCCGGGACCCCGACATGCGCACCGATAGAGCGTCGCAGACCCACATCGAACCGTCGCACACGACACTCCTCTGTAGGCAGAAACGTACTAGCAAATTTGGACAGCTTGTTGAATTCTGCGACGTACTGTTCTACTGTCCGGTTCCCCTGCCTCAACTGCATGAATTCATTCTCCTTCGCTTGACAAACGGCTGACGGAAGGTACTCGACTTCAAAAGCTTTGCGGAATGTGGCCCAAGAGATCGGCGCTGTGTTGTTGTCGCATCGGATCGCTCGCTTGTGCACGGCCCACCAGTCGTGCGCGTTCAACCGTAGCTGAAGTTGTGCGCATGCGACTTGCTTTGATTATTCAATGCCGATGTCACGCCCCAGTACCGAAATACGGTGACGGACTAGGCCAGCTACTCCATATGAGGTACGTAACGTCATACGACGATCGTGGCTGTCGAGAGACTAGGGGGTACATGCTACAATCAAGTCTCCTATGGTCCCACAGAGTTCTATGTCTCAATCAATCAAATCACATCAGCAATTAAATGGACATTAAAGATAAAGCAGTAAGGCGTCCCCGAAGCTTCATCAAAATGGTCATGAGAGACTAGCTGTATAATTTAGCTATCTCAGAGAGTCAGGAGTACAAAATTATACACAGCTGCAGTCTGTTTAATTACAATTATGTACTGACACAAAATATCGAGTAATCCGGCTAACAGGTGTCGGTGGCTAAACGCCGCAAAAGTATAAGCAGGAGTGGTGGAGAAGAAACCCACTCGAGTCCCCGAACTGCCATGCTCCTAGTATGCACCATGGATGTCAGGGAGGAAGATAGTGTCCTCTGGCTCTGCTACGAGATCTGGCCGAACAAAACCAGCGGGGTCAGCCCCGAATAGCAAGTACCGCCAAAGGGGCACAAGAGTTAAGATTTAAAAACCCAGTTAAATAGAATGATTGATAATAGTAATATTTATGCTACTATTATAGGGTGGCGCAACATCCTCGAACCCATATGGCACCCTTACAACCAAACAAGGAGAAAAGGTGCTGCATGGAGTCGGGATGTGTCGTACTCTATAACTTTCACATAAGTTAAAAAAAGGTATAAACAATAAAATCTCCTGATCGTGGCTTCGGTCGATAGCCTATCGCAGCACAATAACCAACCCAACAATCAGACAAAAACATGGGTTGGATCATGTACCGAGATAGACCATGTTCCTCAGTCATTCACAGAAGTAGCACATCACAACCAGAAATAGTCTTCCGTTCATAACTTCGGTCCACAGCCTATCATAGTACGATAACCAACCCAACAATCAAACAAGAACATGGGTTGGATCACGTACCATGATAGTCCGCTTCCCTCAGTTATTCACGGAAGGCAATAGGATACAAGCAAGTCGTTTTCACGGCCAATCAAGTCTTACGAGTTTCTAGTGGGACGAGGTTATCCTCGCATCATGTTAATAGGAATCCTCAGATCGTATCTTTCCAACAAGGCTAGCCAACCCAGGGGTTCGCGTAGACAGGTATGATTGAGCACAGGTCCCTCGTAAGGCCACCTTGCTAAAACATATAATATATAGCAGGAATTAATCGGATACAGTCATCCACTCGTTGCAGATGACACAGTATCCGTGGAGACCAGCCGGCGCGTCAAGATAGTATCTCAAGGCGGCTGGTGTAACACGATCTCGGGATTTTGCCCTCCCCATGCATCTAGTATATTTAGTTGCCTAATTTAACCCTAGGTGAAATCTTAGACTTTCATGCTGTGGCCTGCATGATTATCCTCCTAAAGTCGTACTTTAGTACGAGTACCCCAAAGAGGATCTATGTCAATCAGTATGTCAACATGTTCTACCCTCCTTAGTGTAATGCATCATTGCAAATACGCCACGGGGAGTTATGAGTCATTTGCCGAGCATGAACAAGAACTGGGACATTCAGGTACATGTATCAGGTAGGAACACTTTATTCTCCGGGGTCACATTAGTGCTCATATCATACTCGGAACAAAAGGCGTAAGGATATAAAATGGGCATATAATATATATATATAATAATAATAATAACAAGGTAACCAGATAGGGCACAAAAGTCCATGCGGCTCAAGAGGAGTGAGTCCATGCGGCTGGGTCAATACAGGTTCATGCGGCTGGGACTGCACGCTCATGCGGCTCAGGGAGCCCAAGGCGCATGCGGCTGGAAAGGGCGGGTTCATGCGGACGAAGGGGTGTCAGCTTATGCGGCTGCGAAGGGAGCAATCACCAGGCGGCCGGGGTTCAACATCATATGCGGCTATGATCAGACGAAGTCTTATGCGGCTGAGCATGGGCGAGACATATGCGGCTGGATGATGGATGGGCCTTATGCGGCCCAAAACAGTAGCGCATATGCGGCTGGGTGCAAAAGAACTCATGCGGCTGAAAGCTAGCCGCATGAAGTCCATGCGACTCAAGATAACAGGGGCTCATGCGGCTGAGTCTGAACAAGGCTATGCGGCTCAATTACTTGCCGCATGAAGATTCATGCGGTCAAGTACTCAAGCAAGTCTTATGCGGCTAGGAAGGACTTTCCATGCGGCTGAGCTCGAACGAGTCTCATGCGGCTGGAAAGGCCATGCGGCCAGAGACTTGCCGCATGAGGATTCATGCGGTCAAGTACTGCTCTTCTTCTCCACTTGTCCGAGAAGAGGAGCCAAGCAACCATGGCTTCCAAACTACACAAAACCTTCATCCGGAGCCCAAATCGGAACTCCCTTAGGTCAAAATGGGGTAGAACGAGATCCTCTACAACATGGAACCATCAAAACTAGGAAATAACAAGATTAAGTAGATCAAAATTCAAGAAATCCGAAAATAAAGTAAACCTAGATCTACAAAAATCAAAGCTTCAAAATGGAAACTTCAAGTTCTAAACTAGTATAGATTGAGGAGAAGAACATGTTTTGGCAAATAGTTTTGTAAGAAATCATTGACAAAAATATTGATCCATCTCTTGAGCAAGTTGGTACTTGCCTTGGTTGATGGAGGAAATAAATGAGAGGAAGTAAATGAGAGGAGAGAGAAGGAGAGGAGTTATTATATAGAATCTTGAACCCATGGGTTCATGATGAACCATTGGTGAACCAAGAATAGGTTACCCAAATGAGCCAAAACTGTAGGCCCAAATACAGAAAATAAATTAGGAAATAATATTTTGTCGAATATTTTGGAAAATGCATGAAGAAAGACAGCATAATAAATATAGTATAAATACAAGGTAAATACAATTTGTCGGTATACGTATTAAAATACGTATTCCAGGATCGGGGAGTGACAACCGAGGAGCACGAAGTGATCTTCCAGCTCTTCCAACCAGTCGATCGCCATGGAAGGACCCTCGGTACCGCTGAAGGAAGTGCGGTACGTCTTCTTGAATTCTGACACTTCAAAGTTGTACTTTTTCGGTGCCGCTAGTTAACGCTCGGGCTCCTCCGTGTCGACTTCAATGGGTTGGACCGCCGGCACGGTAACAGTAGACGTGGTGACGGCAGGCGCAGTCGCAGAATTTTCGTTGGCCGCCATTGTCTGGATGATCTGCTGCATGGTATCCAGCTGCTTTTGTTGAAGTTTAGCATGTGCGTCGAAGCGAGCTTCGAACTGGACCTGTCGTTCCTCTGTCTGTTGATGTCGGTTCTCTGACTGGTTCCGCTCCGCCTCCATCATGCGCAGCATCCATTCGATGGTATCGTTAGAAGGTCCGGTCCGCGAACGACGCGAACTACTAGAGCCGCTAGAAGCGCTCTGCTCTTGCCCGGCCGTGGTTTATGGCACTTCTACGATACGAAGGCAAACACATCAGTCACAAATTATTACGGACTCATTGTATGGAACAACTTATCTCATCGATACGAGGTCAAATGTTTGAAACTCTAGACGCGAGGCCAAAGGACGTAAAGCCGTGCTCTTATACCATTATGTCACGCCCCGATTCCGTAGAATCGATAGTCGTCCTCCGGGCGTGACGTCGTGCGAACCTAGGTTACGATCGCACAAGGCGTAGTCATAAGGTCATCCGAAACACAACATCAAGTTAGAGTACGCAGAGAAATTGATTTACACATTGAAATAGAAGTAGACTTTTCATTGATATTAACATTTCATTTACATTGACTCCATTACAATCATTGCCGCGCGGGCTACAACATGACTAGACATTACAAAACGAACGCTGATGAGATAGTCGTTCCATACATTACATCCCTTTCTACAAGCAAAATAGTTACGCTTTCCACCTGCGATCGAGGGAAGTCGAGTCGCCATTTGTCTTCTTTGTACTGAGTGCGGAGTCTTCAAAAGGAATTTCAGAACACAAGCCTTCACACGCGGACGAGGCTTCAAAAGGGTTCACTTCGCCTTGAGTTTCAAGTGGCACGCCCTTCGTGGTTCGGGGTACCAGCGTGGAGAGCGAGGATCAGTACATTACACTTTGTACTGGTGCGTGGCTATTTAAGTTCCACGCTCTCATTTGGTTGAAGAATTTAAATGACTTAGCTTGTGAATGTTTCTAACCATCCTAATGGATTTCAAACGAGCAATGACAAGCATAATGTAAAATACGTTGGAACTTAACCCCGGCGGACCGCGCCGCGCCTTATGAAACTTACCATGTTTTTCCCTATCAATTGTTATCATTTTCATACCAAGTGCAATATTACGTGTGATTGGTCACTGGCATAACAAGCCATCCTGTACTCTATAGCTTTTGTTAGCCGGGGCCCTTGCAGCGCAAGTAGCGAGCCCCGCTGCAAGTCCCCGCCTAACCCGTGCTATCATCCAGCACAGCTATACACCGTCTTGGCCGAAACGGTCCCATGGCCTTGGGTTGCCGTTACGGGAAAACTCTACCTTGTCGACAAGTTGTCCAATGACAGAGTTAAGACAATATTTAGTTATTAAGATCTAGCCTACATTCTCTTTGAAACTTGATCATTTTACCGTGTTCGTGCCCTTGCATTCATTCTTTCATCCGCAACAACACTATCGATTTACCTAAGAAGGGGTCGAGAAGAGAAGGGTCAGCCACTCACCTTGATTTTACTTCAGGCGAGATAACTTGTTGGTCGCACTAGACGTCGCCTACGCGATTACCTGAAATCGCACAAGCAACCGATTAGAACACTGCATTATTCAAGAAGTTCGATAGGAAATGCGAGTTCGAAATGCAAGCCATGAAAACCATCGAAAACATTCACGAAAACGCATTCAGAAAACAAAGCCAAAACCAACGCAAGCGGCATGAAAAGCAGAGCAACGGGAGGTCTCTTCCGACTCAGCCGCAGAGTCAATCCTTGAGGCGCGACCCGCTGAATATGGGACTTGGTTCCGAAGAAGCCATTCCATAACGGGGAATGGATCTTAATTCAACCGTTTCCGTTCGATCGACTCGATCGATCCCGACCTATCGGTCCCGACCGAATCGATAGCGACAGTGTTCCTTTCTCGCACACCCCGTGGACGGAGTACGGGGCACGATGTAGGGACGAGGCACTACACTTATGGACAAATCATTAACAAATAAAATTATAGATGTAAAAGAATAGAAGATAGATTATATTAAGAAGAGGATGTTATCGTTGCATATGCACCCGAAATAGGCTTACACGAAAAATACTAAAATAGAATTTTGATAACATATGGATAGTTTCATTCAATGAGTACCTGGAGGAGAGAAGTTATATATAAGAAAAGACTTACAATAGTCATGTTGGAAAGAAGAATAATGATTATAATAGCATGCATAACGGTTATGGGTGTGGAATTAGAAATGCAGGAGCAATAAGATCCTTGATTTGCAGTGACATGTGAGAAGAACATTTAATTATTTTAAGAGTGGATCTAATATTAGCCCATTAATTTTTTTATTATGAACATTGATAAACTAGCATGTAAATATTGGAAAGTTATACCATGAGAGCCTAACAACTCAACATAGGTTGAAGATTTTAGATATAATATTAGGAAACAGACTAGAAAGACTAGGATAGGCGAGACCTAGAACTAGATGGTAGAACTTCAAAGGAGAACCTACTGTTATTTAAGGTTAAAAAGATAAAGAAAGATGGAAAAATTAAAGAATATGTCAAATTTTATCAAGAAAGTAGCGAAAGAGGCTAGGAGTTTCTAAAGGCAATAGTTGAACTGATAAAATCCAAAAAGATAATTAAGGCAAAAAGAACTTCCTATAAAGTCGGGAAAAAATGTAGAAATGATGAAAAAAAGATAAATAAACAAAGAAGGAATATAAGAGAGCGGTGGGTGAAAATAAATATAAGCCTTGTGATTATTTGTATAAGAGGTGAGAATATGAGAGAGGAAAGACATAAGCCTTGTGATTATTTGTATACGAGGTGAGAATACGAGAGGGGAAATATATTTATTGGCTTGTTAAGAATAAAGAAAAGAGTAAAGATCTTGGTAATATTAAATGTGACAAGAGTAATGACCAAAAAGTATTAGTAAGAGAAATGATATTAAGGAGACGTAGATGAGTTATTTTTACAAGTTATATGTCAAAAGCAACCTACAAAAGCTCAGTTTGAATGCAGAGTTCTTCAAGATATTTGAATGCAAAGTTGTTTCAAGATAGGATATATTGCTAAAGGATTCCTGAAATAAAATTAAAATGGAAAAAGCAGTAGGAACTGTTGATATTTCTCAGTGTTTTAAAAAGTTTTATGCACTCCTAGGTGAGCTGCTTTGCCTCATCGCCTGGGAGCGCCTAGGCGTGCCTAGCCTCCTCCGGAGAAGAAAAGCGCCACCTGAACAATTTTTCAAACATTTTCATAACATATTATCACTTTTGTAGTTCATCTTAGGTTATCCAAATCTTTCCTATGTCCCTAAAAACTAATCAAACTTGAGTTTTTAGACAATAACTAAAAAAAGAGTAAAAAAAACAATACCAAATTGTCAATGGAAAACAACAAAATAACTTGAGAAGATAACAAAATATTCTATGAAACACAAAAATTAAGTTTAAAAATAATAACATCATAAGTAAGTCATTTTTGATAGTAAGACAAATTGTTAAAAACAAACATAAGATAATCAACGAACCAATGTTCAACATTCCAAATTCTCCTTTATTTATTTATGTCAATTTAGTTAGCAACTTATAATGTTAAACTTAAAAAAGACTATTTGGCCTTAAAAAAGACTATTTGGCATTTAAAATATAAGCATATAACTTTAAAGACCAATAAAACCAACAAGCCCATAAAACTTATAAAAAATCAAACAAAACCCAAAAAAGCTACATAAAACACCAAAGACACCTAGGTGTGCACCTAAGCTCGCCTAATTACGCATTTGCATAATCTTGTCTTTGACGCCTTTCTTGTCTAGACGTCGCCTACCTTTTGGATTAGGGGGCAAAACATCACCTCACTTTTTGGGATCCTAGGAGCACCTGGCGGCACCTTTAACAACGCTGATATTTCTATTAAGGTTTGAAAATGTTATGCGGAAAAAAAAAAGATTGATGTTGCTTACTAATTTATTCAATTAAATACTAAACCATACCCTAAGGATTAAAGATGCTCGATGAATTAAGTAGCAAAATTATAGTACTTTATAAAAAAATAAGAAAAATATACAAAGTTGTAATAACTATTAAGAAATTAAGCTTATGAGTCATATCATAAAATTGTGTTAGCAATTTAGCAAAGATTAAGAAAAGAAAATACAATTTCATATAATCAATTTGGTTTTACAATGATGAGTTCTACTATTGATTATATACTAACAAGACTAATGGAAAACCTTTAGAGAGAAAAAAAAATTATTGACTTAGAAAAAGTTTTTTTTAGAACAACAGACTTTATTGAAATAGAAGAAGCCTAAGCTCAAAGATGGCGTCGGGAGATAGCCCGACGACATACAAAAGTATATGTACCAGGCCAGAGGTCTGGCCAAAAGAAAAATCTATCCTCCCCGGGGATACCGGGAGTAACAAAAGGGAATAAACTATCCACCCTGGATTACCCAGGGGTAAACAAAAGATAAAGAAGGAACGAAACAAGAATCCCCCTAACGACCAGATTGGTCCTTAAGCAGGACGTTGTTGGCCTCGGAAGGTAGTTCGGAGGTGTGGACGAAGATCTGATTGATTCTGGATTCATGTGCCAGTGACGCCAGAGCTTTGGCCATGCCATTAGCAGTAGGAGGTATATGTACGATGGCGGTGTTCGAACCTATCAATTGTTGGATGTTGCGGGTCTTGTATCTGAGAGCCCATGGAGGTTTGGATCTGTTGGTGATGATGTTGGTGAGAAGTTTGGAGGATTTTTCGATTTCACTGTACTGGATATTCTGATCATTACACCAGTGAATCGTCTTGAGAAGAGCGTCAATTGAAAAAGATTATAATAGAGTTCCTAGAAAGATAATATGGTGGACTTCGGAGAAAAAAACAAGTTTCTAGTAACTATATTGAGATTATTAAGGATATCTATAATGGATTTACGACAACTGTTCCAACTACTAGAGAATATAATAAACCATTTTCTATCATCGTTGTCTTATATCAAAGTTCAGCATTAAGTACTTGCATTTACCACTAGTTAGGAATGAAATTACTTGATGTATCCATGAGGAGGTTCTATAACTTCTAGTGTATATTATGTTTGTTGTTGAAATTGTTTTGATCGATGACAGTAAAGAAGAATTAGATGCTATATAGAAGTGCTGAGAGAAACTTTGGATTTTGGAGTCTAATAGTTCTAAAATTAGTAGTATGAAAATAGAATATAATGCCAGAAATGGGTGGTTGGGGACTCAGGGAGGAAGTATATATCGATGGGCAAGATATACCAAGGAGTGATATTTTCTGTATTTAGGATCAATCATTCATGATAATAAAGAGATTGAGAAGGATGTCATGTATAGAATCAAAAAAATAATGGTTAAAATGTAGTGCTTTTGGAGTGCTTTATGATCGCTTGATACATTTTAAGTTGGAAAAAAAAATCTATAAAACTACTATAAAATAGTCATGCTTTATGGATTTGTCTTGTACAATTAAGAAACATACCTAGAAAATTAATATAGCTACAATGAGAATGCTAAGATAGGTAAGTTACAATACATTAGTGTAAGATAAAAAAATAAATAAAGCATATCCATAGAAAGTTCGAAGTGACGCCAATTGAAGACAGGATGATAGAAAATACTCTTAGATATATTGGACATGTGCAAGCAGACAAATAGATGCTCCAGTAAATAGCTATAGGAGATAGAGCTGACATGACTAGAGATATGTCTAAACAAACATGGATTGAAGTAATATAGAAATATATGATTTTTGTTACGTTAGAGAGGACATAGCCCTCTGTAGATCTGAATGAAAGAAAAGGATTCGAAAAGTCAGGGTGTTAACAAGTCGAGATATTCGCAAGGCGGCTCGAACTTGGCTTTTTGAAAAGCTCATTATCCAAGGTTTCTGAGCTCAAGAGGACGAGCTTGAGCCTAATAATTGTCTCATTAGATAAACATGCCCAAGCTCGAGGCTTAAAAGGTATTCAGCTTGTTAAGCTTTCGCAAGCAAGCTCAATTTTATTTATATATTTATATAAGAGAAATATCTTACACGAATAATCATGTCTAATTTAGCATGAATTCATAAATAAAGTCAATTTGATATTAAGCTCACCAAGCTAAACTTTCGATTTTGGAGAAAGCCTCATGAGCTCATAAACAAGCTAAGTTTGGGCTTAACTTGTCTACAATTCAAGCATACCAAGCTTTCTAATTTAAAACAGTTGTGCCGAGCTCGCAAAAATTATAGAGCCGAACTTGAGCTCAAATTTTAGGCCCACCTTAAGCTCGAGCCCTACTTTTCCAAAGAGAGCATGAGCCAAGAGGTAAGTGCTTGCAGCGCTCTCACCTCATTAACACCCCTAAATAACCTATTGATGTACTCTTTCCAAATTAAAGAAAAACACCTCAAGTCTAAGGGAAAATGATTGTGAAATAATAAGATTTATCTAATCCTTAATAAAAACACAAATAACCGCGATTAGGTGAAAAGAAGGATTAACTTGTCCATTAGTAGATTCGTAGTTGTTCAACTCCAACGTCAAATTCCTATATCATCAATCTTTTTTTCCTGGTCTAAGGTAGTTAATTGAATTTACCAAGGAAAAAAAATAGATAAATTGGTTGTACTCTGGCTTGCACGTCGTTTGCTTATATTGATACCCTTGGACACCTATCCTAGTATATGGAACACGTCTTTTAGAGGGTTATATTGGTTGAAGTATTAATTTTGCTGTGACAATCAGGTGTATTGCTGAAGTGTTTAGCTGTTACTTGCCACCCACTAATAATACAATTTATTACTATTCCTTCTGCAATGTCGCTCTGTTCAATGCTCATTCACCAATTTCTGTTGATACTTTACCTATTCATCTGTTTCAAGGAACACATTTTGAGCTCTTAACAAATATTTGATAGTGCATGTGGAAAAGTTATGAGTTGTTTCACTAAGAACTTGAACACTTGTTGGATTGTCTTTTGAGAGGTTCTAAGAAAGCAGGGACACCAGAAAATTCAAGACTGGTGTCCCTGTTGAATTGTGTCAGACACGAGTGACCCCAAGTACCTCGGACACCCAAACTGTGTACTGTGTCATGTGGACGTAACACTATTATGTCGTGTCGTATTTGTGTCCCTGCAACATAGGTACCTCGTACACGCATCTCCATTTTTACTGAAAGACCCAGAACTCTGTATCGACAAAGAGTGGGTATTTGCCTCATGAATTTGATTCTCCATTTTCCCTTGTTAGACAATTCTTGTACTCACTGTTTCTATATCAGTTGGCAAGAGTAATGGTGTTCACTCCTTTTGTGAAAATAAACGTGTTTTCTTGTTTTATCAAGATGTAGATGAATGGGTATTTAAAATTCTATATGAAATAATCAACTGACCACATCATTAATGGGACATTCAATTGATTAATGCAATCTTAATTTAATGCTATAGGCCATGAAACTATATTTAGAAATTAAATAAACCCTGTTTGTTTTAGCTGATATTCAATGAAATCCTTACCTAAAAGCAAATGGAATCTCAACAGAACCTAGTAGGCCTACTATTGTGGCTATGTAGTTTCAGCTGAAACTATGAATCCAATTTCAGCACAAGTTACATCAAAGCAACCTTTCATATCAACTCAAATTTCAGAGTCTTCATGTAGGATTCCCCATTAAGCATGTTAATGTGTTTTCTGAACCAGAGATCTTGGTGTCTTACCTGCCATTAGTCTTCTAGATCGTATTTTGGCAACACCTCTCTAGCTCATAGCTACCAAGTAAATATCTTAGCTAGGAATTCAGACCAACTCAGCAGTTGATGTCAGATTGACAGCTAGTCAATATAACATTGTCAATTTGTTAGAACTTTCCCATGCTCCATAGCTGACCCGCTCTCATCGGAGAAGCTTTGGATGATGATCCTGAGATGGTGATAGGAACATGTATTGAATTGAAGAGTTTTGGAAAGAAACAGTTACGTGATGTACTATGTAAAATTTGAAGCAACAGATCAAGGGTTGGGCAAGCCTCTGGTAGGGGACAGGAAGTTCCAGGGTCTGTAGCCCATGGGATCATCAAAGTAACCAACCCTAACTCTAAAAAAAAGATGTTTGAAGCAACAGGTTCAAAAAAATTCAATGAAAAATGAAAAAAAGGGGAAAATGGAGGATGTGTGTACCTTTGCATGCAGATCTATCTACTTCAACTAGCAGACATCTTTCCAGACAAAATATTGCCAAACCAGATAAATGAGTATACAAATTCCAGTCACAAGTTTCATAACCCACATCATTTCTCCATGAAGATAGAATTACAGAACTGAGAATTGTTTAACCAACTGCAGTTCCAGAGTTAATAGAACCAGGCGCAGACCCGTCATAGGCCAAGTGTACACCCCCCCCCCCCAACCCAATCTTTCGGTTTCATGTATAGTTTGTTCGTCCTATTATTTACTTAATGTCTTACAATTGCACAGTAGAATGGTTGCCTATTTAGTAAATAGATTGGAGTTTAACCAAGAGGTCTCGAGTTCAAGTCTCTCTAACCACATTATTCATTATTTATAGTTTCTTTTAACTTTTCTTTATAAACTCTATAAAATGTACCCTTATATTATATATTAAGGTATTCTCATCACCCTCTAAAAGAAACATCTTCCGGATTAACTATTAAAACAGAAGTAAAAGACTAAAAGTTATTGCATATAATAAAATGTAAACTATACTATTTGGCATCAATGCACTAATCATTCTTAAATTTGGGGAAAAGCTTATCTACGGATACAGAAGCAACCACAACTATCCAGCAGCCTGTAGTTGTACAACACTCATCCTTTCAGTACAGGATAATGGAAGATGGTATGATAACATTTATTATAACAATTTAACCATAAACAGAAAGCTTGGCCGGTAACCATGCATGTGTCTGAACATCTAGAACTGGCTACCATCCTATAGTTCTAAGAAAATATCAAAGCATGCATAACAAATACAGGTATCTGGCAAATAGAACATGCATCCTGTGAAAAAACCCAATATATAATATTTTAAGGCTGAGGATTTTGCTGAGATGTCATAAGTTCTTGACTGGTATATTATCTATATGAGGATGAATAAGTTCTCTAATCTTAGAAAATCGCTGATCACAATATAGGAGCATAAAGAGTATCGCAGGTAACAAAACATACACTTGCAGATTGTCAGGGACTTACCTTCCACTTCTCCGGCACATTATCTCTAATCTTGGAAAATTGCCATGGTTTATAGGAAGCCTATAGGCCACAAGACGATCATCATCCTTAATACTAGATAACGATTCATAATCTTCAAAGTAACGAAAAATTCGATTTTCATAAACCTGCAGAACAACAAGCAATTAGTTCATTCTAGGAGTGATAATGAAACAGCTCAAAAGGCTAAAGGCAGGATGAACACAAGGAACAAACCTCTGCTATCACCAATGCCTGAGAACTCTGTAAGCAGCAAGCAATATTCAGAGCTTCAATCAGATCTTTGCAGCTACCATGTTTTGGCACGGTTATGGTATAAGGCATAGGAAGGACACTCCCATCACCACTGAGCACTGTTATCGTCATCGTCCGTGTGACCGTTGAAGGTAGTGGCAATGATAAGTACATGAAAGGGTCAAAAGTCACAGAAACTTTGCTGCATACTGGGCATACCAATGTTGATTTATATTGACCCTGAGTATACATCCACTATCAATACACTTATCTTCATGGAAAATACTTCAGCCACTTCTTAAATAAATAAATAAATAATATTTACAAGGAAATGACAGACATATTTAGAGTAATCAAAAGAAAAACTTTGGAATGGAACATCTTTATCAGAGTATTTATTCGATTAATTATACTTCCAGAACAGTACCATGTGATTTGCAACCAACAGTAACGGTAACATAATTAACAGGTCATATTCAAATATAATTCAAGGCTCTTATATGAAGATCAAGTTCAACTGGACATAATACCTGCAAATAATCTATGACACTCCTATGTCATAAAATTCTACGTTCACTGCATATTTTAGGGTGAAAAAAGCCTAATAGTTTCTGAAACCAGTAATCACTACAAGTGAAAAACTTTTGAGCTGTACCTTTTTTTTTTCTTAACCCTTTTTCTCTCCCTCTATCCCTTTTGTAGTCTAGTTTTAGAGTAGCAATTTCTGCAAATTAATTAGTATCTATGTTGTCACAGGCAACGTCTAGGCGCACCTAGGCGGCCTAGGCGCGCAGGTTGGAGAGAACTCGCCTCGCCTCGACCTGGGAGAAATTCCCACAGGTGAGGCGATGCTCGCCTAGGCACCCGCCTAGGGTCACCCAGGGAAAAAAAAATGACCCGCTTAGGGTCGCCTAGGGCCGCCCAATTATACTTACTATCTTGACTTGATGTTGAACATTAATTATTTCATCTTTTTGGCTTCTTATACTCCTTTTATGCTTATTGGTTAATGTTTATTGCTCATTACTTATACTACATATTTGTTGTATACATAAATGCATAATTTTTTGATTCAAGAGCAGCGGATCCTGGACGGGCGCCTAGGCGCGCATGGGCGAGGCGGGTGGCCTGTCGCCTCGCCTCGCCTAGCGCCCAGTACAACATAGATTAGTATTTTAGTGTAAAGATAAATATACTATATATTGCTTTTGTATAATAATAAGATCTGACAAAATTGCCTCTTGATAACTATTTCATTAGGTACTGTGACATTTACGCAAGTCCTAAGATGATGCATTTGGAATATCTTTATCGATATTTACATTTGAGGGTCACGTTTAGGGTATGTCACTATGTTGGATATTCAAATACATCAGCAATATATCGTCCATCCACTTAGTCAAACCCCATATGAACCTGACATCCGATATTTAGAACCTCAATGTAAATGCATTTAGTGTCAAGAAGCTAAGAGACCACAGAACACTTGCAAGGTTACAAAATGCAGTAACTAAGACATTAACACGCATATTAGACCTGTCTTATCATGGAAATTGACTTTGTAGAAGAGTAGATTAAATGTATTCATTCTATGCATTTATTGCTTTATGTATTTTCCATTTCTAGCTATGGTTAATGATGTCTTTTCAATGAACTTAATAGTCCTATAAATATCGGCCAAGAGCCCTAATAGAATTTTATCTCCTCCTAGCAAAATGTAGTCTCTTTATTTTCTACGGACCTCTTCCAAGAAGTTGATTAACGATTTTAAGTAGAGACGAGTTGAGAAAGAGATGGTTGAATCAAAATAATTCTTTTTGAAAGTTAAGACTTCTGCAAAGGATGATTGATACGTGATTTGCAATGATTGATAGAACCATCTGAGTTACAACGAGAAAAACAATTGATAATGGTAACTAAAAATGAAACACCAAGGCTTTTGCACTTCTATGTTGATGCCAATTCAAAATGTCTTTTAGATAAGATGTGTGGTTTATCAGATAGATGGTTTCTTCTCGTCGAAACTCAACACAATATTAACTTCTTACCATAAGTTCAGGTCCTAACAGTTACCATCCATTTCAGATTACAACCTACATATCGTAATTGAGAACCGGTAAGAAAAATATATTTGTTTAGGCAAGACAACAACAAGAGATGTTCTTTGGAGCTCACACAAATAAGCCATGTAGCTTTTCAGATGTAAACATCTAACTGTCAAAACACAGAGCAACTATAACTTAATCTCCAAGAATACATTTTAGCTATAATCTATGGTGCACAATGAGAAGCATTCATAAGAGTTAAGACACATTACATAGGTCTACAAGATAGCAGTCATAGAACTGTCGGATTGCAGCATATTTCAAAGTATACAATAACCATAAGCCCTTAAAGATTTTAGGATCAAGATCAGCATTACTTAAAGCTAATGGTGTGTTTGAGTGTACAAGTAAATCAGAATATTTTATGATATTTTTTGTGCATAAACATCATGATCACATAAACTGAGGTGTTTTGATTAAAAAAAGGGCACTCCAGTGCCACGAGGATCCCGCTTAGCCTTAACCCATATATATGGAGAGGTGATTTCCGTGACTCGAGCCTGTAACCTACTGGAGTAAAGCAACAAGGCTCACTGTGTCAGGTTACATCCTCTAAACTGAGGTGTTTTAGGGATATTCAAATTTTCAGTAGCTACCTTGCAATAGAAAATTTAGGTATTCCTTTGCACTATGTGGCTTGATGTGTCATTGAAACGAACAGCATATCATCTTACCTATTCATTTAGACTCTTTATAGTCTACGGGGATATGGCCGGTGATCTTCAACTACATATCCAAAATGTAGGTTTGCATACCTTCCAACTTAGTTGCCTAAGTTTTATGGCACGGGCCTCTCGTGATCGTAGCTACCTTGGCCAAGAATTTGGCACCAACATAGAGGGTTCATGTCAGGTCGTACAGAAACAACAATGTCTGGAGTGAAATTATATAGCTACAAAATTTCAGAAGAGGAGAGAAATTAAAACATTTTCTATTGAAACAGATACCTCATCCTTGTTGCAGAAGAAAGGACCCACTCTGTAAGATACAGATAATAATCAAGGTCAATAAAAAATTGAGAGATTGGAAAGTGCAACAAGGTGGCATAATTCCAACTACTGACAGAATCAAAATAAAGCAAATACAAGTTGGCCAAGGACGCTAGAATGACTTCTCTAAGAAGAAACTTCTGAAAATGGGAGTCATACCCAGTCTGGCTTAGTGCTCTTAACAATAAATACATCAGTAAAAGCAGTTGGCTTTGGAATAAATATTTATATTCGCCACAGATAGATCGCTTGGGCTAGCTTGTCGGCCACTATCGGAAGGGAGACATGGAATTCGTTCGCTTGCTCACGTAATGCGATCTCTCCACGCAAAAAGAGGTTGGGCATTTATCAAGAGAGAGACTTTATGGTCCCATTATATGTATAGGAAATACGGGGATCCGCTTCTCCCCGGGTACAAGTTTCCTACAATCGCTCTCTTTGCTAGTTTGAAGGGCAGTGTTCTAAAAATCAGCCTAGGCGGCCGCCGGCTGAACCAAAAACCCCATGTTCGGCAGATTTGTGCGCATGTTCGACGCCTAGACGGACCTGTTGTCCATGTGCGCTCTTAGAATTTTGAGTTTTTTTTAATGCTTAGTTGTATTGTGGATATATTTTTTGAATTTTAAGATTGGATTTGGATTTAGAACATTGAAATTTCAAATTTGTAATATGAATTTCAAATTTTAAATTTCAAAAAAATTATGAATTGTATTATTGATTTAGAACATGTTTGGATTTCAAATCAAATTTTTATTGTGGATATCAAATTTCAAAAAAAAAAAAAAATAGTACGGCTAGGCGCTAGGCGGCCCTCCGACGTACCGAATCTGCAAAGCAAACTTTAGAACATCGCCGAAGGGCACTCTGAACCTCCTTTCTTGGATACGAATCAGATGCCTTCTGGGCGCCGCTCCTTCCTTTGAGTAGCCTGGTATAACCATTAAGTTGTCATCCTTGACATTGCAAAATGATTCAAAGTCGTACAAAGTTTGTGCTTGTGGTATCAGTATTAGAAGATTTTGCTTTTTTATATTTATTTATTTATTATTTAAGATTCATTTCAACTAGCCTGTCCCATTAACTTTATTGCAAAACTTTCACGTTTGTAAAGGAAAAGAAAAGAAAAGAAAAACATATTCCATTTTCTTCTCGCACATGATCTAATTCATAGTTATGTTTCTAGTTCTTTGAGTAACCTCTCGCTCTAGCTCACTACACCTACTTCCTCCACTCAAGGAACTCATAGCACCCTCCCTCAATCATCGGGACGGGCTCGCTACACCTATCAGTTGTCACATTCCGACCCAGAAAATTGCTCGTCCTCACATCGATTTCTGCCGAATCGATCGTCCTCACTGGGACGTGATGTCGCACGAATCTGAAGTTGCACTCGTGCAAGACAAGATGATAATTCTTTAAATGCTTGTCTCAAATTCAATGCATTTGCAGTGTAAAAGACATGGGCAATTCAGAGTATACAAAACAATCAATTTTATTCATGAAGTAGTGGAATACAAAGGCTCTGAATAGCCCAAATGAACATGTCAAATTGGCTTACAACACTCATAATCTCTCTAACTCACAAAGGTTTCTTCGTTCCATATATTATGTCTCTTATAGCAGAAAGCATCGTCTTGAAAGAAGAGCTTCTACACGTCCATCTCATTCAACGCCGCTGCGGCACTGATCAAACGACTCCCAAACACGAGCACCTGAAAATGATGCCCACAATGTGGATCACTACATTGTCGTGTACTGAAAATTGAGGTAACACACTCACCTAAACCAACACTAAGTAGTTTTGTGAAGCAACATCTTATTTGGTGATCTTTCTATTTAGCTTTAGGATCGGTTTCATGGCATAAACGAAAGCAGTAAAAAATGTACTCATGTAAACATGTTATAGATAACATATGAGAATGTAAATGTGCCAGGTACCGTGTCCCTGCAACAGACATTGTTAGTCTCATGAAGTACATAAACATAGTGATCGTGCACATCTTCGTATCCAAATGGCCAAGCCATAAAACCAACAACATTAGCATGAACTATAAGGGTGCCAGGATCTATTCCTGTACCTGATTCTAATCTCAGCCAATCGACCCTATCTATATAAATGCCATTGGCATTTCGAGCCATAATGGACTAGATCTCCATATAAGATGGCGTTCGCTACGGTACGGATTACTAGTCCAGCATCCAAAGAACCCTGAATTACGGGTCTGTAACTTATCACATCAATAGCAGGCCGCAAACCGTCTTAATCAAGTGCACCACCAATACCCATCATAATTTCTTCCTAAGCCGAACGGTCTCGGTGCTCCGACGATCTCGTACGAAGGAAGCAAACCCGTGCACAAGTTGTCAAAGTTCAAGTTCCATCGGTACTATGCCCCCAATACATCTGTATTTATGCACAATGCCCCGAACGGCAATCTGTAGGTCCCGAACACTTCTATACTATATAACGCGTTCCATTCCTAAGTCATTTGTAAAATAGCACTTCCGTGGCATCTGTGCCACAACTGCATGCTTCGCGCACGAAGCATACCCTTCAATGTTATTATATTTCCGTGGCGTTGCGCCACAACTTATCCACTTCGCGTACGAAGCCATACTTTCAATGTTCTAAAACTCGGTGTTCAATGTTCTCTGAGTCATGCACTCGATGCACGTCTCGATACTTGTTGTACGATAATCTACGACTTAGAGTTCAATGTTCCATGAGTCGTGCACTTGATGCACTCCTCGATTTAGTATTCAATGTTATATGGCTCGTCCACCGAGGCACTCGCCAATACAGTTATTAGATGTCCTACTACGACTCATGCACTTGATGCACATTCGCTTCCATAGTTCAATATTCTATCTTAGTGTTCGACACATACACCCGAGCCACGCACATGAAATCGATGAAATAAAAGCACGATGCGGTACATTTTATTAGGCATGAAGAGTAGAAAGAAGGGTTTGAGTCCACTCAACTTAAACCGATTTGCCTTTCGCTCATCGAGCCGATGCAGCTCGACACCGTAACTCTGAATCGATGTGTTGCACAATCCACCCGTCTGATTTAGCCATACGAGCACGTCATGCTGCATCGAACTAATCGACCAATTGACCTATCGTATTCACACTTCAAATCGTTGCAAGGAGCTCCGCACGATACCTGCACATAAAACCAAACCAATCAATACCTCTTCAAATCAATTTAAATGCTTCCTCGAATCGAATGTATACCTCTTCGAATCAATCGACTCAGCATAATGTACCGTACGGTACGGGACATTACACCAGCAACATGTTGTCTTTAAATCTAAGATTTGCCTTAATGTTTGCTTTAACTCATTGGTGTTCGTCTTACTTCGCTCGCCTTGTTAATTAATATTTTTTGTCCTTGTTATCGATCGTGCAAGGTATACGAATTAGTCTTTTTCAATAGATGAAATACATGTACTAGGCCTATGTCCTATATTTGTTTCATGGTAATGGTAAGGAGCTCAATCGATCAAGAATTTCTCACTTGTTCGCATAGCAGGCCAGTCGAGAAAAACACTTAGTGCAACCAAACATACTACAGTAACCTAGCGCACCGAGAATGAAAGAATTTGATCTTCAAAGAATAAGATATGAAATTAATGTATATGTCATGAGAAAATAATCTGTATCTTCGCTACATTGTTACCAACTTGGTATTTTGTATAGGACATGACTTATCTTTATTTAATAGTGAAAGCATGACTAATGAAAAACTAACATGCTGACATAGATGGAACCTATCATCCCCAGGAAAATATTAACTTCCCTCGTGGGCCCACGGGTATGTCCCCTACCATCTGCAACGAGCGGGCCCGCAAGCCAGCATGGTGTGCACCCGCGCACCCGACCCCTATGCGACTGGGGCCCACCGGTGACCGATGAAAGAAGGAGAACCGAGGGTGGGTAGCTCACATGTCGGTACCTCACCCACCTCGCACCTGCGCTTAGGAACTGTCAAATCACGACTGTATCTCAGCTGTTTATCAAAATAGATTTTTATATATATAAAAATTTAGGATTTTTTGTTTTTATTTTGTTTTTGTTTTTGTTTTTGAAAGTTTTTGTGAAAAAAAGTTATTCCGAACTTTTGGGACAGGAAGAGGCTTTACACGCAGATTTGAAGGTTCAAACGGTGGAGTTTGGAGATAAAAATTTGTATTTATATTTTTCTCTCTTGAAAGATATGAATAACGGGTCAAAACTGGTCTTTTAAAAGAATTTGGTTTTCATTTTCAGAAGGTGAGAGAAGTAAGCTAATATTGAATAATCGAAGTAAGACGAACGTAATAAGAAGATGACCGTGCCGGGAGGTGGTAGAAAAGAGATAAACGTCAGTGACTTAAAGCGAACACCAGTGAGGAAGGGAGTATCCCGTGACGAAAGCCGGGTACTCTACGAAATCCAGGACTCACTTCTTTCTGTTGACTGGACTGAGAAAGAATAATTAGCCATGTCTGCAGAGAGAGAGGGTATCTCCCTACCCAAGAGATAGGCAGCATTTAGAAAGGATTAGAGCTCCTCGGCTATCAATCCAGGACATAAAATAGAGACCGACACATATTCCTATTGGGATGGAGAAAAGAGATAAGGAAGCAAATCCCGTCACTCATATGTCAAAATTCCTTGAGTCATAATTTATTTTAAAAGAAAATCATCTAGAATTTAATTTCCTCAAACATATAATATTCTATAATTTTACAAATCATATCGTAATTTCAACATCTTGATCGTAATATTCAAAAACTTCACCAAATCCTTTGTAACCTTGTTTCATCAATCGTTCTTGAATTTCTCAAAACTCATAGTATAGGTTCACTGAAGATTTCTCAGCTCTAAATCTAATTTTTTTAGTAGAAACGTCAAAACTTTTATAGAGCTTTCTTATGCTCCCTACTCAACCCCATTTTGATAGGAGAAGACTTGAATGATAATGATTTTGATGAAGATTTGGTTCCCATATTTCCATTTCTAAATTCTCAAGAGTCAAAAAACAAATGGATAATAGCATAATCTCAATGTTGATTATTTGACTACTTTATCAAGGAAATAAAACGTACTTTCACTTATGCGCAAAAAATCAAAAATCAAAAATCAAAAATCAAATGCTAGACTAGATAAATATTGCCTCTTAAAAGTTCAACCAATATTTAGGACTAATTGGATTCCCATTTGAAATGAGACAGTTGTCGGTTGAGTTGAAGTTTCGGCATGTATTTTGGCCAAAACGGCAAATGGAACTTCGTTTGGTTCCCACATTTGTCGTCTTCACCATACAAAAGTAACGAAAAGAGCAAACCCCAACTGCCAAATGCTCGTGAGAGCACTATTTGACTTTTATCATTTCAAAATAGGAACCAAATTAGCCATTAACATACAGCGGCATCCACATGATTGATATAAATGAAAAACTGAAGAAGGATGTCATCTTCTTACAGATGGACTTCATTTTGCGAAGGAAAGTGCAAAATGACATATTAAAATTGTAACTTACGATCGAGTTCGAAACTTTTGAAGCCATACAGTCACCTTAAATGAATCATGAACCATATCAGATATGTTTGTACTGACCCTCTATCATAATTAACTATTGCAAATAGTACATTTAACTGAAGACAAACACCATTAAAAATATTATGTTGCTAACATATAGAAAGCAATTAGGAAAAAGATTAATCGGTTTCATTTGTTTCTTCCAACTAAATCCTTCAGAAGGGTATCTTTGAATTCATGTATTAGTTACATGTGACTATGATCAGACTAGTTATGCCCATTTAAACAATGATAAATTTCTCTCAAATCCCATAAGTTTGGGTTTAGGCACTCAATCACCCTCCATTTAAAAATATAGGCATTGGCAACAATGTTTTACTTCTATCAAAGGGATTTGCTAACATCATTAACGAAATTAAACAAATACCCTTAATATTTAATTTATTCTAGAATGAAAAATATGAATTGTATAGTTTGCCACTTGGTCATATATGACATGACCCAAATGTGATCCAAAGTTAACTTTATGCCGATTGGTATTGGTCAGATTTAGTTAATCCTCTCCAGCCGAGCTAGCATGTAATTAGTTGTCGAATTTATTTTATTTACTTTCTTTTTTGGAGGGAAGAGGGAGATTTATGATAGGGAGGGTCCCAGGAGGAAGACCACTGTTCTCTACCCAGGTTTGGTCATCATCCCCTTGTTGGAAGATAGCAGAGATCAAAATTTAGAACCAGTGGCATATTGGGTTGCTTACCTCTGTGCTCTGTGTTTCTAGCATGTCCAACCCACCCCCACCACTCAACCCCACCCCACCCCCCCCCCCCCCCCCCCGCCAACCTTGCAAGAGATATCAAAAGGTGGTGGCAGCAATGGTGTGTTGGGTTTTGACAGCAGTAGTGTGGACAGTAGTGGGTGGTCCTGGAGATGACAGTGCTGATGAAAGGAAAGGACAGAAGTTTTATAATACAAATATTGGGTCAATCATTCGACTAGTCGAAAGGTTAATACAATTAATCGGGTGCCCAAGTAAGAAAATTTTCCAGGTAGGCATGTAATTGAAATTAATCAGCTGGGTAATCCCATTAATCAGTAAACAGTCAAGGACTGATGCATAATGAGAATGCTTCAAAGTAGACAACTGAAATTATACTTGATTAATTTTTAACTATAAACAACAATTTAACTGAACCTTGTCATAACGTATAAATCAGGGTGATGTGACATCACATGACCCATGCGGCTAACTAAATGAGTTGATGTGCAAAAGGCATAGGACACCTCCACATCCTGTTCCGACATTAAGGGGGCTTAAGTGTCACTGATCTGACTTCTGAGGTTATAGAGAAACTTAACCATTAAATACATAACCAGTCATTACATAAAGTTGCTCACTGAGAACAGGTATACAGGGAAATTAGTATATTCACTTAACAGGGGAAATGACATTGGAAATCCATTGCTAGTTCCATCTAACTGAAACTTTATTGGAGTATGAAAAGGACTTCCTTTCTTAAGATAAGCAAATAGACAGGAGGCAAAAATTGACCATACAAGAGGCCACACTAAATCTCACTCTAACATAAAAATAATGAAATGTGTCATTAAAAATTCAAAAGCACAAACATATCGAGACTCACTTGGCAAACATCCACAATTATAGAGTCATTTCGAGCCTTGTGATTTCTCCAGCATTCTTCTGCAAATTCCTCGTCAGGACGACCATTTGCATCTTTAGCTTCGATGTAGGGCTTGTTTTGTACCCGATTTAAATCTTCATGTAGCCCATCCAACAAGAAGGCAAGTAGCTCCTTGAGGGGAAAAAAGACACCAGTGCGGTAAATAGTGAATAAAGGATGAAAAGTTAACAGTTTAACTTTGAAGCACATTAGTTAAATATGACAGCATAACTGGGGAAAACACGAAAACAAACACATACACTGCAAACATGGTCAAACAGAAAGCCACCTGAATGAGTAAATAGAAAGCATATAGAAGCCTTCAAATTCACATCTTGACGTGACGGAAGCCAAGAGACTTCAGAACACTAACTAGGACATTTCAAGTCATTAAATCATGCTTCTACTATCACAGTTCCACCTTTACTTTGACACTTTAAGTGGAAGATGTCAAGTATAGATAGTTTCAACCAAACCCCAGAACCAATCCAACCAGTCATTGAAGCAATTCATCAAGAATATCATTCTTATTCTACATGTATAATTACATACTAGCATACATATCTAAATATACTAAACCATGTCCATGTATAAGGTTTTAGGTTGGCTTGTATGCTGGACACTTCACAAGTGTCCATATATCAGTCAGCAATGTTTCAAACTTTCACAACATGCGCAAAAACACAAATATAAGGTTTGCAATATCGGCCATACCGCTAAGCATCGGTCCTATCGTTTTTTTTTTTTTGGCATGTCCCACTCCGGTAGTGACCCCCACCGATAAGGATGATACTGACATTGAGCCTCTCTTTTCCAGTCAATTCAGCAAAGAAATTTTAAAAGAGAAAGGTAAGTATGAAAAAACAGTGTCAAGAGAAGGATTAGGTAGCCTCAAAGACTGACATGCTGTATTGTCTCGATAATATGTAATTATTGACATGCTGTATTTGTCAAAGGTGTATAATTAACAGCTTCACAACATCCATTTATCTCAAAATTGTTCCGTTCAAATCTATTTATTGCTGGTGAACTTTGTCTAAAACCAAGCAAATAAGAAACATCTATTGCAGGTGAAGGATTAAGCAATATTGAAAACTATGCCATTCGAACTAACAGGAAACAAGATATCATATATAAATTATGCATAAATGCATCAAATATTTTCCTATTTTTAATAAATTTTCATAACTACTTGGATTTCCAAAACAAAAAATTTCTTATTGGTGGAACAGTTGGCCATCTGCATGATTAACTACAAAGCATGTGATAGATGGCCATCTACAATCTTCCAGTCTCGTGTCATGAAAAAGAGCCATTTTACCAAAGGGAAGTGGAAACTAATTAGGAAAAACGTCAGCTATATGAATCAACAAGTTGCACCTAGAAAGCAAGGGTAGTTCAAAAATCAGTGTCGTGTCCATGTTGCATCGTGTCGGACATGTGCTGGACACGACAACACTCCAAAATACTCTAGGATAGGCCAAAATCAATAGCAAGACAATGTCTTTGTGTCTATATCATTTTGTATTCGTGTTCGTACAAGAGCGTGTTGCCACGCATAAGATTTTTCGCTCCACCGAGCAACATTGCACAGTCTATCAGGTTAAGGGGTTACTTGAGGGAAGCCTCTGAATACTCTAGAACTATAGTCTTTGAAAAAATTTCTAGGATATTCCTTAAAAGATTCTTGGGATGTTCTTTGCCTCCAAGGTTGTAAAAGTCACTAGGCAGTAGTCGGACAGACACCGAGTGCCTTGTCTGCCTAGGCGGCCGTCTAGTTCTAGGCGGTAAAAAAAAGCTAAAAATTGCAGCAATTGTCCATAAAATCCAAAAAAATGTATAGACGAAGGTCGGACGAGCATTAGGCGGACACCTATGCGGGCATAGGTCGGACGCTGGACTCCTAGCACCTAGGCGCCGCATAGAACCGATTTAGAACATTACTTGAACCTAGAAGCTTCATGAGAATTCTTACCATTTCTAGATGGCTATCATGTGAATATTTTATTGTAAATATCTAGATTCTAGAAAGTTCCAATCTATAGACGGTTGACACATGGCACAATCTTAGGCTTTCATGTAGTGCATTTGAGGCTATATAAAGAGGGAAGACCTCATTTGTTCTTTATCATCCAAAAAGTTGTAAACTCTCTCTAATATAGTAAAGTTTTCAGCATTCCAATCTCTCACTTTTTTCACATTTTCTTATTCTTGTCTTCGCGATCTAGCTAAGCATCTGAAGAATGTTTGTACGAGTCTTCGGGGAAAAAATGTGTCTTCCGCAAGGAGCGAGGTGTAGGCAAAACTCCAAGTGTGTAATAGTGCGGACCTATTTGCATGCCCTTGCAACATACTATAACAAGGGATAGGACCAGGATGTTGGCTCTAGTCTGGTTTGGTAACATATTTGTGGGGTCCAAATCGGGTTAAATATTTGATTTGATATGATTTGAAAATATGCATTAAATATTCGATATGATTATATTTGGATGTCCATAATTAATGTTGGACTATTTTAGGATTTCCTAATATCTAAAATAAGGTCTCTTATTTTAGTTATAGGGTTTTCTATTTTAGGGTTTTATATTTTAGGAATTCCTATGACCTAAAATATGGTTTGTCAACTATATGTATGTGTTGAGGTGGAGGCAATAGAAAGAGCACAAGGTGGAAGATTCATGTTTTTTGTCCACAAAAAATCTAAGAAAAAGTCCATACTTTTCTCTTTGGACTCACCATCCAAGACAACAGGAAGAGAAGATATATGCATAGAGCCGTCGTCTTCGTACAGGAAGATCGCTACGGGTAGGATGAGTTATTTCAAGCTGTAATCTTCTTCTTTCTACATGAGTTTGGTGAGAGGGTTGAACCTTTGAGCAAAGTGGTTCAATATAGTTCTTTGTCAATCTTGCACCTTTGGTCGAAAGTTATATAGATTGAGATTTGTGCAGGTGATGTAGTCACCGAAAATATGTTATTTGATCTGTTTTGGCGTTCGTTGTAGATTGCTTCGTTATCTTCAAGTGGGTTGGCATCGCTTTCGCGTCCATGTCTTTAGCCGAATCTAGTTCGGGTCACGTACAGATTTTTAACATCTGGTATTAGAGCGAGGTTGGTTCATTCTGGTCTGATACCAACAACTGATATCAGAGCTCTCAAGTTCTCGAGAGAGAAGGTGCAACCATGTCTACAGAGCAGATGAACACATATATGATCACCCTCACAG
Source organism: Iris pallida (assembly GCA_029216955.1). Classification (NCBI taxonomy): domain Eukaryota; kingdom Viridiplantae; phylum Streptophyta; class Magnoliopsida; order Asparagales; family Iridaceae; genus Iris; species Iris pallida. The sequence goes on along the minus strand of JANAVB010028000.1, from coordinate 27,999,567 downwards.
GTGAGAACTGGATGATTTAGAAGCCAATGATGGAGGATCTACTCTTGTGTAAGGACTTGCATGGTCTGTTGGAGGACGACAGCGCTAAGACATCGAACAAAGCTGCTAATGACTGGAAGAGAATGGATCGGAAGGCCATTGAATTCATCCGCCAATGGCTGAACGATTCGGTGTTTCACCACGTGTCTGTGGAGAGTTCTGTTTCACCACGTGTCTATGGAGAGTTCTGCCAATGTATTATGGAAGAAGCTGCATTCGTTGTACGAAAGAAAGATGGCTGACAACAAGATACTTTTTATTCACCAACTTGTTAACTCAAAATACACGGAGGGTACCCCAGTAGCACAACATCTAAACGAGGTTCAGGGTATCATCAATCAGATATCTGCAATAAAAATGGTAATTGACGATGAGCTTCATGTCATGCTACTTTTGAGTTATCTGCCGGAAAGATGGAAGACGTTGGTGGTATCGATGAGCAACTGTGCACCAGATGTAGTTGTCACGATGGAGGCAGTCAAAAGTAGCTTGTTGAACGAGGAGGTCCGACATAAGCAAGTGGAATCATCGCAAGAGTCCGCTCTGTTAGCTTCCTATTGGAAGGAAAACCTCAAGTCACAGACGAGGAGATAGGAGAGTTCTCGAAATCTTGCGACTGTGGACTGCAAGGTGGACTGCTATCACTGTAGGAAAGGAATCATTTTAAGAAGAACTGCATGAAGCTCAAATCTGAGAAGGCAAAAGATAAGGATGATCAGGAATATCTCATGGTTGTGACAGCAACCGACACAGAGGAACCTTGTCGCACATGTTATCACGGTGATTGGATCTTGGACACGTGGACGCCGTATCATACTACTCCGTAGAGGAGGATCTTTACGCATACCAAGACGGTAGGTTTGGACGTATAAAGATGGACAACAAAGGGACTGCTACAGTTATGGGCATCGGTGATTTGCACTTGACAACGGAACTTGGCAAGAAGCTCGTTCTCAAGAGGGTGCGATATGATCGACTATCGAGTTTGTCCTACAACTTGATTTCGTAGGAAGGCTAGTGGATGATGGCTATCGCAGTTTGTTTGAGGACAAGATTGGATGCTTAAAAAAAGTTCCAACAGCTGGCTCGAGGAGATTTATGTTGTGACATATACAGACTTAAGCCGCTGAGCTGTACAAGCAAGCTACAGATATTAGATGGAGGCTCGACGGGTGTTCGACAGAAGTTTGTGGATCGTCAGGAACTTGTCTTGGGAGGTCTTCGAGATACTTTGAGGGATACGGAGGATTCAGTTCGTCGATACAAAACGACGAATGGTAATGAGTCAAAGATTAAGGGTCAGTCTGTCGGTCTCATGACAGTTGGTCGATCTCTAGGTAGGGGTTGTTCCAAGGATCCAATTTTGGTCACAGGTGGTTTGCCAAAGTTTCATGGAGCGATATCAGTTTCAGCAGTTCGAAGCCGTAGAGGAGATCAAGGTGTGCAATATGCTCAATCTGAGGCAGGTGCATCTCCATTTGCACAGTTACGAAGTAGCTGTAGGTCATCGACGACGTATACAATGCATGATGTTTTGCTCGAGGATACATGTTTACGGGAGAGCTTCAGTGTCGAACACGAAGGTGGACAGGTTAATGAGACTGATCCCAGAAGAACCGCATCGTCCGTGGTACAAGAGATACTACGCATGACAGCTAACGTCGACGTGACAGTCGAGGAGCTGGAGACGAAGAAAGATGCAAAGTATCTCGGGGGGTCGAAGATCAATGACATAGGGGAGAAGAAACTCTGTCGCGAAACGACAAGCATGGAGTCCAGTTATGGAGCCATGAAGTCAATACCTCTTATTAGACTGGAGGGGGAGTATGTTGGGTCCAGTCTGAATTTGGTAGCAACATATTTGCAGGACCCAAATCTGATCAAATATTTGATTTGATGTAATTTTAAAATATATATCAAATATTTGATTTGATGTGATTTGAAAATATGTATTAAATATTTGATTTGATTTGGATGTTCATAATTATTGCTGGACTATTTTAGGATTCCTATTAGCTAAAATAGGGTCTCTTATTTTAGTAATAAGATTTTCTATTTTAGGGTTTCCTATTTTAAGAATTTCTATGACCTAAAATATGGTTTTTCAACTATATATATATTTGTTAAGGGTGGAGGCAATATGAAGAGCACAAGGTGAGACATTCATGGTGCTTGTCTACAAAAAATCTAGAGAAAGTCTATACTTTGCTCTTAGGGCTCGCCATCTAAGACAGCAGGAAGAGAAGATCTGTGCGGGGAGTCATCATCTTCGTACAGGGAGATCGCTACAGGTAGGGTGAGTGATTTCAAGTTATAATCTTCTTCTTTCTACTTGAGTTTGGTGAGGGGGTTGAACCTTCAGGCAAAGGGTCAACATAGTTCTTATCAATCTGGTATCTTTTGTCGGAAGTTATATAGATTGAGATTTGTTTAGGTGACGTAGTCACCGAAAATATGTTGCTTGATTTGTCTTAGCATTCATGGTAGATTGCTTCATTATCTTCAGGTGGGTTGGCATCGCTTCTGCGTTCGTGGCCGAATCCATTTCGGATCACGCACGGATTTCCAACATAGGAATCATTCATGGTGGGCAAAACTTAAAAAATATTTTTTTAATAAAGCGGACAAAATTCATATTTTACATGGAAAAAATCTAAGGTTTGTTTATTGAAGTTTGATATTTCTCATTCATAAAAAGCAAAATAAGATATAAAAAAAAGATTATTAGTACATCCAAAGTTACAACACATCAAAATTGAGCTCGACCCTATTTGAACTCACAAACTCGAGCATCGGCCAAACTTCTAAGCAATTTTCTTTTCCATTTAAACAACTAAAGCATCACACAGTCAGTAAAAAGAATAATCAAGTAAACTATTTTATCTTGACTAGTTTCTTTTGTTATTTTTGTTCGCTATCTCAGTTATTACATTTCAGCATGATTATTATGTTCTCCCTCAGGTTTTCCTAGACCAATATTTTACTAATTTTTAGAGGAATTCAATATTTTCACTTCAGAAACAACAAGAAACCCAATTTCATAAAACCCAAATAAAAACAAAACCATCTTCAAGAAGAACACTTTTTCCTACCACCAAACTTTGATAGATTTTGTGACATACAGATTTCAATGTTGCAGCAGATAACACATGATTAGCAAGTATAAAACTCATATAGAACTTTTATTAAATACGTCTCTTTCTCTGCGACCCTTTATTTATGATGAATTTGATGTCTAATTTTTATATGAACTATCTGTCTTTTAGAAAGAAAAATAATACCATATATCAAAATAAACCAATGGAGATTATCCTCTAATTCAAGGAGGAGTAAACAATTTATAAATATAAAGAAAATGTGTTTACAATTTCCATGCAGCAGCAATACTCTAGGAAAGGCCATAATATTTCATCGTAAAACTAAATCCCCAAAACCATTGAAGTTCGTTAAATACTTAAAGTGCAACAAGAAAGGAAGCATAAAAGAACAATTTTGAGTAATGATTGATGAATAACACTTGACAAAAAATGAGAAGTAAATGAGTGAGAGGAACCAGGAGACAGAAAGGGACCACAATAGGCACTAAACATGAAGAAGCTTTACGTGTTGTGGACATGATATAGAATATATTTAGGATTTTTCTTTTTCTTTAGGATAGAATGAGGAGGGACCGATACAAATATTTCAGATTTTTTAATTTACATAGTATAATTAATGAATTTTTTCAAAAGTTTGGGGTGCACAGAGACTTGACTACTAGTCTTTCTCAGATAAATTTGCCGATGTACACTGTTGAACATATAGAACATGACGAGACAAACGACACATCAAATCTGCATATTGAAAAACAAGTGGCCTTAAACTATATGATAATATAAGACAAATGACACAATCAAATCCAAATATAGACAAATGACACAATCAGATTTAATCCAAGATTCGTTCTACATTTAGAGATTGAGAGATTCAACCAATAGTTCTATATTTCCATATTGGGTCTAAGTCTAGATTTGTCTCATGTGAAGAGACTTGGTTATTCCCCAAATATTCTCTCTCCACCAAATTAGGCTTAGCCAAAATCCCCTATCTTCCATGCCTATTACCGTATGAATTTCCACATGGTATAAGACCATGAATAGGGCATAGCTATTAAAGGCGCACCGCAGCACAATGGATGTTCAGGACTGAAGCACGAGGCACAAGGCAAAAGCGAGAGCCTGACGAACGCAAAGCGCACACTAATTTCAAGATTATGTAAATTTTATTCATAAATCATATATAAGTAATAAATATTACTTGCAAGAAAAAAAGCCACTTAAAAATTTATTATTTATTGTTATAACTATTTAATTTAATGTTTTGTTCATATGAATAATAGGCGACAGTATACTAGTACTTTAAGAGAATTTTGAGTCGCACCCCACTTTTTTCTATCCAAATTCAAGGTGCACCCTACCAAATTACCATAATGTAAAGTACCCTCCCACTTTTGATAGGAACCGTCTATGAGCGATGGTCAACACCTTTAACCAGTATTTTATGACCAAAATACCTATGCAGTTAAAAACGATTTTTTCATGATAACGGTCCAGTAGAGTTATTGATATATCACTGATATATCGGATTTATAACGGTAAATATCGGTTTACATTTTTAACAAAATTTTTATATATGAACAACAAACTTAATAGTTATCTATTATAAAATATGCAAGAAGAGTTTCTTAAAGCATTAAAACTAAAATGTTCATACCCAAACAACCAACATTACAATATAAAAAGTACAACTTCAAAACGGTTCAACTAATATGAAAACAAAAAAGATTTCAATTCAACTTTCAAGTTTCATCTAATAATCTTCATTAGCCTCAACTTCATTTTCTTCGTTTTCACCATCACCATCTTCTCCACCTTCTTCCCTAGTGTGTTCATCTTCATCTTCTTTATCCTCTATATATTCATCATCGTAAACAAGTGAGGAGAGTGAATCTATAGCACCTCGTGACCTTGTATTTCTCTCTCCCCAACTTTTGGTTTTAACAAAATCTAACCGTTATATATCGGTTTTTTCCAAAACCGATATATATTGATATATCGTTCATATCGGCCGATAATACCGGTACCAGTATTTTACAAATTTTTCCCCAAAAAAAGGCCGTCGGACCGATACCGTTATATATCGGTTATATAACCGATATATAACGGTTTTTAATTGCTTAGCAAAATACCCTCATCCTCCTCCTTCTTCTTCCCCGCGTGCCCCCCACTGCCTCCCTTCCCACCGTGCGGCCCCCACTGCCCTCCTCCCGCCGCACGCGACCCCACTGCCGCCCTCCCTGCCGTACGCCGGAGAGCCGTTGCCGCCGCTTGCTGCCACTGCTGCTCTGCTGCCGCTTGTCAGGCACAAAAGTTTGCGTCCCATCGAGACGAACTTGCATAACTTTTCACGAACCGGGGTTATGCTGGAAGCTTCCGGAACTTCCTAGAAGATTGTGGAATCATCTAGAAGACTCATGATCCTTCTAAAAGATGGTAGACTACTCTGGAAGACTCGAGACCTTTCATGAAGACTTGTGATCTTTCTAGATGTTCTATAAGCCTCCTTATAAATATCTAGATTCTAGAGTTTTCTAAAATAATTCCTGGAATATGCCAATTCCAGAAGGTTCATGTAGTTTCTTGTAAGCCTTTAGGCCCTATAAATAAGTAGGAGGCTCATTTGTTCCTCAACACCCAAAGTTGTAATCTCTCTAATAAAGTGAAGTTTTCATACTTCCAATTACTCTCTTTTGCTCCACATTGTTCTCAATATCGTCTTAGCGATCTAGCTAAACGGGTTCAGAAAGACTGTCACAGGTCTTCGAGTAGGAAGTTTATGCGTCGCACGGGTTGAAGTGTAGCCTAAAATACTAAGTCTGTGACAAGTTGTATCAGAGTGAAGGTCGGTTGGTGCCACGTCGACATCCGAGAACGTCCAAGAGGGACCCGTGTTGCCTAAGAAAGGACATGCCAAGATCCACAAAAGGGACAAGAGCAAGGAGTCTACGGTGGAGCGTAGCCTTGCCGATCTTGTCAAGCACATTGGAGTCTTGGAGATGGATTCGAGGGGCATGGAGATGCGCATGGGCTCCGTGGAGCAAAGCAATACGAGGCTAGAAGAGTTCTACGACGGGTTGGAGAGTGACGTCACTTTGTCCATGGCAATCTTTTGGGAGCAATTCCAAGAGATCTGATCCGCACTTGAGGAGGAGCTCAAGGGACATCGTGCGGAGATTGAGGACTTGTGTAGGAAGGTCCGAGGCTATGAGAAACTAAAGACCGTAGTCGAGAGTTGCGGACAAAAGTTACCATCTTGGAGAAGGTCATTGCGAACGGTGGACCTTCGAGTAGGTTGACACCGAGACGGAAGATCCCCGAGCCGAAATCCTTCAGCGGAGTGCGAGATGACAAAGAAGTTGAGAACTTCTTTTGGAATATGGAGCGATACTTCAAGGCGTTGTACATCAACGATGACGCCGAGAAGGTGGATGTTGCTTCACTCTTATTTCACCGACAATGCTATGTTGTGGTGGCGTCGAAGGTATATGGAAGCCGAGAAGTGATTGTGCTCGATAGAGACTTGGGAGAATCTCAAAAAGGAGATCATGTCTCAGTTCTATCCGGAGAATGTGGAGTTTGCAGCGAGACGGAGCTTGCGGTAACTCAAGCATACCGGGTCGATCAAGGAGTATATTGCGGAGTTTACACGCTTGATGCTTGCGATACTAGCATGGGCGAGGAGGATTGCTTATTCTTTTCTCGATGGACTCGAACCATGGATGGCTCAAAAATTGCAGCGACAGAGGGTGCAAGACTTGAACACCGCCGTGGCAGCAGCCGAGAGGCTCGTCGAGTATATGTGGGACGACAACGATGCCAAGGCCAAGCCAAAGTCTACCAAGGAGAATGGTGGGGGAGAACGAAAGAGCTCTCCTAAGGAGGGTCCGTTCCAAGGAAGAAGCACCAGAAGGCCCAACCAAAGCGAGTAGTTTCATGCTTCACATGTGGAGAAAATCACCTTGCTCGGAATTGTCTGATGAGTAGCATGCATGTGAATATCGTTCGAAGCGAGGAGGTGGAGGACGAGGAGTGCGAAGTGGGAGCACATATGAGAACGTTGCTCTTACTCAACGTTGTCAAGACCAAGTCCGTTGTACCGAAGACTCCGAGCAGGGAGCTCATGTATATTGACATGAGGATCAATAGCATGTGCACACAGGCGTTGGTTGACATGAGCGCCACTCACAACTTCATCGCGAACGCGGAGGTCTGTCGCTTGGGTCTAGCCTTGAAGGAAGATTCGAGCAAGATGAAGACGGTCAATGCGGAGGATGACTTCAAGATGTTACTGGATAGGGCTTTCCTTATCGCGGCGAAGGCGATTCCGATGCCACATTTGGAAGTCGTCGGCTTCATGGAGGAAGGTTCATCGTGTATGGTGACTGTTGCACGAGGCAAGCCTTCGAAGGAGAAAGCTATCTCCGCTATTCAGCTCAAGAAGGGTGGCCAAAGGGAGACGGCATACCTAGCGGTGCTCGAGAGGAAGGAGGACTTCAAGGAGGAAGGCCTTCCATACGAGACCAAGGGTGTTGCAAAAGAGCATCCTGATGAATCACTTCCGCGGAGGGAAGTGAATCGTGCTACCAAGCTGGGCACAAGTGCAGAGAAACACGTCGTGGATTGCGCAGAGGCAGAGGCGACAAAGTGTAGTAGCTCGCGCAAGGAGTCGCTCGAAGCTCATGGGGACATTCGGGTCGACAGAGTTGCATTGGGACTCGCATACGCGGAGGTGTAGATAACCATGTGCAGCCATGCAATGAGGTGAGCCGACAACTCAACAGCCCGCACGAGTCCCTTTCCGTTCCGAGGAGGGCACAGACTAAGGCCATAGTTGGTGTGGCGAACCAATTTGCTTCCGATCTTAAGGAGAAGATGGACAAGTCTGGGAGGCGTCGCACAAGACGCACGAAGAAGGGACAATGCGTAGCGACCATGCCTACGAGAGTGGACGTCGTCTCGAGACTTGGTGCACCCGTCAACGAGGGCGTCGACGAAACAAGTGGGAGAGAATGTCACGCACAAAAATTTGCACCCCACCGAGACGGACTTGTATAACTCTTCACGGACCGGGGTTATGCTGGAAGCTTCCGTAACTTCCTAGAAGATGGTGGATTCCTCTCGAAGACTCAAGATCCTTCTAGAAGATTGTGGACTCCTCTAAAAGGCTCGAGATCTTTCAGGAAGACTCGTGATCATTCTAGATGTTCTAAAAGCCTCCTTATAAATATCTAGATTCTAGAGTTTTCCAGAATAATCACTGGAATATGCCGATTCCAAAAGGTTCATGTTGTTTCTTGTAAGCCTTTGAGGCCCAATAAATAAGTGGGAGGCTCATTTGTTCCTCACCACCCAAAGTTGTAATCTCTCTCTAGTAAAGTAAAGTTTTCATACTTCCAATTTTCTCTTTTGCTCTATATTGTTCTCAAAATCGCGTTAGCGATCTAGCTAAGCAAGTTCGAAAAGGCTGGCACGAGTCTTCGAGTAGGAAGCTTGTGCGTCGTATGGGTCGAAGTGTAGCTAAAATACTATATCCGTGACAAGTGGTATCAGAGCGAAGGTCGGTTGGTGCCATGTCGACATCCGAGAACGTCCAGGAGGGTCCCGCGTCGCCTAAGGAGGGGCACACCAAGATACACAAGAGAGGCATGAGCAAGGAGTCTACGGTGGAGCGTAGCCTTGCCGATCTTGTCGAGTGCGTTGGAGTCTTGGAGATGGGTTCGAGGGACATGGAGATACGCATAGGCTCCGTAGAGCAAAGCAACACGAGGCTAGAAGAGTTCTACGATGGGTTGGAGAGTGACGTCGCTTGTCCATGACAATCTTTCGAGAGCAATTCCAAGAGAGATTCCCTTCTTTAGTCGAGCTACTTCTATTCCAAGAAAGTAACTTAGTGAGCACATGCCTTTGATTTCAAACTCTGAGGCAAAACACAGTTTCAGTCATTCCAGCTCAACCATGTTATCTCCAGTAAGAATAATGTTGTCTACATAAACTATGAGAATAGATATCTTCCATTGGATGAAGTTTTTGTAAACACAGTGTGATCGGTCTGCCCTTGTACATAGCAACGACTCTTTACTGAATATGTGAATTTTTCGGACCAAGCCCTTGGTGACTTTTAATACATACAAGGATTTTTTCAGTATGCAAACCTTCGACCCAAACCTTTTATCAAAGCCTGGTGGTGGATCCATGTAAACTTATTCCTCCAAGTTTCCATTAAGGAATGTATTCTTCACATCTAGCTATTATAGAGGTTAGTTAAAATTGGTTGCAATTGACAAGAGTATTCTAACTATGTTTAACAATGCTACAAGTGCAAAGGTTTCAAGGTAACCAATATCGTATGTTTGAGTGAAACCTTTAGCAACCAAGCAAGCCTTGTATCTTTCTAGTGACCCATGTGACTTGTACTTGGTCATGAACACACATTTGCATCCAACTGTCTTCTTCTCCTCTGGCAGATCCACTACTTACTATGTTTTTTTTCCAGAGCCCTTATCTCCTCAAGAATAGCCTCCTTCCACTCAGGATCATGTAGAGCATCATGTACATTCTTTGGAATTTCCACACTCAACAATTGTAAAGGTAGAAGAAATTTTTATAAGAGAGTTCGACATAGGATTTGCTACGAGATTTGATACCCTTTCGATTAGCAATGGGAACATTAAGGTCAAGAAAACTAGACTCGGATTGATTTGACTTGGAATTAGAATGACTAACTTGAATTTGGTTTGTTTGGAAGTTGCCTAAAGATTTAGTAGAGTTCTGACAGCCTTTGGTTCAAATTATTGACAATGTTGAGGAATCTGGGTCTCTATTATCTCAAATTTGTTTTCTCTGTGTGAGTAAACAAGGAGTTATCGAGTATCTATTTTTGTCTCATTGTCTGAGCTAGTAAGATTATGAGATGACTCCATAGAATTTGAACTCTAATTTTTATTACTTAAAAAACTAGGATTTGTATTTATGAAAAAAGTTAGTCTATTCGAAGTTTTGACAATAAGTTTCTCTAGTTGGACTGCACCTACGTACACCTAGCATCTTCCCTTCGTGTCCCCCCCTGAAGATGAGTTTCAAAAAACGGTTAGGAATTAAAAGAACGTGGCATCCATAGTGACAAACATTTTTTGGGAAATATGATCATAATATTTGTATCCTTTCTGAGTTGGAGCATAGCCAAAAAATACATTGTCTTGCTCTAGGATCTAACTTGTCCGGTTTTGATTGTGTATGTGTACAATAACAGTACAACAAACCATTTTTAAAGACAGGTCATGGGACAATTTTGACAATGAAAAACATTGTTGAAGGGTATTTAATGGTGTTTGAAATTTTAAGATCTTTGCATGTATTCGATTCATAAGGTATGTAGCCTTTAGAATTCCTTCAACCCATAAATACTTAGGAATTTTATTAGTGAACATCAGTGCCCTAGCAACTTCTAAAAGGTATTTGTTTTTTCCTCTCAGCCACTCCATTTTGTTGGGATGTGTCATTGTAAGAACTTTGATGTATCATACCATTTTCTAAGAAAAATTCGCTTAAGACCTCATTAAAATATTCTTTGTCATTGTCACTCCTAAAAATCTTTATCTTTTCTTGAAACTGTGTTTCCACCATTTTTTTTAAATCTTTAAAAACGTTTTCGATGTCAGACTTGTCCCTTAGCAAATATACCTAACTTACTAGTATGTGATTTTTTTTTCAAACTTGTTGAAATCCTAGAAGGTCCATACATTACTATGTATTTAAGTAAACGGTTTTGATGCTTGGTATGATTTTGGGGAAAAAGGAAAAGATGTTTACCAATTCACAAAACTCACATTGAAATGAAGATCGACTCTTATTTGTAAATAAAATTGGAAAAAAAAAAGTGCTTTAAATAATAAAAAGTTGGATGTCCTATTCGATAATGCCATATCATAACATTATTATCAACAAAAATAGAATTCAAATAGATACTTTGAACTAGTTTTTACACTTCGATTCCATCTTCAAAGATATAGAGACATCTACTTTCTATGGCACTACCAATCATCCCCCTCCCCCACCGAGACATGTTCCTGAAACTCACACCAAGAGTGATAGAAGTTAACACGACGCTGGAGATCATTAGTTAATTTGCTAATTGACAAAAGATTACAGGACAGTTTAGGCACATGAAGGATATTATGCATGGTTAAGAAAGAAGATATAACAATAGATCCTACTCCAACTATTGTTGAGAGTGATCCATCGGCAATTTTGATTTTTTTTTTCCCTGCAAATAGATTGTAAGTGGAAAAAAGATCAGAGCAGCTTGTCATACGAACAATTGCTCCAAAGTCGATGATCCAAGAAGTATTTTGAGAATTAACACTAAGAAGAGCAGTAACGAAGTTACCTTTCTGAGCCAAAGAACAAAAAGGTTTTACAAAGATTTGTATAGATTGTAAAAGCTTAAACAAGTGCTCTAGTTGTTTCTTTGTGAATAGAACGCTTCTGAGTTGACTAGTTGCCAATAACTTTCTTCATGGGAGACTTGGAATGCCTTGTTTTCATTCTCCGACTTCTTCTTCCGGTTTGCAAGTTTGCCATAAATTTTCTAATATGTCTCCTTTGTATGTCATGGCTTCTTGCAGTGATCGCACCAGAGTTTCTTCCTCTCACCTTCAAATTTGAAGTTTCTTGATACAAAGGAAGATGTCTCAGCTTCTGCAACAAACTTGGGTTCTCGTGTTTTCAACATTACTCTCCTCCTTGTGTCTTCCCTTCTAATCTCGGAAAAAAATCTCTCGAAGAGATGATAGAGATTTCGAGCTCTGACTTCATCCAGCTCTCAATTGAGACCAGCCAAGAAGAGATAGCCACAATCATTCTCTTCTTTTTCAGTGGGACAATCCTACTTATCATTGTAATATTGATTTAACTCCTGCCAAAGTGAGACTATTTCAATGAAATAATATGTGAGTTCACGTTCCCCTTGTTTCAGTGTTCTAAATGGCGGTTGAGCGGCCGCCTATGTGGCGTCTAGACGGTAGGTGTTCTCTCTCCGCACTGCTTTGTGGTAGGTGGTGGAGTAGGCAGCCAACGAAAGTTTGACGGCGTAGGCAGAGGTGAGGCGGCGTAGGCAGACGCCTAGACGGAACAGTACCTAACAATATGTTTTGGCCAAAAGGTTTTGCAAGCATTATGGGCCTATGGTTCACTTTTACGGAACTAAAACTTCATAAATCTTAGTGTTCTACAACTTTGTTATGCATGGAACACCCTTAAAGTATGCATATTATGCAAAAAACTATGGTAAAATAGTAAAAATTGTCCAAAATATATCAACCGCCTATGCACGGCCTAGGCGGTAGGCGGACTCTCTCCGCCGCGCACCCGCCTACCGCCGTTTAGAACCTTGCCTTATTTAGATTGCCAGAATTTTGATTTTAGGTCAAAAATCTAGAAAGAGTTCTAAATCTGAATATGTTTCTTTTACTGCCTTCCACACATTACGGTAGCTAAAGAGATACGGTTTATTAGGGCTGCAAATGAGCCAAGCCGTTCACGAGCTGCTCGAAGCTCGGCTCGATAAAAGCTCGTTTGAACTCGGTTCGTTTAGTAAACAAGCTAAGCTCAAGCTTCATTTTCGAGCTCATTTAATAAACGAGCCAACCTCAAGCTCAGAAGTACTCAAGCTTAGAAGTTCTCGATTCGTTTGAGCTCGCGAGCTGGCTCGTTTAGAAGCTCGTTTAGGAGCTTGTTTAGAAGCTCATTTGTTCTTTGTTGAATTCTATTTTTATATATGTTTGTATAACAATATGGTTGTGTGCATTATATATTTATGTCCTTAATAATTGATATTAAGGAACTTTTTTAATTAAAATTTTATAAATAAATTGTTAATATTAATACAGGTACTTGAATTCAAACCTAACTAGCTTGAAATCGAACTCGTTAAGCTTGAAATCAAGAAATCATGCTTAATGAGTTTGAAATAAAGTTGAACGACCTTGAAATCAAGCTTAACAAGCTTGATTTTGAGCATATCGAGCTTGTTTATCAAGCTTGAATCAAGCTTGTTTATCAAGCCAAGCTCGAGCTCAAACCAAGTTAAGCTCGATATAAACAAGCTCGAGCCAAGCTCAAGCTCTAAAATAATTAAAAAACTTACCAACCTCGAGCTTGATTAATTCTAGTCAAGCCAAGCTCAAGTTACAAAACCTTGGCTCGGCTTAGCTCGTTTGCAGCCCTACGGTTTACATATTATTTACTTCAGTGAGTTGATCAACCAAGCAGTGACCAATAAATCAAAGAGAAAAACTAGAATATATAGGGAAACATGACAACACACATGTCATTGAATCTCTTGATTCTAGTAACAGAAGGAAAAACAAAAACCTTGATTTTGTTACAACAGTAACAAATTATCTTACAACAGAAAAATAACAAAAAAAGAAAGAAAAATATCTGAAACTAACTATCCAACAATTGTAATAGTAATAGCCTTTTTCAAATTCTCTTACAACAGAAAAATAACAAGAAAAAAGAAAAATATCTGAAACTAATCCAAAAATTGTAATAGCCTTTTACTCTTTTGTATTGCAAGTTGCACTTGTTGTACAACATGTTCAACTTGAGGGGGTGTAGAAGAATACAGTATGCTTTGGGGCTATTTAGGATTAGTAAATTATTTGGGTCTAGTAAATATAGTTAAAGATTCGATCTATATTTAAGAGATTGAATCAATAGTCTATGTTTTCAGAGTTTATGACCTAGATTTGTATTCAGAGTCTTAAGTGGAAAGTATATTGGTAACTCCCCAAATATTATTCCCCTCTACCAAGTCAGGATTAACTATCCCTTCTCTTCCTCCATCTTCCAAGTCTATTTCCTTCTGAACAACAAGCAGCTTCCGTACAAATAACATAAATCTAGCAAGTGGCCAAAATATTAGCATATATAGTGCCAAATTTTATACATAATGACCAAAATATCCTTATTGAAAAAGATAAACAAAACAGATAATAACTAAATTCAAATAAAATCCAAACTAAAAAAATATGAACTCAATTATATCAACTACAAGAGCATTTGTTTTTTGTCGACGACTTGAATAGACCCAAAATGTTTTTTCATCCTCATTATTATTTTCCTTCCAAGTTTACTTCTTCGCTCTATCAGAAAAATATCAAGCCTAAGAACATTTTAAAGCATTAGAAGGCCGAACTGTCAATTGAACATACTACCTATAAAGTTGAAATAGAAAAGGGTCTGGTGTAAAGCATTTGTTGAGATGGTAGTACTCACTTGGGAGTCATGTTGATTATAGCCACTAAACTGGGGAGCAAATCGAGCAAGCTTTGCTTTGAATGCACGTGGTGCAATAGCAGTCCGCCCAGATAACCATAATTTCCTTGATAATTCTCCAAACGAAAGAGCAAGCTCTCCCTACAAAACCATGCCCATAAGGTACGCAATGATGAGTAGTAATGTTTTTTAAACTTGTATAATTTTTTGATGAAAAGGCACTCTTACTTGCATTCCCAATGGATTACGACTGTTTATCTCCCTACTGTAATCTTGTAGAAAGAATTCGACCAGGGGAGGGGTATGAACTAAACATTGAAGAGCACTGTTCATGAAACATGTATTACCAAGGTTAAGTAAGCCAGTCAGTCCTTGACCATCAACTTTTGTGCCGTTGCTTAAAATATCATCATCTTCTGTATCCTTCACTGCTGAATTAAGAGTGCTCCCTTGTAGGAAACTGGAACTAAACGCACTTGAAAGACCATTCGACATAGAGGGGCCTCCAGCAATTGTAACGGATGACCTAAATGGTTCTACTGAAACCAGGGCCAGTTCATTTCCTGTTGAATCCATGCCACAATTATAAGGCCCAAACACATCATGTTTTACCTCCAAAAGTATCTGCATAAGGAAAAATGATTAACAGGTTAGTAATTTGGAATGCCCATAATAAAACCAGTCTGAATTATCATTAACTCCAAGGTATGACTGTCAAATCCATCTTAGTCACCAAATTATACCAAAAGATGGACACTAGTAATGCAACCTATACGGAAGGGTAACAAAGACATTAGAGGTCGCCTTCAACATAAGTAAATTTGTTCCAGCAATAGAAAAAGATTGCCACTCCTACACTCTTTGCTTAATGTGTCAATGGAGATTAATGCAATTCTCAATTGCAAATTGGATCATCTTACCTCTTCGTCTAGACTATATAGTTTAGGGAACTTTGAGGGTGTTCCTCGGTTGCAAGAGTTTAAACTGAAATCCAAAAGGTACTACCAACTAGCGACCTAGGTTTTATGACATGACCCTCTCATGCCCATAGCTATCTTAGCTAGGAATTTGGCACCAACATAGACTATTGACGTCAGGTTGATAGTACGTCATAAAAATTTGTCAAATCTTGTATGGAGCTTTTTTATGCACCAAAGCCGACCCCATTCTGATGGAAGAAGGCTTGAATGACGATGATGAATAGAGAAAGTATGACTTAAACAACTAGTACATAACAATTGAGGCAAAATAATAACCATGTTCAATAACTACAAAACTAGAAACATCTGTCCAGATTATTGTTACAATGAAGACAATAAAGCCTTTATTTTAATCCATACAAAGTGCAACAGATATCTGCCAAAATTAAGAAATTGCCTTTATACCATAGAAAATTTCTCTAGTGGGGATGTATAATTGATTCAAAGTTGCTGGGTATCAGCTTAACCCCGATGGTATCACATTAAAAAAGAAGTTTGCATGAAGCCCTTTTATGTTTAAAACTTGCTAATGTGTTGCAGTAGATAGGTTTAGCTCATTGTCTCCATCTTTCGTTAAGGCCTAAATATTGCACATAGGGAGTGTTTGGATGGACTCGGCATGAATGTAAGAAAATGGTCTCCACCTCAGACTACTTTCACACGTCCGGTGTTTGGCTCAACCTGGATGTGGGAACAAGAAGTGGTGTCATAATTACTTCCCACTTTTTGTCTCCTGGATGTCGGGTACAAAAAGAGGCCAATATATTCCCATTTTGGCAAATGTAGACGAATTGGCCAGCTACTATTTTTTATCTACTTAATAAAATAGTTATTTAATTATAATTAGTCAATTATTTAGATAATTAATTAATAAAATAGTTGGTGATATTAATTATTGATGTACTAATATTATTTAACACATTATAATTACTTAATAAAGCATTTATTTAATTATAATTACATAATTTATTTAGATATGAATTAATAAAACAAATGGTTATATTAATTATTGAACTACTAATATTATTTCATACATTATAATTACTTAATAAAATAGTTATTTAATTATAAATACTTAATTATTTAGATAATTAATTACCAAAATAGTTGGAGAGATTAATTATTAAACTACTAGTATTATTTAATACATTATAATTACTTAATAAAATAGTTAGTGATATAAATTGTTAATACTTAAATTAAAACAAGGTAAATAATTAGTATTAGTAAATAATTAACAATTTAGTTAGATATTTAATTAGCTGTTGTTATTATTACAATTAACTTTTTTATTTTTCCACCACCTTCGTATTTAACATCCAAACACGAAAATGTAAATTTGTCGATTTCAAAGGTACAAAATATTATGTATCTAAACATTGAAAGTCGGTTTCATGAGACAAGAACTAGCATGAAACCCAAAAACATACGTATTTCACTTCCAGCAGACAAAAATTCACTTTCACACTTCCTGCTAATTATACTGATTCAAACAAACCCATAATCTATACTACTATATAATGAGAAAGCTTCACCATTAAACTTTTTTTCCAAATATAGCCTTGCATATATTTACTAATTAAAATTGTTTATTACAGTTAATAGTGTAGTACACCGCTTCGATAGGCGACTGACTTCATAATATGCTAGCGCCGAGTCAGATCGGTCGGGAACTTAGATGGCCATCCGACTCGATCGCTGAGCTTGGTAAACGATAACACCTTGCGGCATCGATCAAATCGATTTAGACGGATGTTACGAGAATCGATCCAACTAATGGAACGACTTCTGTTGGAGTAAGTCCTAGATGCAGCGGGCTGCGTCTCGGCGAGTGAGCTCTATATAAGAGTCCCTTCGACGGGACCGGACCGCTGTATGGTTTTCTTAGAGCTTTTGCCGCTGGATTTTGATGAAGTAATTTCGCACCATTTTTCTGGATGCAATCTACAAATTTCGAAGCAAGAAAAAAAGGACTCCTAACAAAGTATTGGTGCCATTGCAGGAGCTCGCGTAACTAAAGCTTGAACATTGAGAAGCGCTTCGACGGTCGGCACGATCAAAAAACTTGGTGGGAGATTCGGCCCTTCTTTTCTACTGTCCCGCAAACGAATTTTCTTTGCCTCGAATTCATTCAAATCGACGATGCCAAGTTAAATGCATGTCAATCCACTAAGGTCAAGAACTCGGAAAAAACGTATCGATTTAGAGTAATCTACTCTGAAAATACAAGTTTCTCACATAAACGAGAAAATTTAAGGTTCTAGTAAAAAGATAGACTATTTCACGTGCTGCAAAATAATATGAAACGTCGATCGTGGGTTATGATGCCTCGGGCAATTTGGTGCCTACGGGACGCTAAATCGGGAGTACGACTTTGGGAAAAATGAATCGTTGCATGAGTTGGAAGAAATGATAATGTCGTTCGATACTGTCCGCGCTATACAAATCTGTTGCATATATATTGAACTGTTCACGCATTGGCATAGTCATGGACAGCTTGTGCACAAGTTCGTTTTTCTCGAAACGGTATCCGGGACATCGGAACCAATTCGTCCTAGGGGGAATAATTTATCGTGCTTTGGCGCGAGGCATGCGGGACCTTCAGTAAGGCTTGCAACCTAGGCTGAAAGGGTAGCGTCGCATGCAAATTTCGATTAAGTCCCAAGTGGTGTGTAACACCAATGACCACATAGAAGATAGTAGCATGCTCATCTATTGTCTTATGCAGGTATAATTACTATCTCTGTTTTATGCAGGGACGAGCACGACCGTGGTAAGAAATGTGATAAATTGTTATGTTTTACTGTATGCTTTATTACTCAAAGATGGCTATCGATATGAACTGAATTCATTTAGTTCTAAATAGAAAGACAACTCTAAAGCATGCCTACCTTAACAATCAGAGTCGGTTTAGACGAGCGGGTTCGTCTCGTCCACTTAGCAAGTGTGCTAATCTCCTTCCCCAAATTCTCCAGGTGCGACGGACGCTCTAAACTGAAGCTGAAGTGCGGAGAGGCGTTTTGAAGATCTTCCTATGCTGAAGTATTTTGAAGCCAATTCAATCGACGGCTTATGTATAAAGGGACGAATGTATGGAACGGCAAGTGTTAGTTCAGGCAGCTTGTCGAGTGTATTTTTTTCTGTTTTCAATCAATGTAGCCGCAACGGCATCCAATATAATTACGACTTGCACTTCGTTGCAAGCTATGAATGAAAAGCAAATTTCTATCTTCCTATACTGCGTCTTATATTCTGATGTGATTTGTGAAGTTTCAACTTGGCGTATTAATATGAAAATCAACGTAACGTTCTTGCCTTGTACGAGTGCAATTTTAGACTCGTACGGCATCATGCCTTAGCGAGGACGATCGAATCGGCAAAATAACACCGGGGACGAACGGTTTGTCGACTCGGGACGTGACAAATAGGGGGAGGTAGGTAATTACAAAAATTGTCCTTTGGTCTTCCCAAATATTCTTACATATTAAATAATATATACATAATAATCTATAGTACAGTACTACTATATAATGAGAAAAGTTCAGCTTCACCGTAAAAAATTTCTTTCCAAATATACCCTTGCATATATTTACTAATTGAAATTGTTTATTAAAGTTAATAGGGAGAGCTAGGTAATTACAGAAACTGTCCTTTGGTCTTCTCAACTATTCTTATGTATTAAATAATATATTCATAACAATATAATAACAAATTTAGAATATATAAGGGACTGTCTTTTAGTTTTCCTAAGTAATCTTAATAAAGATTAGAATAATTACAAAAGTTATCTTTTAGTATTCCTAATAATAATCTATAAAATACGTGCAATGCACGTGCATATATACTAGTAGCATATAGAAGAAAAATACTCTAGCTGGTGAATGAGAGCCTTACTTGGTAAATACAATAAGGATTGACACTTGCCCTCAAATAGGATGCAGGCTAGAATCCAAGCAACAACCTCACCACTAATGGGAGCCACGTGGCACTAGGACCCCTTTTAGTGTGTAATTGATCTAAAATTAACAATACTGCAGTTTGTTGATTTTATGATTAAATTGCATTTTCAACATTGTTCTGTTTTCCAGTTAATATTTTTCAAACTATTCTCAAAGTTTTAGTATTATACATTTCAAACAAAACTGTCAAACCTAGCCGGGATCATAGTTGCCGTATCGACTGATACCTATACAGAAATTGCTGAAACTATTGAAATCAACCAGTTCAAAACCACCAACTAAAAGCCCCTGAAAGTGCCAGTTAAGAAGAGGGTTCAATACCATGACTGAAAAAGCCCTGAAACTGCCAGTTAAGAAGGGAACCATGCTCGAAACGCTCAGAGACTTTGAATATAAATACATAACTTCACATGCAAAGTCTGCTATGTTGCACAGGCACCACAGGAAAATGGTGTCCGTATCCGTATTGTGTCCGTACCCATATCTGTATTCATGCAACATAGGTGACTACATTGTGCCTATTTGGCAATGTCTATAACCCTTATCCAAATTGTGTCATATCTGTATATATGTCAGTATAACATAGAAGGTCTGAAATGAAAACAAATAGGTTTTTGCTGCTTCGTTTTTGCTTCAGGCTGGAGACAGTTTTAAACCAGGGAATTTTCACTATCCAAAAGATAGCAGGTGACAAACTAGCCACGGGTGCAACAAAAAGAGAGAATTTATGACAGGTCAGAGAGAGAGAGAGAGATCTAAGATGTACACATCAACTGTCAGAAGGTTTCTTCCGCTATGCATATCATACAAAACTAAAATGGAAAGGATTTGGTTGACACCTGTATCATAGCGACTGACAGGTATTAAGCTTTCTGTGCAGATAAGATTATGGATCCATTGACGTTGGCTGCAAGATAGCACCATGGCAACGAGAGTTCAAACTGCTAGCTTCCACCAATCCCCTCCTATTTAATGTAAAGCTAACAAACAGACCTATAAAATGGTCTGTTGTTATATTACTTGCATTATTTTCAATCAATTGCATTTATAAGTTCATAACCCAATGAGAATACTCTGTTTCTGTTCTTTTGCCATGATTTTACATGCTTTACAAACATTATAAGCTCTGAAACTCTAAATAAATCTGCCAAAAACAATTTGGATTCTCAACCCTAGCCTAATGTTAACCACCAATTATAGACGAAATAAGCTACGTATGTGGACTCTGATGGAGAAAAGGGCATTAACAAACTTACAGAGAAACAAAATCAAATTTCAACTACAGTAGTAGAACATAATAAGATGACAATCTGGCACGCTACATGCCTCAAGCTGCAATTAAGATCATGCAGCATGTATCATTTTGTAACAAATTGATATTTTACTAAAAGGCATAAACTTTTGCTAGGAGTACAGCAAGAGAAACTTTACTGCTTAATACCAAACAAAATATAAAGGGAACAATTAGTAATAAAAGATCCATAAATGGGGATTATAAAAGCAAGGAATATCATACAGAATGTTGGAAGACTCGAACCAGATATACTCATGGAAAGTTCCTTCACAAACTCTACCCAAGTGTACTTAGTGAACCATGCATTTCTTTCAATGGTTCATAAATAGTTGAGCAGTCATTAGCTCTCATTTATATCAATCTGATACAGTATGGTAGACTTCTAACAAATAAATAAGTGCTGATTCTCTCTCTTAAAAAAAGTATGATGTAGAAGTTTTACATTGTGTAATTCCTTCAAATAATACTGATCTGTAACATGCTGAAAAACAACAAAAAGATCTATTTTAGCCCATCATCCAGCAGATGAAACTATTATGCAACATTCTCACCTCCTGATCCATCTGCAACTGAGCTTCCTGTAAGGTGCAATCAAAGTTGTCCAACAAATTTTTATTTTTGTTGAAGTACTCATATAGTTGAACCTGCAATTCAGTATAAAAACATTATAAAAAAAATAAGTTAAAATGATAAGTAAAGGATGGATCTCATAGCTAAGAAATCAAGAGACATGCCTTTGCCTTCTCTAGCTGTAGAAGTGTGCAAACCTTGCTGTAAAGCTCACCTACTGAAGCCTGAATCATATATAAATATAAGTCGGTATCTGCATCATTTACGTCAATTCCCCAAATATTGACTGATAAAACTTCACAAACTAAATACTAAGAAAAATATGAGGAACTTGAACTGGCAATACGAGGTCCCACCTACCACTAAAGTCCCAATCATATCTTAAACCTCCACTGTGAATCAATTCCACATTATTGGCTGATATAACTTAATGATTCAAATGCTAAGAAAATTATGAGGAACTTGCACTGATCCTCCGAGTTTCATGTAACCACTAATCTCCCTAACAAATCTCAAATCTACCTAAACTTTGACGACAAGCATCTACATAGAGTGGATCGGGGATAGATCACAAGGATATCTCTCTCCAACACCCACTGTTCTCTCTCATCCTCTCCTCTCCTCTTCAGAACTCTAGCATAGAAGCCTATGAGAATGCTGAAGATATCCAGCAGGTAACTCAATCTGGAAAGCTCAGTTCAGAAAGCAAGCTTTGATAGAGCAGGATCACCGTCAGCGACTATGTGCACACTACTACTGCTGTGGTACCTATAAAGTTAGTACCTTTTGACTGATCCTAATAAGCACTCTATAAGGTACCTTTCAACTGATCCTACAGTTGGAGTCTTTATAGGTACTACATGTTGGAAACTTAGAAATTTAGTACCACTATGCTACAGTCAGAAATTTCTTGAGTGTTGTCAACAAGAAGAATGAAAAAATATATAGTACCTTGCGGCTGATCCTAATAATTCTCTGGGAGTAATCTCTTGCATCAATTAATTGAAGGCACAAGGGATAAACTTCAACAGAAAAACTTTTGGCAATAACACCCTCAGAAATTAGCCTTCTAGGTAGTTCAGGTCCCCCTTTATACCTGAAAAAATAAACTACTCAGAACTGCAGAAACAACAAAAAGTTGGAAACATCAAAAGCTTCTTAGGCTTAATTTATGTGCAACATAACCAAGGTTCACAATATCAGTATCGGAATCGGACCCTCTTCCTATGAGTATCAGGATCGCCGGTATGGTAGTATCGGCGGTTTCGCATCGGAGTATCGTATTTTTTGGTATCGGAAAACAAATAATTATTAATAAAAAAAATTTATACATTTAGGCATATTATAAGTGTTTTCTGTATTGTTTCTTAGTCGTTTTGAAAGTGAATGAAATAATACTCACACCTTATTGATTGGTTTACCTGCAATAAATAAGTTTTTCTTTATTTACATCTTTTACAACCTTACTAGGCTTTACACCGTTACTTTTTTCGTTCATTTTTTCTTTACTGAATTGACTGGGAAAGAGAACCTCAACGTCAGTATCGATCAATATCGGTAGCGGTAGGTATCGGATAAGGACATGCCAAACCGTATGGTCCGTATCGGCATCGACTGTATCATATGAGTATTGGCCGATACTGCAAACTATGAACTAACAGGATGTCTGCATGACTTTTAGCAAAACAACGAAGAGCAATCAGATACATGCAATAAGGAATGCAGTTTCAGTATGATATTTAGAGTATAAGAAAGATCAGCATGACATATGAAACAAACAAGGTACCTGCTTTACCTAACAATAAAAGTAAATAGTGCAAAAGTGATGCAACATCTAAACAACACTCTCGTACACTGATAACAAATCATTACGAAACACAGACTCAGTCATTAGAACTAGAAAATTATGTTAAAAGATAGAAGTAGGAAAGAAATTACAAAACGGATTAGGTACTACTCATGCAACTTCTAAAAAATATTCTTAATGCATCAATTGTTTGCAAAAAGTAAACCAAGAACCAAATATTCACTCAAATAACTTCCTAGCGTTAAAAGTACAGGTTCGAAAAAACGGACCACGAAGAAGTTGCAAACCGGTCTAGGTACTCCTCCAAAGAATATATCAGCTCAATTGAATAAAATATAGCACTACGTCCAAACACAAAATCAAATCTACCATATCTACTTGTTGAGATTCGGAAGGCATGAGAAAGTGGTTAACCATAATTTGGTGGATAGAAATAAATTGGTAAAACGCACTCGTAGTCTCCATAGATGAGTTTCTTCTTATTTATAATATAGAAAAAATACACAAATTGAAAGGCTATTGAGTATTGATTTAGTCTATAAATATAACATAAATCTTTGATAAGCTCAAAGTGACCCAGATAATCCATTAATTATAAAATAGACCTAAAAGATAACCAAAATTTTCACAAGTCACCCTCTAGAATATGTTGGAAACATGTGCAACTTGCAATAAGAAAAAGTTTTCTCAAGAAAATTACAAGAAATCTAGCACGGGTGGTGACATAGGTCGGAGATGTAGGAGGCTAGCATTGTAGGCATCATGGGATGAACTTGGAGGTGGTCGGTGCTGCATACGGCTTGGGGCCTTGGGCCGAAGTTGGAATTGGTCAACATTGGATGTTGTATGACGGGAAATAGAGGTAGACATATCTAGAGGCAACTTGGGACAGAATTGGAGGTTACTAATGTTGGAGGCAACTTGAGCTGGAGTCGGAGGTGATCGATGTTGCTAGCAACAAGGTCCAGAAATGGAGGCGACCAAAGGTGGAGGTATTCAAAGCGTTGGAGGTGGTAGCCAGAGTTGCAAGAAAAGCAACCATATTTTACTTTATATTCAACTCTGTCAAACTAATTTTTCTTCTATCTAAATGGTTTGTTTTATTTCTTCTTCACCCTCATCTTTTGCCTACAAACCAAAGAAGAATTATAGCAGCAACACCACATGGTGAAGAAACACAGGAAGTGGGACCATCTCCACCTCTCTTTTAGGATACAAATCTTGTCTTATTACTTATATTATATTGATATTCATAAGATAGTAGCGATAGATGATGGAGAAAGAAATGGTACCTAACCCTAATTCGTTGAAATATATAATAAATTGTAGGGAATAACCAACATATCTCCATAGGAGAACTTACTTGTAATTACTCAAGCATATAAATATGAGAAAAATTACTCTTAGTTTAGCAATAGATATATTAATCGTGAAATATACCAAAAACATACCAAATTATTCAACATACTTGAAGCAATATACTTGACACCTTGCACTATGCAATTGATCCTCATTTTCCTGAGGTATCTCCTCACCTTGTAACATAGATGGGTTGTTTGGTTCAAGTTTTAGAGGCTTGGGAATAGATTTTTGGATTCCTTATCCATGTTTGGTAAGTGTAGGAATGGGAATTGGGAAAGAATATTGGGGGGGAGGCATGTAGGACAGTAAAACCCAAGTCCCCCCTTGGAAATATTTTTACTTTCATGGAAATGTTGCTTGGGTGCATTAATTACAATTTTTTTACGATAATACCCTCAATGACACCAATTGAATTTAGATAATAATAACATAATGAAAGGATATTTATGGAAAACTAAACAAATTAAGATTCACATTCATGTCTGTACCAAATATGGGAATGAAAAAATTGAATTTTTTCGGCTACATATTCCCAACCTAACCAAACATGGGTATAGAAATGTGAATTCCTTTCTCATGAAAAAAGAATGGAAAGTTGGTTCCTAGGAATACAAAACTTTCATCCAAATGCCCCCACAAGGGTATCGTGATAAAAGTAGCATCAGACCTTTATAAATAATTCAAACTCCAAATCCTGTGTTATTTATCTCTGCTCCTTCTTCCCTTTACTGGTCATTATCTTTCCTTTATTCTTAATAACATATTCCTACAAAATATAAAACTATGACTATCTCAAGTTTTGTAAACTATGGTCTTCTAGCTCTTATTCTCTTATTACTCTAGTGTGCTTAACAAACCTCTAGCTTACTTGAACACACTAGAAGCCAGTATTATTAAGATCATAGTCCCAGGGATGCTACCTGGGCACAAGCCACGGGCTCAAAGACTCAAACAGAACATGGCACACACCTTCAACAAGCCCGGACTAGAGTCGTAAAACACATGCCTTCTCGCAAATCTCCAGGAGAACCTATGTTATGAGCTCCAGGTGCAAGGCTCTTTTTTTGCTCCTACATCAGTCACGAGACATCTTCTACTCCAACGGTGGCCTTCTAATCCAGCAAAAACGGCATCCTCTTATTTTTTCATCGTCTCTACAACTCCAACAAGATCCAGCAACAGGTATTCTACTATCTTGTGCTTCTTGGTCTTCTTCTACATTCTCCTCTTTTTTGCTTCTTCTCTTTTATGTTTCTTTTTACCTTTTTTTTTTGCTTCTGTATTCCACCTTCCATCTTCTTCTTCCCTTTTTTCGGCTTCGTCTGTTTTATCTTTGTTTATTCTTCAAATTTTCATCTGCTTCTTTCATTTTTCTTTTTTCTTTGTGTGCTCCTTTTTTTCCTTTTTTTCCTGCATGTTTCTTCTTCCTCCGCTTCTTCCTCATATTAAGGGTCTAGTCTCTTTGACGTCCATAAGACTTATAACTAGGACAAGTCCGATTAGAATCTCTTTTATGTTTCTTTTTACCTTTTTTTTTGCTTCTGTATTCCACCTTCCATCTTCTTCTTCCCTTTTTTCGGCTTCGTCTGTTTTCTCTTTTTTATTCTTCAAATTTTCATCTGCTTCTTTCATTTTTCTTTTTTCTTTGTGTGCTCCTTTTTTCCTTTTTTTCCTGCATGTTTCTTCTTCCTCCGCTTCTTCCTCATATTAAGGGTCTAGTCTCTTTGACGTCCATAAGACTTATAACTAGGACAAGTCCGATTAGAATCAGGATTATGCCAAACCTGTTGAAGAACACAACCAAACCATGGGTTGTAAAGTGGTTGGGTTTGGTCCAAGTTTTGGGTTAAATTGGCTTAAAGTGAGTTAAGCCTAAATCACTTTAATGGTCAGATCACACCAGGTTTGGGCCTGGAGATATCTTGTTCATTTTAAAAGTTTGGCTTGAACCATTTTAAAAAGGTTAGTTTTAACCTTTTAGCCAAATTTAACCATGTCAACCTTTCCAGAAGTATAAATTTGCTAAAACATCAATTACTAAGGGTCCGTTTGGTTGTGATTTTAAACATTACTTCTAAAGTACAAATGCTATAGTAAAATACAAAAAGACGTTGGGCTGCCGAACACTCTGAATGTACTCTCCAAAAAAAATTCTCAAAGCCAATTTTTAAACTTCACTTTCGGATAAGAGCCAGAACATGTTTTCTCAAAGTTTTTTTTCCCGAAATTTGCAAGCCCCACCCCTCACCCCCCCCCCCCCCCCCAAACTCTCTCGCTCCTCATTCTCTCCTTCCAGTTGCTTCTTCTTCACCCTCAGGAACACGAACCCCAACCAGCTTGAAGAAGGCCACAATGTTGGTCGCGGGAACAAAGGAGAGGAAAGGCGGGTGACCCTTAGGGTCTGGGCAGATGTGAACTGAAGCTCCTCCTTCGTGATCTGCGCCATGCGGCATCCTTCTCCACAGCGAGTAACCTGAGCAGACCCGGACGATGAAGGCGGATCCCCTCAAAGTCGTCGGTGACCTACTCGTGGTCGTCCATACATAGATTCAGTAACATCGGTAGATCTGAGCTCGAGGACGATGGAGGTGGATCCAGGCTCGTCGACGTGTTGTCCACCGACAAAGCCGGACTTAAGCTCGAGGGCGGTGCCATGGCGAAACGACTGAGGTTGACATCAACATGTTGTCCACCGATGTGCTTCATCCGCAATTCTTCGTCAACGGCGACGTCAACTTGTGGGAGGTGGTCCGATCGACGCAAAAGACGGTAGCGTGCCAGAGGAGGTCTAAAGGATCTCTGATGTTAGGTTAAGGTGGAGCTTCCGAGGAAGAGCAGCAGCTTCGGAAGGATTGGCCAAGACTCGGGATTGGTATCACATTGTCGAATACAAAATTAATTATGGACACAGGACATTCATAATTATTTTATAAAATTTTATTAAAAAAATATTTTCTGAAAAAAATTTACTAAACAGAATTTTTACTTTTGTTTCACAAAATCATTTTTCAGATGAAAGTAACCAAACGCAAAATTAGAATTTCATACTACTCAAAAAATAACTTTATAACTTTCAGAAAACTGTTTTTAGAAAGAAATTTCAAAAAACCTATCCAAACGGACCCTAAGATTCTTAACTATTGTTTATCGAAAGGGTTAACTTCTAAGACTCTTAAGTCTTAAATATTAATTGCTAAGCCACCGCATTGATATCTTGTGTAAACCTACTGTAGCTACCATTACAATTTATTTATTGAAGTTCACAATACATAGAGCATTAAAGAATTCATAAAATCATGTCAAACTATAACATTTTATTTTATTTATAGAAAAAATTAAGCGCCAAAACTCGTCAGGCTGATCTGAAACTGCCATAGCAACCAATACAAGGTCTTGTATAGGGTCGGTTATCGAGACTGGTAGTGAGAAACCTTGTTTGAAACCATGGTTTAAAGTATCGGCCGATACCGATCCGATACGGCCGATACCGATACAGTTTGGCATGTTCCGATCCGATACCGACCGATACCAAATATTGACCGATACCGACATTGGGGGTCTTTGTTCCGGTCAATTCGGCAAAACCAATCGGTAAGGGTGACTACTATTTCATATAATTTCAAAACTACTAAGAAATAACGCTGAAATACTTAAAATTATGCCTAAATGTATAAAATATATGTTTTTAAATGTAAATAATTTATTAATAATTATTTGTTTTCCGATACCAAAGTCCGATACTCCGATACGATACCGCCGATACTACCGATATCGCCGATACCAATACTCATAGGAATAGTCCGATACCGATATTGTGAACCTTATTTGAAACCTATTGAAGCCTTGTGAGACAAGTCAATTCCACATTTCCACTAAAACCACTCTTGCTAATATAATTAAAGATAGGTTTTTCATGTAACTGCGTCCACCTTGAGGTTTTTATCATGCATGTAAGATGCAAAATTTTACACCCACAACTTTGCTACAAACTTTACATAGTCATATTGACATGAAGCTTACAACCATGAAAAATATACACTAAATCTTCACCAGCTGTCTATTTTTTTCCAGTGGTATAGTACTAGGACTTTAAATTACCAATTTTAGTGACAAGTCGTGCTTCTTATCTCGACCTAATTGACAACTTCATTATTAAAACACAAAACCACCACGAGTTTGAATCAAGAAGGAACTGATTCAAGTATGAGTAGAAATATAAACCACACAAAATCTAGTGAATTCAGGATACATCCATTCTCAAAACTGACACACTAGGTATTCCTTTGAGCCAGGCATGACACTAGTAGCAAATATACCTTAAAATGAGAAAAGAAACAAATTTCAGCACCCATCTAGGTTTCAACACTTCTTAGGTTAAGCCGCAGGATATAACTTATTCAACTAGAAAACATCAAAGAGTTGGATATTTCAAAGGTGCAAAGGCCATATGAAAGAAAAAAAAACAATCCTACACAATCCCTTGTCCAAGATTCCCATCTCACAGCAACCACCACTGCCTCATTTCATCGCCACCCCAATCCTCTCGAAACAATACTAAACATCTTTCTCATACAATTGTCAGCTGCCTCTAATCGTATTGCTTGCCCTCTCTTTTCCTAACCTAGTTATCATTTCTCTCTCTTCACTGTATTAACCAAATGTTCTATTCTTGCAGACCCAAAAGCCTTCAGAACTAAGGACATCATGTCCACCATCTCGTCAAAAATCCCTTGCAGCAGAACCCTAGTAACATTGACCTAAAGAACGCTAATTAAACAGTAGGTAAATGGGTATTGAGAATGCCATCTTGTTGAGGATAGGTATAGTAAGATTTTGAGATTGACGGATTTCCCAAGCCGACCCACCATTACTGAACAGCTTGACCTAATTATTTAACGAGTTGCGTGGATCATAATTGTGTTACTAATCCAGTCAGGTTTGAGTATAGTAATCTGCATAGTTGTCAGATGCGAAACACGCACGTAGGCGCTAAGGTCTGCTGGTGGGGGAGGAAGAGGAAGAGGTTACTGGCAGTATGGAGAGTTAAGGCGGTTGACAGTGAGTGGCAGTTTGGAAAAGGTGATCCTTCTTTGTAGAGATCTCGAATTTGGCGATAAGTTACCATCGTCTTTTTCTGTGAGAGGAAAATCGAGTTTGTAACCCCCTCCCTCCCCACCCACCCACACCCACCCCCACCCCCTCTTTCCAATTATGAGAATGAGTCAGGTTTTGGGGCTTTTTCTTCAATACAAAAAAAAAAAATCAAACTGAGCAGAATAAGCTAAGGCATGTGTCTACACACCTCATTACCTCACCCTAGGGTCGCGCCTAGACGTCGCTTCTGATGTCTAA
This sequence comes from Iris pallida, assembly GCA_029216955.1. Taxonomy (NCBI): domain Eukaryota; kingdom Viridiplantae; phylum Streptophyta; class Magnoliopsida; order Asparagales; family Iridaceae; genus Iris; species Iris pallida. Next base: position 27,969,826 of record JANAVB010028000.1, on the reverse strand, counting down.
GAAGCTCTTGTTGAAGCGATGCGCAAAGCTGTGCCTCTCTGCTCCTTGAGCCTAGGCGTGCTTTTGGTAACTATAAATCAGAATGATTAATGAACAAGGAAGATATGGGTTGTTGAAGGTCTCAACTGGAGAAGCTAACAAGATCCAACATTTCACCCCTGTAGTTCAACATCTCAGTCTCACCAAATATGTAAATGAGTCAATAAAGCTCATACAGGAAATCTCGACTACTACACCGACCAAATTATCCATGTTGTTCAACTAATATATGGAATAGAGTTTTACTGAAGTGTTCCACAAGTTATCAAGAGCAGATATGTCCAAAGTGGCAAAATAATTTGACCCGGAAGAAAGATGAACCTAATGGCATTTTGTAGAAGTTCCAAGCAGATTACATCAAACAAGTCAAAAATTTAAGATGTGTGTTACATAGAATAAGAGCTCTAGCTTGAGCCCAACAATCATAAAGTGCAGATCTTAGAAATCAACTGAAAAGGAAAATGGGAGAGCCAATAGCAATTCCTATTGTTAAATGTTCAGGTAGAAGAGAAATTGAACTCACAACTGACGACACACATGACCATTCATACGAAAAGTTTCAAAAGAACATAGTTGCGAGAAAATGGCATACCATTCATGAAGTTTCTTCCAAACCTCTTGAGAAACCAAATTATAGTCTTCTCCTTCTTGCAGGTTCCTCCGAAGATCTAAGTCATTACCTTCTCCACTTGTTTTATAAGAGATCAGATCAGTATTATCAATTTTTCCAGGCCTGCACAGAACGTGTGGGAGACCATTATTTGAGTGCCTAAGAGATGTAAAATCCCTGTCGGTGTCATCCAGCCCAACATAATCTTGCCAGTCCCTCCACCATCTGCACTAACAAAAGACACATTTTAGATAAAACAATTTAGGCACAACTCTCAAGCCCTCAAGATCAACTGGCCACTCAAACGAACAACAGTCTTGAAGAGTAATGTTACTTGTTTGTGAATGAAACATTGAGAACAGATTCGGAACAAAATATCACACAAATGAAATACAGATATAGCATCAGAATTCGCAAAAGAAAGTATAGCAGACTTTTCATGTGGACATTGAACTCTAAGTTGTCATGGTTGACGCCTATGCGCGCTAGGCGGCCTAGGCGTGCAGGTATGGAAAAGGTCGCCTCAACCCACGGAGAAAAAGTCCTTTGCGGGCGACGGGCGCCTAGGCGCACCTAGGCGGGCGCTTGGAGGCGACCAGAGGAAGTCCACAGGCGTGCCTAGCTATGTTGTATTGGGCGCTAGGCGAGGCGAGGCGACAGCCTACCCGCCTCGCCTAGGCGCGCCTAGGCGTCCGCCCAGGTCATAGATGATTATATACAGGAAAAAAAATGCAATATAGCAGACAGTGCAGTTATGTACTTATGTATAATTTATATACTTGTAAAAGTATAAAGATATTAAGCAGCAACAATATAACAATATAAAGAACAATTGATTTGTCAAGAATAGTTGATAACTAATATACACAATTAACATTAACATCAACAGTTGATAAATTTGTATGTACTTATAACAATATAAGATATTACGACGCCTTCTCCGCCTTTCACTTCCCCTGGTCGACCCTAGGCGTCCGCCTAGGCGCCCATCGCCAGACACGGAGATAATTTCTCCCAGTCGAGGCGCCCTCCCCTCAACCTAGACGCCTAGGCGCGCCTAGGCGTCGCCTGTAACAACATAGGTACCTAGGCAGTCGTGAGTTTATCGGGCTTTAGGGTTTTTTGCAGGACCCGATAAGATGCTACGCCTAAAAGAGGCTGGACCCGATAATATGCTGCAGGAAAAAAAAAACACAGAGGCGGGTGCTCCAACTCGACCAAAAAGAAAAAGAGAGAGAGCCACAGACCACTCGACCACGTATTCTCCTTCAAAACTGCAACTGCTGCCTATTGCTACTGCTGCCTACTGCTATTGCTGCCTGGTGCTGCAACTGTTGCCTACCGCTACTGCTGCCTGGTGCTGCAACTGCAGAAAAAATTTGCATAAAATTCTGGACGGGCGCCTAGGCGAGGCGGGCCTACTGTCGCCTCGCCTAGCCTAGCGCCCAATACAACATAGAGAACTAGAGATGTTAAAAAGGAAAAGATACATTGAATTACATTCCTTACGAAGAGAGGAAGATGATAAAAGTTTTGTTGGTAATCATTCACGCTGCCATAAGTTATGCATTGCGTTTTTGCACACACGAACTCGTCATCGTCGTCATTATATAAACCTTATCTGTATAGTCAAAATAGGATCAGGCGGAGCACAACTCTAACTTAGAACGCTCTATTAAAATATTGAATTATCCTATTACCAGTTGTAAACCATCTTAATTAGTGGGCAAATTATTGGTCAAGAGAGGCTTGCATGAAACTAGAATGTCATTAGCTATGTTGTACGGACATGGTAAAATGATGTCCGTATCTCTATCGTGTTTGTCCTCGTGAACATAGCTAGATGCCTTTGTACCTATTTGAAAATGTTTGCATCTCGTATCCATATTGTGTCCATGTCCGTACTCGTGCAACATAGCTCATTAGCAAGTAATGATGCTTACTTATTGGCCATGCGGTTTAAGCTTATTCAACAAGGAGCAACCCTATGAAAAATCTAAATAAGAAAGAGTCTATAAGAAGAAAGCTGATAAAATTTATAAAGGAAATTCCAGTCCTTAAGCACAATATAAGACAAAGAGCAAATGGTAAACACGTTACAGACATGAACTTATAAGACAAAAGCAAGTTATTCACAACTAGGGCAGATACGATCTGGGTGTATGAGAAGCTAAAAGATAGGTCTCTTTTTTTTCAAATTTATACTTGAACATGCATACATAGCACCTATAAGTGGACATAGCACCTATAAGTGGACAGTTGGTACAATTATCTAAACAATCACTACTACTGACAAGTATATATAGGTGTATACAGGTAAACATCATCAATAGAGAAATAAGATAATGTCCCGGATTTACATACTAATTGCAAAATCTACATATGCATACAAAATAGGATATGGGATAGCATTTATTTTCACATTGTGGCTCAATATATTATTTAGATTATGCAAGTCCCTATATCAAATTGTATAATATACCTCTACGTCCACACTCTATATAGTCTAGAGGGGCATGGAGGGTTGACAATAAAGTCGACAAGAAATCATGAGATTCCAGACAAGACGATTCTCGTCCAGAAACAAATTCCAAGATGCCTCTTAACAATTAATTATGACCAAACCCATCATCTTGGTTAGAAATGAATTCCAATTATACTCTTATCTACAGCTACAGCCAAGGCAGGTGGGGGAAGGGAGGGAAAAGGTCAAGAACTAACACAAACTCAGCCCTAAGTGTCATTGGCATAGAAATAAAAGAGGAGTGTTGTTGGCTTTTTTTATGAGTGCATTATGGCGACTCCAACCGGTCAAACCAACACCTCGCTTGATCATGATCGTAAGACAGATGAGGAGGGGAGAACAACTATTGTTGTGTTATGATCCGGACCTTCAATATACTGACACGCTCGTGTGTGATCTAGAGCTAAAAGGAGGCAGCTAGAAATGCTAGTGAGAACCGACTGAGGCACCTAACTCACAAGCATTGTGTCATCACAGGGGTCAGGAGCAACCTCAATAGAAGGTGCAATCTCTTGGTGCTAAGTGCTAACTACTAGCCTATACAAAGAAGCTAAGAATATTGGGTCATCACCAAAGCTCAATTTAAAGGGGCAGAAAGCAAAGGGATAGCTCAGTACCTATCACCAACTGCTTGCAATCACTAGTGGAGATCCTGCGTGTCGACTGTTGGGTTGTATCACGCGTTCAGTTGAGTGCGATTCACGAGTTTGGTGACGATATAAAGATAGTTTTATAGAAAGTGTAAATTTTGGGGGCAAGAAGAACATGCGAAATTTAAAAGGAACTTGGCATGCATACAATAAAATTTGTAGGTCCAAATATTATCAAAATACCAACAACAAAAATCTCCATGCATCATTGATACGAACAAATCAAAGTCCACATTCATCATCGAACGAAGCAACTTCAAACTGATTATACGCGCATACGGATTGGAAGAAGAATGACATTATATTGAAGATCAATAAGAAGTTATTAAAAAGAAAACGACAGACGAATCCGAATCACCTGGCGGAGACGACGAAGAACAGATCCCCGTCCCTGAGATTGGAATCGGCGGCCCTCGTCAATTCCAAGACGGTCTCCCTCTCCTCTTCCGGAGTGCAGGCAAGAGAATTCTCCGCCGGGAAGAACACCTCCGTGCTCGGAATCGTCATCGATCGATTGCCAAAAATTCTTTTCCAATTGAGGAACAATCGAGAGAGATTTCGAAACCCTAGATCGCCGGAGTCGGGTCTGGAATTGGGACCAGAGAAAGAAAGAAAGAAAGAGGAGCGAATTGGGTGTTCTCCTCTTCAAGTTTATTGCGAGGGATCTATTAGATGCAGATGTGACTTGGAAAGAAAGGAAGGGATGGTAGTTGCTGTTTTTGGAATGGAGGTGGGTCATGGAATTTCTAGTATATATAATTAGTGTCTTTTGGGTCTCTACCTTGGCCATTTGACAATCCAACGCTAAAGCCTTCTTCTTCTTGTTTTATGTACTTCAATAGGCTTCTTTAAATTTCGTACCGGTAGATAATCGAATTTTTTTCAATAATATTAGGGTACGGCTATACGCACCCCACCATCTACTAAAAATGTCTCAACTAAAAAAAATATTTAAATTTTTATTCTCCCCTCGCCCTCTCCCTCCCCCTCTCACTCGTGGAGACGACCCCGACCCCGACCCCGACCACTCCTCCTCCCGACCCGCCTCCTCCTCCTCCGCCTCCCGACCTGCCTCCTCCTCCTCCCCCGCCTCCTCCTCCCGACCCTCCTCCTCTCCTCCTCCTCCTCCCGACCGCTCCTCCTCCTCCTCGTGGGTCGGAGGTCGCGGTCGGAGTGTCGGAGGAGGAGGAGGGGTCGGGGTCGGGGATCGGCGGTCGGCGGTCGGGGGAACTGGGGGGGAGCAGGGGGAGGGGGAGGGTAGAAAAAAATTCAAAAAAAAAAAATAATAATGAGGTGTGTTCAGTAGGTGGTGGGGTGCGTATAACCGCACCCTTAATATTATTCAATATTCAAGAAATACAACTCACTTTGGTTATAGAAACAAACATTAAATTAAGGTCAATTTGGTAATGGTCACTATAAGTTTGGTTACATTATATCATTTTCCAGTATTCTATACGACACCTTCGTCCGAGGCAATGAGGATTATTCTAGAGGCAGAGTGATGGCAACATTTCTAGTGAAGGAGCATATTCCTAGAGTGATCGAGAATTTTCTCGACGTATTTTCGTATGAGCTACAGGCATGTTGTCGGTTAGAGATATTGAGTTCTATATTTTGATACCAAGAGTAACTCTAGTTTCTAGTAAAGTTTACAAGATGTCCCCCGTCCGAGATGGACAAGCTATATCAGCACATTGAGAAGTTGAAGGCCGAGGATTCATCAGGCGTCGTGGATCTCCTTAGAGAGCACCAGTAGTATTGGTGAGCAAGAAGTATGGTTCATCGCCTTTATGCATCGATTATATATAACTAAACGCGATCGCTGTCAAGATATAGTATCACTTGTCAATGATTGATGACTTATTTGATCAACTGAATGGAGCTTGATTTTTCTCCAAGATTGATCTTCGATCTAGGTATCATCATGTGAGATTCTAGGAGTAAGACATACATACAGCTGCATTCAGATCGCGGTATAGGCATTGTTAGTTCTTGGTGATGTCGTTTGGACTAACCAATTGTTCAACAATATTTATGGATTTGATGATCATATATCTTTATGCCTTATTTGGATTAGTTTGTAGTTGTTCGTAGAAGATATTCTCGTCTATTCCCGCAGCAAGGTAGAGCATAGGGAGCATCTCTGGAAGGTCTTGCAGATTTTGAGATAGCACCATCTATATGAAAAGCTTAACAAGTGCAAGTTCTGGTTAGATCGTATTTTATTTTTGGGGTATATCATCTCCAAAGCAGGAGTATTCGTAGATCCAAGGAAGGTTGAGGCCATGGAGAGTTGTCTAGTTCCAAGGACAGTAGTGGATGTGTGTAATTTTATGGAGTTAGCAAGATATTATCAAAGGTTTGTGGCAGACTTGTCAAGATCTCAACACCCTTGGATGTGCGTAATTTTATGGGGTTAGAAAGATATTATCAAAGATTTGTGGCAGACTTGTCAAGATCTGAGCACCCTTGATGAGTTTGACGCGTAAGGTTTGATAGATAGAGTATCAGACTTCATTTAAGGAGCTGAAGAAAATATTGATTTCAGCATCGATTATGACACTTCTAGTGGGACCAGGAGGTTCATTGTTTATTATGATGTTTCAGGAAAAGGACTTTGATGTGTATTTATACAGGATGGGAGAATAATAGCTTATATATATAAGCATTCTTCAACATCATAAGAAGAACTATCTGATGCATGATTTGGAGTTAGCAGCAGTGGTATTTGTGCTCAAGTTGTGGAGGCATTATTCATATAGTAATTGGGTCGATAATTATATCGACCACAAGAGCCTAAAGTATGTCTTTATCCAGAAGGACTTGAACATGTGCCAGTGGAGATGGCTAGAGTTATTGAAGGATTATGATGTCGACCTCCAGTATCATTAGGATAAGACAAATTTTATAGCAGATGCTTTGAGATGAGAGCCAGCGTATTTGTCTTGACAACTTATAAGTATATCCAGGAGATGGATATTGAGGAGATTCTCTCATAGGACACTAGGATGATAGCTAGTTTGTAGATCCAATCTATTGTGGTTGAGAAAATCAAGGTAGCAGAGACGGAAGACCCGAAGATTTAGAGGCTTCGAACAGAGTGTGAATCAGGTCTCAGGAAGGAGTAGAGGATTCATGAGGATCGGATATTCATATTTGTGAGTCATCTATGTCTGTCCAGTAGAAATATTCGGTATGAGGTTATAGCTGAAACTCATAGTTCTTTATACTCCATCTATCCAGGGGTATGAAGATGTATCGGGATGTGAGGCAGTTTTTGTTGGCATGTGATGAAGAGAAAAATAGTGAGATTTAATTGTTGTTGTTTAGTGTGACAACAAGTTAAGAATGAAGAGCAAAGACCGACAAGGTTATTGCAATCGTTTTATATTTTAGAGTAAAAGTGGAAGCATATTATTATAGATATTATGATTGGTTTACCTAGATCCTAATCTGGTCGAGATATAGTCAGGGTCATAGTGGATCGGCTCACGAAGGTGGTACATTTTCTTTCCTTCAGAGTTGGATAATCTATAAAGCAGTTTACAGACATGTATATAAAATAAATAGTGAGGCAGTATAGTATTTTGGTGATATTGTATCAGATCGAGACACTCGATTCATCTCTCACATCTGGTTTATCTTGTACTAGAGTGTGGACACTGGATTGATGTTCAGTACAACTTATCATTCTCAGAGAGATGGACAATGAGAGTGTATCATTCATATTCTAGAGGAAATGTTACAATCTTATCCTTTAGATTTTGATAGGTCTTGAAAGGATCATCTTCATTTGGTAGAGTTCTTTTATAACAACAACTTTCAGAAGAGCATTCAGGTGGCTTCATTTGAAGCATTGTATGATAGAAAGTGTAAGTCACTCTTAGCATAGAATGATATGCAAGAGAGGAAGATGCTAGGACCAGAGATGCTAACACAGATAATAGAGATGGTCATATTGATCAGAGAGGGACCATGGCTTATGAAGGATCAGCATCGTTATTGTGCATATAACATCGGAGGTCATTTGAGTTCAATGTCGACAATAATGTATTTTTACAAATTTTGCCTACCCAAGGAGTTATCAGATTCGAAGTCAGTATAAAGGTTAGTCTGCGATACATTGGTCCATTCGATATTCTCAAGCGGATAGGAGATGTTGCATGTCATTTTAACATTCCCTTCGCTTCGTGAGGTACACAATGTGTTTTATGTATCTAAGTTGCATAAGTATGTTCAGGATCTGAGCCACATCATCGATCATTCAAAGTTGGTCGTCGGTACCAACTTGTACTATGAGAGAAGTCTGTATCTGTTTTGGACTTGAGAGATAAGGTACTCAAGAACAAGACTATTAGTCTTATCCATGTCGCTTGGAGTCATCACTTACCAAAAGAGTCGATGTGGGGAGCATGAGGACGATATCAGAGCAAGATACCCATATCTATTCGATTGTGAGGTATATTTCTTATTATGACTTCATATCTAAATTCCTATATTGATATCTAGATATGTGGTGTCACGTCACCCATAAATTCGGGCATGAGTCATGGGTACGTCTAGACTACACCGTAGTATCGGCGGTAGAATACTGTCCAAACCTCAATAAGTCCATTCAATAAAACCATACAGTTTATATATTCACCACTACTTCAAATTCCTTAGAATAAAATATGAACAACAAAAATATACACATTCACATCGCTAAAGAGCAGAAAATAAATGAATATAATAAATAATCTCAACGAGTTATAAGTGCTAATTTCTAAATCTAATGATCCAAGCCAAAAGTAATCTTCAAAAGAAAATAAATAACTAATATAGTTTCCGGAGACAAACCGGTCAAAGCTAGAATGTAATCTAAGATAACTAATCTTCTACAGATGGCAATTTTGTTAAGTTCGCCTCATGATCACCCTGTATGTCAAGATCAACATCTCTTGTAGTATGCTCAAGAATACCATAATAAGTGGGACATAAGTCTTCCAACTCATCGCCTAAAAATAGTTATCCAGTCAGAATTGAAAGAAGTACATACATGACAAGCTATTCAAAACATGATAGAAACTACAAAACATAAAATAGCATATGTGAAATAGAATAAGCAGATAAAATAACATCATGATATGACAAGTAGACAGAAACAGGTAACCATGAATGATCATGGTAAGTGACAACAAGAAGATGATAAAATAAACAACTGTATCTACCTAAGTGTTTTGAAATACCATATCGGTATGTGAACGACTAGGGGATAAATATGGCACATCGCACGTGAGATGTGCGACTGCTATCTGGCACGGTTAGACACGAGAGATGGAATGGGTAGTTCACACATTTACTAAGGTATTTTTCCGTCCGACTAGTACTCATAGATTTAAGACACGATATGAGAGAGAGAGAGCACAAAGATGACAATCACGAATATAGTAATCACGAAACACGATAGCATGCATAGAATCCATAATACTAACACGTGTAACAAGCGTGTCCAAAGTCAAAATATGCATATCTATAACATGTAATAGAGAAACCATCAGGAAAAGGTTAGTGTAATGTACTTGTCTGGGTCTTAGCTGGTGATACGGGTCAGGAACTGAGTCTGATTCACAAAAATCTATATTCAAAATTAACTAGATCAATAAAGAGGTTTGAAAGATAATATCAAACCTACTTATTCATGGTTAGGCTTCCTATGTTTATATACTTCTATCTCTCTCTCTCTCTCTATATATATATACATATATATATATATATATATATATATATATATATATATATATATATATATATATATATATATATATATATATATATACACACACACACCTCTATACCATATTCCATTAGGGTTCTAGGTTTGCCAAATACCCATTATTTATTCAATCCTTGAATTTACATTTCTATTAGGTTTCTAGACCATAACTACTATGTCTATTTGTTTGTATAGCGATCCCATAGAATTGTGTGTGTGTGTGGTCTATATATATATATATATATATATATATATATATATATATATATATATATATATATATATATATATATATATATATATATATATATATATATATATAACATATAATATATAGTATATTATATTATATATAATATAATATGTATATTATATATATAATATATATATATAGAGAGAGAGAGAGAGAATTGTGTGTGTGTGTGTGTGTGTATATATATATATATATATATATATATATATATATATATATATATATATATATTTAGAATTGTGTGTGTGTCTATATATATATATATATATATATATATATATATATATATATATATATATATATATATATATATATATATATATAGACACACACACAATTCTAAATATATATATATATATATATATATATATATATATATATATATATATATATATATATATATTATATATATATATATATATATATATATATATATATTGATGATACTACTCTATTCTTGTACAACTGCTACATGACACCTCAGTTAACACATATGGACCGGTAAGTATGTGATCTGCAGCCAGGTATCTTCCCCTAACACTACTGTCTATAAGATACTACATGCTACTATTTAGTTGACCCCCAATTACACAGGTTCAGCCTTGCATAGACACACTTATCTGTTATTAGCATTCCCAGATACAAGACTGCAACTTCAGTCTCTTATACATCAATTCTTCCTTAATACTCTGGTACACTGGACAAAGGAATGTTGTCTAGTGCATCACTTGCAACCCTGCATATGGATGGCCATACTAGTCTCTGCAGTTGATCATACAATTGCCAACCATATACCCTTGTCTCTATGTGTGAGACTCGTCTCACACTATCGGTTTTATATACGGATACGTATTTTGTAGTGTATTTCATACTTTATTGGTTTTTGGAATACTTTGAAATTTCTTTTCTAAATTATAGATTTTCTCCTTGACCAACATACCAACGGTGTACCGGTGTATACTGATGGCATACCGCCCGGACAAGTTTTCCACATTTTAGATATTTTTAATTTAAGATATTTTCGTGAATAGTGTTTCCGATATTTTCATGAATAATATTTTGGATATTTTAATGAATAGTGTTTAGATATTTTCATGAATAGTATAGATGTATCATATTATCCAATGGATACTTGATTTTCTTTGGATGGTTAGCATCGATTTAGATTGTGACATGGATCACAATCCAACGGTCACGATTAATTCCCTCTTCTATATATACCCTCTCACTTTATCTCTCATCTTTCTTTTTATTCTTTCTTCCATTCCTCTTCTCTTTCATTCCTCTTTCTCAAGCTTAGGATAGCTTGTCCTTGAGGCCTAGAGTGTGGTTTCGGAATCCCTCTTGGTGGTGGAGTAGAAGATTAGGCTTGGAGCTTAACCTAGGCAAGTATATCTTGCTCAAAAGTGATATGACCTTGCTTTATTTTTAGTTAGCATCTTTAATATGGAGCACTTTTGGTTTTGATCGATGGTATTGCGTAGATCTGAGTTTCTAGATAGTATTTTCGAGGATTTTAAGGTATTCATCTTTCAATTTTCAAAACCAATAAAAACTAGTGATTCCTAAATTCAATTCTATACGATTTTGACTTTTGAAAATCTGAATTTCGATTTAAAACAAAGTTTTTATGGCCGAAATAAGTTTTGGAGTTTTCAAAAATCAACTTTCTGTGACTGTTCAAAAAATCTGTTGAAAATTTACAGAAATCCATCGAAAAATTCGAACTTGCTCTAAAAAACTTGCTGTGACACTTTGAAAAATCCGTCGATAATCCGCCGGATGATCCGAATAGGCTGTTTTTGTCTATTTTTGTCCGTTTTTGTCCGTTTTTTGCTATTTTCTTCGATTGAAATGATGTCTCATCATGCTCTAGTGTTGTTGTATAATTAGAAAGTGATTGTACACCATATATATATGACACAGGCTTATGTTCAGGTATTGTTCTATTGTCCAGATTCTAGATAGTGGCTCGTTGTAGCGCACTCATGTACTGATTTTTCGATTGACTTCTAGATTGAGATTTGAATGTCTGATTGACTTCTAGATTGAGATTTGAATGCATGTTCTTTATTGACACCGTAGATTTTAACTTGTTATATGTCTAATATATTTACATATTGGCAATGGACAATCGAGTGTGAGTATTGTCCATTGTATCGCGTGTAGTGTGTATTGAGAACATTTGCCAGAGATATCTCGCAAATGACTTGTACCCATAACTCGTCATTATAGGACGATTCTTGAGTGTCCACGACTTGAGAATTGAAAATGAATCTTACAGGTAATTGACTAGTAAACTCATGTAGATCATTGGGAGGGGAGGATACTTCATGCTACCGTGACTTGGGTCGCTATGGGCCCCCACAGTGGCAGGGATAACCCCGATTGGCACGGGCCCCTAACCTCTATTGATTGAGTGTTGAAAGCACTATTGATATGTTTTTGAGTAGATATTTATCTACTATTGATATGTTTTGCGTAGATGTTTGTTTACTATTGATAGAGATTATTGGTTGTTTGTATTTCTTTTCTTTCTACCGTCGTCGCCCCTTGGCACCCGAGTTACTGCAGCGTTGGTGGTAGTGAAGTTCCTCAACTTGCATTCTAGTAATTAGGTTTGTAACAACCCTAGTTAGTTAATGACAGCAAGCCGTAGACATTGATTGCCCGTGCACTTTGGTTGTATGTTACTCTATATGCTCTTTGTGTCGGTGAGTGGCCAGAGGCTAATTCTGCTCAGAAAAAGATCTACAACCCCGGTCCTCGTTTGGTTTAAGGGTTGTGGCTCCAACTTTGAGTAGTTTCTAAGTCCCTTGTTGCTCATCAGTTTATTCTTCTCTAATGCTATATTCTTCTCTAATGCTATGTTGTTGTGCTGTTATTGGGCTTTGTCGTTCACCTCGAACTTTCCTTGTGGTACTTGCTATTTGGGGTCTGACCCCACTGCTTTTGCATGACCAGGTTTTATAGTTCATCTCGTAGATCTACCGTCTTCTTCTCCTGATGGTACGTACTCAGAGGACCGATACGGATTAGCGAGTGGGTTAACTTTATCTCCCACTCCATTTTTGTACTTTTATTTGGTGGTGTTTAGCCAAGGGCATGTATTAGTCCTTGTATCTGGGTTTTGTTCCCTCCGTCTCTAGACGACATGGATGTATATTCTGGATCACAACTAGTTGTACATTTATGTACGTTTTGTATATTCAGTTGATGTATCTTTCTATTATGTCAACTCTCACGATTATGTATGCATTTATGTATGGGACGCCTTACCCATCTCATATGTGATTTACTCTTTATTGCTTCTTGCGTTGTTTGGATTGAGATATGACCTGTCTGACCTTAGGAGTCGTCAGTGGCATGCTAGAATCCATCCACTTGTCTTCTAGACAACCGTGATCGTATCTTGGGGTCAGGGGCAGCCCGGGGGAGGGGCAAATGGGGCGTGGGTCCGGGGCACCAAGACCCAAGGGGCCCCAAATAATTTAGGAGTTAGTAATATATATTATATAATATTAATAGATAATAAAAGAGTTGGTAAAAGAAAAAAAATTGGCAATTACTTTTACAGTAGTGAAAGTTTGTCCCTTCCGATTCCAGAAAAGAAAATTTTCTTGTCTTCCAATTCCATAGACTAATTGATGGCCAACGATAAGTGTTCCTAGAAATTGTTATTTAATTCTCGCTTCCTTCTTTCTTCTACTTATAATTGAATCCCAAACTCCTATTTTTCTTTTAATTTGTCCTTCATGTCCTCTTCTACTGTCCATAATTTTTAAATCTACTTAGGGATTTGAAGTTAAGAATAGGATTTTACAATCTTTGAATTGACGTGAGTTATAGCTAAGACAACAACAACTACTCATTGAAACGATGACGCAAGTTCCGTTGAACAATCTCCAGATAATGAACTTGAGGTCTGAAATTCGAGTTTTAATGATGAACTTGATTGTTGGTGATGCTAATAGTGACAATAACTTTAACGATCTTGAGTTGCACTGATGAATTATTGAATTTTGAGTAAAGTGATTTTGAATTTTTGCATAACATACTTTGGAATGTTGTATTACGTAGTGGATTTTAATAAATATTAGTGATAGGATGATTTGGGGATTGTTGAATTTGGTATTTGGATTGATTTGAGGATTGTTGGATTTGGTATTTGGATTTGGATCATATGCGGGAACGAAATATTCACTACAAAGATGTCATTTTTATTGTTCTAATTAACCATTACGGAAAGCCAATTTGATAGTTACATTGATCTAATTTTTAGATGTTGTTTAGTCGAACTTGAGTTGGAATGAGTTATGGTGTTTGATTATTCAATTATATGAAAAATGGTACAAGAGTTTGTTTCTATGAATTTTTATTGATTTTATAGAATCTTTTATGATATTGTGTTTAAACGTGATCAAGACGCTTCTACTTAAATTTCTATGGTACTATTTTTTTTAAGAGAAACGATGTTTTAACGATACCGTAAATATAAAATATGCTCATGATAATAAAATAATAAATCTTCTCAAAAAAATTAACACTTTGTTTTCAATATATCCAAACAAGGGGGCATCACTTTCGATTTCGCCCTGGGCATTAGAATACTCCGGGCCGGCCCTGCTTGGGGTACTGGCGTACTCTGATATACGTAGCTGGATTTTTTTTGCCGCCGCTCTCTATTATTTTGGTTCTGGAGCGTGATACTATGCCCCAGTGTATTAGTACACTAAGGGTCCAATCATTTCCTCTGTTCAGGACACCAATTTACACATGAAACCTATATCTCCCAACCTACTACTATGCCTCTACTTCCTAATACACAGGTAAAGAACCCCCCTCTTGCCATTCCCTGTCATTGCAGACTCCTGCACACAAACAACAAGATACCCTACAGTATCAACAGTCTACTACACATATATTATATACCTGGATGCATAGAAGCTGCAGCCTTAGACAACCTACTGCACCACATATTAGCAAATTGTAATTATTGCAACTGGTGTGCACATGATTATGTACACTGTTACCCATGCTAAAACTCATCCATTCTTGCTGCAGTTTTCTCCCTGCCCACATGTAGTTCCCTCTAGTAGGAATTACCCTCTCGTCTCGCAACACACCATACTCTATGTTACCTACCCCAAATACCCGTGCACTGACATGCCCAACTAATACATCTTACTCCCAATGCTGTGGGTTGCAATAAACTCATGCACATTCCAATGTACCCTGACATATATGTAAGTGTCCAATATTGACGCAACCCACACATTGCTGCACATGTCGTTCCTAGTAGGGACTATTATCTCACGACCCTACATAGATACCCTTCAAGCTACATGGACACAGATATTTTGTTTCCTGTATTTACAATGCAAGGATCTGTCTAGATCAAAATATTCACACAGAAGATACATGGCCACCCTCTGTGGACACAGAGCACAGACCTTTCTCTAATACACATCAATCCCAAGTTGATACACTTAACTGTCTATTACCACACGCTGATACACATACTACACCCAGGTTGGTACATGTCAATCTAGCTCTCATTGTATTGCATAACATAAACTAAGCAACCTATCAAATTGACAATTATACTAGTTTATCACTTATCACATATGAACATATATTTGTATATGTCCTTATCCTCTATACAACCCTCGATAACATTCATATGACTAACTCATCATATCCATAGGTAATATCCAATACATTACTAAGTTTAGATGAATAAGACACCAGTTCAGAACTAAATGTAATCGACCCACCCAAACACTTGGTAGGCAACACCTCTGAACTTTGACACTTATAGGTTCCTGATAACTTATATTTCCTAATTAAACATAAAATATGTTAAGAGTCACCTATTAGTAATCATTATTTTAATTGAATTCTCCTTATGAACACACATGATAGGCATTAACCACACTTTTATTAATTGGGTATTTGTGATTCCTTCTCGTTCCTAATTAACAGAAACTTAAAGGTTGTAGGAAGATCAATGTTACCTATTGGATATTAACCTCCAATATATCCCAATGCAACCGACTGAAGACATGTAACCTGTTGCCTCCCACGAATCGATCCTTACTCCTACCCTAGGTTGTCGAGAAGTGTTCCGCGACTGCCTTGCAGTGGAAGGAAGGACATAGAAGGATTTAGGGTTTGGAGAATATAGGAGAAAGTTCAAAAATTCAATGTAGGGCAGTCGGTCGTTGATTCTACTCCCATATATATACTTAGTAACAGATAACATATTCAAAAATCAAAAGGATTAAGAATAATGTTTGAATTGGATTTAAAAAAGATTTGAAGAGTTTATTTTGCAAAACCCCTTTGTAAAGAAAGTTTGCATAAGATACTTCTTTATCAAATAAAATTATAGATTAATTATTTAGGAATTTAAATATTTATAGAAGTGATATTTTTGGATTTAAGGATTTACAAATCTATCCTCCTTAGAAAATTTTATCATCGAAATTTAAAGGTAGGTAAAGTAAAATATCTCCCGGTTGGAAAAGATAAGGGTATCGCTTGCGCATCTCATCTTCTCTTTCCCAGATAAACTCTCCTGGAGACTGATGCCTGTGAGACTCATCTCACGGTATCGGTATTTATATACGGATACGTATTTTGTGTTGTATTTAGTATTTTCTTGATTTTTAGAAGGCTCTGATTTTTTTTTCCCAAAATTGTATATATTTCTCATTGATCGGTATGCCGCCGATGTATGTTGTATATCAACGGTTGACATTCTCGTTGTATATCGACGGTTGACATTCTCATTGTACAGATTTATGAAATTGTCAGGTGACCCGTATTTTGACTTGTCTCTTTTGTTTTGGTTTAAAAACTTGACTTGGTTTAATTGGTTTGGTTCAACTTTGCAACGCTCCAGTCCCAAAATACTTGGGACTAAGTACGTGGACATGCCAGCTGTAAACCCTCATATTCTATTTTTTTATTATTCTAATTTTAAATATTATTTTTGTATATTTTTAATTACTAAACATTCTTGAAATTTATTGTGCGAGTTTCTAACTGGTAGATATCAATCTCAGTATTTACTACAAGTTATTTTACCAAATATATTGATAAATGATTTTTAGTATTGGAAATTTCTTAAAATTATTTGGAATTTTTGGCATTATAAAAATATATGTTTTTCCATATATAGAAATATAGATATATATAACCCCCTAAATATTTTAAGTAAGTTTATTACATTTTTATTATTATTTCTAATTTTATTGTATTCCCTAAGTATGACTAGCTCGTAATTAATTGGTGAGTTTTTGCTTATATATATATATATATAATAATAAATAGTAATTGCTACAATATAGGTAATGTTGTACAAGAGATGGTTATTAAAATAATTTTAGAAAATATTATTATTTTAGAAAAATTTTGGGATTTTATAAATTTATTTTTACTTGAGTATATGAATATATATAGTAGCAAATATATAAATACATAAATATATAGATATCTATATAGGTATCATTAGTAAAGAGGAAAAAAAAGAAGCAAAGCAAAGCCCATCCCCCACAGCCTGTTCCCACGAGAACAGTACCGCAGGGGCACCCCCCCAGCCCGAGCCCAAAGGCTCTCACATACAGTGTGTGTGTGTGTGTGTGTGTGTGTGTGTGTCTATATATATATATTTATATTTATATATATATATATATATATATATATATATATATATATATATATATATATATATATATATATATATATACACACACACACACACACACACACACACACACGTGAGCTTCACTTTGTTTAAAAAATAAAAATCTAAAACCCTAAAAATCCCCTACACCCTAGCCGGCCTCTCCTCTCTGCCTCACGCCCTCACAGCACCTTGTCGGAGCCCAGACAGTGCCGTCGACACCCCGAAATTCGGCCATACACAGTTTTCTCTGTTTTGATTCGCAACAAGGTACACCTCTTCGTCGACTAATTTTTTCACGCACGTTTACTATTTTTCGATTCTGCAAGTTGCGGTGTAGATCCTACCTAATCCTCTAGATGACGCACCATGTAGTTCCTTGAGTTATCAACCCAACAAGTTCGAAAATCGACTCAGAAAACCCGAAAAACTGTTTCTCTGACAGTTTCAGGACTGTTTCAACTACCCATGTTTAGCGATCATTTCCCGTCAACCGTGTCAACCTTTTCAAAAAATAATTTCAAACAGTCTTAGACAACATATAGGACTACAGAAGCCTTTTCACAGAAGTTGATTTCGACAACTGTGCGCCGAGAAATCAGGCTCCCAATATTGGCGAAAAACTATTTTCAAAACTGTTATATTTAGAAAAGCTTTCCTGATACGGCGTGTGCCCTGATAAATCGGGCGACGTGGTCGTACACTATACGCATCAAAAGGCGCGTATGGATTTTATCGACGTGTGGGAACAGACGGAACTCAATTTCGTTGCGTATGCACGATGAAATCAGCGCGTATCTGTCAAGATACCCCCGTATAGACACTTTGCAAACTAGCCCATAACTTTGTGCACGTTCGTCGTATCAAGACGAAACTCGTGCCAACAGGATCGAATTATTTTTTTTTGGTCCTGTACGCCAAGTTTGGTCCGAATCTGAGAAGGTTGATCGGAACGCCTTTTTGGTGGGCCCACGACCTGCTCTAACGGGCAAATTTGTGCATGGTCCGTCGAAATCCAACTTTTTACATATGGTTGGGTTCGTCTCCTCAAATCGGATCCGTAGACATGTAGTCTGATGACTTTAGAGATCATAGATACTGACATGCTTTTCGGTGCAAAATGGGTCCAACGGCGGACATCGTTTTGACCCAAAATTACGATTTTGCCCCTGTTCCAGAATTTGACTTTTGGACATACGTTTTTTAGACATATCTTTTATACCAAACACGTTCGTGATATTTGTTTCAGCATCCGGAGCTCTTTGTGGATTTTGACTTTCGTGCTGATAATTCTGACTGTTGGATTTTGCTACATCTCGCACCACCCTCAGGCAAGATACCTTGCCATTAGCTGTTTATTTTACTTTAGCTCATATTCATGCATTTATTCATTATTTATTTTTCTGTAAAATAAACTGTGCTACACTGTCATGATTAGATAGATTTTACTGTGTAGTTCTATTTTCCATACTTATTATTTTTTTGCAAATCAACCTTATATTTAAGGGACCACCCTTGTTGTGTTGCATTCATAGGCCTTGACACATTATGCCACGAAGTCACGAGTCACATATAGAACTCGGACATGCGTGATTGACTAGCCACCAGTACGTATAAACCGTACGATAGGGTTTAACCGTGGATAGTGTCTGCATGCTTAGTTTGACTTAGCGGTTAATAGAGGTTATGTGTTGTAGATACAACACAATAGGCACGGGGCGGGGAGGATAATTCCTTAGCTTACACTTCCCTTTTGTGATCCGGATGCTCCGCTAGAGATACGGTGTGAGATGACCCTTATTTTACTAACGGCTACTGACGTTCTTCGAAACGTCATGCTCTTACTGATTGGGCCTCTGGTGCCCCCAAGGGGGGACCTTGCCGATCCTATTTTAGCCAGGGCCCATGCGTTGGAGGATGTTCTTAAAACTGCATACACTTAGACTGGTTAGGCTACCTTATCCGTCAGGTATGAGTACTCTTGGTTTGGTACTTGTATCTGACAGTGGCTTGGAACAATAACTTGTCGCAGACTAGTTTGCCATATCTTGTCCTTGTTTGGTTGTAGGTGTGGCTCACTACTCCGATGAGAAGGTACTGAACCTTGTTGTGGTCCGGATACCATATTGGATTCATGACTTGGAAAGATACTTCGTCGTGGGTTAGTGTGCCATCTCCTATCCTTGTTTGGTTGGGGGGATGGTACACTGATTCAAGGGTGAGTATTGGACCATGTTATGATCCGATTGACTTATTATTGAGCAATATTTATTCAGATTATATGGCATGATATTATGTATCTTGTTACGTCCCTCTAAGGACCTGGTGATCTCTCCAGGTGTGTGCTTTTCATGATGTTTCGCAGGTGCTCTAGCCAAGATCACGGTCTTTCCTTTCTGTCGAGGAGGATTGCTCTTTGGATCATTCATAGCCATTTTATCTATCCATTTCTTATACATTTTCTTTTTATTTAAATTGTTGGTAGTGGATCTGTCTCCACCCAACATCTTGTACAATGATTATTTAAAGTTAATTTATGACATATCTTTTATTCTTTCATTTTGTGGATGAGATTAGATTACTATTGGTTTTACTGCATTTTTACAGCTTATGTATTCATACGAGGTTTCTATATATTGGAGTATACTTTGTATATATACAGCTGGTATGTCTACGTACTTAGTCCTAAAGTATTTTAGGACTGGGGCGTTACCCCAGCTGCTACATACGAAGTATACTGCAATATATGGAAACCTCATATGTATACGTAAGCTGTAAAATGCAGTAAACCAAGACAACTAAATCTTATCCACAGAAATAAAGAATAATAATATAATCACTATGAATTTATCATTTGTACAAGTACTTGGACGGAGACAAATCCACTACCAACTAATTTAAATGAAAAAAATATACAAAAAATTGATCGATAAAGATGGTAAGATGAACCAGGAGCAATCATCTTCGAAGAAAATGGAAGACCACGATCTGGGCTAGAGCACCTGTGAAGCATCATGAAAAGCACACACCTGAAGAGATAACCAGGTCCTCAGAGGGACGTAACAAGATATAAGAAAATACCAAGCCATATAAACTGTGACATATAATAGAGAGTAAAAGGGGATGCATGCAATAGGGTGCCTACCAGTTCTATAGTGATAATGCAGTTAAGAACAAACCTTCAATGCATGGACACTCTGGCTACAGGTACAGGAAACTCAGGTATGGTCCCACCAGGATACCAGGGACCTCAAAGCATAACATTCCTTGAGTGTCAGAGGCCAGCAGGATCAGGAATAGGAAAGTGCATACGTGGCCCATACGTTAAGGAACTGTTCTCCCCACCCAATGCCTAGTAGGGTTACATCCATGACTCATATGAACCTCTAGCAACTGCCAAGTCTAATAGCATACATATCTATTGGCAGTGACTCCTAACCGTTGTACGTCTCATACGTATCGGTGGCCGACCGACTACACGAGTACGTGTCCTACATGTGACTCACAACTCATGATAATCATGTGTCAAGGATGTATAAGATATACCAATATCTCATCATCAATGGATGGTCACTAAGCTAAGTCAATGCAAGAGAATAAAACAAAATCAAGTAAACGATCGATATAGTCGCTTTCATCCAAGTGTGACTTGGACGCACAATGATATAATACTAACAACAAATAAGTAATACTGAATATAAATAACTAAAGATAAGATAAAGTAAATCACAGAGTAAGGTGGTAAGGTATCTTGTCTGGCAGTACGGGAATAACAACTCCAAGCAATCAAACATCAAGAAAGCTCCGGATGCTGAAACAAACATCCACGAACGGCTTCGAATGCTGAAACAAACATCAAGAATGTTCTCGGTGTAAAAAATATATCTAGGAAATGCCTGTCCAAAAGTCTAATTCTGGAATAGGGACAAAATTATAATTTTGGGTCAAAATGATGTCCGTCGTTGGACCCGTTTTACACTAAAATACGTGCCAATATTTATGGTCTCTAAAATCATCAAACTATATGTATACGGTCTGGTTTAAGGAGATGAATCCAATCGTATGTCTAAAGTTGGATTCCGGCGGACCGTGCACAATTTCGTTCGTTGGATCGGGTTACGGACCCGCCAAATAGGCGTTCCGGTCGACCTTTTCAAAATCAAACCAAACTTGCCACACGGGACCAAAATTTTGATACGGTCCTATAGGCGCAAGTTTCGTCTCGATACGACGAACGTACACGAAGTTATGGCCAAGTTTGCAAAAGGTCGATACAGGGGTATCTTGACGGATATGTATTGATTTCGTCGCGTATGCACAACGAAATCAAGTTCCGTCAGTTCCCACATGTCGACAACATCCATACGCGCCTTTCGATGCTTATGAGTTGTGACCAAATCGCCTTATTTGTCGGGGCTCACGTCGTATCGAAATTTTTTCTAAATTTTTGAAAACAGTTTTGCCAAGTTTTTTTCGATTTTCACTCAGATTTAACTTACTGTATAAATGACTAGAACTAAAACTAATGATGGGGTATTAATCCCTGTTAGGTTGTCTACAATACTGTTTAAATAGGTTTCTAATTAATTCGATGGATCGCCAGCAATTGGCCTTCTAGACAGGGTATTGGGACAGTTGCAAACTCTATTTTTGATCCTGTTTTTTGCCATATTCGCATCGATTTTTCGAGTGATCATAGGCTTATAAATTCAAAATAGTTAAAGGAGTTTAAAGTGGGTTATATAGGCTCTATGTAGGAATTTACAGATCGCAAATCGAATGATCATAGAGGGATAAGTCATACCGCAAAGATGAGGGTTTGGCGACGGACTGCTGCTACCGTGCTGCAGCTGCTGTCGCAGACGGCGCACGCACGGTGGTTGCTGCCACTCCTGGCAGAGGCGCGTGGTCCTAGAGAGCGGTGATATGGTGGCGCTAGGATGGAAGGAGGGTTCGGCTAGGGTTTTGCACGAAAACTCCCTCCTCTCGTGATATGTATACGTTTGGGGGGGTCGGGCTTGGGGTTGCTCGGCCTGGGATGGGCTCGGGTTGATGCTGGATTGGCTGGGCTTAGGAGGAAATTTTGGGTTTTGGCTTGGCCGAGTGTTGGGCTTATTTGATTTTCTTTTCATTTTACCTAATTAATAACTCTATTAGTTATCACAGAAAATCAAAATAAACAAATAAATAATCAAAAAATAAAAATAAAAATAATAAAATGCTGAATGGAATTTTCTAGTTTGTAGGGGTAATTACTCATGCATATATATAAACACAAAAATCATCTATTAACTATTTTTCAATGACAAAGAATGATGATAATAATAATAATAATAATAATAGTAATAATAATAACAATAATAATAATAATAACCATAATAAAATAATAATCATAATAAATATTATTTTCATAATAATTTAATGGGCATCACAAACCACTCTTTTACTACTGTTTTTATATATATAAAATCATACCATTTTTATTTTATTTTTTTAAGAAAAATAATTATATATCTAAAATGGGAAGATAACCAATTTATGATGTGACCACTCTTTATCGACCAGATATTAAAATAAATGAATTTAGTGACCCCTACGGCTACTAGGCTAGTTAAGGCACCTGTTTGCACTAGTTGTGCCATATTGCCCAGTCAATGTGCATAACCAATACATGCATGACTATGACTATATTTATATAAAATAATATACTAAAATTTTATTTAAGCAAATTTTAAATAATAATAAGAAAAGAAAATCCTCCAAAATTTTGGGGATTACAAACTTGGCTTGGCTTGGCTTGGTTTGGTTTAGTTGGTTTGAGATGAGAGGGTTGATATAAAACCCAACTCCTCTCTCTCTCCTCCATTATTTCATTTATCTTCATCTTCTTCCTCTTTATTTTCTCCTCCAACCTAAGGCCAGTACATCTTGCCAAAATCTTGAACAAAGTTATTTTTGTTTGTTCTATTCTCTTCCTTGCATGATTCTAAGCCTCTTTAAAACTTGGAATTTTTGATTTTGATGGCTACATTTTTGTAGATTTAAGTTTTGATATTTTTTTATTTTCTTGGTTTTGATCTATTAAAACTTGGTATTTCCTATAACCAGTCATTCCAGGCTGTAAGAAATCTCGTTCTATGCAGTTTAGACCCTTGGAAGTCTCAATTCGGACTTGTTTTGAGCAAGTTATGCTTTTTTGAAGTTTTCGGGTTCCATGGAGCTTTGGTTGTTGTGTTGGAGAAGAAGCACAGTGTCGGGCCCCCAGTCTGGCTCTGGCACCTCTTCTGGCCCAGGCGCCCAACTCGGCCCAGGTGCCTTGCGTGTCCTGGCGCCTCTTGACCCTAGCGTTCACGGGTGCTTAGGCGCCCAATGTGATGCGCCTCTCCGGCCCTGGCGCCCATGCATGCCTAGGCGCCACTTTGGCCTTAGTGCTCATTGGTGCCCAGGAGCCTCTCTGGCCATGCGCCTACTTTGGCCATGCGCCCTCTTGGCCCCAGCACCCATCAGTGCCTAGGCGCCACCTTGGCCATGGCGCCCCTACGAGTCTAGGCGCCATCTTGGTCTGGCGCCCAAGCTTACTTAGGCGCCATCCTGATCCTGTTGCCCATTCATGCCTAGGCGCCCTCCAGGCCCTGGCGCCCAGCTTATCTAGGCGCCCAACTTGCCTAGGTGCCCTTGTTGTGCACCTACCCCCTTGCATCTCCTTTCTTGTAATAGTTTATATGTCTTGCTATATGTATGTACCCTGAGCTTTGACCCGATCTTAGCATGGCTGTTTTGACCATTTTTGACTGTTTAAGCTATTTTGTAGTTAAAATATCTTAAAAAACTCAAAACATAAAAGTTGTAGATCTTGGTCTTGGCTTCAAGAATCTTCTTATTTCACCTTAATTGGAGTTCATATGCGACTGATAATTCCGATCATAGTTTTGATCTTTTGGCATATTTTCTTTACTTGGTCGTTTTTTATATTTTCTTCGACTGTAATGAATTCTTAACATGATTAGATGATCTCGTAGAGTTAAAGAATAATTGTATACCTTATACACACTTGACACTAGCACATATTCAATTATTATTCCATGTCTTGTGCTTACTTTTATTTATTTCTTTTCACATGCCATGATATATCTTTCATTTTGATTCTTTCTTATATGCTATGATATGTATTGCCATGCATTCCCGGATTTATTGTACTTTGTAGTCTATGCCATGTCTAGAATTTTTTTGTTATGGCCCGTCGTGGCGCACCTATGTTACATGTCTTCTTTGCTTACTAGATAGTTGCCCGTCGTGGCACACTCATGTTACATGTCTTCTTTGCTTACTAGATAGTGACCCGTCGTGGTGCACTCTTGTACATGTCTTTTCTTGTTTACATAATAGTGGCCTATCATGGCACACTCCTTATTTTCTCTATAGTGGCTCGTCATATCGCACTCTTAGCTTCCAGGTTATTATATTTTTCTTGTTGTGGCTTGTTGTAGTACACATTCTTTCTTTTGTCCAGTCTTGCATATCATGTCTAGGATGGATTATGCGGAATGCCAAACCCAGAATCCAACAAGAAAATGTTAAGGACTAAACAACTAGCTTGATTATCTAGATCGTTGGGAGGAGAATTTTTCAGTTACCTGCAAGCCCTTTGTCCCGGCCCCAACCTGATTGGATTTGGAGCTAACCATGATGAGCACACTTCCAGCGCACCGCCGAGTGCTGCACCTTGTATATGTCTATAGGGTACATTTGTCTCCTGGGCGATGTACCCACTATTAGATCTTGGATACATTTGTCTCTCGGGCAATGTATCCACCAGTACTTTCTTTTTCTTTTGGCCTGGATAAGTCGGGTAGTCTACATGGCAGGTTACTGGATTGGATTTCTCAAAAGTACATATGTTAGTAATTAGGATTGTGATAACCCTAGTTAGCTAATGTATAAAGCCGTACTCATTGCTTGGCCGTGATTGTTGTATGGAGTCCAGTATAGTCTAATTTTGTCTAGGCAGTGTTCGGATTGTTTATTTCAGTATATTATTATTTATGCTTTACTTTTGTCGATAAATGATTAGAGACTAAGTTTTGTTCAGGAAAAGAGTTACAATTCCGGTCCTTGTTTGGTTTACGGGTTATAATTTGGGTACCAGAATAGTTTTTTAGTCATATTGTCATTTGTCATCCTATTCAATACTCACATGCTATACATGATCCCTATGTTGTACATTCATTAGAGACGAAGTTCTATTCAGGAGAAGGGTTACAACCTCGGTCCTTGTTTGGTTTACGGGTTTTAACTTGGATTCCAAAATAGTTCCTAAGTCATCTTATTATTGTCGTTCTATATAGTTCTCACATGCTCCTATGTCCCAGTTATCTCACATGCTCACATGTCCCAGTTATCTCATATATATATATATATATATATATATATATATATATATATTAATAAAAATTTATTGAACATAAACGAGAGCGCTGATACATCTGACGATGCCATGAAGGCAGAACACAAAACAAACCTACGGGCTTGATAGCCAATCAACTCCCTATTTTCTGTCCTTAGTTTTGTTCCTGGAGGCGGACCTAAGACGCATAGTCTGCTTAGGGAAAATCCTACTTGAATTTTTGACAACATAAGGAGGCACCAAAACCTAGAAGCTCGAATCGTAGACATGGTGGGAAGGGGTTAGACGCTCTGAGACGACGTCCATTTTGGAAGCGTCATTAAGATAATCCTTTCCCAAAACATCTGGAACTTCCTGAGCCGGAGAGATGGTGTCCTCATCCTGACCAAAGACCCTCCTTGACACCGTATTGCCACAACCTTCGGAATCCTCGTCCGCCCAGCTAAGTTGTTCCACGGAGCCCCTAGGAGAAGGGTGTTGACACAAAGTCACAGTCAACCTAATATTGATAGAATTGACTAAATAATACTTGTGATAATTCAATACGACACATGAAGACTACATCCAGCACAAGTCAGACAACAGCCCAATTTTATAATGCAAGTTATTTTTGAGTCTGTATTTTACAATTTTATTGAGTCTAGACTTATGTAAACTGAGCTGTGCTGAGCATCTGAGACTTAACCTATACCCTACCCAGAATCCAAAAGCTCCACACACATCCAAATAAGCCCATTGGACCAAATAAACCATTATGTGCTCTGGAGACAGAGTTCGGGCCGAACTCTGCATCCACACAGAGTTCGGGCCGAACTCTGTCCCCTAAAAATCAGCACCCTAATTTTTAGGGTTGGCTGGTTGCAAGTTGTCCAACGGCCAAATTTTTGAATGATCCAACCAGAATTCTGGCCGAATTCTGCCTACTTGGTATCCTATAAATAGGCCATGAATTCTCTCATTTTCATTCAATCCAATCTTCTCTTCTCTTCTCTCTAAAGCTCAATTCAAGCCATACCCTTCTTCATCTACTAGCCACAAGCTCCCTAAGCCTCAAGTGCTCAGCATTTTTCAGTTAGGAGTTTGTGCAAGAGTTCAAGAAGTCGCTTGGAAAATTTCAAGCATCGCCACTGCGATCTTTGTAAGAAGTTGACGTGCTCTTCTGAAGAAAAGGCACGGGGTGTAACTACTATTTCACAAATAGTGGATTTAATCCTGAGCTAGAGTTCTCAGGCCTGGCCTAGTCCTCCACGAGGAAAACCAGGTTAAAAATCGGCTGTGTTTGCGTATGCTTTCTTGTTCCTTATTTATTTCTGCATTTACTCTGATTAATTTTAGCTTGTGAAAGAGTTTAATTTTTAATTGGCTATTATCGCTATAAACTCTATTCACCCCCTCTAGAGTTGCCATCTGTTCTTCAATTGGTATCAGAGCTCTGTTCTCTCACAAGGACTAACATCCTAGAGCTGATCCATGGCAACCACACAATCCTTGATTTCCAATCACGGTGAAGGGTAGTCCACTCATAGGCCTCCCTTATTTGATGGAACTAACTACACCTATTAGAAAACAAGGATGAGCTTTTATCTCAAGTCGCTAGACTTTGACCTGTGGACTATCGTCACCGATGGTTACAAAAAGCCCGCCAGGATAGTTATCAATGGTAATCTCGTTGAGAAATCACATGACAAATATTCTGACGAGGAGAAGAAATAGGCAAGTCTAGACGCGAGAGCTATTAATGCTTTATTATGTGCTATAGACAGGAATGAGTTCAACAGGGTCTCAACATGCACCACCTCTCACGAAGTATAGAGACTTCTAAAAGTGACGCATGAAGGAACCACCCAAGTCAAGGAATCAAAGATAAGCCGTCTCACTCAAGAATATGAGGCTTTCAAGATGAAGCCAAATGAGACGATCACACAAATGTTCACAAGATTCCTCGATATCATCAATCCCCTATCTTCGCTCGGCAAACAATATACAAATCACGAGAAGATTCGCAAGCTACTTAGGAGGCTACCAAAGATTTGGAACCCTAGGGTGACAGCCATCATAGAAGGAAATGATCTCACAACTATGTCCATGGAGACTTTGATGGGAAAGGTGATGACTCATGAGCTTGACCTCAAAGACTTCGAAGAGCCTGCTCCTAAGACTAAGGAGATCGCACTCAAAGCTCACCGACGGAGGACTGACCCCGATGAGACGGATGACGACAACTCAGAAGGTGATGATCAAGCTCTTCTTGTCCGCAACTTCAAGAAATTTCTTCGCCTCAACCGAAGAAAGAAGGAACCACAAGAAGAAGACGAAGAAGAGCCAACCTGCTACGGTTGCAAGAAGATGGGACATGTCCGAAAAGACTGTCCATACTTAAAGAAGAGCAACCGTTATGAGAAACCATACAAGAAGACTTTCTCAAAGAAATATGCCAATACAAGCATTTGACATGAAAACGAAGCTAGTGACTCCGAGGAAGAAAAGGACTCTCCTCAAGATACGGCAAATGTGTGCCTAATGGCAACGTCCGACAAGGTATCAAACGAAACTCTTGATGACTTCACTTTTGATGAACTTGGCGATGCTTTCACTGATTTACTTGATGAACATAAAACGGTCATTGGTAAATATAAACATGCCAAGGAAAAGATCAAAAGTCATGAAGTCGAAATTCAAAGACTTTCCTTATTGCTTGATAACATTAGAGACACTTCACCTACGGAAGTCACAAATAAGGTATCTAATCTTAAAATAAGCCTACATGATGCCGAAGCACGCATTGAACAACAAATACAAGAAATCACAGCACTCAACACAGAACTTGATGAAGAAAAGAGTAGACACAAGATTTCTATTACTAAGATACATGGTTTGAATGCTAAGATTACTGAACTGCAGGCTATTTCTAAGAAACTAGAGACTAAATTAGGAAAACAGGTTGCTCAACCTCAAACCCAATCACATGAGACACACATAAAGCATGACACTACTCATTTTAGTCAACCACGTCATCCACCTGCAATACGTAATCATGTATACATATACACACACTTTCACAAAGCACACAAACCACATGTACGTAGAAATAACTCTCATATGTACAAAGTCATCATGCTACACATAGATACAATCATCACTATGTTGCACAAAAACAAAATCACCATCACTCTTCATATAGACATCATCACCATGCTATTCCATATAGACAATATCACTATGCCACTTTACATCACTCTATATATAGTCATCATCACCATGCTAACTCTACATATCATCATACTACTCCTCATCACTCTACTTATAGACATCATCAGCATGCTCCTAATATAAATAGGAATGCTACATGTACTTATTGTGGTTTATATGGACACATTTCACCACAATGTAGAATTAGAAGATTATTAGATAGAAAGATATATGTATGGTTTTCGAAAACTAACTTTTCAGGACCCTCAAGAACTTGGGTACCAAAGGTCACATCTACTCTTGATGTAGGTGGACCTTCCCTCCTCAACTAAGAGTAAGTGGATTCTTGATAGTGGATGCTCGCGGCATATGACGGGAGACGTAAATCTTTTCGCATCACTATCGATGAAGAGAGAAAGATATGTATCCTTCGGCAACAACCTGAAAGGTTATATTATAGGTAATGGTATTATTGGTCATCCTCCCTCTCCCGTAATAAAGGATGTCTGCCTAGTGACCGAGTTAAAGCATAACCTGCTCAGCATTAGTCATCTTGCTGACCATGTATATGACATTAACTTTGGACAAAATAAATGCTTTATTTATGATAGGTCAACAGGAGACATCGCTTTTGAAGGGATAAGAGAGGATAATATTTACATTTTCTATTTGTCTAGAAATACTAACAATACAGGTAGATGCCTATATGCTCATAAAGATGAAAGATTACTATGGCACCAGCGTCTTGGTCATGCCAATATGGATACTATATCCAGGCTATCGACTAAGAAGCTAGTTAGAGGCCTGCCCGATATCACATTCAAAAAGGACACGGTATGTGCCGAATGTGAATTGGATAAGGCAACAAAGTCCTTATTTCATTCCATTAACTCTGTAAGTACTACTAGACCCCTGCAACTACTCCATATGGATTTATTTGGCCCTAGTAGAGTAGCCAGTCTTGGTGGAAAACTCTATGTCTTTTTTTTTTGTTGATGACTTTTCTAGATTTACTTGGGTTTTCTTTCTTACAAATAAAAGTGATACTATTTCGGTTTTCAAGTTTTTTGTTAAGAAAGTTCAAAACGAAAAAGGCTACATGATTACTCGAATCCGAAGTGATCATGGAGGCGAATTCAAAAATTCTGATTTTGAAAAATTTTGTGATTCTAATGGTTTTGATCATGAGTTTTTCTATCCAAGAACTCCTCAACAAAATGGTGTTGTAGAACGGAAGAATATGACTCTTGGCGATATGGCTAGAGTCATGTTGAACAAGTTTTCACTTCCGAAATACTTTTGGACAGAAGCTGTCAGTACAGTATGCCATATTTTAAATAGGGTGCTTATTCGTCCTATTACGAAGAAAAAACCCTATGAGCTTTGGTTTGGGAGAACCCCAAATGTTTCTTATTTTAGAGTTTTTGGTTGTAGATGCTTTATCCTTAACACCAAAGACAACTTAGGCAAATTTGATGCCAAAGCTGACGATGGTATTTTCCTTGGTTATGCTGCCAAGAGCAAGGGATATAGAGTGTTTAACAAATACTCATTAATTGTGGAAGAGTCTACAAATGTGACTTTTGATGAAGATAACAGTGCAGCAGCTACTCTTGATGATGATGTTGAGCCATCAACTTCTACTCCAATGAATACCACAACCGAAACCAATTCTCTGAAGGACTTGCCAAAGAAATTCTCTTTCAAGCCGTTACATCCAGAAAATTTGGTAATAGGTAAGGTTTCACGTAGAGTAACTACTAGATCATCATTAAGAGACTCTATTGCTAGTACTGCCTTTATTTCACAAATTGAGCCGAAAAATATTTTAGAAGCTTTCAATGATGAATTTTGGATTTCTGCTATGCAAGAGGAACTCAACCAATTTGAGAGGAGCCAAGTATGGAAACTCGTTCCTAGACCGGCTAATCACTCGATTATTGGTACTAAATGGGTTTTTAGAAACAAAGTAAATGAAGATGGTTCAGTCACACGCAACAAAGCTCGTCTAGTAGCCCAAGGATACAACCAAGAGAAAGGTATCGACTACGATGAGACCTATGCTCCTGTTGCTAGATTAGAATCCATTCGGATGCTTTGTGCATTTGTAAATTTTCAAAATTTCAAATTATTTCAAATGGATGTTAAAAGTGCTTTTTTGAATGGATTTATTAAGGAGGAAGTTTATGTAAAACAACCCCCTGGCTTTGAAAATTACAAATTTCCTGACCATGTGTTCAAGCTAAAGAAAGCGCTATATGGCCTCAAACAAGCCCCTAGAGCTTGGTATGAACGGCTAAACAATTTCTTGCTTGAGAAAGGTTTTTCAAAAGGGAAAATTGACACCACACTTTTCATAAAATCTCTTAAAGACACTATTCTTTTAGTGCAAATATACGTGGATGATATTATATTTGGTTCTACTGATGAAACCCTCTGTCAAGATTTTGCCAAGTGTATGCAGACCGAGTTTGAGATGAGCATGATGGGGGAGCTCAACTACTTTTTTGGACTGCAAGTCAAACAAATATCAAATGGAACTTTCATCTGTCAGTCGAAGTATACAAAGGACATGCTGAAGAAATTCGATCTTGACAACGTCAAACCAATCAGCACTCCAATGGCTACTACAACTAAACTTGAACCAGATGAAAGTGGCAAACTCGTGGATCAACGTAAGTATCGAGGAATGATAGGCAGTCTACTCTATTTAACTGCTAGTCGCCCTGATATTATGTTTAGCGTTTGCCTGTGTGCTAGATATCAAGCTAATCCTAAGGAGTCACACATGACTGCTGTTAAGCGTATCTTCCGATACCTTAAGGGTACGGTTACAGTGGGTCTATGGTATCCCAAATCAATATCATTTGACCTCATTGGTTACTCTGATGCTGATTTTGCCGGATGCAAGGTCGACCGTAAAAGTACAAACGATACGTGTCATTTATTAGGAAAGGCTTTAGTCTCTTGGTTTAGCAAGAAGCAGAATTCTGTCGTATTATCCACAACAGAAGCTGAATACATCGCAGCTGGGTGTTGTTGTGCACAAATTCTGTGGATGAAGCAAACCCTTGAAGACTACAACTTATCTTTCATGCACATTCCAGTCTTTTGTGACAACACTAGTGCTATAAATCTCACTAAGAACCCCGTTTGTCACTCACGCACGAAGCACATTAAAATACGTCATCATTTTTTGCGTTATCATCAGCAAAATGGCACTATTAATTTAGAATTTATTGACACTGATCATCAGTTAGCAGATTTCTTTACAAAACCATTATCCGAAGAGTGTTTCAATTTTCTTTATCGTGAACTTGGAATTTTGGATGAAGCTGTTATTAATTAAAATAAACCTGCGTAAATATCGAGTATGTCATGATTCTTTTATGATGAAATTGCTATGGGTACAAGCCGAAAGGGTCCTTCTGATAACAAGGCGTAAAAGCCTAAGCGACACGGTGCACTAGTCCTCAGGACTACCGCTAGCTGGGATCTAGCCTCTGCAGCTAACCCATGACAGCTTCAAAATATTGAATTATGGCATAATTCCTTGTTTATTACATGGTTCATTTTTATTTATCACATGCTGAAATACAAACTTTTCAACTTCACTTTGCTGCTTCGAAATTCACTATCTGTCATTCTCTGTTTATTACATGGGTCTTTTCTTGTATTTGTACTCACTTTTATCTTGGTCTTTCTCATTTAACCATTTTTCTTCTTCTTAGCCTGATTCCAGTTCTGTCAACAGAATCCGGAATTCGGGCCAAACTCTGCCCTAACCAGAGTTCGGGCCGAATTCGGTCTGGCTGTTCCAGAACCGGAAACAGCCTCAGCCGCTGCTCAATTATAGATCCAATGGCCCATATTGATTCCGACCAATTGAAACCCTTCTCTTATATTCGGGATCTCCTTCTTCTTCTCCTCTATTGCCACCTTTTCCACTTCTCCAAAACCTTTTTCTCAAAACCCTAACCCTAATTTCTCCCTTCTAGAGCTCATCTCTTCCCCAAACTCAAGGAGAAGGCCTCTCACACTTTTCTCTTTCATTGTTCATCATCTCTTTGAGGTATATCTCAACACTTTTCTATATCTCAATTTCCTTCATTAGCTTTATTGTGTCATGGCTCCACGTTTGTTCAATCGCGGAAAGAGATTTCAGACCGAGGGATCGTCCTCTTCGAATGCTCCTCCTCGCGTTGAACCGCCCGTTGCACCACCCGTTGCACCGGCCGTTGAACAACAACCACCTATCCATCCGTTGTTCAACCCGCCTCGTCCACTCGACCCCAACACATATGACGATCAAATTTTTGTATCGCTTGACGCTTCAAATGCATGGTTTAGTGATTTTCGGACACGTCCGGTGTTTGCGGGTCACCCTATCAATTTTACTATATTTTTCCAATAAGACTCACTTTTTCATGACCTTTGCCTTGACGAACTTTCACCACAAATTCGCTCATTAATCGTAGTGCTATTCAAATGTTTTACTGCAACCTAACCCATGATGATACACATATTTTCTCACGGGTTGCGAGAATTGACATCTCGTTTGATGATTTCGATTTGGCCGAACACCTTGAACTCCAAGAGCTAAACTCATGGGAAAAGCTTGTTGAAGCTCGATCGTTTCAATTTCCCGATGTGTCTTCACTTGAAAGCTTCAAGGACGACTTGTGTACCCCTAACACACGTCCTCGTAAGCTTTTGGCCAAATATCTCAATCCCTACTTTTATGAACTTCATCGGATTATTTTTAACACTATTCTACCCAAAGCGGGATCCACCGATGAAGTCACTTATTTTGAAATCTCGGCTTTGTATCATATCCACTTTCATGTTCCTTTTAATCTTCTACGTACCATGATGGACTGGATGATTAATTGTAGGAAGAAACCAAGATCTTTGGTTTATGCATTATATCTTCCTATGATTTTTCGTGTTTTTTTATGTACCCCTTGATGAGTGTCCATTCTTACCTGCCCCTGCCTTCCTCTCTAAGGCAAGGAGGCTTCAGGCGGCCGTTGGCTCACCAGTCGTGTCTAAGCATTCTGATGATGAGCCAGATGCCCCTCCTCTTGGACAGGATCCTCCTCCTCCTCCTGCCACTCTCGAGTCTCTTCAGACCATGCTCCGCGATCTCTTCACCTTAGAGGACGATCGTTGGACTCAGCTGGATTACCGGACTACCCTGCAGATGAGTGCCATCAGCAACTCGCTGCACGATATTCGGTATTCCATGTCTCGCCATCCTTTCATGCCTATACCTATGGAGCGGGACCCTGGTCGTGAGGGATATCGTATCGATGACCCTTGGGTTATTTGCTACTTGGATCCGGATGTGGCCTTCGTGGACCCTCGTCGTTCCTTCACTGATCCATCAGACAATGCTGGGCCTTCACGAGCTCGATGATGGATATGGACTGCTACTTGCTGCTGCTACTGAGGATCATAGCTTATGTTTCTTTCTGCACTTTGGATTTTAGTTACTTTTATGCACTTTGATTGTATTAGACTTATTATGAGTTGTGACTCTTGAGACATTTAGTAGTTTTATCAGTTTATATGCAGTTTCTTCTCTTATCTTTTGGTGTGCTTGCCAGTTCTTATTTGATTATGGATAATTGCTAAATACCAAAAGGGGGAGATATTGGTATATTCTATATTCTTTTTTTCTCTGTATCTGTGCTTTTGGGAAAATGTTCTTATCAGGCCAACAAGATTCAAAGCAATGTTTACGGGGGAGCTATATTTTTTAAGCTCGGCACTGATTACGGGAGAGCTATATTTTTAAAGCTCTATGCTTTTTGCCATTAAATGTGCCTACGTATGAATATTGAATATACAATTATTATTTTGTCAATTATCAATATGGGGGAGATTGTTGACACAAAGTCACAGTCAACCAAATATTGATAGAATTGACTAAATAATACTTGTGATAATTCAATACGACAAATGAAGACTACATCCAGCACAAGTCAGACGACAGCTCAGTTTTGCAATGCAAGTTATTTTTGAGTCTGTATTTTACAATTTTATTGAGTCTAGACTTATGTAAACTGAGCTGTGTTGAGCATCTGAGACTTAACCTATACCCTACCCAAAATCCAAAAGCTCCACACACATCCAAATAAGCCTATTGGACCAAATAAACCATTCTGTGCTCTGGAGACAGAGTTCGGGCCGAACTCTGCCTCCACACAGAGTTCGGGCCGAACTCTGTCCCCTAAAAATTAGCACCCTAATTTTTAGGGTTGGCTGGTTGCAAGTTGTCCAACGGCCAAATTTTTGAATGATCCAACCAGAATTCTGGCCGAATTCTGCCTACTTGGTATCCTATAAATAGGCCATAAATTCTCTCATTTTCATTCAATCCAATCTTCTCTTCTCTTCTCTCTAAAGCTCAATACAAGCCATACCCTTCTTCATCTACTAGCCACAAGCTCCCTAAGCCTCAAGTGCTCATCATTTTTCAGTTAGGAGTTTGTGCAAGAGTTCAAGAAGTCGCTTGGAAAATTCCAAGCATCGCCACTGCGATCTTTGTAAGAAGTTGACGTGCTCTTCTGAAGAAAAGGCACGGGGTATAACTACTATTTCACAAATAGTGGATTTAATCTTGAGCTAGAGTTCTCAGGCCTGGACTAGTCCTCCACGAGGGAAACCATGTTAAAAATCGGCTGTGTTTGCGTATGCTTTCTTGTTCCTTATTTATTTCCGCATTTACTCTGATTAATTTTAGCTTGTGAAAGAGTTTAATTTTTAATTGGCTATTATCGCTATAAACTATATTCACCCCCTCTAGAGTTGCCATCTGTTCTTCAAAGGGGGGTCCCGACCACTCTGGGCCGAGGAAGATGCGACAGCAGGAAGGTGATACTCGAAGGTGGCGATCATAACTCCGATCACGCTAGTATCAACTTCTAGTCTATGTGCATCCTGACCGAGGAGGCAAAGATCCACCTCTTCTCCGCCCTCACGTCGAGCTCTATCCTTGTCCTAACCAGCCCAAGAAAAACCTTCCAGATCCTGGCAGGAAGCGATGGAAGAGATTGTCGTCACCGTAGCCGAAACCAAGCGATCCAAACGATCGCAACTGCAATGCCTTTTGCCAGCACCCGGGAGGAGAAGAAGAGGGGTGGAGGAAGTGGGTGGGGGCTAGAGGGAAGATTCGTCTGCCAAAGCCAGAGGGACACCCGACGATAGAGAACAGAGGGCATGCGATGCCTGAGGTCGAGCATCCAGGCCGGTGGCTTGCAGAGCACCAACTAAAGAGGAGATGCCGGAGCCCCTCCCCAAAGGCTGGGGTGGGGTAACTGCACCGGCTACAGTGGTTGTCCCAGCTGCCAAACGAAGTCTGGGAGGATCTGAGCATACCTCCGACGCTCCAGCGAAGGAAAGGGCCGAGCCGAGGCCGACGGCAGTCGAAGGCCTGAGGTCGTAGGAAGCCCACAACACTGGAGTGGCCCTGGCCGAGGTGGAACCGCAGGCAACTCCCCCAGACCTGCGGGGCTGGGAGGTGGGAGACCCTCGCTCGACCTGGATCGATGCGAGCCCGGAGGAGGGGAGAGGGAGGACTGCCCAAGTCTAGGGAGCCTCCCCGGGAGGGAGCTCTGCAGTCGGGAAGACTTTGCCCCAAATGCTGACACCCAGCATAAAACTTTGAGACGTCTTCAAAAAAGCACAGTTGCCAGAAGCTGCATTTGCCAGGGAGATTGACACAGATACGGTCAGGAAGGGGAGCCGACAGATTGACTTCCACGAAGATGCGAGCAATGCTTGGCCGAGATCGAGTCGCGGTCGCGTTGTCAATCTTCAACGACATGCAAAACGAGTTAACAAGTTGGAAAAGCGCCTTTTTATCGAACAATTGAAGGTGGAGCTCTGGCAAATTAACCCAAACAGGGGCTAACGACGATTCAGATTAGGATCGAAGTCAAACGGCCACTTAAACACCCGTATCTGGGACTAGGCCACCTGCCAGGAATGTGAAAGCGCAGGCGAATAATTTCATTCACCCGCTGTGGCAAAATAAGAATGTGCTTATGATCTATGATTCCCACCAGACACGATGCACAAAAACCGAACCCTCGGTGGATAGCATTCGTAGAAATTATATATATATATATATATATATATATATATATATATATATATATATATATATATATATATATATATATATATATATATATAAGGATTATGGTCCCTAACTTATACGGCCATCAATGATAAGGTTTTCTCTTTTTTCTCTTATGCATCCCCATCAACAGAAAGAGAGAAACAAAGAATTCGGATTCATCTTTGTCATTAAGGGTCATAGCAAGTTGGAAGATCGAATCCCATAAAGAGATGTCTGCTTTAAGATCCATCAAGCCAATCAATGGATTCAGGTGCGCTTCTGCATTTATTCTTGTTCTTCATCTTATGAATCAACAAGTAGTAATTTCTAACAAAGGTAATATAGTGTCATAGTGAAAATTGCCTAAATTTTTGGACAAACCATTTTCACAAGTCGAGGATGAGAGTAACTCTGGCCTATAAGCTATCAACACATTATATCATTGTACCACGAACCGTGAACAAAAACCATAGGTTAGTTCTAAGATTCCTACTCTAAAATCTTAGAATAATGTCTAATGGGTTAACCTAAATTAATATTATTTAATTCTGGAATAAATCATCTAGTATAATCTAAACAAGGAATTTTGGCCACATAAAGTCACGGTTCCAATTTTGGAATCCATGACACGCAAATTGAGGTGTATCATTGACTAACTAGTCAAACATCACAAACTTAGTAATTTGAGGGAGCATCTAAGTATATATCAGCGCTACGAGTGCACTGGAATTGACGGTGCCACAAAATTATGATTTAGTCAAAAGTTATCTCCGTTATGGCTAACTATGACCAAATCGGTGAATCACCGACCAATTTTTAGTTCAACAAATTAAATAAAATAAGAAAAGAATTTATAAATTTCTGGAAAAATTGTATGTTGTTGATCATTGTGCCAGCTTTCAAAAACTTCAAACGGATCGCAAAACGAAGTTTAGTATCACCTGAAATCTCGAAAATAGTGTAAGGCGTCGATTTTTGGACAACCGACACTCAAATAAATTTCCAGACATTCACGTAAATAATTAAAAAAATATAAAAAAATCAAAAGATAATCTTGATACGGTTCGAAAAAAAATAGCACTCAAAACGGATGTCGGAGTTGATCGCAATCGCTCCGCGAAGTTTAGGAATCAACGAAATCAATCCATAAAGGAGGAAGCTCGAATTAATTAGGGTTTGTGAATATACATGTATATATATAGGAGAGAAAGAGAGATGGTTACTGTTCGGTGCTGATAGGTAGGCCCGCTTGGGTGCATGAGTGGGTAATTTCTTTATTAAATTACAAAAATGTAATAAAAATTTATTTTAACTCCAAATAAATTCTAAAAAATCCAGAAAATCCCAAAAAATTCTAGAAAATATTTCTATATGTGCAGAGCATTAATAAAAAGTTTTGTCTCAATATCTCTTTGTGTGACCACATAGTAAATCCCAAGAGCCTATGGAAAAATAATTTCTATAGGTTTAAATTATCTAAATATCCCCAAAAATTCCATAAATTCAGAAAATTTTTAGAATATTCTAGAAAATATTTCTAGTCATCTAAAGCCCAAATAAAAATTTTGGTCTCAAAAATACCCTTGAATGACTCTACAGTAAATCATGAAAGTCCTTAAAATAATAGACCCTTAAATATTAAATACCTAAAAATATCCAAAAATTCTCGAAAAATATAAAATAGAAAAACAATATATCTAGGGCTACCTAGATACCATAGTGACCATAAGTAATCTAATTTTACCATACATCACCTACAAGCTTAGGTACGACCTCCTTGTGATTCTGAAACAACCTAAATCAAATTTTTAAAAAATTCTAGCAAGCAAGTGCTACATACTATCCCCCTTAAAAATATTTTTGTCCTCAAAAATCAAACATAGCATATTATAAATATAAAACCTATACAAGCAATCTAAAAATAATTCCTATACTCGTTCATGGAGAGAGAAAAAAAATTCAAGGATAACTAAATATAGCATACTACCAAGTAACTAGGCATGCACCCTATTTAATAACTATAACTATAAGCTTTAAGGAAACCTAATTAGTTTACATATACCTGCATAAAAAGAAAATCATTAGACGATGGAAGGATTCAAGCAGGATGCAAGTCAAAGGATAGATTGAAGCTAAAGATAGAGATCAATAATGTATCAAAGCATGTGGAAGAGATCCTTAAGAGTATAATCCTATTTGTGAATGATATGAACCTTTTCTAATATTATTCTAATATCTAACTTCAATCTATTTGCAGGCTCGCAGTAGTACGACTAACCTACGTACTACTACGAGTTCGCAATCTTTTGCAAAATTGGACCTGCATGGGCCACCATAAAAATTTGTCACGATCTGCTCCTATTTTTAGAATACGAATACGTAGTCAAGTCCAGCCTACACTGCAGCATCGACGGTAGTACATTGTCTATGATAACATGGTCCACAATAAGAATAATATGCACATAGCATCCACATAGGCGGTAGTATGTTGTCTATGATAGCTGTCACGCCCCGATTCGTAGAGTCATTTATTCACATAATTTATCTCTTGGAATCGATCGTCCTCGCTTGGGCGTGATTCCGTACAAGTCTGGTATTGCACTTGTACAAGGCAAATGTGGTACATAATTGATAATCTTCAAATAGAAACCCAACGCAGTGGCAGAAGCAGATAAATTGAAGAAAATGAAGACAATGTTTCTCATTGAGTAAAAGTACATTACTTCTTTATAGCAGCGGAGATAAAAGGACAACTTGAAGCCACACAAAGACATATAGAACTTTATTCTCTTTATTGATAATTGAAGAAAAGTACAAGACTTGTATTGAAGTACAATGTTTACAACCAATCTCACTTTACACTGAAAGCCAACTTAGCAATGCTATAAAGTTTACATCTGATACTTGGATACATTGGATTACAACTCGATATACTGACTTGGCTTACAATCTCACTGGTACAACTGATTACAATGTTCCATATATTATGCCCTTTATAAACAGAAGACATCATCTTGTACAAGGAGAGCTTCTGTATGCCCAACAAATCTTCGATGCCGCGAGACCAATCAAGCCAATCTTCATGTGTAGAATATTCCAAGCACGAGCACCTGCCCACATAACGTGGGTCAGTACATCATCTATGTACTGGCGAGCTAAATCCAACCCACTCGCCTAAACCAACACTAACTGGTCCATTTTAGCAAGCATTTAATAAAATAATCTTTCTACTTGGAGCCTAGCATCATTTTACAGTTCATGGGCAATAATCATAGTGAAGCATGTAAACATATTCTTAGCAGCGTTCATGTGAAGGCATCAGTAAAGCATACTAGTGTTATCATGAAAAGGCATCATTAGTTCTAACATTTGAACATGTTATGATAAATCTCATAGAAGGCATCACTTAGCATGTTAGTTATGCTTAAGCAGTTTACATCGTAACGTAATATGTTGACATACTGAATTTAGCATGTTAAGGAGGTTCTTATTTAAAGGCAACATCATATCATTGACTTGTTTAGCATGATTAAGTAGACCATTCAACCAACATATACTGTATGCATCACATTTAAGTGATTTCTTACCGAGAGCCAACTCCCTCGTACCTGCATAAAATACGGGATAATATGATATTCTTACTCTGTCTGCACAAAACATTCATTAGCATGCATCCTGACTACATGACCACTGGTGGTTGTGCACCATGTCGACGTGCCATATTGGACTTCATAGGGTATGGGATGTGCCCTTCACCAGGTTGTGAGCCCGAATGAGGATCCCAATACCGAGCTACCAAAGCACCAATTCCTCCTAGGCCGACTCGATCCCACCGCCGCGGGTACCGTTCGTGGAAATCCTTGTATACAAGTACGTCTATGGTCATGCGAATGCGTGTCTGACCCGATCGTGTTCGAAGTCGCATGATACAATAATAAGATAAAAAAGGCAACAGTTCATCATCTCATCTTTCCAATATTTTTACATGTTCACTTAGTGATCTCAATGATCCGAAGCCTCATCATTTCTTATTGCATCAACCATTGCAACATTTCTCATATCATTCCTCTCTAAGAGGAACAAATAATATTTCATTCATATCGATAGGACCAGCATCATTTCATTCATATCATAGGGACAGTATTCTTTCTTTCATTGCTTATAAGGAAGCAGGCAACAACAACAGCTATGCAGAAGGTACATGATTCTAGTGTTTCATTCAATTTTTTGTGTTAATAGCA
Source organism: Iris pallida (assembly GCA_029216955.1). Classification (NCBI taxonomy): domain Eukaryota; kingdom Viridiplantae; phylum Streptophyta; class Magnoliopsida; order Asparagales; family Iridaceae; genus Iris; species Iris pallida. The sequence goes on along the minus strand of JANAVB010028000.1, from coordinate 27,928,340 downwards.
TAGCCAGTTCACTACTCATGTATCATTCTCGTAGCATCTCATTACTCAAGTAATTCATTTATTTCATCAAGATTAAGCATAAGGGACATTATCGATTCATTCTCAGGCATCATGTTATATTAGCAGTTCGGGTGTGATTCATTCAGCAATACAAAGTTCATGTATTACTTATTCAATGATTTCCAGCATATACATCTCTATCGATTTAGCAACTAAAGCATCGCATCATACTTATTCAATATTCACGGTAAGAGACATTAGGGACATATTCATAGCATCACGTTATTCCATTTATTAAGCATGCAGGAATAAGGAGGAAGGAGGACAGTTCCACTTGCCTGCATAAAAGGGTCTTCCTACTCCAATCCCGCTAAGCGTAGCTCCACCAGCGAGCCACGTTCCAGTACCCATTCCGTCTAGCCAGCTAAGAGAGACTGCATCAGTCTCAATTCTCCTGATCTCCAACATAAGTCACGGTCCAACATTCTGATCCCATCCAACAAGCCAACCAAATGCCTCGCGCGGAGCGGGGCATTACATAATATACCACTCAGAAAAAGTTTCGTCCTCGAAACTTAAGGAAACAACTCTTTCTACTAGATTCTCTTAGTCACAATGAGTTATTCATTCAGCTTCAATTCAATATTTATTTCAGCCCACTCGATCATTTCAAAATATCTATCCAACTGTATCATTTTAATCCACCAGCGATTCAATCCATCTTTATCTTTTTCCAAATACTTGTAACTTCTCATTTATTTACCAATATTTTCCTTGTATTCTATCTTGGTCACAACACATCACTTTATTTGGATCCATACACATATTTTAGGCATCCCCAAAACATATGCATTTCAGCCAAAGTCTGTGCTAGTGTAATAAATTCTTTCCATAATGTCATCTCAGTCGCAATCTATCACTTCGGCTGGATCCATACACATATTTTAGGTGTCCCCAAAACATATGTACTTCAGCCAACTTCCATGTTAGTGCGATTCGATCAGCCACAATATAACTCTCTTTTCTAAATCCGACTTAGCATCCCTTCAATTGACTTCTTACTTCATTCACTTTGCCACAATCACTATCTTCCAGGCCACAACACTTAACATCAGGGACAACTTGGTTAAGCTCTCTATCCGGGCATAATATTTCTAACATTCGATCAAGGGTCTAACTTAGAGCCAATCATATTAAGAGTTCACAACATGCAATCATATTCCTTTCTGAATCCAATAATATTTCTCACCGAGGCAATTCATCTTTTCTAAAGATACAATCCGACATCACCAACTATCGATTACCCGAGTCTGGGTGTAATTCTATGCAATAGTCAAGGTTAACCCAGCTAACTGACTATAGATACCGATCAAATATTCCCGTCATGAGCAGTCAATTCCATCTCATGGAATAATTCACTACTCGATACATACAACTCAAGTCTCATCCCAAGATTCTAGTCCCGCTATAGGCCGACACATAATCCCCAAGGGTCAAACATCTCTAAGGTTCATATTGAAGCATATATATACAACATATCATTCTTAGGTCGTACTCATCACCATCTCTCGTTCAAATGCCACAAGGTCATTCTATGGTTCGCCAACGACCATCTATTATTCGGTCCAGTCTCAATGGTTAGCTATACCGACAGCTATACCTAATCATTCAGGTGACTTCCCTAGAGTGGATGGCTACTAGGGTTATGCTAGTTTCTTTTTCTTAGGGCCAACAAGCAACCGACAGTTCTAAGGAACTCTACCCAAACCTATGGGTATCAAGTTAGTCTGAATAACTAATCGCCAATGTCGGCTATGCCAACAATTGGTAAGTCCTCAACTGGTCACTAGGGTCAAGTCTATCTTATCAAGGGTCTTCCTCAAGGAATTAATTCCCACAGAGGCTCATTCTAGACTTACCCAACGATCGATTAAGATCGATCTATCAACATTACGGTCAATTCCAATCCGATATACGATCTTTATCGTTCTAATAATCGATCAAATAAATTCCCAATGATTCAATTTCTATTTCAAATCCATTGTACTTACACGAACCCATAAGCCAAGGCTAACTATGCAAGGGTCATCGGTTTCGATAGTCTTAACATAACTATGGAATCATACTATTCAGTCCGTACGACAGAGTCACACCATTAAGTCATAAGCCAACAATCTATATCCCAACCAACAATCACCTATACCGACATTATCTAACACATTTGCAATTTCTCGTTCCCATTCGTTTCTTAATCATCAAACTATCTTACGGGCATTCTTAATCCTCATGCAGCAATGGTCAAGTAGTTCATCCCATTCAATCCGACAATTTATGTATCACTTAACCATCCTCTAGGCAACGCAAATAGTCAAGGTGGCTACTTGTTACTTTTCTAATTCCATTAAATTCCTCAGCATACATGCACATAGGCAACGACTATCCTTTGGTGATCAAGATGGATTAACATCTATTACATCTTAGGGTCAAAGCATAGATCTCTAATAATCCTTTGATTTACCGACGATATTTTTAAAACTTTCAGCTACGCAACCAACTTTGTATTAGCCACATTTGATTCACATCCAACCAATCGAAGTCAACATTCAGATGTTCTAAGCCACAACATTCTCTAGACAAATCTATTTACCCATAGCATACTAATTGCCTTACTAGTCTGATTCATCACTCGACTAAATAATTTCTAACCAAGCCACTGATTACAATTTCCGACAATCTCGCTACCCCACACCACATCACCGTCAAAGGACACTCGAGTCATCTAGCCACAATACATGACTCCCAGCTAAGTCTCGGCACTACCCAGTACCCACAGATAGTCTCATTGCTATCCTATGGAAAGGTCAACATACATCCCGTTCTGAGGTGGTAGAGGCAATATACCACTCAGAAACGAAGCCATCCTTAAATGATACCAACTCAATTCTATTCCGGACATTCGTGATCTACAATGATCACAATACTTGACCAACATCTCAGGGTCTTAAGATCACAAGCCAACATTCTTAAGGTCTCAAAAGTACTAGCCATCACCCCTGAGTCGACTCACCAGTTATTTCGAACTCATCCATCAATTATTTCATTCATAATTCATTTTTCCACATCACATGCAATCTCAACTTGTTACAGCATACATAGCCACTTTTCTTTATTCCCATAATTCCAAACAACATTCACAACATAGCATACTATAGCATCGAGTCATTGTTGGGTTATTTGTGTCCAAACCAACAACAATCATTCGTTCAGGGGCATCACAATGTATATAGACTTATTGTATGGAACATTCAGTGAGCAGCCAAGAGGGTCAACGAACTTTCAGACACAAACAACATAGGATGATTGCAGAACAATGACAACATAATCGCAGAAGCAATCTTTGATTTAATCGCAGAAGCAACGTTGAGTGATCGCGGAAGCAACTTTGGTTAATCGTCGATGCAACTTTGATTTAAAACAAATCAAAGAAGAGACCAAGGACGTAAAGCCATGCTCTGATACCAATTTGTCACGCCCCGATTCGTAGAGTCATTTATTAACATAATTTATCTCTTGGAATCGATCGTCCTCACTTGGACGTGATGCCGTACAAGTCTGGTATTGCACTTGTACAAGGCAAAGGTGGTACATAATTGATAATCTTCAAATAGAAACCCAACGCAGTGGCAGAAGCAGATAAATTAAAGAAAATGAAGACAATGTTTCTCATTGAGTAAAAGTACATTACTTCTTTATAGCAACGGAGATAAAAGGACAACTTGAAGCCACACAGAGACATATAGAACTTTATTCTCTTTATTGATAATTGAAGAAAAGTACAAGACTTGTATTGAAGTACAATGCTTACAACCAATCTCACTTTACCCTGAAAGCCAACTTAGCAATGCTACAAAGTTTACATCTGATACTTGGATACATTGGATTACAACTCGATATACTGACTTGGCTTACAATCTTACTGGTACAACTGATTACAATGTTTCATACATTATGCCCTTTATAAACAGAAGACATCATCTTGTACAAGGAGTGCTTCTGTATGCCCAATAAATCTTCGATGCCGCGGGACCAATCAAGCCAATCTTCGTGTGTAGAATATTCCAAGTACAAGCACCTGCCCACATAACGTGGGTCAGCACATCATCTATGTACTGGCGAGCAGAATCCAACCTACTCGCCTAAACCAACACTAACTGGTCCATTTTAGCAAGCATTTAATAAAATAATCTTTCTACTTGGGGCCTAGCATCATTTTACAGTTCATGGGCAATAATTATAGTAAAGCATATAAACATATTCTTAGCAGCGTTCATGTGAAGGCATCAGTAAAGCATACTAGTGTTATCATAAAAAGGCATCATTAGTTCTAACATTTGAACATGTTATGATAAATCTCATAGAAGGCATCACTTAGCATGTTAGTTATGCTTAAGCAGTTTACATCGCAACGTAACAAGTTGATATACTGAATTTAGCATGTTAAGGAGGTTCTCATTTAAAGGCAACATCATATCATTGACTTGTTTAGCATGATTAAGCAGACCATTCAACCAACATATACTGTATGCATTATATTTAAGTGATTTCTTACCGATAGCCAACTCCCTCGTACCTGCATAAAATATAGGATAATATGATATTCTTACTCTGTCTGCACAAAACATTCATTAGCATGCATCCTGACTACATGACCACTGGTGGTTGTGCACCATGTCGACATTCCATATAGGACTTCATAGGGTATGGGATGTGCCCTTCACCAGGTTGCGAGCCCGAATGAGGATCCCAATACCGTGCTACCAAAGCACCAATTCCTCCTAGGCCGACTCGATCCCACCGCCGCGGGTACCATTCGAGGAAATCCTTGTATATAAGTACGTCTATGGTCATGCGAATGCGTGTCCGACCCGATCGTGTTCGAAGTCGCATGATACAATAATAAGATAAAAAAGGCAACAGTTCATCATCTCATCTTTCCAATATTTCTACCTGTTCACTTGGTGATCTCAATGATCCCAAGCCTCATCATTTCTCATTGCATCAACTATTGCAACATTTCTCTTATCATTCCTCTCTAAGAGGAACAAATAATATTTCATTCATATCGATAGGACCAACATCATTTCATTCATATCATAGGGACAGTATTCTTTCTTTCATTGCTTATAAGGAAGCAGGCAACAACAACAGTTATACAGAAGGTACATGATTCTAGTGTTTCATTCAATTCTTTGTGTTAATAGCATAGCCAGTTCATTACTCATGTATCATTCTCGTAGCATCTCATTACTCAAGTAATTCATTCATTTCATCAAGATTAAGCTGTCACTTCCCGTTCCCAGAATGCGTATTTTTATACATGTACAACTCATATATATTTATTTAATATTTATCATATATTATCATGTATTTAAATTCCTTTAATTTCATGTTAATTAATTATCTGCATTTTATTTTCTGTTGTTATTCTCTCTTTTAATCTTGCTTTTAGGTTCGGCCTATGGAGGGTTCTTCTCGGGTTCATGGTGGTTCACATGAACCGAACCGCCATAAACCCCCACCTACCATCACCCTTCCTATTTAAAGCCCCCATCTCCTTCTCTCTCTTCATAACTCTCCTTCACCATTACTTATCCTTCTTCCTCATCACTCTCTTCCACCTACCAGGAGAAGGCAAGTACATCTTGCTTCTTGCTTCCACTTGAGAACCATTTTTATGGTTCATTTTTTTTCCTCTCATGATTCTAAGAGAGTTTAGTACTTAGCATTTTTGATTCTTTTGGCTTGTTTCTTCTCGGTTGTCCATGGGTTTTGATCTCCCAACCTGGCGTGCTTTCGGAATAGATAGTTCTTGTTGTAGAGCTTCTCCTTCTACACCATTCTGAACCATGGGAACTTTATTTCTGGCTTGGAACGAAGGTTGAGTCACGCACACGTTCTTACGTGCTAGCGTGAATTTTTAGTCACGCTCACGTCTTTACGTGCGTGCGTGAATTTTTAGTCACGCTCACGTCTTTACGTGCGTGCGTAAATTTTTAGTCACGCTCACGTTCTTACGTGCTAGCGTGAATTTCTAGTCATGCTCACGTCTTTACGTGCATGCGTAAATTTTTAGTCATGCTCACGTCTTTACGTGCGTGCGCGAATTTTTAGTCACGCTCACGTTCTTACGTGCCAGCGTGAATTTTGATTCACGCACACGTCTTTACGTCTTAGCGTAAATTTTGAGTCACGCTCACGTTCTTACGTGCCAGCGTGAATTTTTAGTCACGCTCACGTCTTTGCGTGCGTGCGTGGATTTCTTATTCCGCTTTTTCACGCTCATACGCTCACGCTGTGCGTGCGTGAGTTACTTTTCACGCTCACGTTATGAGTGCATGAATTACCCTTCACGTTCACGCTGTGCGTGCCAACGTGAACCACTTTTCACGCTCACGCTGTTTATACGCTCACTCCTACCTACTAGACTTGTTGGCGTGACTTGTTGGCCTTAGCATAGACTTGTTGGCGTGACTTCCTGACCTGGGTGTTTCTATTTGTTCTATAATTTATTCATTTAATGGTGGCATGATAATTCTTATATTATATCCTTACGCCTTTTTATGAACTCGATAATCTTAGCATGTTAATATTCTTGATACATATGGTTGTGTAGAAAGTGCCTTGTGTCTTGACTAGTTTATGGATACCCAGTAAGACTGGAACTTAACCCTGAGAGTTATAGACTCGACCCCATTTAGTACTAATTGACTTTCATGCCTTGTCACCATTGATGATAATGGTTATCTTGACTAAAATTGATCATGCGTTCCTAGTTGGAACTAAGAGACTGACTAGTCGTCTTATTGAATTGAATGAATGAGACACGTTCATGTAATGAACTATTGTAGTCGACTGGCTGATCCCGAATATTGACGTACAGGCACATGCAGGCTTCAATTTATTTATTTATTTATTTTACAAAAGCAGCATGTGTACTTTATGGTCAAGACATGATTACTCCGTGGTTAGATTTGATTGTTGCATTACGCTATGTAAGACCTACAACCTAGCCGCACGGGTATCGTTGTAGAGTTGCGCATATCGTACCCCGTACGAAAGTACTCATTTGAATAACCATGATCCATGGCATGGGATTTCACTCAACGTAGAGACCATTAAGTTAAATAAAATAATGATTGCATGGAAAGAATGGATCCCTGAGTTCTTACATGGCAGCCCTCTTGGGACCAGTAGTGCCCGACAGGCCGGCTGGTTCCCACAGATACTATAAACCTGCCACACGGGCAGGGAGCGGTATCTGCTTATATTATTATTGTATATTGTATATTGATGACGGGCGTCCCGCTTGGACTCGTCTAATTTATGATTGGCGCAATTGATTGACTGGATAGACTAGCCTTGCTCGCACATAGTAAAAACTGAGGAATCCCTATTTGCATAATTCCAGGATAACTTGGGACTCACAATAGCAAGCCGTAGGAGTTGATTGGCCGTTCAAGATGATTTGTTTGTGTACTGTACCTACTCTGTTGCCTAACTGAGATGATCAGAATGTCAGGACATGACGGGCTAACTTCTGTCCTTGTTTGGTTGGGAGGTTGGTTCGTAGTGTCGTGATGTTATATGAATCCTAGAGGAAAGCAGAGATCTATTATTATATTCTCTTACTTACTGGTTTAATCCTTCATATCGTGCTTTCTTGTGGTACTTGCTATTAGAGGTCTAACCTCTCTGGTTTTGCATGGCCAGATTTAGAGCCAGTTCCCGAGGACTCAGCTTACTTCCACCTCCAAGATGGTCAATACTAGAGGAATGATCGCAGGAGGACTCGAGTGGGTTCCTTACTTCACCGCTCGTTTGTTATTTACTTTATACCTAGCCATTTGGCACCGACATGTTAGTCGGATTGTCTTGCACTTACTTTTACATAATTGTAATTAAGTCAGACTGCAGCTGATAACAATTGTGTATATGTTACTATACCATCTGACTATGTTTTGTAAAGCCAGATCTCAAGAACATTTTGACTAAGCATTTGGGACGCCTTACTGCTTTATCTTACATGTTCTCTATTTTTGCTTCTTGTTTGAATGATTGAGACAATAGATGTGAAATGACCATAGTAAGACTTTCATGTAGTATGCACCCCCTCGTCTGGTTAGACAGCATTGATCGTATTATACGGTATTCATCTACCCATAATACGTAGCTGGCTGAGTCATTCCCCCGCTCTCCAGTATTCTGGTTCTGGGGCGTGACAAGGTTTTAGTGGTGGCCCATGCAGGTCTGATTTCAGACTTGTGGGGTATTTTGATTTATAGGATGTCTCAATCATACGTATTCCCCCCTTGATCTCATGATTCATCATTCTCAACCCTTGCTTGACATTCTGGTATCCTTCGACTTCATTGATCCTTCATGTTCGGTTGTTTGATTGTTCTCTTGTCCCTTTTCTTATGGGCACTTCGTCCGTATCGGTCAGAGCTGGACAACAGCAGGGGCAACATGCGCAACATGACCAGGTTGGTCAGCAATAAGGACCAGTCTCGCCTCAGGAGGCTATCCAAAAAGAAGTGATAGTAGAACCAATAGCTGAACCGCAGTATCCGGAAGTTCCAATACCACCCATAGTTCCATCCACCCAAGTGGACACACCAGCCCTTCTGGAGATCATGAGAGGAATGATGGCTACTCAGCAACATCAGATGTTGGCCCAGCAGCGTATGCACACTCAGCTACAAGAGCAGAATGTGTTGCTCAACCAAGGATTGCAGACGGCTTTGGAAAGAGGAATGAGGACTGATTCAGAAGCATCAGCCAGGTTTTGCAAGTACAACCCCCGCCGTTTCGAGGGCACGGAGGATGCCATCTCAGCAGATGCATGGCTTAAGGATATTGAGGCTATTCTGACAGCAACTAAGGTACCGGAAGAAGAACGTGTGAATCTAGTGAAGTTGTTACTTCAGGATCTCGTACGTGATTGGTGGGAATCAGAGGAAGTAGGCATCAGACGTCCTGTGGCTTGGAACGATTTCACTGCAAGATTCAAGACCAAGTACTATGGAGTTGTGGCACGGTTTGAGCTACAACAGAAGTTTATCAACCTCAGGCAGGCCGGCAAGACTGTAGATGCTTATGCAGCGGAGTTCTGCAGATTGAGTAGATTCGCCCCAGAGATGGTAGCAACAGAGAGCCAGAGGGCCATGAGGTTTCAGCAAGGGTTTCATCTTGAACTCTTACAATTGATGGAGGGGCACAATTACCAAACTTTTGACGAAGTATTGACGGTAACTCGAAGGCATGAGATCACCATTCAGAGGCTTGCGACAAGGACTGGGGGTCAGAAGAGATCCTACAGTCAGATTGAAGGAGAAGGGGAAGCAGCGCCCCGAACAACAGCACCATCCACTGGCATTCGTATCCACGATGTGGCGATACGAGGACCAGCACCACCACCCAGGCAGCAGCAACAGCAACAGAGGAAGAACCAGCAACCCCCGGTAGGCTGCACTTATTATGGAAAGACAGGACACACTAGAGATGTGTGTCGGACATTGAATGGACTGTGTCTGATATGTGGAAATCCAGACCATCGGGTTACCACATGTCCCATGAATTCGAGGTCAGGAGGACTAGGGCAACAGTTTCTTGCTCTGCCAGCACCAGGGGTAGGCTAGTATCGAGGACCAGCAGTGGAAGTAAGGTCGTTGGCACAGCGTCTGTTAATGCTGCAGGCTCAAATATTTCGGCAGCAGGGGCCGTCGATACAGCAGCACCAGCATAGATCACCCCAGCATCATCAAGGAAGGGGCCAGCAACAACATCAGGCTAGACCGCAGCATGGAAACCAGCAAGAAGGTCGAGGGCAAGCATTCACTCTGTCCTTGGAGGAGGCATTGACATCGGGAGATGTTGTGGCAGGTAACATTCTCGTCGCCTCATATCCCGCAGTAGCATTGTTTGATTCAGGAGCATCCTATTCATTTATATCTGCACAATTTGCTGTACGACTAGGAATGGAGTTCGAGACATTGCCAGGGAGGTTGAATATACTCACTGGTAATGGGCTCATAGGAGTTAGTAGAGTTATTTTAGTATGTAGCATTGTAGTTTGCGGGCATTTCTTACCCGCCCGGTTGATAGAATTTTCTGTTGGAAATTTCGACGTTATCTTAGGCATGGACTGGCTGAAAGACAGTCATGCGACAATAGATTGTCGTAGAGGGAGTGTATCTTTTGATATTCCAGGCATGAAGCGGTTCACCTTAGTCAGATCAGGGGCAACTCAACAAGAGCAGGGAGTAGTAACGACGATGAAAGAAATTCAGGTTCCGAAGGTAGTTGAAGAATTTCTAGACGTATTTCCTGAAGAACTTCCAGGGCTACTACCGGTTAGGGATATTGATTTCAGTATAGAATTGGCACCAGGAACTAAACCGATATCAGATCGAGTTTACAGAATGGCAGATTCAGAGCAGGCCAAGGTATATCAGCATATAGAGGAACTGAAGGAGAAGAAGTTTATCCAAGCTAGCATATCGCCGTGGGCAGCACCAGTGGTACTTGTGGAAAAGAAGGATGGGTCATCCAAATTGTGCATTGACTACAGAAAGCTTAACGCGGCAACAGTGAAGAACAAGTACCCATTACCCAGGATTGACGACTTATTTGATCAGTTGAGCAAAGCTAGAGTTTTCTCCAAGATAGATCTTCGTTTAGGGTACCATCAGGTGAGGGTTCGGAAGGAGGATATTCCCAAGACAGCATTCAGGTCGAAGTATGGGCATTATGAATTCTAAGTAATGCCGTTTGGTTTGACCAATGCTCCAACAATATTCATGGATTTGATGAATCGCATCTTTATGCCATACTTAGACCAGTTTATCGTTGTGTTTCTTGACAACATTCTTGTATACTCTGCTAGTGAAGAGGAGCATGAAGACCACCTCAGGAAAGTGTTACAGGTTCTGAGAGAGAACCAGTTGTATGCCAAGCTCAGCAAGTGTGAGTTTTGGTCGGATCATATTTCATTTTTGGGTCACATCATATCAGGAGCTGGAGTAGCAGTAGATCCCAAGAAGATAGAAGCAGTAGAAAGTTGGCCAGTACCCAAGACCGTAGCAGATGCACAGAGTTTCTTGGGATTGACAGGATATTACAGAAGGTTTGTATCAGACTTTGCAAGGCTTTCAGCACCCATGACCCGCTTGATCCGGAAGGATGTACCATTCGTTTGGTCGGCAGAATGTCAGGCATCATTCGAGACTTTGAAGCAGAAGTTGATATCAGCACCTATTCTTACATTGCCAGTTGGACCCGAAGGTTTTACAGTATATTGTGATACATCAGGTAAAGGACTTGGATGTGTCCTTATGCAACATGGGAAGGTGATAGCATATACATCTAGGCAGCTTCGGGACCACGAGAAGAATTACCCAACTCATGATTTGGAGTTAGCGGCAGTAGTGTTTGCTCTGAAGCTATAGAGGCATTACTTATATGATGACCGAGTGGACATGTACACAGACCATAAAAGTTTGAAGTACATCTTTACTCGAAAGGAACTAAACATAAGGCAGAGAAGATGGTTGGAGTTGATTAAGGATTATGACGTGGAGCTTCAGTATCATCCAGGCAAGGCTAATGTAGTAGCAGACGCTCTTAGCAGGAGAGGCGGCGCATTTATGTTGACAACACAGAGGCATATCTTAGAAGACCTTCAGGAGATGGGCATCGAAGTTATACTTCCTAGTGATGTAGGAGTTCTAACAAGTCTGCAAGTTCAATCCGACTTGGTAGGCAGGATCAAGGCAGCTCAGGCACAAAACCCAAGGATTCAGAAGCTTAGGGCAGAATGTGAGTCAGGACTCAGGAAGGAGATGAGAATTCAGGAAGATGGTACACTTAGATTTGGATCACGTCTATGTGTGCCTAGTGGAGATATCAGACAGGAAGTTATGGCAGAAGCTCACAGTTCTTAGTATTCTATTCACCCTGGAGGGACCAAGATGTACCAAGATATCAAGCAACATTTCTGGTAGAACGGGATGAAGAGGGAGATAGCTAGATTTGTTTTCCGTTGCTTGGTATGTCAGCAAGTGAAGGCAGAACAACAGAGGCCAGCTGGGCTATTACAACCGCTTCCTATTCCGAAATGGAAATGGGAGCATATTACAATAGACTTTGTGACCGGTTTACCGAGATCACCAAGTGGTAAGGACGCTATTTGGGTAATAGTGGACCGACTCACAAAGGTAGCACACTTTCTTCCTTTCAGAGTAGGACAATCTACAGAAAAGTTGGCAGAGTTGTATATGCAACAGATAGTCATGCAGCATGGAGTCCCTGTTAGTATTATGTCGGATCAAGATACTCGCTTTATATCATATTTCTGGAAGAGCTTACATCATAGTCTGGGTACCAAGTTAAGATTTAGCACGGCTTACCATCCGCAGACGGATGGGCAATCAGAAAGAACGATTTAGACTTTAGAAGATATGTTGCGAGCTTGCACTCTAGATTTTGGAGGGTCTTGGGAGAGTCACCTGCACTTAGTCGAGTTCTCATACAACAATAGTTATCAAGCCAGTATCCAGATGGCGCCATTCAAAGCACTATATGGTAAGAAGTGCAGGTCACCGCTTGCATGGGATGATATCGGAGAGAGGAATATGTTAGGCCCAGAAATGATTGTTCAGACGGTTGAAGTGGTTAAGAAAATTAGAGAGCGACTTCGAGTTGCGCAGGACCGGCATCGTCATTGGGTGGACCAGCATCGTAGGCCGTTAGAGTTCTCTGTTGAGGACCACGTATTCTTGCGGATCTCACCTACTCGTGGGGTCATTAGATTTGGCGTTTGCGGGAAATTGAGTCCGTGGTATATGGGCCCATTTGTTATCCTTGATCGGATAGGCGATGTTGTTTATCGTTTATCCCTTCCACCTTCGTTACGAGAGGTGCATGACGTGTTTCATGTATCTCAATTATGTAGGTATGTATCGGACCCATGCCATATCCTCGATCATTCCGAGCTGGTTGTTGGTACCAACCTGTCTTACGAGGAACAACCTGTGTCCATTTTGGACCGAAGAGAGAAGATACTTAAGAACCGAACAATTAGTCTTGTCCGTGTTGCTTGGGGTCATCACTCCTTCGAAGAGTCAACGTGGGAACGTGAGGATGATATCCGATCACGGTATCCACACCTGTTTGACTCACAAGGTATATCTCTTTCTGTATACCTTGATTGTCCTGATTCTTCATGCTTATCACCTTATGGGTAGAGCTACTTGATATCGTGGATTGATGAATTTACATATATAGTACTTGCTTTTGATATGGAAAAAATAATTACTTGCTCACTAGAATTGCTTGTATTAGTTTAGCTCCGGTATTTCTACCTGCTTGGATTTGAAATTCCGAGGACGAAATTTTTCTAAGGTGGGTAGAGATGTCACTCCCCGTTCCCAGAATGCGTATTTTTATACATGTACAACTCATATATATTTATTTAATATTTATCATATATTATCCTGTATTTAAATTCCTTTAATTTTATGTTAATTAATTATCTGTATTTTATTTTCTGCTGTTATTCTCTGCTTTTAGTCTTGCTTTTAGGTTCGACCTATGGAGGGTTCTTCTCGGGTTCATGGTGGTTCACATGAACCGAACCCCCACAAACCCCCACCTACCATCACCCTTCCTATTTAAAGCCCCCATCTCCTTCTCTCTCTTCATAACTCTCCTTCACTATTACTTCTCCTTCTTCCTCATCACTCTCTTCCACCTACCAGGAGAAGCCAAGTACATCTTGCTTCTTGCTTCCACTTGAGAACTATTTTTATGGTTCATTTTTCTTCCTCTCATAATTCTAAGAGAGTTTAGTACTTAGCATTTTTGATTCCTTTGGCTTGTTTCTTCTCAGTTGTCCATGGGTTTTGATCTCCCAACCTGGCGTGCTTTCGGAATAGATAGTTTTTGTTGTAGAGCTTCTCCTTCTACACCATTCTGAACCATGGGAACTTTATTTCTGGCTTAGAACGAAGGTTGAGTTACACACACGTTCTTACGTGCTAGCGTAAATTTCTAGTCACGCTCACGTCTTTACGTGCGTGCATGAATTTTTAGTCACGCTCACGTCTTTACGTGCGTGCGTGAATTTTTAGTCACGCTCACGTTCTTACGTGCTAGCGTGAATTTCTAGTCACACTCACGTCTTTACGTGCGTGCATAAATTTTTAGTCACGCTCACGTCTTTACGTGCGTGCGTGAATTTTTAGTCACGCTCACGTTCTTACGTGACAGCGTAAATTTTGAGTCACGCACACGTCTTTACGTGTTAGCGTAAATTTTGAGTCACGCTCACGTTCTTACGTGCCAGCGTGAATTTTTAGTCACGCTCACGTCTTTGCATGCGTGCGTGGATTTCTTATCCCGCTTTTTCACGCTCATACGCTCACGCTGTGCGTGCGTGAGTTACTTTTCACGCTCACGTTATGAGTGCGTGAATTACCCTTCACGCTCACGCTGTGCGTGCCAACGTGAACCACTTTTCACGCTTACGCTGTTTATACGCTCACTCCTACCTACTAGACTTGTTGGCGTGACTTGTTGGCCTTAGCATAGACTTATTGGCGTGACTTCCTGACTTGGGTGTTTCTATTTGTTCTATAATTTATTCATTTAATGGTGGCATGATAATTCTTCTATTATATCCTTACGCCTTTTTATGAACTCGATAATCTTAACATGTTAATATTCTTGATACATATGGTTGTGTAGAAAGTGCCTTGTGTCTTGACTGGTTTATGGATACCCAGTAAGACTGGAACTTAACCCTGAGAGTTATAGACTCGAACCCATTTAATACTAATTGACTTTCATGCCTTGTCACCATTGATGATAATGGTTATCTTGACTAAAATTGATCATGCGTTTCTAGTTGGAACTAAGAGACTGGCTAGTCGTCTTATTGAATTGAATGAATGAGACACGTTCATGTAATGAACTATTGTAGTCGACTGGCTGATCCCGAATATTGACGTACATGCACATGTAGGCATCAATTTATTTATTTATTTATTTTACAAAAGTAGCATGTGTACTTTATGGTCAAGGCATGATTACTCCGTGGTTTGATTTGATTGTTGCATTACGCTATGTAAGACCTACAACCTAGCCGTACGGGTATCGTTGTAGAGTTGCGCATATCGTACCCTGTACGAAAGTACTCATTTGAATAACCATGATCCACGACATGGGATTTCACTCAACGTAGAGGCCATTAAGTTAAATAAAATAATGATTGCATGGAGAGAATAGATCCCCGAGTTCTTACATGGCAGCCCTCTTGGGACTAGTAGTGCCCGACAGTCCGGCTGGTTCCCACAGATACTGTAAACCTGCCACACGGACAGGGAGCGGTATCTGCTTATATTATTATTGTATATTGTATATTGATGACGGACGTCCCGCTGGGACTCGTCTAATTTATGATTGGCGTAATTGATTGACTGGATAGATTAGCCTTGCTCACACATAGTAAGAACTGAGGAATCCCTATTTGCATAATTCCAAGATAACTTGGGACTCACAATAGTAAGCCGTAGGAGTTGATTGGCCGTTTAAGATAATTTGTTTGTGTACTGTACCTACTATGTTGCCTAACTGAGATGATCAGAATGTCAGGACATGACGGGCCAACTTCTGTCCTTGTTTGGTTGGGAGGTTGGTTCGAAGTGTCGTGATGTTATGTGAATCCTAGTGGAAAGCAGAGATCTATTATTATATTCTCTTACTTACTGGTTTAATCCTTCATATCGTGCTTCCTTGTGGTACTTGCTATTAGAGGTATAACCTCTCTGGTTTTGCATGGCCAGATTTAGAGCCAGTTCCCGAGGACTCAGCTTACTTCCACCTCCAAGATGGTCAATACTAGAGGAATGATCGCAGGAGGACTCGAGTGGGTTCCTTACTTCACCGCTCGTTTGTTATTTACTTTATACCTAGCCGTTTGGCACCGACATGTTAGTCGGATTATCTTGCACTTACTTTTACATAATTGTAATTAAGTCAGACTGCAGCTGATAACAATTATGTATATGTTACTATACCATCTGACTATATTTTGTAAAGCCAGATCTCAAGAACATTTTGACTAAGCGTTTGGGACGCCTTACTGCTTTATCTTACATGTTCTCTATTTTTGCTTCTTGTTTGAATGATTGAGACAATAGATGTGAAATGACCATAGTAAGACTTTCATGTAGTATGCACCCCCTCGTCTGGTTAGACAGCATTGATCGTATTATACGGTATTCATCTACCCGTAATATGTAGCTGGCTGAGTCATTCCTCCGCTCTCCAGTATTCTGGTTCTGGGGCGTGACAAGGTTTTAGTGGTGGCCCATGCAGGTCTGATTTCAGACTTGTGGGGTGTTTTGATTTATTAGGATGTCTCAATCACACGTATTCCCTCCTTGATCTCATGATTCGTTATTCTCAACCCTTGCTTGACATTTCGGTATCCTTCGACTTCATTGATCCTTCATGTCCGGTTATTTGATTGTTCTCTTGTCCCTTTTCTTAGGGGCACTTCGTCCGCATCGGTCAGAGCTGGACAACAGCAGGGGCAACATGGGCAACATGACCAGGTTGGTCAGCAACAAGGGCCAGTCTCGCCTCAGGAGGCTATCCAAGAAGAAGTGATAGTAGAACCAGCAGCTGAACCGCAGTATCCGGAAGTTCCATTACCACCCACAGATCCACCCACCCAAGTAGACACACCAGCCCTTCTGGAGATCATGAGAGGAATGATGGCTATTCAGCAACATCAGATGTTGGCCCAGCAGCGCATACATACTCAGCTACAAGAGCAGAATGTGTTGCTCAACCAAGGATTGCAGACGGCTTTGGAAAGAGGAATGAGGATTGATTCAGGAGCATCAGCCAGGTTTTGCAAGTACAACCCCCGCCGTTTCGAGGGCACGGAGGATGCCATCTCAGCAGATGCATGGCTTAAGGATATTGAGGCTATTCTGACAGCAGCTAAGGTACCGGCATAAGAACGTGTGATTCTAGTGAAGTTGTTACTTCAGGATCTCGCACGTGATTGGTGGGAATCAGAGGAAGTAGGCATCAGACGTCCTGTGGCTTGGGACGATTTTACTGCAAGATTCAAGACCAAGTACTATGGAGTTGTGGCACGGTTTGAGCTACAACAGAAGTTTATCAACCTCAGGCAGGCCGGCAAGACTGTAGATGCTTATGCAATGGAGTTCTGCAGATTGAGTAGATTTGCCCTAGAGATGGTAGCAACAGAGAGCCAGAGGGCCATGAGGTTTCAGCAAGGATTTCATCTTGAACTCTTGCAATTGATAGAGGGGCACAATTACCAAACTTTTGAGGAAGTATTGACGGTAACTCGAAGGCATGAGATCACCATTCAGAGGCTTGCGACAAGGACTGGGGGTCAGAAAAGATCCCACAGTCAGATTGAAGGAGGAGGGGAAGCAGCGCCCCGAACAACAGCACCATCCACTGGCATTCGTATCCACGATGTGGCGATACGAGGACCAGCACCACCACCCAGGCAGCAGCAACAGCAACAGAGGAAGAACTAGCAACCCCCGACGGGCTGCACTTATTGTGGGAAGGCATGACACACTAGAGATGTGTGTCGGACATTGAATGGACTGTGTCTGATATGTGGAAATCCAGACCATCGGGTTACCACATGTCCCATGAATTCGAGGTCAAGAGGACCAGGGCAACAGTTTCTTGCTCTGCCAGCACCAGGGGCAGGCCAGTATCGAGGACCAGCGGTGGCAGTAAGGCCGTTGGCACAGCGCCCGTTAATGCCGCAGGCTCAAATGTTTCGGCAGCAGGGGCCGCCGATGCAGCAGCACCAGCATAGACCACCCCAGCATCATCAAGGAAGGGGCCAGCAACAACATCAGGCTAGACCGCAGCATGGAAACCAGCAAGGAGGTCGAGGGCAAGCATTCACTCTGTCCTTGGAGGAGGCATTGACATCGGGAGATGTTGTGGCAGGTAACATTCTCGTCGCCTCATATCCCGCAGTAGCATTGTTTGATTCGGGAGCATCCCATTCATTTATATCTGCACAATTTGCGGCACGACTAGGAATAGAGTTCGAGGCATTGCCAGGAAGGTTGAATATACTCACTGGTAATGGGCTCGTAGGAGTTAGTAGAGTTATTTTAGCATGTAGCGTTGTAGTTTGCGGGCATTCCTTACCCCCCCGGTTGATAGAATTTTCTGTTGGAAATTTTGACGTTATCTTAGGCATGGACTGGCTGAAAGACAGTCATACGACAATAGATTGTCGTAGAGGGAGTGTATCTTTTGATATTCCAGGCATGAAGTGGTTCACCTTAGTCAGATCAGGGGCAACTCAACAAGAGCAGGGAGTAGTAACGACGATGGAAGAAGTTCAGGTTCCGAAGGTAGTTGAAGAATTTCTAGACGTATTTCCTGAAGAACTTCCAGGGCTACCACCGGTTAGGGATATTGAGTTCAGTATAGAATTGGCACCAGAAACTAAACCGATATCAGATCAAGTTTACAGAATGGCGGATTCAGAGCAGGCCAAGGTATATCAGCATATAGAGGAACTGAAGGAGAAGAAGTTCATCCAAGCTAGCATATCGCCGTGGACAGCACCAGTGGTACTTGTGGAAAAGAAGGATGGGTCATCTAGATTGTACATTGACTACAGGAAGCTTAACGCGGCAACAGTGAAGAACAAGTACCCATTACCCAGGATTGACGACTTATTTGATCAGTTGAGCAAAGCTAGAGTTTTCTCCAAGATAGATCTTCGTTCAGGGTACCATCAGGTGAGGGTTCGGAAGGAGGATATTCCTAAGACATCATTCAGGTCAAAGTATGGGCATTATGAATTCTTAGTAATGCCGTTTGGTTTGACCAATGCTCCAGCAATATTCATGGATTTGATGAATCGCATCTTTATGCCATACTTAGACCAGTTTGTCGTTGTGTTTCTTGACGACATTCTTGTATACTCTGCTAGTGAAGAGGAGCATGAAGACCACCTCAGGAAAGTGTTACAGGTTCTGAGAGAGAACCAGTTGTATGCCAAGCTCAGCAAGTGTGAGTTTTGGTCGGATCATATTTCATTTTTGGGTCACATCATATCAGGAGCTGGAGTAGCAGTAGATCCCAAGAAGATAGAAGCAGTAGAAAGTTGGCCAGTACCCAAGACCGTAGCAGATGTGCAGAGTTTCTTGGGATTGGCAGGATATTACAGAAGGTTTGTATCAGACTTTGCAAGGCTTTCAGCACCCATGACCCGCTTGACCCGGAAGGATGTACCATTCGTTTGGTCGGCAGAATGTCAGGCATCATTCGAGACTTTGAAGCAAAAGTTGATATCAGCACCTATTCTTACATTGCCAGTTGGACCCGGAGGTTTTACAGTATATTGTGATGCATCAGGTAAAGGACTTGGATGTGTCCTTATGCAACATGGGAAGGTGATAGCATATGCATCTAGGCAGCTTCGGGACCACGAGAAGAATTACCCAACTCATGATTTGGAGTTAGCGGCAGTAGTGTTTGCTCTGAAGCTATGGAGGCATTACTTATATGGTGACCGAGTGGACATGTACACAGACCATAAAAGTCTGAAGTACATCTTTACTCAGAAGGAACTAAACATGAGGCAGAGAAGATGGTTGGAGTTGATTAAGGATTATGACGTAGAGCTTAAGTATCATCCAGGCAAGGCTAATGTAGTAGCAGACGCTCTTAGCAGGAGAGGCGGCACATTTATGTTTACAACACAGAGGCATATCTTAGAAGACCTTCAGGAGATGGTCATCGAAGTTATACTTCCTAGTGATGTAGGAGTTCTAACAAGTCTGCAAGTTCAATCCGACTTGGTAGGCAGGATCAAGGCAGCTCAGGCACAAGACCCAAGGATTCAGAAGCTTAGGGCAGAATATGAGTCAGGACTCAGGAAGGAGATGAGAATTCATGAAGATAGTACACTTAGGTTTGGATCACGTCTATGTGTGCCTAGTGGAGATATCAGACAGGAAGTTATGGTAGAAGCTCACAGTTCTTAGTATTCTATTCACCCTGGAGGGACCTAGATGTACCAAGATATCAAGCAGCATTTCTGGTGGAACGGGATGAAGAGGGAGATAGCTAGATTTGTTTCCCGTTGCTTGGTATGTCAGCAAGTGAAGGCAGAACAGCAGAGGCTAGCTGGGCTATTACAACCGCTTCCTATTCCGGAATAGAAATGGGAGCATATTACAATGGTCTTTGTGACCGGTTTACCGAGATCACCAAGTGGTAAGGACGCTATTTGGGTAATAGTGGACCGACTCACAAAGGTAGCACACTTTCTTCCTTTCAGAGTAGGACAATCTACAGAAAAGTTGGCAGAGTTGTATATGCAACAGATAGTCAGGCAGCATGGAGTCCCTGTCAGTATTGTGTCGGATCGAGATACCCGCTTTACATCACATTTCTGGAAGAGCTTACATCATAGTCTGGGTACCAAGTTAAGATTTAGCACGACTTACCATCCGCAGACGGATGGGCAATCAGAAAGAACGATTCAGACTTTAGAAGATATGTTGCGAGCTTGCACTCTAGATTTTGGAGGGTCTTGGGAGAGTCACCTGCACTTAGTCGAGTTCTCATACAACAATAGTTATCAAGCCAGTATCCAGATGGCGCCATTCGAAGCACTATATGGTAAGAAGTGCAGGTCACCGCTTGCATGGGATGATATCGAGGAGAGGAAGATGTTAGGCCCAGAAATGATTGTTCAGACGGTTGAAGTGGTTCAAGGAATTAGAGAGCGACTTCGAGTTGCGCAGGACCGGCATCGTCATTGGGCGGGCCAGCATCATAGGCCATTAGAGTTCTCTATTAGGGACCACGTATTCTTGCGGATCTCACCTACTCGTGGGGTCATTAGATTTGGCATTCGCAGGAAATTGAGTCCGCGGTACGTGGGCCCATTTGTTATCCTTGATCGGATAGACGATATTGCTTATCGTTTATCCCTCCCACCTTCGTTACGAGAGGTGCATGACGTGTTTCATGTATCTTAATTACGTAGGTATGTATCGGACCCAAGCCATATCCTCGATCATTCTGAGCTGGTTGTTGGTACCAACCTGTCTTAAGAGGAACAGCCTGTGTCCATTTTGGATCGAAGAGAGAAGATACTTAAGAACCGAACAATTAGTCTTGTCCGTGTTGCTTGGGGTCATCACTCCTTGGGAGAGTCAACGTGGGAACGTGAGGATGATATCCGATCACGGTATCCACACCTGTTTGACTCACAAGGTATATCCCTTTCTGTATACCTTGATTGTCCTGATTCTTCATGCTTATCACCTTATGGGTAGAGCTACTTGATATCGTGGATTGATGAATTTACATATATAGTACTTGCTTTTGATATGGTAAAAATAATTGCTTGCTCACTAGAATTGCTTGTATTAGTTTAGCTCCGGCATTTCTACCTGCTTGGATTTGAAATTCCGAGGACGAAATTTTTCTAAGGTGGGTAGAGATGTCACTCCCCGTTCCCAGAATGCATATTTTTATACATGTACAACTCATATATATTTATTTAATATTTATCATGTATTATCCTGTATTTAAATTCCTTTAATTTTATGTTAATTAATTATCTGCATTTTATTTCCTGCTGTTATTCTCTGCTTTTAGTCTTGCTTTTAGGTTCGGCCTATGGAGGGTTCTTCTCGGGTTCATGGTGGTTCACATGAACCGAACCCCCACAAACCCCCACCTACCATCACCCTTCCTATTTAAAGCCCCCATCTCCTTCTCTCTTCATAACTCTCCTTCACCATTACTTCTCCTTCTTCCTCATCACTCTCTTCCACCTACCAGGAGAAGACAAGTACATCTTGCTTCTTGCTTCCACTTGAGAACCATTTTTATGGTTCATTTTTCTTCCTCTCATGATTCTAAGAGAGTTTAGTACTTAGCATTTTTGATTCCTTTGGCTTGTTTCTTCTCGGTTGTCCATGGGTTTTGATCTCCCAACCTGGCGTGCTTTCGGAATAGATAGTTCTTGTTGTAGAGCTTCTCCTTCTACACCATTCTGAACCATGGGAGCTTCATTTCTGGCTTGGAATGAAGGTTGAGTCACGCACACGTTCTTACGTGCTAGCGTGAATTTCTAGTCACGCTCACGTCTTTACGTGCGTGCGTGAATTTTTAGTCACGCTCATGTCTTTACGTGCATGCGTAAATTTTTAGTCACGCTCACGTTCTTACGTGCTAGCGTGAATTTCTAGTCACGCTCACGTCTTTACGAGCGTGCGTGAATTTTTAGTCACGCTTACGTCTTTACGTGCGTGCGTGAATTTTTAGTCACGCTTACGTTCTTACGCGCCAGCGTGAATTTTGAGTCACGCACACGTCTTTACGTGTTAGCGTAAATTTTGAGTCACGCTCACGTTCTTACGTACCAGCGTGAATTTTTAGTCACGCTCACGTCTTTGCGTGTGTGCGTGGATTTCTTATCCGCTTTTTCACGCTTATACGCTCACGCTGTGCGTGCGTGAGTTACTCTTCACGCTCACATTATGAGTGCGTGAATTACCCTTCACGCTCACGCTGTGCGTGCCAACGTGAACCACTTTTCACGCTTACGCTGTTTATACGTTCACTCCTACCTACTAGACTTGTTGGCGTGGCTTGTTGGCCTTAACATAGACTTGTTGGCGTGACTTCCTGACCTGGGTGTTTCTATTTGTTCTATAATTTATTCATTTAATGGTGGCATGATAATTCTTCTATTATATCCTTATGCCTTTTTATGAACTCGATAACCTTAACAAGTTAATATTCTTGATACATATGGTTGTGTAGAAAGTGCCTTGTGTCTTGACTGGTTTATGGATACCCAGTAAGACTGGAACTTAACCCTGAGAGTTATAGACTCGAACCCATTTAATACTAATTGACTTTCATGCCTTGTCACCATTGATGATAATGGTTATCTTGACTAAAATTGATCATGCGTTCTTAGTCGGAACTAAGAGACTGGCTAGTCGTCTTATTGAATTGAATGAATGAGACACGTTCATGTAATGAACTATTGTAGTCGACTGGCTGATCCCGAATATTGACGTACAGGCACATGCAGGCTTCAATTTATTTATTTATTTATTTATTTATTTTACAAAAGCAGCATGTGTACTTTATGGTCAAGGCATGATTACTCCGTGGTTAGATTTGATTGTTGCATTACGCTATGTAAGACCTACAACCTAGCCGCACGGGTATCGTTGTAGAGTTGCGCATATCGTACCCCGTACGAAAGTACTCATTTGAATAACCATGATCCATGGCATGGAATTTCACTCAACGTAGAGACCATTAAGTTAAATAAAATAATAATTGCATGGAGAGAATGGATCCCCGAGTTCTTACATGGCAGCCCTCTTGGGACTAGTAGTGCCCGACAGGCCGGCTGGTTCCCACAGATACTGTAAACCTGCCATACGGGCAGGGAGCGGTATCTGCTTATATTATTATTGTATATTGTATATTGATGACGGGCGTCCCGCTGGGACTCGTCTAATTCATGATTGGCGCAATTGATTGACTGGATAGACTAGCCTTGCTCGCATATAGTAAGAACTGAGGAATCCCTATTTGCATAATTCCAGAATAACTTGGGACTCACAATAGCAAGCCGTAGGAGTTGATTGGCCATTCAAGATGATTTGTTTGTGTACTGTACCTACTCTGTTGCCTAACTGAGATGATCAGAATGTCAGGAC
Source organism: Iris pallida (assembly GCA_029216955.1). NCBI lineage: Eukaryota > Viridiplantae > Streptophyta > Magnoliopsida > Asparagales > Iridaceae > Iris > Iris pallida. The sequence goes on along the minus strand of JANAVB010028000.1, from coordinate 27,904,488 downwards.
ATGACGGGCCAACTTCTGTCCTTGTTTGGTTGGGAGGTTGGTTCGAAGTGTCGTAATGTTATGTGAATCCTAGTGGAAAGCAGAGATCTATTATTATATTCTCTTACTTACTAGTTTAATCCTGCATATCGTGCTTCCTTGTGGTACTTGCTATTAGAGGTCTAACCTCTCTGGTTTTGCATGGCCAGATTTAGAGCCAGTTCCCGATGACCCAGCTTACTTCCACCTCCAAGATGGTCAATACTAGAGGAATGATCGCAGGAGGACTCGAGTGGGTTCCTTACTTCACCGCTCGTTTGTTATTTACTTTATACCTAGCCGTTTGGCACCGACATGTTAGTCGGATTGTCTTGCACTTACTTTTACATAATTGTAATTAAGTCAGACTGCAGCTGATAACAATTGTGTATATGTTACTATACCATCTGGCTATGTTTTGTAAAGCCAGATCTCAAGAACATTTTGACTAAGCGTTTGGGACGCCTTACTGCTTTATCTTACATGTTCTCTATTTTTGCTTCTTGTTTGAATGATTGAGACAATAGATGTTCTCTATTCCCGCTAAGCATAGCTCCAGCAGCGAGCCACGTTCCAGTACCCATTCCGTCTAGCCAGCTAAGAGAGACTGCATCAGTCTCAATTCTCCTGATCTCCAATACAAGTTACGGTCCAACATTCTGATCCCATCCAACAAGCCAACCAAATGCCTCGCACGGAACGGGGCATTACAATAGCATGGTCCATTTTTTGGGATGCGAATACGTAGTCAAGTCTAGCCTACGCCGCAGCATTGACGGTAGTATGCTGTCTATGATAACATGGTCCACAATAAGAATAATATGCACATAACATCCATATCTAAACCATCAAAGATAATATCAAATAGTCTCAATAATAAACTAAAGAAAACTGTCAAAATAATTTACTACAACTCAGATAGTCTCGGAAATAAACCCGGTAACATAAAAGTAAACTAGAATACAAAACTATAACCACTAACTAATGAGAAATCATAAGAAAGAAAATATGTTAATTTACACCAGTGCTAGAATCTAGTATGTCAGTAACGCCAGTGTCGCCAACATACACACTGTAGACCTCAAAACAGATGACGTCGTCTAAAGCTGACAAATAGTTACCCAGTCAAGATTGGAGCAAAATCACCATAACACTACACTACACAATATGTTATACAAGCATGAAGAAATAATAACAAAGAAGATAAACTATAGGCATGACAAGATATGATAAGAAGAGTACAGTTATAACATGCACACAATATAAAAGTAGACCCAATGGAAGAAAAATAAATAAATGATATAGCAACAAGCGGTCACGAGTACTGTGTGTTTTAGAATACTAATTTTCTACATATGGACGGTCTGGAATATACGTCAAACATACGTGTGGTACACGATTGATATTGTTTAGGTTATGCATGAAGGAATTTATACAGGTAACATAGACCACATGCATACTCATAGTATTTTCCCACCCACAACTCACAAGAAAATATGTTCACTACATATAACAATACAGGTAAACAAGACAAACAGTTAATCACAATACAACGTGGTAAACAAGTATAGCAGGTGAACATAAACATGTAATTGGAGAAGAACTACGCTCGTGCACAAGAAATCAATCATGGTGAATCAAGAACAATGACAATAAGAAGTAACCATGAAAAGATGATATAAAGAAACATGCAGTACAAATAAAGGTAATATAATGTCATAGTAAAATTTGTCTGATTTTCTAGACAAACCATTTTCACAAGTCGAGGACGAGAGTAACTTTGGCCTATAAGCTACCAACACATATCATATCATCGCACCACAAACCGTGAACGAAAATCACAACTTAGTTCTAAGATTTCTACTCTAAAATCATAGAATAATGGCTAATGGGTTAACCTAAATTAATATTATTTAATCTGGAATAAATTATCTAAAAACATAATTTAATATAATTATAATCTAAAATATAATCTAAACAAGGAATTTTGGCTATAGAAAGTCAAGGTTCCAATTTTAACATCTATGGCACGTAAATCGAGATGTACTATTGACTAACTAGTTAAACATCACAAACTCAATAATTTGAGGGTGCAACGTAGTAGATTTCAGCGCTACAAATGTACTGGAATCGACTGTGCCACAAAATTATGACGTAGACAAAAGTTATCGCCGTTATGGCTAACCATAACCAAATCGGTGAATCACTAGCCAAATCTGAGTTCAACGAATTAAATAAAATATGAAACAAATTTATAAATTTCTAGAAAAATTATATATTGTAGATCATTGTGTCAGCTTTCTAGAACTACAAACGGATCGCAAAAATAGAGTTGGGGATCCCCCGAAATCTCGAAAATAGTGCAATACGTCGATTTTTGGACAACCGCCACTCAAATAAATCTCCAGAAATTTACGTAAATAATTAAAAAATAATATATTTTTGGAAAGTTAACCTCGATATGTGTCACGCCCCAGAACCAGAATACTGGAGAGCAGAAGAATGACTCAGCCAGCTACGTATTACGGGTAGATGAATACCGTATAATACGATCAATGCTGTCTAACCAGACGAGGGGGTGCATACTACATGAAAGTCTTACTATGGTAATTTCATATCTATTGTCTCAATCATTCAAACAAGAAGCAAAAATAGAGAACATGTAAGATAAAGCAGTAAGGCATCCCAAACGCTTAGTCAAAATGTTCTTGAGATTTGGCTTTACAAAACATATCCAGATGGTATAGTAACATATACACAATTATTATCAGCTGCAGTCTGACTTAATTACAATTATGTAAAAGTAAGTGCAAGACAATCCGACAAACATGTCGGTGACAAACGGCTAGGTATAAAGTAAATAACAAACGAGCGGTGAAGTAAGGAACCCACTCGAGTCCTCCTGCGATCATTCCTCTAGTATTGACCATCTTGGAGGTGGAAGTAAGCTGAGTCCTCGGGAACTGGCTCTAAATCTGGCCATGCAAAACCAGAGAGGTTAGACCTCTAATAGCAAGTACCACAAGAAAGCATGATATGAAGGATTAAACCAGTAAATAAGAGAATATAATAATAGATCTCTGCTTTCCACTAGGAATCACATAACATCACGATACTTCGAACCAACCTCCCAACCAAATAAGGACAGAAGTTGGCCCGTCATGTCCTGACATTCTGATCATCTCAGTTAGGCAACAGAGTAGGTACAGTACACAAACAAATCATCTTGAACGGCCAATCAACTCCTATGGCTTGCTATTGTGAGTCCCAAGTTATCCTGGAATTATGAAAATAGGGATTCCTCAGTTCTTACTATGTACGAGCAAGGCTAGTCTATCCAGTCAATCAATTGTGCCAATCATGAATTAGACGAGTCCCAGCGGGACGCCCGTCATCAATATACAATATACAATAATAATATAAGCAGATACCGCTCCCTGCCCGTGTGACAGGTTTACAGTATCTGTGGGAACCAGCCGGCCTGTTGGGCACTACTAGTCCCAAGAGGGCTGCCATGTAAGAACTCGGGGATCCATTCTCTCCATGCAATCATTATTTTATTTAACTTAATGGTCTCTACGTTGAGTGAAATCCCATGCCGTGGATCATGGTTATTCAAATGAGTACTTTCGTACGGGGTACGATATGCGCAACTCTACAACGATACCCGTGCGGCTAGGTTGTAGGTCTTACATAGCGTAATGCAACAATCAAATCTAACCACAGAGTAATCATGCCTTGACCATAAAGTACACATGCTGCTTTTATAAAATAAATAAATAAATAAATAAATAAATTGAAGCCTGCATGTGCCTGTACGTCAATATTCGGGATCAGCCAGTCGATTATAATAGTTCATTGCATGAACGTGTCTCATTCATTCAATTCAATAAGACGACTAGCTAGTCTCTTAGTTCCAACTAGGAACGCATGATCAATTTTAGTCAAGATAACCATTATCATCAATGGTGACAAGGCATGAAAGTCAATTAGTATTAAATGGGGTCGAGTCTATAACTCTCAGGGTTAAGTTCCAGTCTTACTGGGTATCCATAAACCAGTTAAGACACAAGGCACTTTCTACACAACCATATGTATCAAGAATATTAACATGCTAAGATTATCGAGTTCATAAAAAGGCGTAAGGATATAAAAGAAGAATTATCATGCCACCATTCAATGAATAAATTATAGAACAAATAGAAACACCCAGGTCAGGAAGTCACGCCAACAAGTCTATGCTATGGCCAACAAGTCATGCCAACATGTCTAGTAGGTAGGAGTGAGCGTATAAACAGCGTGAGCGTGAAAAGTGGTTCACGTTGGCACGTACAGCGTGAGCATGAAGGGTAATTCACGCACTCATAACGTGAGCGTGAAAAGTAACTCACACACGCACAGCGTGAGCATATGAGCGTGAAAAAGCGGGATAAGAAATCCACGCACGCACGCAAAGACGTGAGCGTGACTAAAAATTCACGCTGACACGTAAGAACGTGAGCGTGACTCAAAATTCACGCTAACACGTAAAGACGTGTGCGTGACTCAAAATTCACGCTGGCACGTAAGAACGTGAGCGTGACTAAAAATTCACGCACGCACGTAAAGACGTGAGCATGACTAAAAATTCACGCACGCACGTAAAGACGTGAGCGTGACTAAAAATTCACGCTAGCACGTAAGAACGTGAGCGTGACTAAAAATTTACGTATGCACGTAAAGACGTAAGCGTGACTAGAAATTTACGCTAGCACGTAAGAACGTGAGCGTGACTAAAAATTCACCCACGCACGTAAAGACGTGAGCGTGACTAAAAATTCACGCACGCACGTAAAGACGTGAGCATGACTAGAAATTCACGCTAGCACGTAAGAACGTGTGCGTGACTCAACCTTCGTTCCAAGCTAGAAATAAAGTTCCCATGGTTCAGAATGGTGTAGAAGGAGAAGCTCTACAACAAGAACTATCTATTCCGAAAGCACGCCAGGTTGGGAGATCAAAACCCATGGACAACCGAGAAGAAACAAGCCAAAGGAATCAAAAATGCTAAGTACTAAACTCTCTTAGAATCATGAGAGAAAGAAAAATGAACCATAAAAATGATTCTCAAGTGGAAGCAAGAAGCAAGATGTACTTGCCTTCTCTTGGTAGGTGGAAGAGAGTGATGAGGAAGAAGGAGAAGTAATGGTGAAGGAGAGTTATGAAGAGAGAGAAGGAGATGGGGGCTTTAAATAGGAAGGGTGATGGTAGGTGGGGGTTTGTGGGGGTTCGGTTCATGTGAACCACCATGAACCCGAGAAGAACCCTCCATAGGTCGAACCTAAAAGCAAGACTAAAAGCAGAGAATAACAGCAGGAAATAAAATGCAGATAATTAATTAACATAAAATTAAAGGAATTTAAATACAGGATAATACATGATAAATATTAAATAAATATATATGAGTTGTACATGTATAAAAATACGCATTCTGGGAACGAGGAGTGACATCTCTACCCACCTTAGAAAAATTCCGTCCTCGGAATTTCAAATCCAAGCAGGTAGAAATACCGGAGCTAAACTAATACAAGCAATTCTAGTGAGCAAGCAATTATTTTTACCATATCAAAAGCAAGTACTATATATGTAAATTTATCAATCCACGATATCAAGTAGCTCTACCCATAAGGTGATAAGCATGAAGAATCAGGACAATCAAGGTATACAGAAAGAGATATACCTTGTGAGTCAAACAGGTGTGGATACCGTGATCGGATATCATCCTCACGTTCCCACGTTGACTCTCCCAAGGAGTGATGACCCCAAGCAACATGGACAAGACTAATTGTTCGGTTCTTAAGTATCTTCTCTCTTTGGTCCAAAATGGACACAGGCTGTTCCTCGTAAGACAGGTTGGTACCAACAACCAGCTCAGAATGATCGAGGATATGGCTTGGGTCCGATACATACCTACGTAATTGAGATACATGAAATACATCATGCACCTCTCGTAACGAAGGTGGGAGGGATAAACGATAAGCAGCATCGCCTATCCGATCAAGGATAATAAATGGGCCCATGTACCGCGGACTCAATTTCCCGCGAATGCTAAATCTAATGACCCCACGAGTAGGTGAGATCCGCAAGAATACGTGGTCCCCAACAAAGAACTCTAACGGCCTATGATGCTGGTCCGCCCAATGACGATGCCGGTCCTGCACAACTCGAAGTCGTTCTCTAATTCCCTTAACCACTTCAACCGTCAGAACAATCATTTCTGGGCCTAACATCTTCCTCTTCCCGATATCATCCCATACAAGCGGTGACCTGCACTTCTTACCATATAGTGCTTCGAATGGCGCCATCTGGATACTGGCTTGATAACTATTATTGTATGAGAACTCGAGTAAGTGCATGTGACTCTCCCAAGACCCTCCAAAATCTAGAGTGCAAGCTCGCAACATATCTTCTAAAGTCTGAATCGTTCTTTCTGATTGCCCATCCGTCTGCGGATGGTAAGCCGTGCTAAATCTTAACTTGGTACCCAGACTATGATGTAAGCTCTTTCAGAAATGTGATGTAAAGTGGGTATCTCGATCCGACACAATACTGACAGGGACTCCATGCTGCCTGACTATCTGTTGCATATACAACTCTGCCAACTTTTTTGTAGATTGTCCTACTCTGAAAGGAAGAAAGTGTGCTATCTTTGTGAGTCGGTCCACTATTACCCAAATAGCGTCCTTACCACTTGGTGATCTCGGTAAACCGGTCACAAAGTCCATTGTAATATGCTCCCATTTCTATTCCGGAATAGGAAGCGGTTGTAATAGCCCAGCTGGCCTCTGCTGTTCTGCCTTCACTTGCTGACATACCAAGCAACGGGAAACAAATCTAGCTATCTCCCTCTTTATCCCGTTCCACCAGAAATGCTGCTTGATATCTTGGTACATCTTGGTCCCTCCAGGGTGAATAGAATACTGAGAACTGTGAGCTTCTGCCATAACTTCCTGTCTGATATCTCCACTAGGCACACATAGACGTGATCCAAACCTAAGTGTACCATCTTTATGAATTCTCATCTCCTTCAAGAGTCTTGACTCACATTCTGCCCTAAGCTTCTGAATCCTTGGGTCTTGTGCCTGAGCTGCCTTGATCCTGCCTACCAAGTCTGATTGAACTTGCAGACTTGTTAGAACTCCTATATCACTAGGAAGTATAACTTCGATGCCCATCTCCTGAAGGTCTTCTAAGATATGCCTCTGTGTTGTCAACATAAATGCGCCACCTCTCCTGCTAAGAGCATCTGCTACTACATTAGCCTTGCCTGGATGATACTGAAGCTCCACGTCATAATCCTTAATCAACTCCAACCATCTTCTCTGCCTCATGTTTAGTTCCTTCTGAGTAAAGATGTACTTCAAACTTTTATGGTCTGTGTACATGTCTACTCGGTCACCATATAAGTAATGCCTCCATAGCTTCAGAGCAAACACTACTGCCGCTAACTCTAAATCATGAGTTGGGTAATTCTTCTCGTGGTCTCGAAGCTGCCTAGATGCATATGCTATCACCTTCCCATGTTGCATAAGGACACATCCAAGTCCTTTACCTGATGCATCACAATATACTATAAACCTCCGGGTCTAACTGGCAATATAAGAATAGGTGCTGATATCAACTTCTGCTTCAAAGTCTCGAATGATGCCTGATATTCTGCCGACCAAACGAATGGTACATCCTTCCGGGTCAAGCGGGTCATGGGTGCTGAAAGCCTTACAAAGTCTGATACAAACCTTCTGTAATATTCTGCCAATCCCAAGAAACTCCGTACATCTGCTACGGTCTTGGGTACTGGCCAACTTTCTACTGCTTCTATCTTCTTGGGATCTACTGCTACTCCAGCTCCTGATGTGATGTGACCCAAAAATAAAATATGATCCGACCAAAACTCACACTTGCTGAGCTGGCATACAACTGGTTCTCTTTCAGAACCTGTAACACTTTCCTGAGGTGGTCTTCATGCTCCTCTTCACTAGCAGAGTATACAAGAATGTCGTCAAGAAACACAATGACAAACTGGTCTAAGTATGGCATAAAGATGCGATTCATCAAATCCATGAATATTGCTGGAGCATTGGTCAAACCAAACGGCATTACTAAGAATTCATAATGCCCATACTTTGACCTGAATGCTGTCTTGGGAATATCCTCCTTCCGAACCCTCACCTGATGGTACCCTGAACGAAGATCTATCTTGGAGAAAACTCTAGCTTTGCTCAACTGATCAAATAAGTCGTCAATCCTGGGTAATGGGTACTTGTTCTTCACTGTTGCCGCGTTAAGCTTCCTGTAGTCAATGTATAATCTGGATAACCCATCCTTCTTTCCCACAAGTACCACTGGTGCTGCCCACGGCGATATGCTAGCTTGGATGAACTTCTTCTCCTTCAGTTCCTCTATATGCTGATATACCTTGGCCTGCTCTGAATCCGCCATTCTGTAAACTCGATCTGATATCGGTTTAGTTCCTGGTGCCAATTCTATACTGAACTCAATATCCCTAACCGGTGGTAGCCCTGGAAGTTCTTCAAGAAATATGTCTAGAAATTCTTCAACTACCTTCGGAACCTGAACTTCTTCCATCGTCGTTACTACTCCCTGCTCTTGTTGAGTTGCCCCTGATCTGACTAAGGTGAACCGCTTCATGCCAGGAATATCAAAAGATACACTCCCTCTACGACAATCTATTGTCGCATGACTGTCTTTCAGCCAGTCCATGCCTAAGATAACGTCGAAATTTCCAACAGGAAATTCTATCAACCGGGCGGGTAAGGAATGCCCGCAAACTACAACGCTATATGCTAAAATAACTCTACTAACTCCTACGAGCCCATTACCAGCGAGTATATTCAACCTCCCTGGCAATGCCTCGAACTCTATTCCTAGTCGTGCCGCAAATTGTGCAGATATAAATGAATGGGATGCTCCCGAATCAAACAATGCTACTGCGGGATATGAGGCGACGAGAATGTTACCTGCCACAACATCTCCCGATGTCAATGCCTCCTCCAAGGACAGAGTGAATGCTTGCCCTCGACCTCCTTGCTGGTTTCCATGCTGCGGTCTAGCCTGATGTTGTTGCTGGCCCCTTCCTTGATGATGCTGGGGTGGTCTATGATGGTGCTGCTGCATCGGCGACCCCGGCTGCCGAAACATTTGAGCCTGCGGCATTAACGGACGCTGTGCCAACGGCCTTACTGCCACCGCTGGTCCTCGATACTGGCTTGCCCCTGGTACTGGCAGAGCAAGAAACTGTTGCCCTGGTCCTCCTGACCTCGAATTCATGGGACATGTGGTAATCCGATGGTCAGGATTTCCACATATTGGACACAGTCCATTCAATGTCCGACACACATCTCTAGTGTGTCCTGCCTTCCCATAATAAGTACAGCCCGCCGGGGGTTGCTGGTTCTTCCTCTGTTGCTGTTGCTGCTGCCTGGGTGGTGGTACTGGTCCTCGTATCGCCACATCGTGGATACGAATGCCAGTGGATGGTGCTGTTGTTCGGGGTGCTGCTCTCCCTCCTTCTTCAATCTGACTGTGGGATCTCTTCTGACCTCCAGTCCTTGTCGCAAGCCTCTGAATGGTGATCTCATGCCTTCGAGTTACCGTCAATACTTCGTCAAAAGTTTGGTAATTGTGCCCCTCTATCAATTGCAAGAGTTCAAGATGAAACCCTTGCTGAAACCTCATGGCCCTCTGTCTCTCTGTTGCTACCATCTCTGGGGCGAATCTACTCAATCTGCAGAACTCTACTGCATAAGCATCTACAGTCTTGCCGGCCTGCCTGAGGTTGATAAACTTCTGTTGTAGCTCAAACCGTGCCACAACTCCATAGTACTTGGTCTTGAATCTTGCAGTGAAATCGTCCCAAGCTACAGGACGTCTGATGCCTACTTCCTCTGATTCCCACCAATCACGTGCGAGATCCTGAAGTAACAACTTCACTAGATTCATACGTTCTTCTGCCGGTACCTTAGCTGCTGTCAGAATAGCCTCAATATCCTTAAGCCATGCATTTGTTGAGATGGCATCCTCCGTGCCCTCGAAACGGCGGGGGTTGTACTTGCAAAACCTGGCTGATGCTCCTGAATCAGTCCTCATTCCTCTTTCCAAAGCCGTCTGCAATCCTTGGTTGAGCAACACATTCTGCTCTTGTAGCTGAGTGTGCATGCGCTGCTGGGCCAACATCTGATGTTGCTGAGTAGCCATCATTCCTCTCATGATCTCCAAAAGGGCTGGTGTGTCCACTTGGGTGGGTGGAACTATGGGTGGAATTGGAACTTCCGGATACTGCGGTTCAGCTGCTGGTTCTACTATCACTTCTTCTTGGATAGCCTCCTGAGGCGAGACTGGCCCTTGTTGCTGACCAACCTGGTCATGTTGCCCATGTTGCCCCTGCTGTTGTCCAGCTCTGACCGATGCGGACGAAGTGCCCCTAAGAAAAGGGACAAGAGAATAATCAAACAACCGGACATGAAGGATCAATGAAGTCGAAGGATACCGGAATGTCAAGCAAGGGTTGAGAATAACGAATCATGAGATTAAGGGGGAATACGTGTGATTGAGACATCCTATAAATCAAAATACCCCACAAGTCTGAAATCAGACCTGCATGGGCCACCACTAAAACCTTGTCACTCTCCAGAACCAGAATACTTGAGAGCGGGGGAATGACTCAGCCAGCTACGTATTACGGGTAGATGAATACCGTATAATACGATCAATGCTGTCTAACCAGACGAGGGGGTACATACTACATGAAAGTCTTGCTATGGTTATTTCACATCTATTGTCTCAATCATTCAAACAAGAAGCAAAAATAGAGAACATGTAAGATAAAGCAGTAAGGCGTCCCAAACGCTTAGTCAAAATGTTCTTGAGATCTGGCTTTACAAAACATAGTCAGATGGTATAGTAACATATACACAATTGTTATCAGCTGCAGTCTGACTTATTTACAATTATGTAAAAGTAAGTACAAGACAATCTGACTAACATGTCGGTGCCAAACGGCTAGGTATAAAGTAAATAACAAACGAGCGGTGAAGTAAGGAACCCACTCGAGTCCTCCTGCGATCATTCCTCTAGTATTGACCATCTTGGAGGTGGAAGTAAGCTGAGTCCTCAGGAACTGGCTCTAAATCTGGCCATGCAAAACCAGAGAGGTTAGACCTCTAATAGCAAGTACCACATGGAAGCACGATATGAAGGATTAAACCAGTGAGTAAGAGAATATAATAATAGATCTCTGCTTTCCACTAGGATTCACATAACATCACGACACTTCGAACCAACCTCCCAACCAAACAAGGACAAAAGTTGGCCCGTCATGTCCTGACATTCTGATCATCTCAGTTAGGAACAGAGTAGGTACAGTACACAAACAAATCATCTTGAACGGCCAATCAACTCCTACGGCTTGCTATTGTGAGTCCCAAGTTATCTTAGAATTATGCAAATAGGGATTCCTCAGTTCTTACTATGTACGAGCAAGGCTAGTCTATCCAGTCAATCAATTGCGCCAATCATAAATTAGACGAGTCCCAGCGGGACGTCCGTCATCAATATACAATATACAATAATAATATAAGCAGATACCGCTCCCTGCCCGTGTGGCAGGTTTACAGTATCTGTGGGAACCAGCCGGCCTGTCGGGCACTACTAGTTCCAAGAGGGCTGCCATATAAGAACTCGGGGATCCATTCTCTCCATGCAATCATTATTTTATTTAACTTAATGGTCTCTACGTTGAGTAAAATCCCATGCCGTGGATCATGGTTATTCAAATGAGTACTTTCGTACGGGGTACGATATGCGCAACTCTACAACGATACCCGTGCGGCTAGGTTGTAGGTCTTACATAGCGTAATGCAACAATCAAATCTAACCATGGAGTAATCATGCCTTGACCATAAAGTACACATGCTGCTTTTGTAAAATAAATAAATAAATAAATAAATAAATTGAAGCCTGCATGTGCCTGTACGTCAATATTCGGGATCAGCCAGTCGACTACAATAGTTCATTACATGAACGTGTCTCATTCATTCAATTCAATAAGACGACTAGCCAGTCTCTTAGTTCCAACTAGGAATGCATGATCAATTTTAGTCAAGATAACCATTATCATCAATGGTGACAAGGCATGAAAGTCAATTAGTATTAAATGGGGTCGAGTCTATAACTTTCAGGGTTAAGTTCCAGTCTTACTGGGTATCCATAAACCAGTCAAGACACAAGGCACTTTCTACACAACCATATGTATCAAGAATATTAACATGCTAAGATTATCGAGTTCATAAAAAGGCGTAAGGATATAATAGAAGAATTATCATGCCACCATTAAATGAATAAATTATAGAACAAATAGAAACACCCAGGTCAGAAAGTCACGCCAACAAGTCTATGCTAAGGCCAACAAGTCACGCCAACAAGTCTAGTAGGTAGGAGTGAGCGTATAAACAGCGTGAGCGTGAAAAGTGGTTCACGTTGGCACGCACAGCGTGAGCATGAAGGATAATTCACGCACTCATAACGTGAGCGTGAAAAGTAACTCACGCACGCACAGCGTGAGCGTATGAGCATGAAAAAACGGGATAAGAAATCCACACACGCACGCAATGACGTGAGCGCGACTAAAAATTCACGCTGGCACGTAAGAACGTGAGCGTGACTCAAAATTCACGCTAACACGTAAAGACGTGTGCGTGACTCAAAATTCACGCTGGCACGTAAGAACGTGAGCGTGACTAAAAATTCACGCACGCACGTAAAGACGTGAGCGTGACTAGAAATTCACGCTAGCACGTAAGAACGTGAGCGTGACTAAAAATTCACGCACGCACGTAAAGACGTGAGCGTGACTAGAAATTCACGCTAGCACGTAAGAACGTGTGCGTGACTCAACCTTCATTCCAAGCCAGAAATGAAGTTCCCATGGTTCAGAATGGTGTAGAAGGAGAAGCTCTACAACAAGAACTATCTATTCCGAAAGCACGCCAGGTTGGGAGATCAAAACCCATGGACAACCGAGAAGAAACAAGCCAAAGGAATCAAAAATGCTAAGTACTAAACTCTCTTAGAATCATGAGAGGAAGAAAAATGAATCATAAAAATGGTTCTCAAGTGGAAGCAAGAAGCAAGATGTACTTGCCTTCTCCTGGTAGGTGGAAGAGAGTGATGAGGAAGAAGGAGAAGTAATGGTGAAGGAGAGTTATGAAGAGAGAGAAGGAGATGGGGGCTTTAAATAGGAAGGGTGATGGTATGTGGGGGTTTGTGGCAGTTCGGTTCATGTGAACCACAATGAACCCGAGAAGAACCCTCCATAGGCCGAACCTAAAAGCAAGACTAAAAGCAGAGAATAACAGCAGGAAATAAAATACAGATAATTAATTAACATGAAATTAAAGGAATTTAAATACAGGATAATATATGATAAATATTAAATAAATATATATGAGTTGTACATGTATAAAAATATGCATTCTGGGAACGGGGAGTGACAATACAGTTCTAAAAATATGGTACTCGAAATGGACGTCGGATTTGATCACAATCGCTATACGAAGTTTAGGAATATACATAAGGGAAATCAATCTATAAGGGAGGAGGCTGAAATTAATTAGGGTTTGTGAATATACATGTATATATAGGAGAGAGAGAGGCGGTTACTGTTGGGCACCAGGAGGTGGGCCCGCATGGGTGGGTGATTGGGTAATTCCTTTATTAAATATCAAAAATTTAATAAAAATTTATTTTAACTCCAAATAAATCCAAATAAATTCCAAACAAATCTAGAAAAATTCCAGAAAATTCCAGAAAATATTTCTATGTCTAGAGCATAAATAAAAAGTTTGGTCCCAATATCTTTTCTTGTGACCACACACTAAATCCCAAGAGCCTGTGAAAAAATAATTTGTATAGGTTTAAATTATCTAAAAATCTCAAAAAATTCCATAAATTCAGAAAAATCTTAAAATATTCTAAAAAATATTTTTAGTCATCTAGAGCCCAAATAAAAATATTTGGTCTCAAAAATTCCCCCGAATGACTTTAAAGTAAATTGTGAAAGTCCTTAAAATAATAGACCCTTAAATTAAATACCTAAATTTTTTTTTTGAAAAATACAAAATAGATAAATAATATATTTAGGGCCATTTGGAGACCATAGTGACTATAAGAAACCTAATTTTATCATACTTCACCTACAGGCATAGGTACGACCTCCTTGTGATTCGAAAATAACCTAAATAAAATTTTTAAAAAATTCTTGGAAGAAAGTGCTACAACTATCCTATATATATATATATATATATATATATATATATATATATATATATATATATATATATATATATATTACTCATACTAATCTATTTTCTTTTGTACAACTGCTACATGACCCTCGATTAACACATATGGACTGGTAATTATTTGAACTACAACAGGTACCATCCCCTAACACTACTGTCTATAAGATACTACATGCTACAATTCAGTTCATGACCCCCCCAATTACACAGGTTCAGCCTTGCATAGACACACTTATCTGTCTATTGGCATTCCCAGATAATAGACTGCAATTTCAGTTTGCCATACATTAATTCTTTCCTAATTATCTGGTACAATGGACAAAGGATTACTGCCTAGTGCATCATTTGCAACCCATCATATGGCTAGCCACACTACTCCCTACAGTTGATCATACAACTGCTAACCACATACCCTTGTCGCTATGCCCCAGTGCACTGGTACACTAAGGGTCCTATTATTCCCTCTGTTCAGGAACCTAATTTACACATGAAATCTATATCTCCCAATATACTACTATGCCTCTACTTCCTAATACACAGTAAAGAACCTCCCCTCTTTCCATTCCCTGTCATTGTAGACTCATACACATAGACAACAAGATACCCTGCAGTATCAAAAGTTTACTACACACACATTCTATACCTGGATGCGTAGGAGTTGCAGCCTTGGACAACCTGCTGCACCATATACTAGCAGCTTGTGATTGTTGCTACTGGTATGCACATGATTCTGTACACTATTACCGAAGCTAAAACTCACCCATTCTTGCTGTAGTTTTCTTCATGTACACATGCAGTTCCCTTTAGCAGGAATTACCCTCCTATCTCGCAGCACACCATAATCTGCGTTACCTACCCCAAATACCATGCACTGACTTGCACAACTAATACATCTTACTCCGATTGTTGCAGTTTACAGCTGAACTCCTGCATATTCTAATGTGCCCTAACAAACATGTAAGTGTCCAATATCAACACAACCGATAAATTATTGCACCTTCCGTTACTAGTAGGGACTGCTATCTCATGACCCTACATAGATACCCTTCAAGCTACATGGACATAGATATTTTATTTTCTTTATTTACAATGCAGGGGTCTGTCCAGATCAAAATACTCACACATAAGATATATGCCCACCCTCTCTTGACACAGAGCATAGACCTTTCTCTGATACACATCAATCCCAGGTTGATACACTTAATTGTCTATTACCACATGCTGGTACACATACTACACCTAGGTTGGTACATGTCAATATAGCTCTCGTTGCATTACATAAACACAAAGTAAGCAACCTATCAAATTGACAGTTATACTAGTTTAGCACTTATGACATATGAACATATATTTGTATATGTCCTAATCATGTATACAACCCTCCATAACATTCATATGACCTAACCAATCACATACATAGGTAATATCCAATACATTACTATCATTTAGATGAATAATACACCATTTTAGAATAAAAATGTAATCGACCCACCCAAACACTTGGTAGGCATCACCTCTGAACTTAGACACTTATAGGTTCCTGATCACCTATATTTCCTAATTAAACATAACAGAGGTTAAGAGTCACCTATTAGTAATCATGATTCTAATTGAATTCTCCTTATGGACACACTTGACAGGCATTAACCTCACTTCTGTTAGTCGGGTATTTGTGATTTCTTCTCGTTCCTAATTAACAGAAACTTAAAAGGTTGTGGGAAGATTGATGTTACCTATTGGAGATTAACCTCCAACGAATCCCAATGCAACCGACTGAAGATGTGTTGCCTGTTGCCTTCCACGATTCGATCCTTATTCCAAGCCTAGGTTGTCGAGAAGCGATCCATGGCTGCCTTGTAATAGAAGGAAGGAAGGACAGAGAAGGATTTAGGGTTTGGAGAATAGATGAGCAAAAATTCAATGGTGGGGGGGGGGGGGGGGGGGTTGCGGGGTCGGTCGTTAATTCTATTCCCATGTATATATACTTAGTAACGGATAACATAGTCAAATAACAAAAGGATTAAGAGTAATGTATGAATTGGATCTAAAAATATATTTGAAGAGTCTATTTTGCAAAAATCTCTCTTTTGTAAAGAAAGTTTTGATAAGATACTTCTTTATCAAATAAATAATTATAGATTAATTATTTAGTAATTAAATATTTATAAATGTGATATTTTTGGATAAGGATTTACATGTGGAAGTTTGCTTTTCTTTACTGTGTGATTATATATATAGGCCTATAAATGACAATTATCGTCTTGATTTTTATTGTTTGGCCTTAGCTAAAATTTTGATCCCCTGTTATTTTTTATGGATGTCCCTCAGCCGACCCTAAGCTATGATAAGGAGGAAGTATGTTATATAAAAGTGTGCACTTTCATGAATGTGTTTGGTCCTTTGGCTTCATCCATATCAACCTAGTGATCTTTGTCTATATTTGATCAGAATGTAGATAATCATGTTGGTGTTGGTGGGGTTCCCAACCTACATGGAGAACATCCTGGAGTGTGCCAAGCGTCATTCATGTGTCAAAGAAGCTCGAAAGTTGGAGGCATCGAAGAGCCGACAAAATGTAAAGTTTTTAGCAGAATTCAACATTGTACCAGTATACCGACGGTTTACCACCTACATATCACCGCTAAAGCTTTTTAGCTTTATTTTGCTGCTATTTCGTTCACCGACTTGTTATACCGGAGGAATACTGCCGGTATATTACTGGTATATTGCCAGTATACTGGTGTCAAGCGTTGAAGCCAATTTGGCTATTTCATATATATATATATATATATATATATATATATATATATATATATATATATATATATATATATATATATATATATATATGTCTTTCCAAACCCTAAATTCCATGCACAACAATAACAAACTTGCAACTTTTGGAGGAAAGAAAGAGGAGATTGATGGCTGCATTGAAGAAGAGACAAGTTCGAGTAGTTCTTCTCGTTGTCTTCTGCTCTTCAGAAGTCTGTAATCCATTTTCATCATCCAAGTAGTTTTGGTGATCATGTTGGGTCGATAAAAGTTTGTAGAGGGTGTAATAGTTTAATTCAATAGTGAAGGCTTTTCAGGGTTGAACTCTAATCGTTCCATAGTTTTTCCAGTAAGGGTTTTATACCTCAAAAATTGTTGTATTTGCGTTTGGCTTTTGTGTGTATTAGTGATTTAGTTTCTGTGTGTTTTTATTTCTTGGTTCTCTCGTAGTCTTCTTGGTTCGGGGGAATAGTTTCTGTGTTTCATTCCTAACACAGTGGTAACAGAGCTTTGGGTTCAAAGCATCATGTGTCAGAGTTCACAATAAAACCAAAGAAGATAGATGGACGCAAAGCCAATGTGCATGGTAAACCTAAACGGATCTAATTACCACTATTGGTGGAGCAAAGGATTTTTTTTGTTTGTCAAAAAACCACGTCTTCCAGTATTTTCTTCCAACCTAGTGATAAATTAGATAAGAATTAGAAGTTCGTGCAGATATAGGTGTGTGGATATATCAGGCTATTCATGGACGAGAATGTGCACAATCACATCTCTAATATTGAGCATGCAAGAATACTATAAGAGAAGCTGGAATCCTTGTACCTAAAGAAGACAAGGGTAAATAAGTTGTTACTAATTCGACAGATTATGGATCTGAGATACAAGAATGGTACATCCATTACAAATCATCTTTGAGTAAGTGTCAGGGCATGGTTGACCAGTTATTCTCGATAAGATTGAAGTTCAACGACAAAGTATAGGGACTGTAGTTGATATGTATGTGGCCAGACTCGTGGGAGATCGTACGAGTGTGTTCGCACCCTAGAGGGGGGGTGAATAGGGTCAAGCTAACTAATCAAGCACTAAATGATTGCTAATGTACAATTTAAAGATTAAGTGTGCTAGAGAAGAAGCAACAATAATACCTATATCTGATGTATCCTGGTATCCTCCTAAGGGGCACTCCAGTCCTGGAACTCTCTCCGGCTTTAATCCACTATTATGTAAATAGTACAACGTGAGTTTTCATCGGAAGGCTCACCAACTTCTTACACGAGGGCTTTTATCCGAAGGCCTCTCCGACTTCAAACCGAGAACTTTTATCCGAAGACTCTCCAACTTCAACCGAGGGCTTTTATCCGAAGACTCTCCAACTTCAACCTTTTTACAAGATGATATTTGATCTTCTTACAACAAGATGAAGATCTCTTTTTTTAAACCCAATAACTCTAAAACAATTTGTGGATGGAAAATAAAAGCTTTGTAGAGTTGTTTGTGGATAGGCTTTGGTGGTTTAAAAATTTTTAGGCTCAAAGCATCAACCTTGAATGAAGGGGTTCAAGGCTATTTATAACGAAAGCATTGAAAAGCGCTCAAAGACAACTTTTTAGTCAGCGACCGGTATACCGTCGGTACGAACCGGTGTATCGTCGGTATACCGATCTAGAATGCAATGGCTAGAAATATAGATGTTGGGATCATTAAATGTCGGAATCCGACCATTGGATTTTTAGCGTTACTGAAACGATATACCGACGGTACGAACCGGTGTACCGTTGGTATACCGGTTCATTAGACCGAGAGCATATTTTATATAAAATTGGTATACCGATGGTATGCCGATTTCCATCCAAAAATGATCCTGGGCTAATTTCTACCCTAGCTTTCGATTTTGTCATCCATTTCTTGTGTTTACAAATATTCCTGAAACTTATTACAAACTCCAGATATACTTGAGCAGGTGCAGGCTTCTTAAAAGTCTTGAAATAATGATGGCATGGCTTGGCTTCTTCACTTGATAGATGATGGCTTCTTTCTTGACGACAATTGTCCAAAGATATCTAGATTATGAAATCTGAATATATTTCGAGGGCTTCGCCCTCGAACCCCCATAGGGGGGCGCTGCCCCCTCGACCCCCGTCCGCTGATCAGACAGCGGAACCCCCGAGGTGCGTGGCTCCGGAGATGTCGTCAGGTGGTTCAGAGAAATCTTGTGGGATGCAGTCGTCTTTGGCCCACCATAATTTCTTTCTTTAATATATCCATGTTGATCTTGCTTACTGCTTTTCTGCAGATACATGTTAGAGGAACAAAGCAATATACATAGTATCAAGTATGATCAAGTTAATGCACATTAGGACTATGCTAAGTTTAAGTATAATACTATAGTGATAGCATGAGCATTAGTGATAATAAAATGCTAAATTTAATTGATTAACCATATTCAAAAACATGATACAATCATTGGTCCAACAACCTCCCCCTTTTGATTATAAAAAATCTGTTAAGTTTAGTATGGACATAATGGATGCAAGTATCACTAATGTATAAGCAGACATAAGAATATATCACTAATAGCATGCTACTTAAATTAATGAAATCCACACTTAAACTTACTTCTCCCCTTTGACATGATCAAAAATAGGCTCCTCCGTACTAAGAGATAAAATGAGAACGTTTTAAAGCTAATAACTCAGAGCAAGAGGAGGCATAGACAATCATGATCAAGATATATTAATGAAAAGAGTGGGAGAGCAAAGACAAGTTTAGAAAGCTACATACTCAATGTAGAATATCAAATAAAAAGATAACTTGTCAAAATGCAATATAGTTGGTAAAACTGAAAGAATTTGAAAATAATCAACAAATAGTTTACTAACTTGAAATCCAATGAGAAAATCCAAAACATAATATGATATGAAATATTACTTTAGTTTTGGAAGAGAAATATGAAATAAAGGGATTTCAATTAAAAGCCATGAGGATTCGATAATTGCAAAAAAAAGATATCAATGAAAATAAATACCAATTGAGATATTGCAATATATAAACTTGATATCAATTGAAATATATAAACTTGAAACATTGATCAATGAAACCATGATAGTCACAATTGTTTAGTGGAACAAAATAAAAGAAAAATCAATATAAAATAGAGCAATTGATATAGAATAATTTCATTATTTGCAAAATCTATTTGCTTATCCAAGTTTATGCATTTGAAGTCAATTACCTTTTCATATTATATGAATACCCATTAGATAAATATGAAGGTAAAGAAAAAAAATTAAGAAAAGTCATAACTTTTGGATAAGTCCTTAACAAGAAAAGCCAAATCAATTAAGCATATAAGAAAAGCCAAAACAATGAAAGCATAATAGTCATCAAGATAATATATGGAAGTTAATATTAACAAAATGACTTATTTAACCCATATAAAAGAGAGAGACATATAATAAAGCCAACTGAAAGACAATTGCATATACTCTCATAAATCCTTCAAGATAAAAAAATATCATGACCTCAATTAATAAGATATGAAATTGAAAAAAAAATATGGGTCCGTGATGAACTAGGTATACGACATATTAAAGGGTATAAATGAATTGAACCAATTAATTTTCTACCCCTCAAAATATGCGTATCTAGTTCCAAAGCAGTTATAACATAAAATAGATAACTACAAGATATAGGGGTAAATCGACTAAGTATTTCTTTCCCTTGCTCAATGCATATAAAGCTACAAACTCGTCAAAGGACGAATAATATCATCTTTAGTCAAAAAGAGATATCCAATTAATAGACATTGAAGATGAAAAATCAAAAGGATATTACAATTGAGCACATATAATCAAAAGATGACGTACATTAACCTATATAGAAAGATCTCATATTTAAATATGATAGATCAATGTATGTTACCTTCTGAGAGAAAGGTCATCATGAAATAGGAATGAATTCAATTAGAACAATCATGATAAAAGACAAGTATAGCTCAAAAATAAAACTCAAATATTATATCCATGATCTAGTTCAGAAAGAATCAACCAATTTAATACTTTGCATGGACTAATGTTTTTATCACATATGTACCCATCAAATGTGTAATATCCAAACCTTGCTACTACTAATAAAAAAATAATAGAGTTCAAATAGCAATGGCTATATGTGATAATCCATGAGTAGTCAATGTAGAGTAATAAATTATCGTGATAATTACAAAATTAGATAATTTAGTACTACTCAATCATTAGTATCATTCATAAAGAAAATAAATGAATAAACATGATCCAATGAATCTCATCAGGAGAAAATCCCAAATACATATTTATAATAAAATCTCACAAATCAACAGAAAATATGGAAAAGAGTCAATCTCATTAAATGATTACAAATTCAAATCAAAAGAGATGTAATAAGATAATATAATGAAATCATGACTCAAAATGAGAGAAATTTAAGAGATACTTACTAATGACTTGTATGAAAAGGTATTAAAGTAAGAAATCATAAACCTCTTTGAAAAATAAGATCAAATTAAAATAATTTATTAAACTAGTTTTAGAACAAAATATATGTATCTAAAATAGAATGCAAATCATACTAAGCCAATTCACAAATCTTGCTTTTGTAAACTAGCATATCATATATAGAATGAAATATAAGAAAAACAATAGCTAGATGAGTGAAAGTGAACCGAAATTATATAGCTTTAACAATATCGCATAAATAGCAAGCTACATAAAAATTTAAGATTAATGAGGTAAGTCATTAACAAGATTAATGTGTTCATTAAATCTTAAGTCACTAACACTAAAGATACTTACTTAAGCATAGAGCTCACAATAAGGGTAATGCATTTTGAATGATTAAAATGATTTATAGACACTTTACTAAGCAAGAATAAGAGCATAAGGTAACAAATAAATGAATTAGACTCTTATCAAGTATAGGCCAAAAGATATATTCATGAAAACACAATAAAATAATCTCTTCGCCAAGTATTGAGATAGTCCAAGATAATGAAATAATAGATCGATCTAAAGAATGCAGAATCTTAGAAATAAGTGTATTCTCATAGAAATGAGAAATCTCAACACAAAAGCTCAAACCATAGTAGCTAAAGACATAATAAATAAGATATATAAATTATAAGAATTCTTATGTGCTACAAAAAATTATTGGACAACAATAATTCAAAAAGAAGCATAAATCCAAGAAATGAGCAATGAAAGATCAGTAAGACCAAGAAAGCTAAAAAGCTAAAGATAGCAAAAAAACATATTTTTTAAAAAGTCTTCATAGTGCACTATAGTAAAATATAAAAGATATAGACTAGAAAAGTGCACTAATAAAAGAGGCAAATTTAAAATTAAGATAAAGCATAAAATGATGTAATTCTTAAAAGAACATTCATACTTAGTCGTGAGCAAGACATTAATAAACATTTTCTCTCAACATCCCAACTTAAAGGTATAAACCAAACAAATATCAAAAGTTAGGAATCACTAATATATATATATATATATATATATATTTTGGAGAAAGTAAATATATATATAAGTATCAGGCGCAAAATGCCAAAGCCTTTACAAAAGAGCGCGACTCGCGCTAACAGAAAGAAAAAACTTTAGACCGTACCGCGCTGGGGCGGGGGTTTGGTTAACGCAGCCTCCTCCAGAACCTGCTCGAGGAGTGAGGGCAGTAAGTGCTGACTTTGCTGATTTGTCTGAGAACCACTCGAAAAAGCTGAAGGGCTCTGAGCTGGCGCCCTTTATATCTGTACTTATTCCTATTCTTCTATAAAACCCAAATGCAGGCGGCAACTACGATCTGGTACCCGTGTGAAATGCTCCAGTCGGCGAGGAGATCGTTGAAGCCCCCAGCATAGGGGTGCATGTGACATCTGATGTAGAGGTTGGACCAAGCTTGTTGGGCTAGATTCCCCTAGAGCAAAACATGGTCTGCTAATTCGACGTTCGGAGAGGAACAACAGTGACATTTGGACGCTAGGTTGAAACCTAGTTAAGTGAGGGAGTCATCGGTTGGAAGCTTCCTTCTCTGTGCTCTCCAAATGCGGATCGACCATTTGTTGGGGATGCAGGGGAATCACTAATATATATATATATATATATATATATATATATATATATATATATATATATATATATATATATACATATATATATATATATATATAACAAATAGGCATACATAAAAAGATCAATAATCAATTAAAACTATGTATCCATAGTGTCAACCAAAAAGTCAAGAAGATATAATCAAGAATAAGGCTTTAAGGAAGGAGCTAATTGATTCAAAGAAAAAGTGCACGAATTTGGTCAAAAGAATCAATAGCTAAAGTATGAGGTAAGCACGAGTTTGAAAGTAATAAGTATGATTAAATATTCTTCAAATTAATATAAAACTTAAACTCATATGCCCACATAAAGATATTTATAAAAAAGAATATTTATTAATATAAGAAATACATGAACTACATGTAAATAAAAATTTAATAAATATAGTCATGTATCCTTAATGAATATATGAAAAGCTATCACAAGTTCAAAACACGTATAAATATACTCTATTAGGCAAGGACATAATTGATTCACAAGAAGTTATTCAAGATAAAATATAAGAATCAAAAATAAATATATTATACAAGTATAAGATTAAAATAAGTATAAATATATACTTTTCAAGTATCAAGAAGCTTGTGCTAAACACATATATTCAAAAATACCGATAAAATAAAATATTACACATTAAAGCCAAATCGGTAAGATGTAACTATTTTAAAAACTTTAAAGAGGAGAGTTAAAATCATATTAACTCAGAAACAAACCTAAACTCCTATGGACTAGAGTGATATACATGCTTCATAAATAATGACTTAGAAAAAAAGAGCATGCATAGATTAATGTGTCACACTAATAGAAAATGATGCTAAACTATATAGTGTGAACTAATCATTTAAGCTAAACAACTAGTCATGTTAGATAAAAGTAATTGCAAGAGAATTAACTAAGGATGCTAGTATTATTACTCGCATAAATTTATATAATATGCAACTAAAATATATCAATGAGAGATAGTAGCAAGACATAAATAATAACATGCAAGATTCTATAAATAAAATCATTTAGTAAGAATCGTTTAGTATGTTACCAAAGTGGCTCTAGTGGCCACATTTGTGTTGGTGCAATTGATTGGAAGATGACCTTTGTAGCTTTGCAACCATCAACATGCTCCTTGGTGCTATATCTCGACACAAGAAGCTCCACCTACAACATTAGACAAAGACTTTGGTATCCAAATAAACTTGGATCCATATTTGTTAGATTTGGGAACCCATATAGCATTTACTCTAACATTGGTAGCAAAAGTCCTACGAATAGGACATGTAACACTCATTTGTCCAACGCGAGAGCAATAAAAACACCTAATACTAGTATATGCACATGTATCGAAATGAGCATGGTTATGAGCATATGATATACTAGAATGATGAGTATCTCTAGAGTGAGATAAGAAGATTTGATTTTAAGAAGATCATGTTCTAATAACAAATCATCATGTATACAAGTAAGAGAATCAGATTTCGTATTCAATAAATCATTCTCTTTTTCAAATAAAGCAATTCTAGAGACAAATGCATCATTTTGTTTCTTTGAAGCATCAATAGAAGAATCATGCAAGTGAGTAACTCACGTGATTAAGTTTTGAGATCTTCTATAGATGAGGAAAGATATTTGATTTCAAAATTAAAGCCTCATTCAAACTCTTTAAAGAAACACAATATGAGTTTTGAGAATCAAGTCTAAATAATAAATTATTGTTTTTATTTCTCAATAACTCATTAGATTCTTCTAAATGAATAACCTTTTCTGAAAGTTCTTCATTTGTAGAATGAAGGTCATCAAGAATCTTTAAGGATTGTTCAGCCATGGCTTTCCACTTAGGCATTTCATACATTTAGAAGAAATATGATTGTCTCTACTAGAAATAAAACCATCTTTATCGGAGGAGGAGGAATATGATGCCATAGAAAAATAACAAGGATCTACTCTAAGGATGTTAAGCCTAACAATAGATTCCTCGCTCTGATACAAATTGTTCGCACCCTAGAGGGGGGATGAATAGGGTCAAGCTAACTAATCAAGCACTAAACGATTACTAATAGGCAATTTAAAGATTAAGAGTGCTAGAGAAGAAGCAACAAAAATACCACACTCGATGTATCCAAGTATCCTCCCAAGGGGCACTCTAGCCCCGGAACTCTCTCCGGCTTTAATCTACTATTATGTAAATAGTACAACGTGAGTTTTCATCCGAAGGCTCACCAACTTCTTACACGAGAGCTTTTATCTGAAGGCCTTTTCGACTTCAAATCGAGAGCTTTTATCCGAAGACTCTCCAACTTCAACCGAGAGCTTTTATCCAAAGACTCTCCAACTTCAACCTTTTCACAAGAAGGTATTTGATCTTCTTACAATAAGATAAAGATCTCTTTTTTTCAACTCAATAACTCTAACACAATTTGTGGATGGCAAATAAAAGCTTTGTAGAGTTGTTTGTGGATAGGCTTGGTGGTTTAAAAAAATTTAGGCTCAAAGCATCAACCTTGAATGAAGGGATTCAAGGCTATTTATAACCAAAGCATTGAAAAGAGCTTAAAGGCAATTTTTCAGTCAGCGACCGGTATACCATCATTACGAACCGGTGTATCGTCGGTATACCGATCGGGAATGCAATGACTAGAAATATGGCTGTTGGGATCATTAAGTGCTCAAAATTCGACGGTTGGATTTTTAACGTTACTGAAATGGTATATTGGTGGTACAAATCGGTGTACCGTCGGTATGCCGGTTCATTACAACGAAAGCAGATTTTATATAAAATTGGTATATCGTCGGTACGAACCGGTGTACTGTCGGTATGTCGATTTCCATCTGAAAATGATCTTGGGCTAATGTTTACCCTAGCTTTTAATTTTTCCATCCATTTTTTGTGTTTACAAATATTCCTAAAACTCATTACAGACTCCAGATATACTTGAGCAGGTACAGGCTTCTTAAGAGTCTTGAAATAATGATGGCATGTCTTGGCTTCTTCACTTGATAGATGATGGCTTCTTCCATTAAGGCAGTTGTCCAAAGATATCCAAATTGTGAAATCTGAGTACCTTTCAGGTGATTCGCCCTCGAACCCCTATGGGGGGGTGCTGCCCCTTCGACCCTAGTCCGCTTACCGGGCAGCAGAATCCCCGAGTACGTGGCTCCGGAGATGTTATTAGGTGATTCGGAGACATCTTATAGAATGTTGTCTGAAGAACAGTTTGGCAACTCTAGAGGGGGGTGAATAGAGTTTATATAGAAAAATAGCCAATTAAAAATAACTCTTTCACCGATAATAAATAATCAGAGTAAAGTGCGGAAAATAAATGAAGAGCAGAAGAGCATACGCAAACACAGCAATTTTAACCTGGTTTCCCTCGTGGAGGACTAGTCCAGGCCTGAGAACTCTAGCTCAGGATTAAATCCACTATTTGTGAAATAGTAGTTTACAACCCGTGCCTTTTCTTCAGAAGAGCACGTCAACTTCTAACAGAGGATCACGGTGGCGATTTGCTTGGAATTGTCCAAGCAACTTCTTCGACTCTTGCACAAGAATCCTAACTGAGAGATGCTGAGCACTCGAGACTTAGGAGTCTTGTGGCTAGTAGATGGGAAGGGTATGGCTTATTGAGCTTATAAGAGAGAATAGAAGAGAAGAGTGGATGGATTGGAATGAGAGAATTCATGCCCTATTTATAGTATTTTTATAGGCAGAATTCGGCCAGAATTCGGGTAGGAAAATTCAAAAATTTGGCCGTTGGACAACTAGCAACCAGCTATCCCTAAAATTAGGGTTCCTGATTTCTAGGGGACAGAGTTCGGCCCGAACTCTGTGTGGAGGCAGAGTTCGGCCCGAACTCTGTCTCCAGAGCACAGAGTGGTTCTAAGGGGACCAGTGGGCAGTTTTTGGTTCAGTGGAGCTTGGGATTTTGGGTAGGTTATAGACTAAGTTCCAAGAGCTCAGCATGACTCAGAGTACACAAGTCTAGACTCAATGAAATTATAAAATACAGACTCCAGAACACACTGAGAGCCGGAGACTGAGCTGTCATCTGTCTTGAACTGAATGCAGCCGTCGTGTGTCGTATTGAATTAATACAAATATTATTTAGTCAATGTAGTCAATATTTGGTTGACTGTGACTTTGTGTCAACAATCTCCCCCATATTGATAATTGACAAAATAATATATGTATATTTCAATATTCATACCTGGACACAGTTGATTGTAACATAGCTCCCCCATAAACGATGCCTGAGCTAAAAGAAGATAGCTCCCCCGTAAACCATGAACAGTGTCGAGCTAGAAGCTATAGCTCTCCCCCGTACAAAATGCATAGAACCTGTGACCTGATAGATAATATTTTCCCAGAGCAAGAACAAGCACAGATATACACAGATATACGAATGCATAGAACCTGTGGCCTGATAGATAATATATCTCCCAAAAGCAAAACAAGCACAAAACTATAAAAATATACATATTTCTCCCCCTTTTGGCAGTTAGCAATAAAGAAGCAACGAATAGTAATGCAACCACACCAAGCAGAGAAGAAACAGTGAAATACTAAGCAAAAAAAAAATCACTAACATAAAGTAAAACTATGATAAAGGACAGATAATGTCATCCACCAAACCAAGTGGCCAACTCATAAACAGAGTACATAAAACCAGCTACATAAAACCATAATAAACTAAATAACTGAAAGCAAAAAAATAACTAAGATCATCAGCAGTAGCAGCAGCAGATCGAGCCAATCTCCATCACGGAGCACGAGAAGGTCCAGGAGAGTTGGAACGTCTGGGATCCACAAGAGCAGCACTCGGATCCAGGTAACGCAAGACCCATGGATCATCAATGCGATATCCCTCACGATCGGGATCCCGCTGCATGGGAATGGGCATAGTAGGATGATGGGACATGGAGTACCGAATATCATGCAGCGAGTTGCTGAGTGCACTCATCTGCAGGGAAGTGCGGTAGTCCATCTGAGCCCACCGATCAGCCTCTAAGTAGAAACGATCCTGGAGCATGGTCTGGATGGAGTCAAGAGTGGCAGGTGGAGGTGGTGCATCCTGACCGAAAGGAGGGGCATCAGGCTCCTCATCATCAGAATGCTCAGAGGCCTCAGGAGAGGCGACAACTGCCTGAGTACAACGTGCCTTGGACAGGAAAGCAGGAGCAGGCAAGAACGGACAGATATCAAGTGGTATGTTAAATGCACGAAAGATCATAGGAAGGTACAGAGGATAAACCAGAGCTCGTGGTTTCTTCCTACAGTGAATCATCCAGTCCATCATTGTACGTGGAAGATTGAAAGAAATTCCAAAGTGAAGATGATAAAGAGCAGATATTTCAAGATAAGTGATGTCATTATGGGAACCTATTTTGGGTAGAATGGTGTTAGAAATAATCCAATGAAGATCAGAAAAAATATGGGTTGAGATATTTAGCCGTGAGCTTACGAGGACGTGTGTATGGAGTACACAAATCGTCCTTGAAGCTCTCAAGGGAAATTCCGTCGGGAAAACGGAACGAGCGAGCGTCAACTAGCTTTTCCCAAGAATTGGGCTCTTGAAGATCAAGATATTCGGCTAAGTCAAAGTCATCAAAAGATATATTTATACCTGCAACTCGTGAATAAATATGGAGATCATCAAAGGTCATGTTGCAGTAGAACATTTGGACAGCATGACGATAGATAGCAGAAGTGGTAGTGACAAGCTCATCAAAGCAGAGGTCATGAAATAAAGAATCATATTGAGAGAAGATAGAAAAATTGATTAAGTGTTGAACAAAAGAGATTTTGAGGATAAAAGATTGATGAAAACAATGAAGTACATAGAGAGGTACACAAAGGTCATAATAAACTTTAGGAAAAATCAATTAGGCAATAATAAATCGGAACAAACCATATAATAAACAAGGAAATATATTGTAATTCAGTATTTCAAATTTGCCATGGGTTAGCTGTAGGGGCCGGATCCCAGCTAGCGGTAGTCCTGAGGACTAGTGCACCGTGTCGCTTAGGCTTTTACGCCTTTTTGTCAGAAGGACCCTTTCGGCTTGTATCCATAATAAATTCGTCATAAAAGAATCAAAATATACTCGATATTTACGCAAGTAAGTCTTAACTTATAACTGCTTCATCCAAAATTCCGAGTTCACGACAAAGAAAATTGAAGCGCTCTTCGGATAATGGCTTAGTAAAGAAATCTGCTAGCTGATGATCAGTGTCAATAAATTCTAAGTTAATCGTGCCATTTTGCTGATGATCACGCAAAAAGTGGTGTCTGATCTCAATGTGTTTAGTGCGTGAGTGGCAGACAGGGTTCAGTCAAATTGATGGCACTAGTATTGTCACAGAATATAGGAATATGCATGAAAGATAACTTATAGTCTTCAAGGGTTTGCTTCATCCACAGAATTTGTGCACAACAACGCCCAGCTGCTATGTATTCAGCTTCTGTTGTGGATAGTGCGACAGAGTTCTGCTTCTTGCTAAACCATGAGACTAAAACCTTTCCTAATAAATGACACGTGCCGCTCGTACTTTTACGGTCGACCTTGCATCCAGCAAAGTCAGCATCAGAGTAACCGATGAGGTCAAATGATGTTGACTTGGGATACCATAGGTCCACTGTAACCGTACCCTTAAGGTATCGAAAGATACGCTTAACCGCGGTCATATGAGATTCCTTAGGATTTGCTTGATATCTAGCACATAGGCAAACACTAAACATGATATCGGGGCGACTAGCAGTTAAATAAAGTAAGCTGCCTATCATACCTCGATACTTACGTTGATCAACGGGTTTGCCGCTCTCATCTGGTTCGAGTTTGGTTGAAGTAGCCATTGGAGTGCTGACTGGTTTGATGTTGTCAAGATCGAACTTCTTCAGCATGTCCTTGGTATACTTCGATTGACAGATGAAAGTTCCATTAGCCATTTGTTTCACTTGCAGACCAAGAAAATAGTTGAGCTCTCCCATCATGCTCATCTCAAATTCTGTCTGCATACACTTGGCAAATTCTTGACAAAGAGTTTCATCAGTAGACCCAAAAATAATATCATCAACATAAATCTGAATTAATAAAATAGTGTCTTTGAAAGATTTTATAAACAGTGTAGTGTCAATTTTCCCTTTTGAAAAACCTTTCTCAAGTAAGAAGCTACTTAGCCTTTCATACCAAGCTCTGGGGGCTTGTTTGAGGCCATAAAGTGCTTTCTTTAGCTTGAACACGTGGTCGGGAAATTTGTGATTTTCAAAGCCAGGAGGTTGTTTCACATAAACTTCCTCCTTAATAAAACCATTCAGGAAAGCACTTTTCACATCCATTTGAAATAATTTAAAGTTTTGAAAATTAGCAAAAGCACAAAGCATCCGAATGGATTCTAGTCTAGCAACAGGAGCATACGTCTCATCGTAGTCGATACCTTCCTCTTGGTTGTATCCTTGAGCTACTAGACGAGCTTTGTTACGTGTGACTGAACCATCTTCATTTACTTTGTTTCTAAAAACCCATTTAGTACCAATTATCGAGTGATTAACCGATCTAGGAACGAGTTCCCATACTTGACTTCTCTCGAATTGGTTGAGTTCTTCTTGCATAGCAGAAATCCAAAATTCATCATTAAAAGCTTCAGAAATATTTTTAGGCTCTACTTGTGAAATGAAGGCAGTGCTAGCAACGGAGTCTCTTAGTGATGATCTAGTAGTTACTCCATGTGAAACTTCTCCTATAACTAAATTTTCTGGATGAGAAGGTTTGAAAGAGAATTTCTTAGGCAAACCCTCCAGAGAATTAGTTTCGGTTGAAGTATTCATTGGAGTAGAAGTTGATGGCTCAACGTCATCATCAAGAGTACTTGCTGCACTATTGTCTTCATCAAAAGTCACATTTGTTGACTCTTCCACAATAAGTGAGCGTTTATTGAAAACTCTATATCCCTTACTCTTGGCGGCGTAACCAAGAAAGATACCATCGTCAGCTTTGGCATCAAATTTGCCTAAGTTGTCTTTGGTGTTAAGGATAAAACATCTACAACCAAAAACTTTAAAATAAGAAACATTTGGGGTTCTCCCAAACCAAAGCTCATAAGGTGTTTTCTTCATAATGGGACGAATAAGTACCCTATTTAAAATGTGGCATGCTGTACTTACAACCTCTGCCCAAAAATATTTCGAAAGAGAAAATTTATTCAACATGACTCTAGCCATATCGCCAAGAGTCTTATTCTTCCGCTCCACAACACCATTTTGTTGAGGAGTTCTAGGACAAGAGAATTCATGATCAAAACCATTTGTATTACAAAAACTTTCAAAATCATAATTTACGAATTCGCCTCCATGATCACTTCGGATTCGAGTAATCATGTAGCCTTTTTCGTTTTGAACTTTCTTTACAAAAATTTTGAAAGCAGAAATAGCATCGCTCTTATTAGCGAGAAAGAAAACCCATGTAAATCTCGAAAAATCATTAACAATAACAAATGCATACAGTTTGCCTCCAAGGCTAGCTATTCTACTAGGACCAAATAAATCCATATGAAGTAGTTGCAAGGGTCTAGTAGTACTTACAGAGTTGATAGAATGAAATGAGGATTTAGTTGCCTTGTTTAGTTCACATTCGACACATACTGTGTCCTTTTTGAACGTGATGTCAGGTAATCCTCTCACTAGCTTCTTGGTAGAAAGCCTGGATATAGCATCCATGTTGGCATGACCAAGATGCTGGTGCCAAAGTAGTCGTTCGTCTTTGTGGGCATATAGACATCTACCTGCATTGTTAGTATTTATAGAAAGATAGAAAATGTAGATGTTGTCCTTTCTTTTCCCTTCAAAAGCAATGTCTCCTGTTGACCTATCATAGATGTAGCAACTATTTTGTCCAAAGTTAATATCATATCCATGATCAGCAAGATGACTAATGCTGAGCAGGTTATGCTTTAACTCGGTCACTAGGCAGACATCCTTTATTACAGGAGAAGGAGGATGACCAATGATACCATTACCTATAATGTGCCCTTTGAGATTGTTACCGAAGGATACGTATCCTTCTCTCTTCATCGATAGTGATGCAAAAAGATTTGTGTCTCCCGTCATATGTCGCGAGCATCCACTATCGAGAATCCACTTACTTTCAGTTGAGGAGGGAAGGTCCACCTACATCAAGAGTAGATGTGACCTTTGGTACCCGAGTTCTTGAGGGTCTTGAAAAGTTAGTCTTTGGGAACCAAGCATATATCCTTTTATCTACAAGTCTTCTAACTCTGTACTGTGGTGAGATGTGTCCATGTAATCCACAATAAGTACAGATAGCATTCTTATTTATACTAGGAGCATGAGAATAATATCTATAAGCAACAGGATGAGGATGGACATGATGTGAAGAGTTAGCATGGTGAAGATGATTATGCATGGAATAAGTGGCATGGTGATGGTGTCTATTAGGCATAGAATGATGGTATTGTCTATGATGTGTGATATGCTGATATTGTCTAGATGGCATGGCATGATGATTTTGTCTATATGGTATATGAGGACCTTGTCTATATGGCATTGCATGATGATTTTGTCTATATGACATGGCATGATGATTTTTATGTGTGGAGTGATGTTGATTGTGTCTTTGTGCATGATGAGTGTGTACTGAGTGAGAATTATTCTTACGTGTACGTGGTTTGTGAAAGTTTGTGCATATAAATGCATGGTTATGTGCTGCATGAGAATGACGTGATTTACTAACATGAGTGGTATTGTGCCCATGTGATTGGGTTTGAGGTTGAACAACCTGTTTACCCAATTTGGTTTCTAATCTTTTAGAAACAGCTTGCAGTTCATCAACCTTAATATTTAAGCCATATATCTTAGTCATGGAAATCTTGTGTCTACTCTTTTCTTCAGCAAGCAACGTGTTGAGTGTAGTGATTTCTTGAGTTTGTTGCTCAATACGTGCTTCAGCATCATGCAAGCTTAATTTAAGCTTGGATACTTCATCAGTGTCATTAGTGGGTGACGTGTTTCTAACATTATCAAGAAGTAAAGAAATTCTTTGTATCTCATCTTCTAGACTTTTGATTTTGTCCTTGGCATGTTTATATTTACCGATGACCTTTTTATGATCATCGAGTAAATCAGTGAAAGCATCGCCAAGTTCATCAAAAGAGAAGTCATCCAGAGTTTCGTTAGATACCTTGTTGGAAGTTGCCATCAGGCACACATTTGCTGTATTTTGAGGAGAGTCCTTTTCTTTCTCAGAGTCACTCGCTTCACTTTCATGCCAGATGCCTGTGTTGGCATATTTCTTTGATGAGTTCTTTTTGTATGGCTTCTCATAGCGGTTGCTCTTCTTCAGGAATGGGCAGTCTTTTCGGACATGTCCAGTTTTCTTGCAACCGTAACAAGTTGGTTCCTCTTCATCGTCTTCTTGAGATTCCTTCTTCCTTCGATTGAAGCGAAGGAATTTCCTGAAGTTGCGAACCATGAGAGCTTGGTCTTCATCATCCGAGTTATCTTCTTCGGTCTCATCATGATTAGCTCTTCGTTGATGAGCTTTGAGTGCGATCTCCCTGGTCTTCGGAGCAGGCTCTTCGAAGTCCTTGAGGTCAAGCTCGTGAGTCATAAGCTTACCCATCAAGGTCTCCATTGACATTGTTGTGAGATCGTTTCCTTCTATGATGGCTGTCACTTTAGGGTTCCAAATCTTTGGTAGCCCTCTGAGTAGCTTACGAATCTTCTCGTGGTTTGAGTACTGCTTTCCAAGCGAGGATAGAGGATTGATGATGTTGAGGAATCTTGTGATCATTTGAGTGATCGTCTCACTTGGCTTCATCTTGAAAGCTTCGTATTCTTGAGTGAGACGGCTTATTTTGGATTCCTTGACCTGTGTGGTTCCTTCATGCGTCACTTCTAGAAGTCTCCATACTTCATGAGCAGTGGTGCATGTAGAGACCCTGTTGAACTCATTCCTGTCTATAGCACAGAATAAAGTATTAATAGCCCTAGCATCTAGACTTGCCTATTTTTTCTCCTCGACAGAATATTTGTCGTGTGGTTTCTCAATGAGGTCACCATCGACAACTATTCTGGCGGGCTTTTTGTAACCGTCAGTGACGACAGTCCACAGGTCAAAGTCTAGAGACTTAAGATAGAAGCTCATCTATGTTTTCCAATATGTGTAGTTAGTCCCATCAAATAGGGGAGGCCTATGAGTGGACTGACCTTCACCATGATTGGAAATCAAGGATTGTGTGGTTGCCATGGATCAGCTCTTAGGATGTTAGTCCTTATAAAGAGAACAGAGCTCTGATACCAATTGAAGAACAGTTTGGCAACTCTAGAGGGGGGTGAATAGAGTTTATATAGAAAAATAGCCAATTAAAAATAACTCTTTCACCGATAATAAATAATCAGAGTAAAGTGCGGAAAATAAATGAAGAGCAGAAGAGCATACGCAAACACAGCGATTTTAACCTGGTTTCCCTCGTGGAGGACTAGTCCAGGCCTAAGAACTCTAGCTCAGGATTAAATCCACTATTTGTGAAATAGTAGTTTACAACCCGTGTCTTTTCTTCAGAAGAGCACGTCAACTTCTAACAGAGGATCGCGGTGGCGATTTGCTTGGAATTGTCCAAGCGACTTCTTCGACTCTTGCACAAGAATCCTAACTGAGAGATGCTGAGCACTCAAGACTTAGGAGTCTTGTGGCTAGTAGATGGGAAGGGTATGGCTTATTGAGCTTATAAGAGAGAATAGAAGAGAAGGGTGGATGGATTGGAATGAGAGAATTCATGCCCTATTTATAGTGTTTTTATAGGCAGAATTCGGCCAGAATTCGGGTAGGAAAATTCAAAAATTTGGCCGTTGGACAACTAGCAACCAGCTATCCCTAAAATTAGGGTTCCTGATTTCTAGGGGACAGAGTTCGGCCCGAACTCTGTGTGGAGGCAGAGTTCGGCCCGAACTCTGTCTCCAGAGCACAGAGTGGTTCTAAGGGGACCAGTGGGCAGTTTTTGGTTCAGTGGAGCTTGGGATTTTGGGTAGGTTATAGACTAAGTTCCAAGAGCTCAGCATGACTCAGAGTACACAAGTCTAGACTCAATGAAATTATAAAATACAGACTCCAGAACACACTGAGAGCCGGAGACTGAGCTGTCATCTGTCTTGAACTGAATGCAGTCGTCGTGTGTCGTATTGAATTAATACAAATATTATTTAGTCAATGTAGTCAATATTTGGTTGACTGTGACTTTGTGTCAACATTGTCGTCTTTGGCCCACCATGATTTCTTCCTTTCATATGTCCATGTTGATCTTGCTTATTGCTTTTCTGCAAATACATATTAGAGGAACAAAGCAATATACATAGTAGCAAGTATGATCAAGTTAATACATATTAGGACTATGCTAAGTTTAAGTACAATACTATAGTGATAGCATGAATATTAGTGATAATAAAATGCTAAACTTAATTGATTAACCATATTTAACAAATATGATACAATTATTGGGCCAACAGAGTATCCGTGGTCGCTTCTGCTCCAGAAGGCATGGTTAGTTTAGAGTTCGCCAAGAATTGGATGTTAAGTGAAGAGATACAGAAGAAATTTGGGGCACTTCATATACATCTCATTCACAGACGTTTGTTTCAAAAAGACGTAGTCAGAGTAAAGTAAGGGTCTGAGCGATAGAGATAAGAGTATAGGCAAGTCAAGGGGTCGATATGAGGACTTTGAGTGCTAACATAATGATAAGAAGGACTACATCAAGCAAAATTATTTTGTTTAAAAAAGAGAGAAGGACGACAAGGAAAAGCATAATAAAGCACAACATCGATTGCCTCAGCACATGGGGATGATATTATCATTGTGGGTAATGGGTTACCATAAACCTTGCCTACGATGGCAGTTTATGGCTGGTGAACTCAAGGGCTTCATCATACGTGTAAGCCCACTTCCCGAATTTTTTTAAATTTTTTATTTTATTTAGTTTTAAATATTTTTTAGTTAGAAAATATATTTTATTTTTATATTATATTATAGATATTTTTGAAAGGAAAAAGATTTACCAAATTTATTTATAAAATATATTTTAGAATTGTTTGATTTATTATTATCAATTATTATTTTACAATTTGATATTCATGATAAATACACTTATAGAATTATTTAGTTTATTACTATCATTTATTTTAAAGATTTGATTTATAAAATCTATTTTAAATGGTATTTGATATATTAGATATTGTTTTAAAGTATTAATAGATTGAGATTGATCAATCTAATTGATTGATTACATTTTATGGAAGGATCAATCCTAATCCTTTCCTATTTAGGAAATCTCACTCCTATATATAGGGGAGGCTTCCTCTACTTTTCTACACAACCAAATATTTTCAAACCAACACCATAGCCAATTGTCGTGCATCATATCGATGTCCTTATTTTCTTTCCATTACTTTTTTGTTACAATTACACTAGCTTTCCCCTGTCCGATAACCCCGGACACATCCAGCCAATCATGTGTCTCGCAGAATATGCCAACCCCAACACAATAATCAAATTCCCAAATTACTAAAACCCAAACCCTAACCCTAGCCTAGCTACTGCCAGCGGAGAAACTGGCAGCACCCTCCCAACCACCTTCCTTGTGTCCGACCAACCATTGGGACACTATAGCGCACGCTGCCTATGTTCGGCCACATCAAACCACTCTAGTAAACCCTTCATCATTACCATCTTCTCCGTCGTCGCCACCGCCAGTAGTGGTAGCAGCCACCATTGTCACTAACACCTGCCACCACCGCTAAAACCATTATCATCACCTATTTATCACCACCACTAACCTATTTTTCATGCCGCCGATGAGCCGTTCGATGTCGCCAACCATCAACTACATCCATCCCCTCTCGTACGACCATCTTTTGCAGACACTTGATTTGAGTCTCCAGGTTTATCACGACCCGCTCCCGGATAACCGAGTACGAGTTCGTGTCTAAGCCCAGCCTACGCCGCGGTATCGGCGGTAGAACGCTGTCTAGTACACATAATAACATCCTCCACAGATACAATAGAACATAAATACAAATCGTACTCAGCAGTGACTCAAACCAAGGAAAACAAGAGTACGATAGATAATAAAATAATAATATCCAAATCAAATGACAAAGAGACTGAAATCCAGAACAGTAAAATATCGTCCATCCATGAACAAATCTGATCCATCTAAGAAATAAACTAAGACATACATAAAGGTAAATCTAGATCCCTCCAGAGATCAACCATGGCTCCTGAGTCTCGGTACCAACAACGTCAGCACTACCCACTGCTGGTCCATAACATGAAGTGCTAGAGTTACTCTCCCTCACCTACAACAACGATCCAATCAGGAAAGGAACAGAGTACAACCATATTGCAATTAATGTTGTTAGTCCAAAATAAGTTAGAACAGGCGAGAAACCATGAAGGTAAAGAATATAAAAAGAACTAGCAAGACAAGAACTAATAGGATATAAAGTGGCAAAAGTAAACTGGCAAGACGTGATCTAACAAGATATAAAC
Source organism: Iris pallida (assembly GCA_029216955.1). Lineage (NCBI taxonomy): Eukaryota > Viridiplantae > Streptophyta > Magnoliopsida > Asparagales > Iridaceae > Iris > Iris pallida. The sequence goes on along the minus strand of JANAVB010028000.1, from coordinate 27,866,651 downwards.
TGGCACGATATAAACTAACAGGATATGAACTGGCAAGATAATGAACTAGATAAAGAAAAAGATAGAAACCAATATGTGTGTGAAATACCTTCAAATACATGAACGGTTGGGCAAATACGGCACATCATACGATGGCTATCATTCAGTAATTGGTACGGCTAACTCATACGTGTATGTGTATGACTTAGCTATCATTCGGTAACGTAATTGGGTTTGTTCACGTATTTATCGAGTATTTCCCCTCCTGAATCTCTAACAATAAAAAACGGTCAATGGTACTCTAAGAAGAATATGATAACTATAGTGTCACAATCGTATCTTAATGGAATATCAAGCAATGATTCAACGGGATATTAAACGAGAAAACTATGGAGTTAACATTATAATGAACTAAAACATAAATGCAATACTGTACTTGCCTGAATCCTTGCACAAACTATAGTCACAAGCCGAGGGTGAAGGAAAAGACGATCTAGAAGCTGTCAACCTATAACATACATCGCACCACGAACAGTGCACGAAAACCACAATTAATTCTAATGTTCTAGTTCTAAATAGTGGCTAGTTGGGTTACTAAGTTAATAATAATTAATTCTGTAATAATTCACTTAATAACCTAATTTAACCTAATAATAACCTGAATAAATCTCAATATGTAAGTTTGGCCATCAAAAGTCGTGTTTCTCAATTTTGAAAACCATGACACGCAAATCGAGACGTACCATTGACTTTTTTGACAAACACTATGAACTCTTGATTTTGAAAGTGCACCTTAGTAGATTTCAGTGCCAGGAGTGCGCTAGAATTGACCGTGCCACAAAATCACGCTTTGGTCAAAAGATATCGCCGTTATGGCTAATCGTGACCAAAACGGAGATCAAACGATCAGTTCTGAGTTCAACAGAATAAATAAAATATTATATAAATGAAATAATTTCTGGAAAAAATATATGTCGTAGAGCTCTGTGTTAGCTTTCTGAAACTTCAAATGGTTCCTGATTTCGATTTCTGGTTCTCCCGGAATCTCGAAAACACTGAAATGTGTCAAGTTTCGGACAACCGACACTCTACGAATTTTCCAAAATTTAGGTTCAAAAATTATGAAATTAAATTACATAGTCAGAGAGTTTACCTCGATACGAATCCAACAAAAAAAACAGCACGCAAAAAGGAGGTCGGAGTTGCCGGAAAATGCTTCGAAAAGTCGGGGGATCGCCGGGATCAAAACCACAAAAGTCGGCTGCTAATATAACTAGGGTTTCTCAAAAACCGCAAAGAATATATATATATTTATAGAGACGGCTTAGCTGAGTTGTGGGCGGCTAGGACACGTGGCGACCATCCGTGCATCCCGCTCTAATGGATGGACGGCTGGATGGTCAGCCGGTTTGAGGAGCCGTGCTGCTTTAAGTCGGCTGAGCCGAGCTCCAATTAAGAGGCACAGTCAGCACGTGGCTGACTGACAGGCGGGCCCCACTCGGTCGGACCTAGAGGCTGATGCGTGGGCCCCCAAGCGCTGACTGTGCGCTGACTGGGTAATTAAATTACAGAACCTAATTTAAACTCAATTTAACTCCAAATAAATTCAAATAAATCCCTAAAAATTCTAGAAAAATCATAGAAAATTATAGAAATTATAATTAAACTCCTAGAGCCAGAATAAAAATACTTAGTCTCATATTAATCCCAAATGACCTCATAATAAATATTGGAAGCCTTTAAAAATATATAAATCCTAATAAATAAATACTTAAACATTGCCAAAAATTATGAAAAAATTCTAGAAAATATAAAATAGCATAATGAACCCTAGAAAAATATTTGGGGTCAATAATTGCTCTTATGCTGCCACAATAAATTCTAGAAGTCCTAGAAAATAGGTTTTTCCACTATTTAATAATCAAAATAATTCCAGAAAATTTCTAAAAATTTCCTAGAAGATTAAATATCAACTATTCAGTTAAAAATGAAAAAAATATCACTAAATTATAATCGGGTGGTGGATGCCACATAATATCCCCCTTAAAAATATTTTTGTCCTCAAAAATCAATAGGTCATACTAAATAACTTCTACATGCAACCTCTAAAATAATTCCTAGTCTATATCATAGAAATGTGAAAAATCTAAGATTACTAATCTAGCATTAACCGATCATACATGCTAACTATAACTATGGAAAGCCTTTAAGGAACTTAGTTAACTACATATACCTTAAGGTCGGGTCACCGCTACAAATGCTTGATCTTGTCTTTGCTGCTGCAGTCCTCCTTGTCCTCCCTGAGTAGGTGTTTGGCCTTGACGAACAAATAATGTTGGACATTCTTTCACTTGGTGTGTAGCTGATCCGCACGATAAGCATTGTCGTAACCTTTTACGACAGTGATCAAAATAATGACCTGGCCTCCGACAGTAGGAGCATGTAATAATCGACTGGATCTGATTTTGCTGTTGTAGGGAATGAGGCTTTTGGTGATAGTGCTGGAATGAAGTCTCCTCCGGAATATTGGAACGTTTTGCCGATCTCGATTGGTTGTTAAGTCCTCCATTTGCGTCTCTATCTCTCTTTTGCTTACGCTTCAATTTTGTTTCTACCGCCTGTGCGATCTTCAAGATCTTCTCGTAAGTTGTAGCCTGGCTGGTGGCGATGGCGATGGCGATACGAATTTCATATGAAAGTCCCTTCCTGAACTTCTTGGCTTTGGCTGCAGGGGTCACGGCGTCTGCAAAGCGACTGAGGCGGGAGAACTCTGCGGTGTATTCGTCGACGAAGAGGTTGCCCTGTTCGAGGCTTTCAAATTCGTTCTCCAACTCTTTACGGGCTGCTTCAGGGAATAACTTCGTCTTGAACAGCTCCTTGAACTCTTCCCAAGTTACGTCTAGTACGGTGAATCGGGGCTCGTCTCTATACTACGTGCGGGCGATGTCGTAAAGCTGCATGCTGGCATTCTCGACCTTCAGGTCTTCAGGAACTCGAGCCCTCCGAAGGTTGCGGTCTACGTTCTCTAACCACTCATCCGCGTAGAGAATCCCTTATGTTCCTTTGAATTCTCTGGGCCTAAGTTCCACAAAATTCTTGGAAGTTCCAGGACGCGGCTGTGGAGCGTCTCTAGTCTGGAGAACCTCTCTTAAGGTATCGCAGAAGTCGTCTGCCTGTCGCGTCTGAGAAGTCATCATCTGCTGGAAGATCCCAAGAAGCGTGGCGTTGTCCAGCGGAGGTGGCGGAGGCAGAACATGTGCTGGGTACATGGCAGGTGCTGGATACGTCGCTGGTGCAGGGTGCATGGTAGGTGCTGGATGTGGAACATATGCTGGCTGGAAGGGTACAGGCTGATGGAAGGGTGCTTGTGGAGGAAAGTTGTCTCTGCAGAATCTTGAGTATTACGTTTGAGCCGGGTTGCCCTGATGAGTAAGCTGGCCTCCCTGCGTCGGCGGGATCATGTACAAAAAGAATCCTCCTGTAGCCGGTAGGGTGTTCAGGAAAGCGTTACTCCTGTCTTAAGAATCTATTAGCTGCAATAAAAGAAAAGCATTAAACGGCGGAAAGATTCAAGCAGGATGCAAATCAAGAAAGGTTAAAGTCAAAGGTGGAGATCAATAATCAAACACGTGGAGGATGTCCTTAAATTCTAATCCTATTCGCAGGCTCGCAGTAGTACGACTAACTTAAGTACTACCACGAGTTCGCAGTCTTTGCGAAAATGGACCTGCATGGGCCACCATAAAAACTTGTCACGACCCGCTCCCGGATAGCTGAGTACGAGTTCGTGTCCAAGCCCAGCCTACGCCGCGGTATCGGCGGTAGAACGCTGTCTAGTACACACAATAACATCCTCCACAGATACAATAGAACATAAATACAAATCGTACTCAGCAGTGACTCAAACCAAGGAAAACAAGAGTTCGATAGATAATGAAATAATAATATCCAAATCAAATGACAAAGAGACTGAAATCCAGAACAGTAAAATATCGTCCATCCATGAACAAATCTGATCCATCTAAGAAATAAACTAAGACATGCATAAAGGTAAATCTAGATCCCTCCAGAGATCAACCATGGCTCCTGAGTCTCGGTACCAACAACGTCAGCACTACCCACTGCTGGTCCATAACATGAAGTGCTAGAGATACTCTTCCTCACCAACAACAACGATCCAATTAGGAAATGAGCAGAGTACAACCATATTGCAATTAATGTTGTTAGTCCAAAATAAGTTAGAATAGGCGAGAAACCATGAAGGTAAAGAATATAAAAAGAACTAGCAAGACAAGAACTAACAGGATATGAAGTGGCAAAAGTAAACTGGCAAGACGTGATCTAATAAGATATAAACTGGCACGATATAAACTAACAGGATATGAACTGGCAAGATAATGAACTAGATAAAGAAAAAGATAGAAACCACTACGTGTGTGAAATACCTTCAAATACGTAAATGGCTGGGCAAATACGGCACATCATACGATGGCTATCGTTCAGTAATTGGTACGGCTAACTCATACATGTGTGTGTATGACTTAGCTATCATTCGGTAACGTAATTGGGTTTGTTCACGTATTTATCGAGTATTTCCCCTCCCAACTCTCTAACAATCAAAAACGGTCAATGGTATGCTAAGAAGAATATGATAACTACAGTGTCACAATCGTGTCTCAATGGAATATCAAGTAATGATTTAACGAGATATCAAACGAGAAAACTATGGAGTAAATATTATAATGAACTAAAACATAAATACAATATTGTACTTGCCTGAATCCTTACACAAACCATAGTCACAAGCCAAGGGTGAAGGAAAAGCTGATCTAGAAGCTGTCAACCTATAACATACATCGTACCACGAACAGTGCACGAATACCGCAATTAATTCTAATGTTTTAGTTCTAAATAGTGGCTAGTTGGGTTACTAAGTTAATAATAATTAATTCTGTAATAATTTACTTAAAAACCTAATTTAACCTAATAATAACCTGAATATAATCTAAATATGTAATTTTGGCCATCAAAAGTCGTGTTTCTTAATTTCGAAAATCATGGCACGCAAATTGAGACATGCAGTTGACTTTTTGGTCAAACGCTATGAACTCTCAATTTTGAAAGTGCACCTTGGTAGATTTCAGTGCCATGAGTGTGATGGAATTGACCGTGCCGCAAAATCATGCTTTGGTCAAAAGATATCGTCGTTATGGCTAATCGTGACCAAAACGGAGATCAAACGATCAGTTTTGAGTTCAACAGAATAAATAAAATATTATATGAATGAAATAATTTCTGGAAAAAATATTTGTCGTAGATCTCTGTGTTAGCTTTCCGAAACTTTAAACGGTTCGTGATTTTGATTTCTGGTTCTCTCAGAATCTCGAAAACACTGAAACGTGTCAAGTTTCGGACAACCGACACTCTACGAATTTTTCAGAAATTTAGGTTCAGAAATTACAAAAATAAATTACATAGTCAGAGAGTTTACCTCGATACAAATCCAACAAAAAAAATGACACGCAAAAAGGAGGTCGGAGTTGCCGAAAAATGCTTCGGAAAGTCGGGGGATCGCTGGGATCAAAACCACAAAAGTCGGCTGCTAATATAACTAGGGTTTCTCGAAAACCGCAAAGAATATATATATATTTATAGAGACGGCTCAGCTGAGTTGTGGGCGATAGGACACATGGCGACCATCCGTGCGTCCCGCTCTAATGGATGGACGGCTGGATGGTCAGCCGGTTTGAGGAGCCGAGCAGCTTTAAGTCGGCTGAGCCGAGCTCCAATTAAGAGGCACAGTCAGCACGTGGCTGACTGACAGGCGGGCCCCACTCGGTCGGCCCTAGAGGCTGACGTGTGGGCCCCCAAGCGCTGACTGTGCGCTGACTGGGTAATTAAATTACATAACCTAATTTAAACTCAATTTAACTCCAAATAAATTCAAATAAATCCCTAAATATTCTAGAAAAATCGTAGAAAATTATAAAAATTATAATTAAACTCCTAGAGCCAGAATAAAAATACTTAGTCTCATATTAATCCTAAATGACCTCATAATAAATATTGGAAGCCTTTAAAAATATATAAATCCAAATAAATAAATACTTAAACATTGCCAAAAATTATGAAAAAATTCTAGAAAATATAAAATAGCATAATAAACCCTAGAAAAATATTTGGGGTCAATACTTGCTCTTAGGCTGCCACAATAAATTCTAGAAGTCCTAGAAAATAGGTTTTTCCACTATTTAATAATCAAAATAATTCCAAAAAATTCCTAAAAATTTCCTAGAAGATTAAATATCAACTATTCAGTTAAAAATGAAAAAATATCACTAAATTATAATCGGGTGGCGGATGCCACAAGGTTTGCCATGTCGAGCCTCGTAAACCTCGTCTAACTACGAGATTCGACCCTATCCTCCCAGCCGTGCCACCGTGTGCTATTCTTCCGTCGTCGTGTATGAACCGTGCTGCCGCTCACCGCCCTTAGATCTAGCCCCCACCACCAAATCTGTACATGCCAAGTCCCTGTCTGGCACAGCTATTTCCAGAGCCATGCAGGGTACGTCACCCATGTCTTCTCGATTCAGCACTCCGTCGAAGAATCAAACCCCGACCGCTGTATACGAGACCACCGTCGCAGTCGTGCTTCATCGGATCTGTCAGATCTGGGGAACATCACTGCCATCGAAGCCGCCTTCATATAATAGCGTCTCCGCCGAGAGCCGCTGCCGGGCTGAGCTCTCCTCCGCCGTACGATCTGCACAGCCCCTCTGGTGAGAGTCCCCTCTCTGTCCCTTTTCTTCTCATCCTTTTTTTCTCTGTCTTTTTCTCTCTGGAGCCTTAGGGTTTGGTTTTAGTATTGATTGGGTAGGCTTAGTATAATGGGCTGACTCTAGGCTTGGATTTTATTTTGTTTTTTATTTATTTTTTGTTTGATAGTTTTGTTTTGGGTAATGGGCCAGGCTCACTGGGCCTATTATGCGGGCTGGACCTTGGGCTTGACTAAAAAAATTTTGTTTTATTTTAATTTGGTAAATTAGTATTACTATAAGTATTATTGATAGTTTATTTATTTATTATTATTTTTGTATGATATTATTTATTCTTACTATTTTCTAAAAGTATATTGTAATAAATATAGTATAGGGCTTGGGCCATTAGTATAATTTCAAAATTGGGTTAGAAGCCCTAAAATATATTATTACATTATTTTTACCTACTATAAATATAGTTTTGTGCTTGTCTTACATCTATTTTAATTGGATTTTAAGGTATTAGTATAAAATTTTCTATCTATTTATAGTTTTAGACTTAAATATGATTTTATAGTTTCTAAATTATATATTTAAGTACTTTGATTAATAGTTTTCAAATATAGTAAAAAAATATAGTTTCTAATACTACAATAGTTTTCCAAAATAGTTATATATATTATTTATGAATTTTTCTTCGATATCAATCTTGACCGTGACTAGTCATGCATTGCTATTTCTTGTGATTCTGACTACTTCATATCGACCCTAGGCTAATATGACTGTCTCGAACTCAATGGCACGGTTCGTCTCGTCAATTGAGATCATCTTGCATACTTTTGACACCTGAACCTATTTTGTGCCAACACGATCATATCGTTCATCAACTGCAACTTAACTCAAGAAAAGTTTCACTATGACATTATATTACCTTTATTTTGTATTACAGTTTATATCGTCTTTTTACTGTTACATATTTATATTTCATGTTGTCACTGTTCTTGATTGATCATGATTACTTCTTGTATACGAGAGTTAGAGTCGTTAGAGTATATGTACATGTTCATGCCTTGTAACCACCACTTTTCTAGATGAGGGGTATTTTTAACTTTTCCTATTACTTGTTATTATTGTGAATTTAAAATTATATTTAGAGTGATAAACTTATATACAAAACTAGTAGTCATATTTTTGGATTAATTAATTAAATAGTGCATATGATAAATTATTGAATATGGATAGTGGTTAGCCTTTAGTTAGAATAGTGGTTAATTATCCAAGAGGACCTAAACCAACATGACATGACCACCCAACTACATGATTAGGACTAGCCTAATTAAACTTTAGTTACTCTCTTCCTAGATTAGAAGAATTAGTTAGAAGGTTTGACTAAACACCTAATTAGGAAGAGAGGCTTATTCCCTAATCTTGTCATGACTAAAAAGGAGGGCTTAGTAGACATTCCTTCTTAGCCATAACACTAAATTAAACCTATTATGGCAGCCCACACCTCTATTTAATCTCCACTTCATCATCTTCCTTCCTCTTTTATCCCAAACCCTAACCCAAATTAAAAGATTCTTCCCCAATTATTCCTACCACCAAATTTTCTCCAAATTGATCCAAATTGGTCTTATTATCTTCCTCTTGGAGAGGAGAATGATCTATTGGCAAGCTTGGAGGGATTGGAGCACTTGGAGCTTGAAGGGATTATAGATCTAAGGGATTTTGCATTGGAAATCTATCTTCCAATTGATATGAGCATTCTAACTCTCTAATTTCCATTAAATTAGTATAGAGGCTTTCATTAGGGACCCTCATGCATTAGGGTTGCCATTAAAAAAGAGTTTAGGCTCTCCTCTTCCCATTTGAGAGATTTTCCCTTTATATTTTGATTCAAATTAGGAAAAATCCAAGAATAGGATTCTAGGATTTATGAAATTGGTAAATTAGGTCATGCTAGTGATTTAGAACATGTGGGTGAGCTTTAGGTCAAGTTTAAATCCATTTGGAGTGCGTATCATGTACGTGTCCGGTACGCACGCCAAGTGTTTAACAAAATGACCGAAAGAGGATCAAATGCTCTAATTTCAGTTTTAACACTTGTTACTAGTGTATATTCATGTAAGTTATCAATTTATATATTTATTCATAATATTTGAGGGTAATATATGGTTTATACACTTGGGGAGTATGTGGCCTAAAAATTGGAACTAAGTGTAGGTTGTTTGTTCATATAATAGTATGTATATGCCCAATATATTTCAGTCCCAGTTGGGACTTTGGTTTCAGTCCACAGTGGCTTCATTATCAGTCCCATTCTTGTTACACCAGTCCACATATCCTACGTTTAGTCCACTTGGATGTATTTCATCGTGTGTAACGCCCCAGTCCCAAAATACGTAGGACTAGGAACGTAGACATGCCAGCTGTATTCATACAAAGTACTCTCCAATATATGGAACCCTCGTATGAATACATAAGCTGTAAAATGCAGTAGAACCATACTAATCTCATCCACACAGAATAAATGAATAAAAGATATCATATAATAAGAATGAATTTGTCTTGATACAATATGTTGGACGGAGACAAATCTACTACCAACAAAATAAGGAAAAGTACATAGAAAATAAAATGAGTGGCGAGCGAAGCGAAGACGATCCAAATACAATCATCCTCGAAGAAATAGCGAAGATCACGGCTAGAGCTAGAACACCTGCAAAAGACAATAGCACACACCTGGCAAGACAACCAGGTCCTCAGAGGGACGTAACAAGACACATAATAGCATACCATATAAACTGAATAAATATTGCTTAAATAAATAAGTAAATCGAATTATAACATGTTCTAATACGCACCTACTGAACGAGCGTACCATCTCCCCAACCAAACAAGGACAGGAGATGGTAAACTAATTCACGGTAACGTATCTTCCTATGCTATGAATCCAATATGGTATCCGGACCCCAACAAGGTTCAATACCTTCTCATCGAAGTAGTAAGTCACACCTACAACCAAACAAGGACAAGATGTGACGAACTAATCAGCGACAAGTTATTGTTCCAAGCCACGGTCAGATACAAGTACCCAAAACAAAAGTACTCGTACCTAACGGATAGGGTAGCCTACCATTCTAAGTGAAATGCAGTTAAGAACAATCCTTCCTACGCATGGGCCCTGGCTGAATAGGATCGGCGTAGTCCCCCTTGGGCACCAGAGGCCCCATCAGGAAGAGCATGACGTTCCGTAGAATCGTCAGTGGCCGTCAGTAATCATGGGTCATCAACCCCGTATCTCCAGCGGAGAGTCCGGGTCACAAGGGAAGTGCATCAAAGCCCATACGCTAAGGAATTGTCCTCCCCGCCCAATGCCTATTATGTTGTATCCACAAGATTAACCTCTAACCGCTAAGTCAAACTAGCATGCAACCTCTATTAGCGGTTATTCCTATCGCACGGCTTGTACGTACTGGTGGCCAGCCAATCACGCACTTTCGTGTTCTACATGCGACACACAACTTCGTGTTTACAACGTGTCAAGGCCAATGAATGCAACACACAAGGTGATCCCTTAAATCTAGGTTTAATTTGTAAGAAAAATAATACACAGCAGGAAATATAAATGAACAGTAAGTTCTAAAAGTTATGCCATGTATCACAGTTTATTTTGCATAAAGAAAATAAATAATGCATGAAATATGAGCTAAAATAAATAAACAGCGAATGGCAAGGTGTCTTGCCTGGTAGTACGCCTAGTGTGCTGTGATGATCAAGGTGGCACGATCTGCAACTTCGGTGCAACAACTATATAAGGGAACCTCTGTTGATGGCATGGACAGTTGCATTGGGTCCAGAAGGGTCGATTTAGTTAAGGAACGATAATGAAGTACAAAATTGACGAGGGGACAGGGATGATGGACTTGGTTACGACAGGGGGATATTCAGAGAGATTTGGTAGAAAATAAATAAATAAACTATTTTAGAAAATTAAGTGTATCTTTAATCCAAGTTTTTATTACTCAAAGTACTATATATAAAATACTTAAAAATATATTTTAGGCCAAAACTAATTTTCGTAAAATCATAATTTGTCAAATATAAATTTTAGGTCAAAAACTATGTTTTGAAAAATAGATAGAATATTATGACAATATTTTCCTTCTCTTTGTTAAAACCACATTTGAAATACTAAAATGATACCATATTATATTCTTAAAAATGCAAATAGACTTTATTAAGAGTATTAATAATAATAACAATGATAATAAGTAAAATAGTGTACATACACATGTATTATAACAATATAATAATAATAATAATAATAATAATAATAATAATAAGTAATAATAAAATAACCAGGAAAACAAATTTGTATAAATGAAATTGGAAAAGAAAAAAAATATAATAATAATATTGATAAAACACAGCTAACCCAAACCATTCTCTCCCTCGTGAGTCTGCTTGGAAAGAAGGGGAAAGAAAAAAAATAATTAAAAGGAAAGGAAAAAAGGAGTGAGAAGGAGAGAGACGAGAGCGAGAGGGAGAGCGGCGGTCCGGCACAAGGAGGCGGCGACGGAGAAGTGGAAAGGGGGAGGCCAGGTGAGGGTTTGAGGAAGGAGGAGAGAAGGGCGGTGAAGGCGGCGGTCCGGGCGGATGGGTTCGGCTCCGGGCGGAGGGAGGAAGGGCGGAGAGGTCGTGTGGGCGGTTTTCGGCGAGGGGTTCGCCGGCGGTGGTTCGCAACATGGCAGCGGAGGGTGAGGTGGTGTGCGGTGGAGAGGACATGAAGAATCGACGGAGAGGGGCGACTGGGAAAAAGAGGGCGGAAGAGAGAGGGTGTGGCGCGCTGAAGACCGGAGGGGACGGCGGAGGCTGGCTGAGCCGGGAACGGCGGTCATGATGCTGGAGTGAGGTGAAGGATGGGGGTTGGTCCGGCGGGCGTGCTAGGGCTGAGCACCTGAGGTTGGCCGTGGAAGAAACGGCAGCGGCGGCGCTGGATGGTCGTGTCACGACACTGCTGGAGGTGAGACAAGGTGAGTCAAGATTAGGGTTTTCTTTTCTCCCTTGCTCGGTGGTGGTTTCTGTTATGCCATGGCGGCGCCGGGCTGCCGGTCCGGCCATTGGCCGTGGTGGCGGTGGTGGTGTCCCGTTGGTCGGGGTTCTTGTGGAGATATGGCGGTTACGGGTCTGTGTTGTTGGTGGTGTGTGGGTTCGCCGGCATCGAACGCCGGTGATGGTCGGGACGATGGTGGTGGAGTCTGATATTAATGGTGGTGGTCGGTGGTTGTCGAGGTAGTGGTGCTGTGGGGTTGATGGTGATGGAGACAGGAAGAAAAAGGGGTGATGACGTCGATGAGACGAGGGCGACGAGTGGGTTAGATTAAGGATTTTGGTTCTCGTCGGGAGTTTGTGTCCGGCATGTCGGACACGAAGGGGTTGATGAAAATATGTGTCCGTGTGTGGACACAAAGAAGATAACAATGTAATTGTAAATAAAATAGATTGGAATAAGATTGGATTGACACCCGGGGTCGGACCCGAGGCCGTCATGGCGGACACGAGGATGGTTGGAACACCGACACGAGGCACGTACACTTTGTGGAAATTTGTGGAAGAATAATGAAAAGTTTGAGGAGTACCTGCCTGTTATAGGATGTAGGAATTCCCAATTTGGACAGGATTAGGAGAATTTAAAACCCAAGTAGATAAATCATCTATTTAATTAAAATCAATCAAATCAAATCCAATCCAAATCCAATTAAATCTAATTTAATTCCCTTAGTTTGAAATCAAATCAATAAATTAAATTCAATTATTTAGCTATTTAAATAAATACATAGATTCAAATCAAGATTTAAATCTCCACAATAAATTCAAAATATGCTTTCCAAAAATACTAATAATATTAATTTCGAAAATAATAAATATTTTAAATATCTTTTTGAACAATAAAATATTAATATTAATAAATTTCGAAAATTATACTTTTATTTAAAATAGACCAATAAATAATTATGAAATATATGTATGCAAAATATTCTTTACATAATTAGGCTGTTCTAGTATGGAAAAATATTATTTATTATTAATAATTTTTAGAAACAAGAGGCTTTTTATAGCAATAATGTTTATATAATATTTTAAAAGTATATAATAAAATAGAGAAAATGTGTTTTTTTCTAAAATATGTACGCTCGCACATATTCGCACTCGACGAGCAACTACGAAAATAAAATTTCGTACGCGACGTATAATACGACTATGCGATGTATAATTCAAAATTTTAAATCGGTACAAATATTAATAAAAAAATTAGTAAAAATTTAGGGGTTTTACATCGTGCAATCCATAAGATCAGTCCCTTCACTTAGTATCAGTCAAGGGGGTTTATGAGATGGGGGAAATTAGTTTAGTTCACTTCCATACACATGTGTCAGTTACATATTGAGTGCAGATCACATCAAGTTGATCAGTCCCCTACCATTGCCTACATCATTACATTGTTCAGTCTTTTAGTTATAGCTCAGCTCTATTTGGTGTTCAGTCATATGCTTCATGTTCAGATATCCAACTGATCAGTCCACTTTGGTCCACTTTTATCTGCTCAGTCATCCTTTTTAATATGTAAATACAAATGTGTCTATGAATAAATATATGAATATAGGTCATATGTACAGGTGTGGGATGAGGTAAGTGTGTCAATATACATACATATATATGTGATAGTATGTATTTGTTTAGTATGTCAGTTAGAAATTTGAGTATCAATTAGAATTGGTAAGTGACAGTGAGTTAGGATATGCAGGGGATGAGAGGCATATAGATTTGGGGTTTGCATCTGTGAATAAAGGCGTAACAGTATATGGCTTGTGGCCAATGACTCGAGTGCAGGGGGTGCCTAATTGTACTAGCCCCACATCCTTTTTAACCTAAACTATATGAGAGGTGAGTGCCAAGTAAGGAGTTGGAAATTCATACTTGTCAAGTTAATTGTTTGAGTGAAGGGAGGTTAGAATCGATGTAGTGTCAGTTATTTGATATTATATCAGTCCTTGTATTGCATGTAGTACCAGTCCATGCTATTTTACATTAGCTCAATATTGGGATATGGTATCAGTATATAGGAGTTAGCCTATATCAGTTAAATAGGATCATAGATGTCAGTCCATCAGGAAACTATAAATATGCGTCAGATAAGTAAAGAGGAACCTATAGCAGCTAGACAACTTTAGTACATCAGTCCTAAAAGGAATGTATTTGTGTCAGATATTATGGAGGAGCTAAGTGCCTAGTAGACAACTGGTGTATGTAGGTAGATAAGGAGTAAAGGGATAGTGATTAAAGGGGGAAGGTTTTCCCTACATTGAATAGGCAGGGCAATGTAAGGGAGGCTCTACACAGAGCAGAGCAGGGGACTTCCCTGCATCGACTTGGCTGGCCTAAGTATGCCAAGTTGGGGTTTAGGTCCCTGCCCATGACAGCAACAGTAGGGATAGTCTCGGGTTAGGTAGGTTATATGGCAGTGGTTGGATGTGAGGTTGTAACAGCAACAATGCCGGGATTTTATTTGCATAGGAGAGGGTAAGGAGAGATGAGTGTAGGTGTATGAAGAAATGACTATTTGAGATATCAGTTGGACAATATAGGTAAGGAAATCAAGTGTAACAGCAGGTTCAATCATGTGCGATTGCCTATAGTACGGTTTGGGGTGTGTATGTGTGTGTGTCTAGTTCCTAGAGGACTGATGAGTGTGTGCCAACATCTGTTAGAGTAAGTGTGCTTGATGTGGATGTGAGTGTTATACAAAGTTGTATTAGATGAATATGAAGGGTTGGATATACATATACAATTAGTAATAGTTGAGTATTAGGGGTTTAGCTTTGGGCTATATAGGAGTGGATACATAGATGAGTTAGGAATATACCATGAGCATAGGTAATGTTAGCTAAGATGTGAGTATTGTAGGTTGAAGAAAAACTTGTGTGCGAAAAAGGAATAGGTTATAAAGTAGGATGTAGGTAGTGACTTGGGTGAATCATATATGCTATGTGAAGGATATATGGAAGTAGGAAATGGTTTGGGTTACCTAGATGTTAGGATAAGAAATTGAGTATTATCTAGATATTAGGGAATAAGATAAAGCCAGGAAATTGGGTAATAGGCTAAGATATTGTCTATTAGAGCCTAGAGCATGTAATACAGATAGTCACATAGGTTATTGACCTAGTTTGACTTGTATTGACCTAGAAGCATATAATTAGTGCATCTAATTATATTGTTTACTCTAGAACACCAAATAACTATGCATATCTCATATATAGGTCCTTGTGACTATACTTTGGGCGTCAATCTATATTTACTCCTCAGGACTGCAGGCGAGTACATTCTCTGATATTTTTATTTATCTGATGATTATTATGATTCAGCTTCCAGTATAGTATTACCTGATTCTCTGTCATGACATGAATTAGAATTCTTGGATTCATTCACTTGCGACACATGTATTATACTCCTATATTTCTGGAATTATCCACTGGAACCACCTACTGGAAATACCTACTGGCATCACTTACTTTCTGGCTGAACTTGTACTCGATTTACGTGTCGGGATATGGATTCACTTATACTTGTCGGGGCAAAAAATTACTCGAATAGACATGTAAACATTTCCAATCATACTGGAACTACCCCTACTGGTCTAATCTGGAAAGATAGCCGTCGCTGCAAGGCCAAGCGTGCGACGTGTCGTATTCACTACTGGTCTAATCTGGAAAGATAGTCATCGTCGCTAGGCCAAGCGTACGACATATCGTATTCACTACTAGTCTAATCTGGAAAGATAACCGTCGAACACTTGCCAAGTGTATAATGTGCCCTATTTGCCCCCTAGCCGTTTATATATCGAAAGTGGTATTTCAAAACACACTGGTTTAGTGCTTTTCTACTTGTAACACCCAGTTTCTAAAATAAGGATAATTTTAAAATTTTGTGTTTTGATTTAATTAATTATGATATTTAAATAATAATATGATTTTTAGTGATTTTAATTATTTTAAAACTATTTAAAATCATGACTTGTGATTTTGGTGTTTTACTAGTGAAACCGTAGAGACTGTCTACCCTAGAGCCTAGCCATATGAATAGGGTACTTCATTATTTTAGCTTGAGGGTATTTGGTCATTTTGAATTAATTGAATTTTAATATATATTTTTATTAGAATTTACTATGATTAATGGGATGGTGTGTCTTAATCATTAATTAATCAATTGCCTTGTGTTGTGTTTAGCCCTAACCTAGATTGACCTAACCTAGATTAGTCATACATAGACTTAGCTAGCCATGGTTAGTGATGGTTAGTATTGATTAGTTTTGATTTAGTCATGTTAGTTAGAGTTAACCAGGTTGCATTTAAGTCATGTGTGAAACCTAGGTTGCAGGCCCTTGATTTGACTAGGAGGAATGATAGCCCTAGATCAAATCCCATTAACCCTAACCCTAATATCCTATGGCTGGTCACTTAGGGCATGTCCCTATAAAATCCCTCTCAACCACTTGCCTCCTTTTGTTCATCTCTTTATTTTGTAAGATTAAGGTTAGCCTCCATTGAAACTTCTTCCTATTTTATTCATTATTAATCCTTTTTCATCCAAACTTATTCCATGGTGATCTAATTTGAGTTTCTCTACTGTTCATGGAGGCCAACTACAGTTTGGAGACAATTTGGAGCTTGGGGATAGCTAGGAGAAACCTCATTTTGAAGCTTTTCTTTGAGAAGCAACACCTATAGGTAAATCCCTATTCCCTCCACCAAATTTTGATTTCTTTATATGGTTAGGAAGCCGTAGGTGTCCCCTAGCTGCTAGCATAGGTGTGGTGTCGAGTCGTGTCAATTTTGTGTCCGTATCGGACATGTATCAGGTTGTATTGTTAAGTGTTTGTTAAATTGCCACAAAGGGTTTAAACTTGTTATTTTCGGAAAGTGTTTAAATGGATTTGTTGTATTATATATATATATATATATATATATATATATATATATATATATATATATATATATATATATATATATATATATATATTGAATTCATTCTTGATTGAGCACGAATTCGTGTCTTTGTCGTGTCCAAATATGTGTTGGACACGCTGCGCTGGCCCGGTCGAGTGTCCTGCTGCTCGGGCTTCGCAGCGGACATGACACAGCTTGGTTTTGCACAAAAATTGGTGAGCTCATGGGGGCAATGTCTGCGAGCATGCCCCCATGGTCCCATTGAATTTCGTGCAGTGGTTTGGGAGAAACTATGGCCACACGGGTTTTGTACTGGCCGTGCGAGCGCGATCAGAGACCACTGATACGTGTCTCGTGCTCAGGACACGCGTGTTGTGGACACGTTACAGACACTCGAGGATGTAGTCCTATCCTTGGCGCACCCTAGGACACGAGCACGAGCCCTACGGTGTCGTGTGTCGTGTCCTAGCACGCTCTGTACCTCTGCACGAGGCTGCTGACACTGTTATTCTATGAAACCTGGTTTTCAGCATTTGGACACGTCGTGTCCACTTTTGTGGACACAAATCAACCTGTACATCACCATGTTATGATTATACACCTCTGTCAACCATTTGTTTGAAGTTTCTATGTAATTCGAATAATGAATTTGGGTTTTCGATAATGTGTAGGACTGATACCTGATTCAATTCCTGTTCTCTTATGATCATCCTATTTTAATTTGTATTAATTGATGTTTAAGCATCATCATTGATCCTGCATATGTATTAATACCTGTTAGATAGGTTTTACATGATAGATTAGGATTTATGATTCTGAAATGGATTTTTGACATTGAGTTGGACTGGTTTGATGTAACTAATACTCACAGTCCATTTTTGGATTCGATTTTTGATTTTATTCCTAATTAAAACTGAATGTCCTGTTAAGTTGCCATGTTGAATTTTACACATGTATTGGACTATACAAAGTAGATTAAATTTATATAGTTTAGGTTGTGTTAATGAAGGGGTTTTCGAATATGAATGGGCTGATTTGTGATAGACTGAACACACTTGGTTTGTACAATCCTGAGATTAACCATTTTCCTTTCACCTATGCTTCCTGCAAACAGACACCATGTATCACTGTCAATTGGATTCCTGAGACACTAATGACACACACAGGTTTTCATGAACACAAGCACACTGCCTTTTTCCTCACAAACATACTGGGTTTACCTATTACTGAACTGAGATTTTGATTCCTTTTCTATTTCGAAATTTGCTGTTAATCTGAGAATGACTTCTTAACTATAACTGAAATTGGTTCCCATTTCCTTCTTAAACTGTTTTGATGCTAAATTTCCATATTAAAAATCAACTACATTGTGCTAGTCACTGTTGGGTTAGTTCATGCTTAGTATAGTTTTCAGGGAGGAATGGTTTTCAAAGAAAATGGATTCGAATTGGTTAGATAGTATGTTGAACTGTCAAATTGATTTTCCCATATAAACTGCTATTTGATATATCCATGATATGCTAAAATCTGAGTTGATTTCCCTTCTTAATGCTAATTTGAATGTTATTGACATATGGTCCAGGGATATTTGGAACTTTTGAATTGACAATGTGTAAATGCCAATTTGCCATGTTTCCTTGCTGTCATTGCAGTTACTGAACACCATATCACTCACTATTTTCTAGTTTCTACCACACTGTTTTCATATTTCAGTACTCATGACACTCACACCCTGCTACACTGTTTTCCCTATTTTCTAGTATACACACACTGCTTTGCAATGTACAGCTCACTGTTTCACACACAGGGTTCCTCTTAATTCCTGTCAGCTCACACATTATACACACACTCTAGTGTACATTTCCTGTCAACGCAAACTGAATTATCTGAACACAGGTTCACATATTTCCATACACACTCATACATGTGCAGGTTCACACATTTTCTGAGAACACTCTAACACATGGGTCAATACCCAGCCTACACACACTGCATACATTCCTGTCATTTCCTATACCTGAGACTGAGTCCTAATATTGAATATGACTTGGTAAGGATTCTAGTGTTGATTTTAAGTTTAAAAATCTGAGAATTGATAAGTTTACTAATATTCAAATGAGATGGGTTATGCATGAATCTGAGTTTATGTACACATATCACTCACTGTTAGTTTCCATTTCCTGAGATTATTTGTAATGCACTGTCATCTGGTTTTAACTTGCTTAGTTCACACACAAATTCATGAGATCATGTATACTGGATTCAGTCCCTTGCACCCCCACATTCCAGTCCAAACTTGCCCCAAAACCTGCTATTTTATCATACCCATAACAGCCTAATAAGCCATCCCAAAACCTGTCCAAGTGACAGCCAACAAACCCCCAAAATTTAGCATACAACTGTCCAATAATTGCACCCCAAGCATAGCCCCATGACATGTCTAAACCAGTCCTAAACACCCTCAATCTCAGTCCTCAAAACCATCACATATGCAGCCCTATACATACATATATGTTTAGTACCCTGTTTTATTGTTTTCCTAGTCCTATTCTTATGTACACACACAAAGCACATGTGCCCTTTCCTAATCTTCTATGTGTGGGCATATATATATGTATATATGTGAGATGCAAAATCATGTACCCTATATATTATATATGTGGGTTACTATATTATATATATTGATATGTATATATGTGGGTACAAGATATATAGCCTAGTGTTAAATCCTCTTTTCATGTACACCTCCATGTTCACACACACATAGATATACATGCAACCCTTCTCTCTCATTATACAATGTTGATAAATAGCTAAATGTGATGTGCCTTGAAGTGTGGCTTGTGTTTGGCTTGTATAGCCTTGTGATTGGTGTGTGATTGCTAGACTAGGCTTGGTTAGGCCTAGTGAGACTTGTTAGACTTGTTTGGGCTAGGACTTGACCTAGTTGACCTAGTTTGACTAGTGTGGTTGACTAGAGTTGACCAAGTGTTGACTTTAGTCTAGTTTGACCTAGACAGCATACAGATGCATTTAGATTACATTTATCATTCCCTGTATACATCTGGACTTGTGTTGCTCTAACTAGGAGTCAGGTACCTCATCTCGGACAGTACATTTACTTCAGACATTCAGATACGAGGCGAGTATATTCTCTGATCATTTCATATCCTGTTTAGAATTATTTTCCTGCTTTAAATTACTTTACTTGATACTGTCACATTGGTCACATGGATTGGTACTATATGGATCTTTTTATGAGATGTTATCCCCCTCGGGAGCATCGAAAACTGTATGTTTTGTGCATTTTACGAATCATCACGTATCTCTATGCTTCCTCTGATTCACGAATCGCTTTTGACACATGTACTCTCATGTTCACAGAGCCATCATGAATCACCTTCACGTATCACTCATTTTATGAGCAATGTGAAGTTTTACGAATCTTAACATAACTTGAACAGATCTTTGTGTATTGATTTGGGGATGGGGGAGTAAAAATAGGCATGTAAATATTATCCAAGTAGCTGTAGTCATGAATCACTCTCTTAGCTGTAGTCATGAATCTCTTATGCCATTCACATGTTTATATTTTACTCTGACTCACTAGTCACTGTTAGTTCTCTACGTATAGTAGATATTTCTATTACAGTTATCTCTCTCTGTTTATATATTGTATTTCCTTCGGTACCTGTATCTTACTTTACTGCATGATTATATTTTCTAACCTGCTATGAACTGTTGAGATGTATTATGCTTGCTCCTGTTCCGACTGGACCTATTGAAAATTTTACAGAGGATGATGAGGAACCTTGCACCCCTTACTTGGAGCTTGCCTAGATGACACTCGCGACCTAGACCCCTGGGGAGGTTCAGGCAGCTGCTAAGGATGATACCATTGCATAGTTTAGATAGTCTAGATTGTTTCCTTTTTCATGTTTAGTTGTTGTCCTTGATTTCAGAGTTGTATATTTAGAGATGTTGAGACTGGTAGTTATTTCTTTTCTGTTGTACCTCAGTTGAGGATTTTCTTATCTATTTTATCGTGCCATATTCTATCTCTAGTTGTGATTGAGTTGTACCTTCTATGATTAGCCTCCAGTTGGAGATTATTCTATATTGTTTTAGTATAGTTCATAACCTAGAACAACGTTCTACCGCCGACACTGCGGCGTAGGCTGGGCGCTGTTACGTACTCGTACCCGCACAGTGGGTACGGGTCGTGACACTACTGGATTCACATTGTACTCATTGGACTCACAGTACATCTGTTCTAGATAGTTATCTCTATTTATAGTCCATATTGCCATGTTCTTCTGATTCAACATGTTTACTCTTTTTGTACTTTAGTTAATTATTATTCCATTTCATTTCCTTACTCATTCTATTTTGTTCATCAAGTATTACTTGCTATAATTATTTTATAGTCATTATCATTTATTTAGAACTGGTAGAGGAGATGTGCTCGTTCTATCCTGACTGGATATATTTTTTGGATGATTTCTCAGGGGACCTGTGCCCCACATACTACGGATCCGAGGAGGGGATAGCAACCACGGGTCCTGATTCTCAGGAGTTATTACCGAGAGACTAGGTACTAGTTCTAGCTTGTGTTAGATTCTCTGTTAGAACTATTGGCATATATATATATATAAAGAAGATTTTGTTAATGTATTTGAGACTTGGATTTTAATATTATATTAGAAGTTGTTGATGTTTGAGACTTTGTAGTTAATTAGATTTGTTTGATATCTTATCGTACTTTAGATTGTGATTGAGTATTTACTATATCATTGTACTTTGTCCTCAATTTGGAGTTAAGATCTATGACATGTACATTATATTATTGTGTGAGATAGATAGTTAGTAATCTAGACAGCGTTCTACCGTCGATACTGCGGTGTAGGCTGGGCGTTGTCACGCACTTGTGCCCTTATACCGGGTGTGGGTCGTGACACATTTTTAGTAGTGGCCCATGTAGGTCGAGATTCGCATTAGTATAATGTCGTGGTAGTGCAACGGTATAGTTGTACTGCTACGAGCCTGCGATAGAATATAAGGAATATGCTCTAGGATGAGAGGATACTCAATCACAATTAGGACCTCTTCAGAGATTCCTGGGATGACCCCTAAGAATCTCATTATAAATTATCTCGAAATTCGATTCCACTTGTCTCTATCTACTCTTCCTTGTCCGTTGTTGAATTTGATTCTTGGTGTTCATTGTTGACTTTGATTTTATACTAAGATAAATTTTATAGACTAAGTTGCCTTAGTTATGGAATCTAGAGTCTGCAACAGCCATATTAGCTGGCGTGGCGAAGACATGGGGTCTGATTTGGATATCATTCTTTCGGTTATAGAATTTAGAGTTTTCGTAGCCAAGCATACGACATGATGAAAATTCTAGATACCATGATACTAGAGGTATGTACCTTAGTTAAGGACCCTATAGTTATTGCGGCCATACTTACTAGTGTGACAAGGATTCTGAATAATATGTTTCCGGATAGACGTGTATGGTTACTAGATTATAGAATAGATACCCTATAGATAGTACCCTAGTATGATGGAGTGAAGTAGCAGTGTAGATGTTTCTTGAGTATCATGAAGTAAGGTTTCAGCTAGGCCACCTATGGCGCAGTATCATGCCCTGCACCATCAGAGGGATATACCCTAGGGGGCAGGGTTCTGCATTGACGGTCGAGGACGCCAATGCTACGGGTGACGGGTTAGCAGGTCTGTCTTTTATGTTCTTCTTACGTCCTTTTCCATCTTGTTGTGTGATTTCATTAGTACCTGTCAGAATATTTTGTGCTGGGATAGATAGTGTAGTGAACCCTTTTGAGACTATGAAACCACGACCAGTAGGACCATGATCTTGCATATTGTTAGGTAGAATTTTTTTTGACCTTGATTGTTGGGGTTTGACCTAGAAGAAGTACCACCAACTTTAATTTTTGAGGACACAATTTTTCTAAGGGGGGTAGGATTGTAACCACCACTTTTCCAGATGAGGGGTATTTTTAACTTTTTTTTAATTTCTTGTTATTATTGTGAATTTAAAATTATATTTAGAGCGATAAGCTTACTTTACAAAACTAGTAGTCTTATTTTTGGATTAATTAATTAAATAGTGCATATGATAAATTATTAAATATGGATAGTGGTGTCACGACTTGCATCCAGTGTTGGGACACGAGAATTGGGTACGTCCAGCCTATGCCGCAGTGTCGGCGGTAGAACGTTGTTCTAGGTCACTATCTAATCAACAACTCACGTAATTATATAATATACCTGTCACAATCTCAACTCCGAATGGAGGACAAGTATAAGATACGATAATACTCAATCACAATCTAAGCATGATAAGATAACACATGAATCTATACTAAACTCAAAGCAATAGCTTAAATAAACTTCTAAAATAATAATATCTCAAACAATCACAAATACAACTCAAATCTCCACTTATTACAATACAAGTTCTAAAAGAAAAACTAAACCATAAACTAGTAATCTATTCCAAGCTCTACTGGTCCTCTAGGCTAGCTGTGAATCTCCAGGTTACCTGTAATATTTTCAACAGGTCCAGTCAGGACAGGAACGAGCACATAATCTCAACAGTTCATATCAAGACAGGAATATAAAGCATGCAATATCGTAAAATACATGAAACACTGAAAGAAAGTACATGTAGTAAAAGAGAGAGAACTGTAATGCAAATAGATACTATAAGTAGAGAACTATCAGTGACTAGTGATGTAGAGTACAAGATAGACATGTGAATGACTTGAATTTGCACATGATTACAATAAGAGTTTATATAATGACTACAATGGAATTGTTCATATGACTGCTTCTACTCCCCCATATCCCAATCAATACACAAGGATCTAGACAAGTTATGTTATTGTACAATATTTTACATGAGGGCCCATAAATGGGTGCACATGAAGGTATATATGACGGCTCTGTGAACATGAGAGTACATGAATCAAAGGAGTGTACATGAATAATGAAAGCACAAGAGTACATAATAAAAGTGAAACGCACATGACATGATGTATCCGATGCTTCCGAGGGGGATAACATCAATGTAAATATCCATATAGTACTAATCCATGTTAACAACGTGACAGCATCAAGTAAAGTAATCTAGAGAAAGAATATAAATCCTAACAAGTATGAAATGATCAGAGAATGTACTCGCCTGATATCCTGAACAGCCGATGAGAAAGATGGCCAAACTGGAGTCACAGAGTCCTATTATATGAGATACAGGTTACAGAGTGTTCTAGATTAAACAATTGATTAAAACAATGATGTCTACATGCTACTAGGCCTCTCTAGGTCAAAAGTCAACTCTTGGTCAACATCTAGCCAAACTTGAACCATTGGTCAAACCTTGGTCAAATGTCCATCTAGGTTTTTGGGCTAACTAAATGCTTAGCAACTAGGTATCAACCAAAAATTACATTAACTAAATCAACTCTAACCATATATCACAATATATATATCCTAAGTATATTACATATATATATATATATATATATATATATATATATATATATATATATATTTTATATATATATATATATATATATATATATATATATATATATCCTAAGTATATTATATATATATATATATATATATATATATATATATATATAATATACTTAGGATATATATATATATATATATATATATATATATATATATATATATATATATATATATAATATACTTAGGATATATATATATATATATATATATATATATATATATATATATATATATATATATATATATATATATATATATATATATATATATATATATATGACAATACCCTTATCCATACTACCTTATACTCTAACTATAGTATATAATACTAAACCTTACCAACTATAACATACATCCTCCCTATCATACAACTCAAAGACTACACAAAAGAGGCTAAACTCAACTGAACAAGATAGAAGGGCAATGTTCTATCCATAAGTGATGTTCAAGTCTGAACATCAAAGATAGAACATAGAGGGATTAGATTGTGAACAAGAAAAATCAATGTGGACAGGTCAGTTATATATATATATATATATATATATATATATATATATATATATATATATATATATATATATATATATATATATATATGACAATACCCTTATCCATACTACCTTATACTCTAACTATAGTATATAATACTAAACCTTACCAACTATAACATACATCCTCCCTATCATACAACTCAAAGACTACACAAAAGAGGCTAAACTCAACTGAACAAGATAGAAGGGCAATGTTCTATCCATAAGTGATGTTCAAGTCTGAACATCAAAGACAGAACATAGAGGGATTAGATTGTGAACAAGAAAAATCAATGTGGACAGGTCAGTAAATCAATGGACTGAATGTACTAGGGCTACTCCTACATTCAAGTACATCTCATGACAATTTGTCAAAGAGTGAGTAAGTACATGTAGATAATAGAGGATAGATTTGGTTATGGGCTAAACCAAGGAATTACAAGGACTGATACTACTCACTTGGAGGGTTGAACATGAAAAAGAAAATAATACCAATAAAAAGGACATAACTTAAAGAGATGTGGACCAAATAAATGAACACTTGTACATTTATCCAACCAAATCCTCAAATAGGACAGTAAGAATGCAGTGAAACAACATCATCCCTTAGGATGTGGACTAATTCGATATAAAGATGTCTGAACATGTGAGAGATGGAATCCTAATAACATATGAGATTAATTGATATTAGGATGTGATGATATGAGACACACACACACAATCTCACATGAGTGAATGACAGAACAAAACTCACACTATGGGCAACATGTAGGGAAGCAGGGCATTAAACTAGCTCAACTGAGACTTCACTAAGGACCCATGTGCTCTGAACTTAATGCATACAGGGACTAAGACTGCATATCAAAAAGGAGACATTATAAATTGTAATTAAGGTTGATCATGTAATTAGAAGATTGGACCAAGACACCAAAGGAGTGAACATAAAGTCTAAACTTATTAAGTATAAGAAGGAGAGAGCTTATATAGCAACTGGCACTTTAAGACATTGGTTAACAGGATATGAGTAGACTGAACTCAGAAAAATAGCCAAGGTAAGTCATCCAGATGGCTAGGACAGAATTAAATCTTAATTAGGAATAGATACGTTACATTGGAATTTCTGTAGTTAAGATTGGACATGAAGGCAGGGAATGAGTATCAAGGCAAACAAAAGTGCATATGGTGTCACAGAGCATTGTGGCAGAGTGAAGTGTAGCAACCCAAATGAAGTGCAGATGCAAAGTGAAGTGTAGATGCAAGTGAAGTGTAGGTAATGTAATGTAAATAGCAGTTGGTTAAGATGTATGTGCAGGCATGTTATGGAGTGTAGCATCTCATTGCAAGGTGTTGCAGAGCAAAGTGAGTGCCCAGGTAAGTGTAAACATATGTGAAGTATAGTAGTGTCAAATTCAAGTGTCAAATGCCTGTGTCCGTATGTATCAGAGAAATGTGTAGCCAGTCATAGAATGTGTAGTGTCCAAAATGTGTCACAGAATAGAGTGTCAAGTGAAGTGGTATCTAGTGTCAGAGCAAAGTGAAACAATATGTATCAGAGCGTGGTAATTTGGTATCAGAGTGTGCATACAAAATCGAGTGTCAAAACATTGTACAGTGTTCGAGTGTGTGAGTTGTGTCCAATGAGTGGCAAGGTAATGTCAAGTGTGTCCATGTCAGATGTCGACGTGTCAAAAGAGATATCAAACAAGTGTCAACAAGTATCAAGGTTTAATGTGTCTACACAAGTGAGTGAGCAGTATCTGCAGCAGTAGCTCGACTGCACCAACTGAAATCAGGGGGTCGAACTACAGATCAAGCTTGTTATGGTTTGAAGTCACCAGCCATGGACCATCTGTCAATCACTAGACGTGTCCAAACATGTGCTTTTGTGATGAAACCAAGGCGTGTCGAGTGAGCAGTAGCAACCTAACAGCAGGGAAAATACTGTAGCTAGTGCACTCCTTAGCCGCGTGTCCCCGTGTCCATATTGATACACCAAATCATCATGAATTCAACTCAGTCAAATACATTTGCAAACCACAATATTTTAGCTACCCAAAAACGTAATTATATCAGAATTTGGTGATCAAAACTTCCTATCGGGCATTTCGTCGAACACTTGAGATACGTATTCGACGTCGGTAGTTGTCGACTTCTGCGACGTCGACGTCGGTAGTTGTCATCCGTCGTCAATTTATAAGTGAGGGCAACGTGAAGTGAGGGTATTTGAGTCTCTAATAAGAGAACTGCCTCACTCCCGTACACTAGAAAGAATGGCGTATTCCCAGTAGCTGTTCGAACTGTGGTGCGATAAGCCCATAAGCATTCGCCGAGTTTTTCGTTCCAGTCGCGTTTGTTAGAGGAGACAAACTTCTTGAGGAGTTTGATGATTATTTTGTTGAATGCCTCTGCTAACCCGTTTGCTGCCGGGTTGTACGGCGTCGAAGCGATATTCTGAATACGGTATTTATCGTAAAACCGATAGAATGCGTGGCTTGCAAACTGCGGACCATTATCATGGATGATCCTTCGGGGCAGTCCAAAGCGGTAAATGATGTGATGCTTAAGGAAGCTGATCACGTTTGAGGTCTTGACTTCTGCGATTGGGATAGCTTCCACCCATTTGGAGAAGTAATCAGTGATCGCAAGTATGAAGCGATGTCCTCGGAAGGAAGGTGGGGTGATTGGACCAATGATATCCATTCTCCATGCTTCGAATGGCCAGGACGCCACTGTCAGATGTAGAAATTCGGATGGTTGGTGGATGAAGTCCGCGTGGACTTGGCAGGCTTTGCATTTTCTAGCATAATCTATCGCATCTGCCACCATCGTAGGCCTATAGTAGCCCATTCGTCGAAGGTGGTCTTGCAATTTTGGGCCGGACTGGTGGGCCCCGCAGACACCGTCGTGAGCTTCTCGTACGGCTTCTTTGGCCTCTGCATTTGACAGACACCAAAGCAGTAATCTGTCGTAGGAGCGGCGATACAGCATTTTTGTCTCTGTATCGTAGAAGAATCTGAGAGAACGCCGTCTAATGGAAGTGGCTTCCTTTGGGTTCTCGGGCAAGATGTCGTAGACGTCGAAGTCGATGAATGGTTGTCTCCAATCTGGGGCCTCATCGATCGTCTGGGCGGAATAACTCGCCATGAATTGCACATTATTTTTGGGACAGACCAGTTCGTGGCCTATCACATCCACTGATTGGCGATCATAATTCGAAACTGCTAGGGAAGCGGCAAGACCGGCTAGGGCATCGGCTTCAATATTTCAGAGTCTGGGGACGTGCTCGATGAAGAACCCCTCGAATGATGAGATAATATCGATCGCTATTTGGTGATAAGGAATCATGTCTTCGTGGCGGACCTCGTATGAGCCCCGGATCTGATTGATGATTAGTTAGGAATCGCCGTATGCTTCAAGGTATTCTACCCCCAGTTCTTTTGTAAGTTGGAGGCCGATGACCAGAGCGTTGTACTCGGCCACATTATTAGAGCAGGGCTCAATGAGGGAATAAGTGCGGTTAATCACCAACCCGGAAGGGAAGATCAGCACTACCCCGACTCCGACGACTATATTGCCTTTAGGTTCGGTCCTCGAAGCACCGTCAAAGAACATTCGCCATATAGCCTCGTGAGAGGTTGCATGCGAGTCGGCGACCTCGTCTGGGATCTCTTCATATATTCTGGAGGACTTCGAGCCTGGGTGGGCTGCTAAAAAGTTCGCCAGGGCTTGACCTTTGACTGCCTTTTGTGGGACAAAGATCATATGATAAGGGGACAGCAATATTGCCCATGTAGCGAGTCGAGAGCTGAGTGCCCCTGGTTTAGTCATGAGGACTCTGAGAGGGTTGACTCGTGAGATCACATGTATCATTTGTCCGATAACATAGTGCCGCATTTTCTGAATGACGAACACCAGGGCGAGGCATTCCTTCTCCACAGCGGTGTATCGGTGCTCTGGCCCAATCATCATTCGGCTGAGGTAATATATGGCTTGCTCGTGGCTTGCGTCATTGTTCTGTGCCAGCAGAGCCCCAAGGGAGTGTTCCATTGCTCGTACATAGAGCAGGAATGGTTTTCCAGGAACCGGGGCCACCAAAACTGGAGGATTTGACAAATATTCTTTGATGCTGTCGAAAGCATGCTGGCATTCCTCGTCCCATACGAATGAGACTCCTTTCTTCATGAGGTACGTGAACGGTCGACATCGCCCGGAGAGGTTGGAAATGAACCTTCTGATGTAAGCTAGCCTCCTTTGGAGGCCTCTGAGTTCGCGAAGATTTCTCGGGGGACCCATCTCCATGATTGCTCTCGTCTTCTCAGGGTCTACATGGATACCCTATGCAGTGATGATGAAACCTAAGAACTTCCCGTTGGATACGCCCAGAAAGGACTTTGTAGGGTTCATTTTCAAATTGTGTGCTCGTATTAGGTCGAATACCATCCTTAGATCCTGCAGATGGTCTTTCTTGCTACGGCTCTTAACGGCTATATCGTCAACATAGCACTCCACTGTCTTGCGTAAGTGGTCTCTGAAGATGATGCTCATGGCTCTTTGATATGTGGCGTCGGTATTCTTCAAACCGAAAGGCATGACTGTGTAGCAGTACATGCCAATTGGTGTTCGAAATGATGTATGCTTTTTGTCATCAGAAGATATTTTGATTTGGTTGTACCCCGAGAAGCCATCCATGAATGACATACGTTCGAAGCCGCAGGTATTGTCGATCATGATGTCTGTGATAGGAAGGGGGAATTTATCTTTGGGGCATGCCTCGTTCAGATTGCGAAAGTCGATACAGATTCGAATCTTCCTATTCTTTTTGAGGACGAGTACTATATTGGCGATCCAATCGGGATGTTGCTCCTCACGAATGAAGCCGCTGGCTATCAGTTTGTTGACTTCGGCTTCGATCGCGTCCATGATGCCTGGACGAAAGCTTCGCTGTTGTTGCTTGACTGGCTTCGCGTCTGGTCGAATGTTGAGTTTGTGAAGAACGATGTCGGGATTTAACCCTGGCATGTCTTCATAGCTCCAGGCGAACACATCAATGTACTCTCTGACAAGTTCTAGCAGCGACTCCCGTTCTTCGTCTGTTAGACTTTTACTGATGAAAATTGGTTTTGGAGAAGATTCGCTGCCGAGGTCAACTTGTATAACCTCATCTTCAGTAGGAGGTTCTCTCAGTTCGAACCACTTTTCCTATTATGCATCCAATTGCTGGGACCACGGCTCTAGCTCGAGGATCTTGGAGATGTCTTCGTCTTTCTCGTAAGCGTCGGCGAATGCCATGTTGACTGACATGACTTGTCTGAACACATCTCCGATGCTGGTATATGAGTCAGAAGTTGGTGAGCCGGTTGAATGTGACTGCCAGTCACATTCTTCATCTGAACTCTCAGGGGTTGTAGTAGGCGTTACATACCCTAACCCGCATCGAGTTTTGCTATAGTAGTCCCGTGGTTTGCCTGCCGGGACTGGCGGCTTCAAAGGTAATCGTCGCCCAGTGCCATAGTTCAAACCTGGCATCGTCTCCAAATCATACCCCTATTTCTGCATGAGATATTTGGATTGGGGGCTATAGAGATACAGAGGCAGTCTTCCGGCATCTGACCCGAGGCTGGCTTCTTCTATGGTGAGGGGATGCGGGTTGTTCGTCCGGTCGAAGATGATTGGATGGTCTCCTCCCTCGAATATTCGGTAAGCATCTTCTACTGGAGTAAGCTAGATTGCGGTGTACACATTTGTCACTTGTGTGTGTAGGTGAGTGCCTATACCGTGTTCCATAGCATATATTGTACATAGCTTATTGAGCTCGGTGTAGTTCAAAGATAACCCTTTATTGATGAAGTAAGGTATCTTTTCTAGGAGGATTACATCATCAGCGGAGGAAACATCAGTGTGGGCAGCCACATACTTGGCTAGCTCCGGTTCCTCTTCGGCTACACCCTGTGTGAACGAAGACTGAGAGGATGACCTGGGAAGCTTGATTGTCAGTGGTTCAGTTGATGGAGCAGAGCGTGGAGTTGTTGGCAGACTAGCGACCCCCAGTTTAGCATTTGATGTGGGGTGAGGAGTGGCTGGTTTGCTAGAAGTGTCAGACCTTGCATCGGGGTGACGACCCTTCTTGGGAAGGCGTATCGTCAGTGGCCTATTGGAGGGATTGAGCTTCTCCGTTTGACTGACTCTCGGCAGTCTGATTGTCAGTGGCCCCGTCGTGGGTCTCGGTACTTGGCCGGGCCTTGGCAGCCGGATTATCATCTGCTTCTCCTGCGCTGAGAGGCTGATTGCGTCCTTCCGCAGAGTGGCGGTAAGGGGTACGGACTTGCCCGGTTTGTGAGCTTGGAGGTGGATCGTCAGGGGTCCTTCTAATCTCGTGGTTGTTTCGGTGCTAGCTTGTTCATTTCCTTCATCAAGGTGCCTTTTTGACTTTTCGTATAGGCATGAGTCTGAGTAGTAGGATTCGACCCCTTTGAAGGGATCGATATCAACAAATTCTGTCTTCACGAAGCCGTGTTTGTCGACATATTTGAAGCACTGGTGTAGCGTGGAAGACACGATCATGTAATCGTGTATCCATGGGCGCCCCAAGAGGATATTATAAGAAGTGTCTGCATCTATGACGTAGCAGGTGACTTCGGATTGGAGGTCGTCAATTTGACACTTCAGACGAATCTTTCCAATAGGATAGCTCCTGTCCGAATTGAAACCGCTAATGGCGGTGCTTGTAGGCGTTAGGCGATGCATTGGGATGCGGAGATGATGTAGCAAGCCCTTCGAGATGATGCTTATGGAAGAGCCAGGGTCTATGTGCATCCGATCCACCTTCACGTCGTCGATGTACCCCGTGTAGTATAGCGGGCGATCGTGTAGGTTGGTCTTGATAAGCATGTCCTGCGGAGTGAAGACGATATTGGGCATCGCTCCCGTGCAGGCACTCTCTTGGAGCTCCACGGGTGAGTCCTCTCCGGTAAGGTTGGATTGAGCCAGATAGACATCAGCATTTTGGAGTGCTTCGCTCAATGCAATACGAACGTCCTTGGAGAGCCTTAGGAGTTCGTACAGTGACAACTTGGCCGGTGTGTTAGCCAATTGTGCTAAGATGTCAAAGTTATAGGGCCTCTCTTGCCCTTGGGTTGCTTCTTTTCGGAGAGATTTGTTGAAGCGAGTCTCCTTCGGCCTAGGCTTGTCGGTCGTCGAAGGCAGAGCCGGTCCCAGAGCATCAGTTGTAGTGGGTTGATGACTTTCAGCTGGATTGTCAACCACAGGTTGGGATTGCGCTCCGGACCGCGTGACGACGGTCGTAGCTTCCTCGTTGTCTGTCGAAATTGTGTGGCAGGTCCTGACTTTTCCACTTTTCTTTTTATCGGTGGTAGATGGTGTGGACCGAGTCACTTCTGACACCAAGTCTGGATGGACCCACATGACCTCCCTTCGTGATGTGGTGAGAGGTACTAGACCAGCAGCCTGATCTCGGGGAGGTGGAAGATTGGTAATTTCCATTATCGCCAGAAGGATGGGGATCACCCCGTCTTGAGTCTCTGTCGGAGGGAAGCTGCCGAATTGTACGGACACCATATTGGCTGCCACGGTTACCTCTTCGAAATCGATGGTCAGAGCGTTCGAATCGATAAGGTTCTGGATGTACCGTTTCAGCTGGTAGCAATCGTGTGTAGCATGATGAACATAGCGATAATAATGGCAGTATTTCGGATTCTCCATCTCTGTCGGCCGCGGTTCCCGTCTTGGTGGAGGAAACTGAATTCTGTCCCCTTGTATGAGCATGTCCAAGATGGGCTTGACGTGACTGTCTTCGAAGGAGTAATCGATTTGCGGCCATTGTTTGTCTGCTGGCTTCGGCTCAGGTTTTTGTGCAGTATCGGCCACCATAGCCTGCTTTCCCTTGCTGTCCCGATTGTTAGAGGGGCTACCCCCATTATCGTTGTTGGGACGCTTGCCCTTGTTTTCTCCTTCCGAGATGTGCAATCCCAGTTGGCGAGCCTTCTTCAGTCATTCTTCGACGCTTGTGACGCTGATGATGAATGTCTTCCAATCTTTGAATTAACTTTCGCCCATCCAGAGACTGATTGTTGGGAGCAGTCTCTTTTGGCAAATTTTAATTAAAGAGGAATCTGGATTTCCGGAGGGCAGCTTCATGGCGGTTTGGCGGAACCGCTCAATATAGTTCCTTGTCAACTCCTTCTCCCCTTGGACAACGTCCATGAGGGTAGACATGGTGACGTCCTGCCCTACTTCGTAGAATCTCTCCAAGAACAGGTGCTTGAAGCTGGCGAAGGAGTGGATGCAGTTGTTTGGCAGATTACGATACCAATCGAAAGCGACTCCTTCTAATGCCCCAATGAATAGTCGCGTGAGGATAGCATCATCATGGGGTAAATGGTCTGTGGTAACCTCGAAGTAAGTGATGTACCGACTTGCTGAGGTCTTGTCATCATATGGGTTGATATTGAACGGCTTATATTTTGGTAGAAATGGCACATCCCTCCATTCGACGGGGTATGGTTGCCGCATTCTGAGGTCTTGAGCGTTTTCTCGGGCATGAAACATGGCTCGGAGCTCCTGGACCTCTCTTCTTACTTCTCGGGCCTCATCTGTTGCGGTAGGGGCTGTTACTTCGGGAGGATTATTGCCCGGGTTTGGAGCCGCCGAGTTCGGATTCGCATTGACCGTGGGACCCGTGCTTGTTTGGCCAGGTGTTCCTCCTTGCAGAGTTGGAAGAGCGGCTTTGATTTCGTCAACAGACTTGACCAAAGCAAGTAATATGGCTTCGAGATTGTCGATGCGCTGGCGATCATTGGAACCACCTTGGTTGCTGTCCGTCATGAAAACCGTCCTTACATGAGGAGTAATGGAAGGAACGGTGGAGGATATGCCCTCCGAGTCGTACCCATGCACCGAGAAGTCATCGGGATAGGTGGGAATGTTCTCTTCGGGCTCAGACTCGGAGAGAACGGTATCCCCAGCTTCAGAGCTTGCTTCGTCTTGAGAGTTATGGATGTCCTCGGGGACATCAGCGTCTGTTGTACCTGATGGGAGAGTTGTTTATTTGGGCTCGGCTCCTTGAAACATCAGATTGTTGCAGATGTTCGGAGGAGTGCTACCCCAAGTTTCCACAACCTCCAGCGATGTGGATGATGAATTTCCCATCGTGGCAGATTTCGTCTTTGAACGGGTGTGTTGGAATACTCCGGTGGAGGAGATGCTTGTCTTTTTTCCTCTCTCTCCGGCGGGGACCTTCTGAGCGGAATTGCAGGAGACAACAGGAGGTGCCTCGTCTTCTGAGCTCAGATGCCGTAGTCTTTAGAAGACGGACGGCCGATCTTCTATTGCTGCTGCGTTGTTGCAACAGCAGTTGACGATGATTTGGGTGCAGTGATGTCCAAGCGAGGACTCTTTGTACGCCGAGGCTCCTTCTCTTTCCTTACACTTGTGGAGGATCGCCTCACGCAGGTCGAAGGAACCACTTTGTCCTTTTGCCGTCGGGGGCTGGACTCGAGCAGTTCTATACAACTTCCCATTAGAGCCCCGTGTGATAATCAACGGGATGCCCCGATAGTTAGAGGTTGGGACAGCTGCCTGGGCTTGGTGAACCCGAGCTGCCCTAGACTTCCTCCTTTTAACACTTGCGGGTGCGTAATAGGAGGAGTCCAAGTTGAACACCACAGAGTCTGGCTTATCATCCAGAGAACCATCAGAGTCAGGACCGCATGAGAGACGGTCGAAGACTGATCGAGAGAAGTGTGGGACGGTCGCTATGCGGCTAGAATTGGGTGCCGTGCAGGCTGTCTGCATGCGGTTGTCTTCTACCGTTGGATGAGTTGTTTTTATGCAGCTAGGAGTCACGATTGTGCAGGCTGGCCGCATGCGGTTGGCAATTGTAGCCGCATGGGTTTTCTGCAAGTGATTGACTTTCTTGGCCGCATGAGTTTCATCCATGTGGTTGGCGACTGTAGCCGCATAAGCTATGCGGCTGACAGATGTGGCCACATGAGTTTTCTCCATGCGGCTGGCGGATGTAGCCGTATGAGCTTTCTTCCTGTGGCTGATACCCTTATGCGGCTCGGATCTCATAGAGTTCCTCTTTGCCCCTGCAAGTCCAGCATCATAGTATTTTCTTCTGCCGGACTTAGGGAGAGCAGAGTTGTCTACGATCTGAAGTGGGGCCGCAGGGGAATCCTGCTCGCCGTCTTGAACAACAGAGGGTGTCTCCGTAAGAGCTTTAATAGGAATAAAGGATCGGGATCTCCACTCCTTGCGGGCCTTCTTTGTGTGGGCTCGCTTCTGGACCGGACCAGCGCTCTTGTCGGAGAGCATTTTTTCGAACGCCTGTTGGTCGAACCGGGCGACCATCTTTTGTTGCGTGGAGCCAAGCTTGGCTGTATTCGATTGCATCACCAACTCCTCAGCCGTGGAGAAGTTAGTCCCCAACAGAGTCGCCATCGTGTTTGCCATTGATTGTAAAAGTACAGAACAGTTTTATGGAAGGACTGAACTTTAGACTCACAATACAAACTCGCTTGTACAAAGAAAGCCTAGGGACGAAAACCTAGGTACAGCAGTCTAAGTATAATTGTTTATTTTAGATTCTGGGGGGTGACGGTAGAGGCTCGGAAAGGCGACGACAGTCCTGCCTTACTCCTTGGACGATCGGTATGCGGCCTTGGCTCCTTGTGAAAAGATGGATGGCGTTGGTGAAGAAATGCTCTTCTTGCTCTCCTCCTGTTGCTCTCCTGGCTTCTCTCTCTCTGTGGGTCTTCTTCTCGACTATTGGGGAGTCTCCCCTGTATATGCGTATTTCTCTTTGGTCTCGTGTATATTTTACAAGGGAATGGCACCTTGCTATTTATAATAGTGGGATGTGATCATTAGGGTTGCCAATGATTAGCTCTTGGAGATGGCGACGACCCGGGGATTGGTCAATCCAGGCCGTGCGTTTCTGATTGTGACGAATCCGAGCCCTTAGGTGTAGATTACACCAAATCCCATTAGCAATTAATGCTGATTGGAATAAATCTTCCTTATAATGATCTTCTGATATCTGCGAATAAATTAAATTTATTCTTCTGCCACGTGTCCCAGATTATTGGAATTTGACCCAATCTTTAATGGCAGCAAATCTGAGGGTTTAATTGGTTTAGGACACTTGTCCCAGGAGCTGCTGGGGGGAATCTGGACCGTATGACGAGTGAGCCGCATATGAATTTGAGCCGCATATGGTTAAGCCCACGTGTCAGGGCTGCCTGGGCAGTGGCCCTCACTTGAGCCTTCGAACCACAGGGGATTAATCCTTGTGGGCCGCATAGATACATATCCGCCTGAGCCGCATGGACATGATCCTCTTTGACCGCATGAGAAGTCCTCGCGCGAGCCGCATGAGGCTTTCTTGGCCTGAGCCGCATAGGACAGATTCACTCTGAACCGCATGAGAAGTTCTTTGCTCGAGCCGCATGAGGCTTTCTTGGCCTGAGCCGCATAGGACAGATTCACTCTGAACCGCATAAGAAGTTCTTTGCTCGAGCCGCATGAGGCTTTCTTGACCTGAGCCGCATGAGAAGTGAGCCGCATACGAACGCCCACGTGGCAAGGCCACGTGGCATTTTTATGGTTCTCGGGGGATTTGTGTCAGAGATCTCTTTTCTCTTCCCTAGAGATTCATCATTATGACAGAGTCATAATTACCTGCTTTTGTGTCAGGGCTGTTAACTTTTCAGAGGGGTCAGCCGTCAAAGCAATTAATGCAGCATGGGTCGGAGGGGAGCACTGTCAGGCCATGTGTCTTCTGAGCCGCATGGAACGCCTCAGGCCGCATAGCTCCTTATGCCGCATGACTCCCTGAGCCGCATGAGTTTTCTGAGCCGCATGGATCTTTCTTGGCCGCATGAGTCATTTTCTTTAGTATTTTCCATGCTTCTACACTTACCAATTAGGAGTTAGAATCCTAATAAAAATCCTCTTGCAAAGCTCTTTCACCAAATCCGATGATCAAATTGCTCCAAATCCTTCCTAGCTAGCCAATAGAGAGCTCATCTTTTCAATAGAAAGAGTTTGCAATTGGTTTGGATGAATTTGGAGTTGATTTGAGGAATGGGGAAATTTGGAGAAGAATACCAAAACTAGGGCTAGGGTTTCAATGATAGAGGAAGGAAGGGGGCTAATGATGACTTATATAGTGGGATGGGGCTGTTGTGGCCGGCCATGATGGTGTCGGCTAGGGTTTAGTCAAGTTGTATTAGCTACAAGTCTTCCTATTGTCATTTAGAGGCCCTTTTTGAGAAAAGGTCCAAGGTGGTTTATCATTCTAAGTCAATTCTAGTCTATTCATGCTTTTCTAACATAATTAGAACCCAACTAATCAAGTCTAAGTCCGCTAGCTAGATTCTATGGTCATGGTTAGCCTCTAGTCAAAGTAGTTCTAAAGTTTCACTAGCAAAACACCAAAATCACAAATCACCAATTAAAATAGTTTTAAAAGAATTAAAATTACGAAAAATCATAACATGATTTAAATCTCATTATTAAAAGACTAAAATTATAAAAGTTCAAAATTATCCTCATTTTAGAAAGTGGATGTTACAAGTGGTTAGCCTTTAGTTAGAATAGTGGTTAATGATCTTAGAGGATCTAAACCAACTTGACATGATCACCCAACTAGATGATTAGGACTAGCCTAATTAAACTTTAGTTAGTCTCTAGCTAGATTAGAAGAATTAGTTAGAAGGTTTGACTAAACACCTCATAGGAAGAGAGGCTTATTCTCTAATCTTGTCATGAATAAAAAGGAGGGCTTAGTGGACATTCCGCCTTAGCTATAACCCTAAATTAAACCTATTATTGCAGCCCACACCTCTATTTAAGCCACACTTCATCAACTTCCTCCCTCTTTCATCCTAAATCCTAATCCTAATTAGAAGCTTCTTCCCCAATTGTTCCTACCACCAAATTTTCTCCAAATTGACCCAAATTGGTCTTATAATCTTCCTTTGTAGAGCATAATGCTCTATTGGCAAGCTTGGAGGGATTAGAGGACTTGGAACTTGAAGGGATTATAGATCTAAGGGATTTTAGATTGGGAATCTCTCTTCCAATTGTTATGAGCATTCTAACCCTCTAATTTCTATTAAATTAGTGTAAAGGCTTTCATTAGGGACCCCCATGCATTAGGGTTGCCATTAGAGAGGAGTTTAGGCTCTCCTCTTCCCATTTGAGGGATTTTTCCTTTATATTTTGATTCAAATTGGGAAAAATCCGAGAATAGGATTCTAGGGTTTATGAAATTCGTAAATTAGGTCATGCTAGTGATTTAGAACATGGGGGTGAGCTTTGGGTCAAGTTTGAATCCATTTGGAGTGTGTATCATGGACATGTCCGATACGTACGCCAAGTGTTTAACAAAATGACTGAAAGAGCACCAAATGCTCTAATTTTAGTTTTGACACTTGTTACTAGTGTATATTTATGTAAGTATATTTATTGGTAATATTTGAGGGAATATATGGTTTATACACTTGGGGAGTATGTGGCCTGAAAATTGGAACTAAGTGTAGGTGGTTTGTTCATGTAATAGTATGTATATGCCCAATATGTTTTAGTCCCTGTTGGGACTTTGATTTTAGTCCACAATGGCTTCATTATCAGTCTCATTCCTGTTACACCAGTCCACATATCCTACGTTAAGTCTACTTATTACTGTATAATCCATAAGATCAGTCCCTTCACTTAGTATCAGTCAAGGGGGTTTATGAGATGGGGGAAATTAGTTTAGTTCACTTCCATACACGTGTCAGTTACCTCTTGAGTCCAGATCACATCAAGTTGATCAGTTCCCTACCATTGCCTACATTATTGCACTGTTCAGTCTTTTAGTTACTGTTCAGCTCTATTTGGGGTTCAGTTATATGCTTCATGTTCAGATATCCAATTGAGCAGTCCACTTTGGTCCACTTTTATCTTCTCAGTCCTCCTTTTTAATGTTTCAGTCCTATTGTACATTGTATCAGTCCACAGTTGCCATATATTTTAGTCCTATACCTCAACATAGGTAATACCTTTGTAGCGGTCCATATTGTCCAAGTAGCAGCCTTTGAAATATGTATCAGTCCCTACTTCTCTAAATCCCCATCCTTAGTTTAGACATTAGCCTAGTCGGTATGAAGTATCAATCAATACACTTGAACATGTATCCACTTCTGAGTGCTTGTTCAGTCCCTTAGTTAGCCTACTGTATCAGTTGCATAGGGAAGGGTTAGTAACATAGCAGTAGCAGTAGCTACCTGGGAATAGGGGAATTACCCCCCTGTTACTTTGAAATCGAGAAGAAATAAAGATGAGGGAGTAAAGTAGGAGCTGTATACAAGTCAATCGTGTGTGTGGGGGGGCGGGGTGAGATACCCAATTGGATAAGTCCTTGTGTTTAATATTTGTTCAGTCTATTTTTGAACTGTATTAACCCTGTGTGTGTGATTGTAAGGAGGTTGCAAGAGGGAAATGAAGCAATGAACAGCAGGAAGCATGATGAGGATGTGCCTAGGGGCTGCCACTGACATGGCAGTAGGCAGGGAGTGAGAGCCCGTTCACACAAGTTTAGACAGGGCGTTCAGTTGTGAAAAAGGGAATTTTGGGTGTTGGCCAAGTCGAGATATCAAGTTTAGAACTAAGGCTTGGTATCAGAGATAGGACTGATACCCATGTATCAGTCAGTGGGTGGAAACACCTGTGGTAGATAGAGTAGGTAATTACAGATGTGTCTATGAATAAGTATATGAATATGGGTCATATGTACAGGTGTAGGATAAGGTAAGTGTGTCAATATACATACACATATATGTGACAGTATATATTTGTTTAGTGTATCAGTTAGGAATTTGAGTATCAATTAGAATTGGTAAGTGACAGTGGGTTAGGATATGCAGGGGATGAGAGGAATATAGATTTGGGGTTTGCATCTGTGAATAGAGGCATAACAGTAGGTGGCTTGTGGCCCATGACTCGAGTGTAAGGGGGTGCCTAATTGCACTAGCCCCATATCCTTTTTAACCTGAACTATATGAGAGGTGAGTGCCAAGTGAGGAGTTGGAAATTCATACTTGTCCAGTTAACTGTTTGAGTGAAGGGAGGTTAGACTCGATGTAGTATCAGTTATTTGATATTATATCAGTCCTTGTATTACATGTAGTATCACTCCATGCTATTTTATATTAGCTCAATATTGGGATATGGTATCAGTATATAGGAGTTAGCCTATATCAATTAAATAGGATCATAGATGTCGGTCCAACAGGGAACTATAAATATATGTAAGATAAGTGGAGCGGAACCTATAGCAGCTCGATAACTTTAGTACATCAGTCCTAAAAGGGATGTATATGTGTCAGTTATTATAGAGGAGCTAAGTTCCTAGTAGACAATTGGTGTATGTAGGTAGATAGGGAGTAAAGGGATAATGATTGAAGGGGAGGTTTTCCCCTCATTGCACATCAGGGCAATACAAGGGAGGCTCTACACAGAGCAGATCAGGGGACTTCCCTGCTTCGACTTGGCTGGCCTAAGTGTGCCAGGTTGGGGTTTAGGTTCCTGCCTATGACAGCAACAGTAGGGATAGTCTCGAGTTAGGTAGGTCATATTACAGTGGTTGGATGTGAGATAGTAGCGACAGCTAGGTAAGGATTTCCTTTGCAAAGGAGAGAGTAGGAAGAGATGAGTGTAGGTGTTTAAAGAAATGACTATTTGAGATATCAGTTGGATAATGTAGGTAAGGAAATCAAGTATACCAGTAGGTTCAGTCATGTGTGGTTGCCTATAGTATTGTTTGGTGTGTGTGTCTAGTTCCTAGAGGACTGACGAGTTGTTTGCAAAAA
The DNA here is from genome assembly GCA_029216955.1 of Iris pallida. NCBI lineage: Eukaryota > Viridiplantae > Streptophyta > Magnoliopsida > Asparagales > Iridaceae > Iris > Iris pallida. The sequence continues at coordinate 27,825,930 of JANAVB010028000.1, read as the reverse complement.
CAAAAGTTTTATTACAAACCAAAAAAAGTGTACAAGAGTACAATTTAAATTTTGGGAAGTACAACTATAGGAATCTGATCAGAAGATGATCACTTTATCCCTTGGACTATGTGAACTTGAAGACTAGAGCCTTTGGAGAATACAACATCAATTTTGCAAGAGTTCTTGATCTCTCTCTGTGTGTCCTCTGTCAATGATTGGAAACTCTATTTATAGAGTTCTGGAAATAACTGTTTTAGCAGTTATTCTGATGTACGCGAGCTGGGTTGCGCCATATTGGGTTGCACCAACCTCATGTTGTGCCAACTTTCATTCAGTTATCAGTCGTGTACTAACTGTATTTAGATGTATGGCATCATGTGATTGAGATGCGCGTGGTCGTGTACAGGATAGTAGACACATCTTAAGAGATTAGTGGCATGTGCGTCATGTCATCCTGCGTTGGAAATAAAAAGTGCCTCAACTTTATCAGGTTGCACGAGCTTCAGTTAACAAGTTAAACTGCCCCTGATTAGAATGCGCCTGGACATGTGGCAGCTTTTGAGAAGAAGTCGTTAAGATTGTGCCTAGGCGCAACTAAGAAAATTTTTTAGATTGCGCCTAAGCGCTACTCATAAGATGTATAGGACAACTGTCAGTCCAATCTCCTCGAGCGACACAATTTGAGGGATTCGAAAAGATTTTCCTCGTTCACTGTGTTGTCAGTTATCTGTGTTGTCAGGTAATGATGACCATTAAATATCAGACGCTACGTAGACTTTAGCGCAACATAATTGGGCGCAGTCTGATATCAGGTGCAACCTGATCAGTGGCACAGTTTGATCTCTGAGCTTCAAAACAGTGGTACAGTTTGATCTTTGGGATGCAACTTGATTTTTAGGCCCTACAAGACCCCCTTTAAAGTTTTAAAAACTTAAAATATTTCAAAGTTTTGAAATACTTTAAATTTATAAAAGTTTTGACTGAGTCAAGTTGCGCCAGTCAATGCTTAGTCATCTCAATTAAATTTTTTTCTCGAAAACACTCAATCTCCTCTTCGTCTTTCCGTGTTTCATTGATAATTTTTTTAGTTTCCCATGAGAAATATAAAGAGTCAATTTGGTGATATATATATATGTAGAGGTTGATCTTTGTACTTTATTCTTTACTTCTTTAATTTTGATGGCATCTACGAAGGAGATGGAGACCAATGCTGTCACCAAAATCAGGTCTCCGGAGGCGAAACCCGACGTCACGCCTTCGACTTATTTGTTAGAGGCTGACCCGGCACTGAGGGCGGTAAACTTTCTAGACTGCTTCGGGTCAAACCCAACTGTCTTTAATCGCTCGAGCGGTGGGCCATCCTCTGAAGAATTCGACAATTCGGAGGGACTCCTTAATCTGATGCGTCGCTCGAAAATCCGCAACATGTAAGCATTGGACGCTGCCCTTCGTCAGACCGATAAAGACAAGAAAAAGGAATAATGTTTAAGCATGACAAATTTTATTCTCTCTTCTTGTGACTTTGTCTGTAGGGGTCCACCCATCTTTTATGCAATGAAATCTAAAATTTTTGATATATTGTGTGGCTGTGATTTCAAATGGCGCATGTATATGCGTTCATTTGGCTAATTCAATGCTTAATGTTTTATTGAGGGACACATGGCAGTCATCACATGGCTTCAATCGCCTATTGTTTAGTCCTTTTCGAAAAATAGGCTCCTAGAATGACGCATCTGTTTCATCTTTAACACTTTTAAAAGGACAACCAGAAATGAAAGAATTGTTCATACTTTCTCAAAACAAATGGCTTCTCACAAGGTCTTATTATTCGTAAGTTCACTTGCGCCACTTCATTCCGATGCTATTCATTTACATGCTGTGCCTTCAAAAATTGGTTAGTCTCAATAAAGGATCAATGGTATGAGTATTTTTTCTTTTGTGCCACTTTTGAAGATAGGTACTGATCTGCATGTTGTAGACACCATTGATATATACTAACTATTTCTAAGAATAGGCACGTACTGTGGTCTAGTGCTTAGCTTCGATCATAGGTGCGCACTGCTAATATGCGCCTGTTGATCGACATACAATACTGATATGCGCCTGTTTGATCAGCGGCTGTTTTGATATGCACCTGTTTATCATCGCACACTGTTGAGATGCGCCTGTTGATCAGTATATTATTTTGATATGCGCCAGTTGATCAGCGCATACAGTTGAGATGCGCCTGTGCTTCTGAGAATAGGCATACATTGCTGATAGGCGCCTGTTGATCAGCACACTGTTGATGTGCGCCTGTGCTTCTGAGAGTAGGCGCATATTGCTGATAGGCCCCTATCGATCAGCGTACTGTCGATGTGCGCACAGTTTTGATTTTACTGACTTTTCTTTTCTTTGTTCCTATTTGTAGAAGTTTGGTTGACAAGTTTCTTCAAAACTGGCATTGGCGACCCGGATGCTATGAAGAGCATACTTCTGACACCCACATCAGACAGCTCATGTGATTCTGACACTCAGATCAGACAGCTCAAGACTCTCTGTATTCCAGAGGGGTCTTCCTCAGATGGTAGAAAGAGCCTTTATACATGAGAGTTGGATGGTGGAGAGACAGAATTAGAAATTATATCACAAGGGTGATCTCGTTCCTAGTTTTCCAGGCGGGCCGTCTTCTCTCCACCAGTTGTATTGACAGTAGCTTATCTTTGAGCTGCTGTACTCTGTGGTTCTCCTCTCGTCTTTCTAAGAGAGAAGACAAGAGTTGACTCCATTGTCTGGCTCGTTGCTTCAGGTCGAGACGACAAGGAACTGGCACCAACAAATAAGAAGATCCAAAGATGTAATAGACCTTCCTGTTATATTTAGAATGAAAATCCGAGATGTAATAGATTTTCATTAAGATGTATCTATATTTTTTAAAGAAGGAATAAAGAATAATTTTCTCTTCTTTATGATTTAATTTTTTTATGTGGTGATAAGGAAAAATAGAATTAAGGAGAAATGGGGATATGACAAATTGCTGGTGTAAATAAACATAATTCAAAAGCATGGAGAATGTGAACTCTCGTTATGAAATGTGAACAGTCACTCCGATTTTTGAAAAAAGGACACTGAATGAATGAACAGTCACTTTAACTCTCGAGGAAGAGACACGAATGAACAATCGCATCGTTTTTTTGAAGAGAGGACAATGAATGAACAGTTATAAATGAACGAATAGTCGTGCTTCTTTCCAAAAGTCACATCAGTTCTCGAGATTGACTATATGGTTGTTTTGTCTATAAATAGAACAAAACTTTCATAGATATCTTCAATCTCTTTCCTTTCTGAGCAAAATGTCTTCCAAAGATTTGCTCACTCCAAAGATTGAAGGAGAGACCGAGACGCCCCCTGCTGAGCCTCCAGTGCCTCCTCAGAAAGAAAGGGTGAAGGCTCAACTGCTTCTGTATCAAAATGGGACTTGATTGCTGAGCTAGTGGAACCTGGGAAAACTGCCGAAGAAGAGGCATTGAGGATGGTTGCCTGCAAGTTTCTTGTGAGTTCAAACAATGAGATGTTTGAACGATTGGAAAACTATATATTTAATCATGAAGGATCGGGGCCTCCTCCCCGTCCTTAATATTATGTAATTCCATTCTGCTTTTAAAATAAAGTGAACTTTATTTACATTATGTCTCTGAAAATAAAGTATATTTTGCTTTTATATATAATATTTCTTGAGAAAGTTTCCATTGATAGGCATTATAGCAACTCTGCCGTCCATATCTGTTAATTGATAGGCTCCATTTGAGAAAACTTTATTTACCACATACGGCCCTTCCCATTTTGCCTCAAACTTGCCTTTGCTCATATATGTCATAGTCATAGGACGTCTGACTATAAGAACTAACTCGCCTTCCTGAAATGTTCGCACTCTAACTTTGCGATTGAAGGCTTTTAAAATCTGGGCTTGATAAAGTTCGATGTGCTGTTGAGCTAATAACCTTTTCTCGTCGAGCGCCTCCAATTCTTAAAGCCAAAGACGATCATTATTTTCTGAAGTAAGCTCATTAGCAATGACGATTCTCAATGAAGGAATTTGAATTTCCAGATGTAGGACAGCTTCACATCCATATACTAAAAAAAAGGTGTGCAACCTGTGGGGTTATGGACAGTAGTACGATATGCCCATAGACATTCTCCAAGTTTATCACTCCAATTACGTTTGTTAATAGAGACAAACTTCTTAAGGAGTTTGATAATGGTCTTGTTAAATGCTTCAGCCAACCCGTTAGCTGCAGGATTATAGGCCGTAGAGGCAATATTATTGATTCTGTTGTCATCACAGAATCTATTAAACTTCTGGCTAATAAATTATGGCCTATTATCATGGATGATTCGGCAAGGGACACCAAATCTGTATATTACATGATGTTTGATGAAGTTGATGACACTACTCATTTTTACTTCAGCCAAAGGAATAGCTTCTGCCCACTTGGAGAAGTAATCAGTTATAGCCAAGATGAACCGATGTCCTTTAGATGAAGGAGGATTGATAGGGCCAATTATATCCATGCCCCAAGCTTCAAAAGGCCATGAGGCAGCAGTAGGATGAAAAAATTCTGACGGTTGGTGAATAAAATCTGTATGAATTTAACATGTACGACATTTTCTTACATAGTTAATAGCATCTGATACCATAGAGGGCTAGTAGTAGCCCATACGTCGAATACGATCCTGGAGTTTAGGACCATGATGATGTGCTCCACAAACACCATCATGAGCTTCACGTAATATCTGCTTTGCTTCATCACCAGCGAGACATCTCAAAAGTAATCCATTAAAAGTTTTTCGATAGAGAGTTTTAGTAGTATGATTATAGTAGAATCGAAGCGATCGGTGACGGATACTTGTAGCTTCCCTAGGGTCTTCTGGCAATATGTCATGTACTGCAAAATCAATAAAAGGTGATCTCCAGTCCTCGCTAATGACATTAACTTCAGTTAGATTGCTAATTTCAAAGTTGTGGTTGTTTTCAACACAAAATAGTTCTCTATTAGAGATAACAACCATATGTTGTCTTTTGACTGGAATTGCCAATACCGCAGCTAGGTTAGCTAAGGCATCAGCTTCTGTATTGCATGCACGACGTACATGTTCGATGAAGAAGCCTTTGAACGAAGAAGCTATTCTGATTGCTGCTTCATGGTATGGTACCAGATCTTGATGTCGAACTTCATATATGCCTCTAACCTGATTAACAATCAACTTAGAGTCCCTATATACTTTGAGATATTCAATATCCAATTGTTTGGCTAATTGGAGTGCAATAAGCAAGGTATTGTATTCTGCCACATCGTTAGAGCACGACTCGTCTAAAGAATAAGCCATTTGAATAGCTAATCCATCGGGTGAAACGAGAACAATCCCTACTCTAGCAACAAGGGTATCTCCAGGTCCAATTCTAGAAGCTCCATCGAAGAACAACTGCCAAGTAGGAAACTCTTCTGAAATCATATTTGATTCTAATGTTTCGTCTGGAATCTCGTCATAGAGTTTAGATATTTTAGGGACAGGATGAGCTGCTAAGAAGTCAGCAAGTGCCTGACCTTTTACAGACTTTTGAGGAACATAAACCATATCATATTGTGCTAATAATATGGCCCATGTGGCAAGCCTGGAATTGAGTGTACTTGGCTTCTTTATTAAGACTCGAAGAGGATTGACCCAGGATATGACATGAATAGTCTGGCCAATGATGTAATGTCTTGTCTTCTGAACGGCAAATATTAAGGCTAAACATTCTTTCTCCACCGGACTATAATGATGTTCAGCTCTGATCATCGCTCGACTAAGGTAGTAGATGGCTTGTTCATGACCTTCGTTATTCTTCTGAGCCAGCAAAGCTCCCAATGAATGGTCCATTGCCCGGACATACATTAAGAAGGGTATTCTCGAGATCGGTGGTACATGAATCGGTTGACTCATTAAATACTGCTTTATGTCATCAAATGCTCGTTGACATTCTTTCGTCCAAACGGAAGATACACCTTTCTTTATTTGTCACTACCACATTTCTAGTATGGAGGTATTTTGGTTATTTTGAATTTTTGGGATTTATTTGGAATTATTGTGAATTATTAAGATTTATTAGAATTTATATGATTTTTGGTATTATTGATTAGGGGTTATTCTAAACTTTGACTAGTGTTGACTTTGGAGCCTAACCTAGATGCTAACCCTAGTGGTGGTGACTTGATTAGGTCATGTGACCCTAACCTAACATTAAGTTAATTCCTAATAGGTCATTTAGAATTTAAGTTGGCATTAGAAGGCTTTAAGTCATAAGCCATGACTTATGGTTTTGGAAACAATTAATTAGCAACTTAGCCCATAGCTTGTGAATTTGGCCCAAGCTCATTAACTAACCCAAAACCTAACCCTAACCCTAGCTTGGCTGGCCACATTGGGAACCCCACCCCTATTTATACTCTCTTCCATTTAGGGCTAGCCTCTTTTATGAAATATCACAAGTTGGAAAAAGAGGTAAATCCAATCTTTAGAAATTCATAGAAAATCCATTTTAATTCTTTTTTAATCCAAACAAGTTGCACTAGATCCTAATTCACCTATACTTGCTGTTATTTGAGGATTATTCCAGCTTGGGATCAATTTGGGGAAGTTTGCTAACAAGGAGGAAGATCTTGAAGAGGGGTTTTTCTTGAGAAGTGCATTAATAGGTATTTGATAGTAAAACATATTAATTTCCAGTTTTCTTTGCATATTTGGAAAGCCCAAGGAGTCCCCTAGCTGTAGGAATTAGTTTCGTGTCAAGGTGGACTCATTTTGTGTCCGTATCGGACACGTATCCAATAGGATATCTAAGTGTTTGTGGAAATGCCACAAAGGATTTTAGTTTACTGCTTTGGAATTGTAATTGATAGGAATTGTAGATCTAGAGATGGCTTAGGCATTTCCATTCGACTGAGTCGATATTAGAGTCGTGTCGTGTTAGAATTTGGACACGAATACGCAGGTTTGGATATCGCACGCACTGTGCTGCTACTCGGGGTCAAATTCTTCTTGTGTAGGACACGTGGACATGTGACACTGGTTGGATATGTTGGGGCAGTGTCTGACAGGACACTCCCCAAGTGGCACGACCTCTTGTGTCGTGTCGAGGGAGCACGAGATCGGACACAAGTTTTACACTGACAGGTTTAATCGATTTTTCGTGCACTGATACGCCCTTCTGGACACGACACCGTGACACGTGGACCCGTGTCAGGCTGTGTCAGACCTAAGGCTACACTAGACGAACCTATATGTGTGATCACGATATCTAATTCGTGTCGTGTCGTGTCCTAGACTCTCTGGAACACGTGCACAATACTGTGTTATTTTGTGTCTGTGTGTGTGTGCTGATTTGGGTTTTCTTGATTTGATACATTTGTGTCACTGTGTTGGACACGTGTTGGACCTTGGGACACACTTGCATCATATATTTGTTTACCAACCAATATTTTGACACTTTAGTTCATTTTCATACATAATTTCTCATTTACCTAGTAATTTTCTGAAACCTAAGTATCAGTTCCTATTTCAGTTTAATTCCAGATTTTAAAAATGAAATTTACCAACTGATTAATCCAATTTAATGCTTCTACTTATACGTTTTTTTATCCTAATATAGTTCTCCTATGATTAATCTACTTGTATGTCAAATTTGGAGAAATATGGTGATTGATTGGGTTTGTAATTTGGTTTTGAAAGATTGGACTGAATACCGAGTTTTGGGTTGACTGATTTGAACTGAGAATACAATATTTTGGTTTCCCTTTTTCTACTGAACATAGACTGAACTGATTTCCTTTCATTCCTTTTTCCATTTCTGCACTTAACTTGCTGAACATTCTACACTGCTGCCAGTTGGACTAATAGCTCACATGTATCACTCACTTGACACACACTCTTGCCACATGCCTATCTCTCACCACACTTGCCTATGTTCACTCATACATTCACTCACATTCTACACTATTTAACTGTCTAGTATTGGACTGTACACCTCACTGACACACCCACATTTACATGTACATGTGACACTCTAGTATACACTTCACTTTTGATCTTGCCTTCACTCTATGCATACACACACACACTGTTGACTCTTCTTTATATATATAGTTAATGTATAATGTGTATAATGTGCATAATGTATAATGAATATATGTAAGTATAACATGAATGATGCATGCCTATTTAGAATGCCTATATACATATACATGTGGTGGTAGCCTATATATATATATATATATATATATATATATATATATATTTTGGAAAACATTTTATTGAAACTGAAAGAGGCTGAGCATATAAGATACGGCTGGGCCAAAACACAACAGAGCCCAACCCACCAAAATAACAAGAGGGAAAACCCAAAAGCCAAATTTCGAAAAACTATGAAAATTTGAACGCAGCGGATGGGAGTGGGCCCGAATCCCCAGGAGGGAACCGGTCCGCGTACGGGACCCGAAGGGTCACCAGCATAGCACAGGGCCCGAGGGAGCTACGCGACTCACGAGAACCGGGGGGGCCACGCGTCCCACGAGAACCGAGGGGGGCCACGCGCCCACGCGGCCCGAGGGAGGACGCCGAGCCGCCGGAGGGAGAGGAGAGGGACACGACGCGTCGGAGCGGGAGGGGTCCACGGCGAGTCAACGAACCGGAAGGGAGTGGCCACGGGCCGTGCCCTGATCGAGGAGGAGGGAGGAGGACCTCGGCGGGTGGGAGACGTCACCGAGGCGACAAAAGGGCCAGCGGGGGGGCCAAAGGTGGCCGTGGGATCGGAGAGGAAGGGGGAGGGGACCGTCGGCTCGCCGAGGGCGGGGTGACCGGCGGAGGGCGACCGCTCCCTCAACTAACCGGAGAAGGAGAGGAAAGGGAGGGGAAGTGGACGGGAGCGGCTGAGGGAACGCCGGAGACAGGGGAGGGGAGAGGATCCGGCTGAGCACGCGCACGCCAGAGGGAGGGTGCTCGGCCGGCGGGGCCGCTCAACGACCGGCGGGGCTCGCGAGCATGAGTCGAAGCGATCGCCGAAGCGATCGCCGGAGCCCGGAGGGAGGCTATATATATATATATATATATATATATTTCCATGTATAGGCCTATTAGGTATGTAAATGTATGCTTATATATATGTAGATATATATATATATATATATGCTAAGTAATGTGTGCCTATAGGTAATGTGTAATGACTTGGACAGTTCGTATAGGTTGTATGGACTTGGTAGATTAGTATAGGCTAGTTTAGCCTTAATTAGACTAATATAGACTTGATAGACTAGGTTTAGACCTAGAATGGCATAGTTGACCTAGTTTGACTTTCAGGGTTGACCAGTGTTGACCAAGAGTTGAATTTGGTCTAGATCAACCTAGAATCATGTAGAATGCATAGTAGAACTTTATATTACCATTATGGACTTGTTATGACTTGTGCTGTTCTGATTAGGAGCCAGGCACCTCTCCTCGGACAGTACATTTCATCCGGATACTCAGATAGCAGGCAAGTATATTCTCTGATCATTTCTTATCCTGTTAGAATTATTCTCCTGCTTTAAATTACTTTACTTGATACTGTCACGTTGGTCACACGGATTAGTACTATATGGATCCCTTCTTGAGATGTTATCCCCTCAGGGAGCATCGGATACTACATGTTCTGTGCGTTTCACTTACATTGTGTATCGCTATGCTTCATGGTTCATTGAATCACTTGTGACATGTACTCTCATGATCACAGAATCTTCCTTGAATCACCCATTTATGGGTTTTCCTAGAATCCCCATTTATGGGACTATCATGTATCACTCTTCGGGGGCCATTACATGAATCATAACATAACCTAGCTGGATCCTTGTGTATTGATTGGGGGTACGAGGGAGTAGTGTAGCGCCCCGCTTTCGATAGGCGATGGAACTTCATAATATACTTGCGTCGAGTCAGATCGGCCAGAAACTTAGATGGCCATCTGACTCGATCGCTAAGCTTGGTAAACGATAACGCCTTACGGCATTGATTCAAATCGATTTGGACAGAAGTTACGAGAATCGATCCAACTAATGGAATGACTTCTGTTAGAATAATTCCTAGATACAGTGGGCTGCGTCTCGACGAGTGAGCTCTCTATAAGAGTCCCTTCCACGGGACCGGACCGCTGTATAGTTTTCTTGGAGCTTTGCCGCTGGGCTTGATTGAAGTGCTTTCGCATCGTTTTTATGGATACAATTACAAATTTTGATGCAAGGGGAAAAGAAGGAAATCTAACAAAGTGTTGGTGCCATTGCAGGAGCTCGCGTAACTAAGGATTGACGTTGCGTAGCGGTTCGACGACCTGCACGAAGCAAAGTAATCGGTGGATGATTCGGCCCCTTCTTTTCTACTCTATCCCGCAAACTTATTCCTTGCCTCAAATTCATTCAAATCGAACGATGCCAAGTTAATTGCATGCCAATCCACTAAGTCCAAGAACTCAGGAAAAACGTATCGATTTAGAGTAATTCACTATGAAAAAAAAAGTCTATCACATAAACCAGAAAGTTTAAGGTTCTAGTAAAAAGATAGACTATTTTACGTGCTGCAAAATATTATGAAACGTCAATCGTGGGTTATGATGCCTCGAATAATTTGGTGCCTACGGGACGCTAAATCGGGAGTACGACTTGGGGAAAAATAAATCGTTGCATAAGTTGGGGGAAATGATAATTTCGTTCAATACTGTCCGTGCTATACAAAACTGTTGCATATGTTAAACTGTTCACGCATTGGCATGGTCATGGACAGCTTGTGCACAAGTTGATATTTTTCCTCGAATCGATATCAGGGGCATCGGAATCGAATCGACCAAGGGGGAATGAATAATCGTGCTTCGGTACTAATGTATTGCGGGACCGTCAGTCAGGCTTGCAACCTAGACTGAGCGGGCCAAAATGCCGTTGAGATAGACCCACGTGATGTGTAACATCAATGACCGCATATCAGATAGTAGCATGCTTACCTATTGTCTTATGCAGGTGTAAATATTATCTCTGTTTTCATGCAGGGACGAGCACGGTCGTGGTAAGAAATATGATAAACTGCTATGGTTCACTGAATGTTTTATTACGCACAGATGGCTATCGAATATGAACTAAATTCATTTAGTTCTAATAGAAAGACAACTCTAAAGCATGCCTACCATAACAAGCAGTGTCAGTTTAGACGAGTGGGTTCGTCTCGTCCACTTAGCAAGTGTGCTAATCCCATTCCTCCAATTTCTCCAGGTGCGACGGGCGCGCCCAACTAAACTGGAACTGAAGTACGGAGAGGCATTTTGAAGCTCTTCCCATACTGAAGTATTTTGGAGCCAATTCAAGTCGACGGCTTATGTATAAAAGGGCAAATGTATGGGACGACAAGCGTAGTTCAGGCAACTTGTCGAATGTATTTTCTTTCTGTTTTCAATTAATGTAGCCGCAACGACATCCAATATAATTATGACTTGCACTTCGTTGCAAGCTATGAATGAAAAGCATTTCTATCTTCCTATACTGCGTCTTAAATTCTGATGTAATTTGTAAAGTTTCAACTTGGCGTATTAATACAAAAAGCAACGTAACGTTCTTGTCTTGTACGAGTGCAATTCCAGACTCGTACGACATCACGCCTTAGCGAGGATGATCGAATCGACAAAGTAACACCGGGGACGAACGGTTTGTCGACTCGGGGCATGATAAATTGGTATCAGAGCTCAGTTATGTTTCCTCAAATTTTTTAAAGATGTTTTATTGTTGGAATGTCCGTTGCGATGGCTCAATTGAATGCTCGTCGACATGCTGCATGAAATAAAAGTTCCATACAGGTAAGCCCGAAAATATTTTTGAAAAATACTAACGGGTTTACTCTGTTTTGTAGGAATGACTAAAAAGTAACAATCCCGCCACAACAACCCAAACAGTAGATAGTACGTCGAGCACAAAAAGTACTGGGCCTAGCGAGACGACTATGGAGAAGATGCTACAGTTGATAGAACTGCAGCAGTAGCAGCTTCAGATACAATTCAAAGCCCAATTTGATGCGCAACAGAAACAGATGAATGCCCTGACTAAGATAGTGAGCAGAATGGCGGGCAATACCAAGACGACGAATGAAGGGCCCGAGGAGAAGCAAGGCGACCAAGAAGAAAATGAGGAAGAAGAAGCTCAACCGCAAATGATAAATTCTTCTTCCTTGTTCAAGTCAAAGGAGTTCCCCAAGATGAATCCACCAAAGTTCAATGGCCGAACGGAGCCTGATGTGATCGTGGGATGGCTCGCTGAGATGGAGGACCTGTTTAATCTGCTTAGCATTTAAGGGTCCCAGAGGGTAACTTATGCAGTGTTACAGCTACAACTGAGGGCGTACGACTGGTGGGCCGCTAAAAAGCAGGAAATCTATGAAGCCGATACAGACGCCACGATTTTTTGGAAAATATTCAAGGAAGCCTTTCTCGAACAGTACGTTCCTCGTGCCGTCCGTCAACAAAAAGAAGACGAGTTCATGACGCTGCGACAGGAAAATATGTCTGTCGACGATTATGATTCGAGCTTCTCAAAGCTGGCAAAGTTTGTCGGCACCTTCCTGCCCAACAAGGAAGCCTGGTGTGAACGCTTCCAACAAGGCCTAAATGACGAACTGCAAAGGGACGTCATGAATCAAAGGTGCAGAACATACCGTAAATCTTATAATACGGCTCTTGATAGTGAGCGCATCTTTGACCGTATGTCGAGGAGAGGCATTGTCACCCTCATTTCCTGTATTTCCTGTATTTCTTATTTATACTCGTATCTAGATTTTTGGCATGTATTTTTATTTTTCTCAACTTGTGGGATTTCGGTATTTCCCGTATTTTGGGTTTTGGCATGGCTCGGTTTTATTTAGGTTGGTTCAATTTTATGTGAGTTGGATCACCTTAACCTATGCTACCCCTCATCCCCACCACAACTCTCCCTCTTTATAACCCCCACCTACCACTCTCTCTCCTCATAACTTCCACCATTAATTTCCTTCTTCTTCTTCTTCTCCTTCCTCCACAACTCTCCTAACCCTAGGCAAGTGCACCTTGCCACTTCATGAGAGCTCTATTTTCTTGGTTCATTTGCTAGATTAGGACATAGTGATCAACATTAGAACTTGGTGTTTTGTGATTTGAAGTCTCCTTTGCTCTAGATCTAAGTTATTTTTATTTTCGGATTTTGCATGGTTTGACCTCTTTAAGTTGGATTTTCATGGGTTTTGGTGTTTCCAAGTGGAAGAGCATTCAATTCTACTCCAGTTGGAACTTTGGAAATTCGGATTTGGAGTTCGGATGACCAAGTTATGATGCTGTGTAGCCTTGAGTTCAACCATGGTGTTCTTGTTGTTTGGAGAAGACAGTGAGCAGTGTGCAGAGCTGTTTAGCTTACGCACACTGAGCTGCGCGCGCTCTTTAGCGCTGCGTACGCAGACTTGGGTACGCTTTCTGTTGGAAGCATGTCTCCTTGAGCGTGCGTGACTTTTCACCTACGCTGCTCTCTCAGCGTGTATGACTTTTTATCTACGCTGCTCTCTGTAGCGTGCGTGACTTTTCATCTACGCTGCTCTCTGGAGCGTGCGTGACTTTTCACCTACGCTGCTCTCTCAGCGTGCGTGACTTTTCACCTACGCTGCTCTCTCAGCGTGCGTGACTTTTCACCTACGCTGCTCTCTGTAGCGTGCGTGACTTTTTACCTACGCTGCTCTCTCAGCGTGCGTGACTTTTCAACTACGCTGCTCTCTCAGCGTGCGTGACTTTTCACCTACGCTGCTCTCTGTAGCGTGCGTGACTTTTCACCTACGCTGCTCTCTCAGCATGCATGACTTTTCACCTACGCTGCTCTCTGTAGCGTGCGTGACTTTTCACCTACGCTGCTCTCTCAGCGTGTGTGACTTTTCACCTATGCTGCTCTCTGTAGCGTGCGTGACTTTTCACCTACACTGCTCTCCTTGAGCGTGCGTGACTTTTCACGAACGCTGCTCCCCTTGAGCGTGCGTGACTTTTCATGTACGCTGTTCTCTTTGAGTGTGCCTTGGTACGCAGACTTGAGTGTGCCTTGGTACGCAGACTTGAGCGAGCCTTGCATGCGTGCTTTTGTGCGTACGCAGCTTCCCTGCGTGCGTGCTTTTGCACGTATGCTGCCCCTTGACCCCTTGCTTAATCCATTGGCTCTTAGAGTTTTGGTTTTATATCTTTAAGCTTGGCTCTTCTATAACCCTGTACTTTGATATTTTATTAGATATTTTATGCCCATTTTATATCCTTACGCCTTTTGTCATGAACTTGATTTTACTTAATATGTTTGGAATGACTATTGTACATGGCTTGGTATGGCAAGGAACTTGCATAACACGACAGTGACCCGTAGTGGTGCACTCCTGACATGACCAACCTGACATGATAGTGGCCCGTCGTGGCGCACTCCTGACAAGTACCCTGACATGATTTATCTTGATGCTGTTGCGACGGCTACTTAACTTGACCTGCCTTGACACCATGGGTGGTTCTTCCTTGCTTGCTTGTTAAATCCACTTGTCCAGTCTCGCATCATGTCTAGGATGGGACTTCTGAGTACCACGGTCAGGAGTACCTACTAAAATGGATTAAGGCTAATAACTAGAATAACACAGTAGTCATGAAGAGATGACACAGCTACAGACAATCCCGTTACCTGGGCGCTCCAAGGATTTGTAGCCTGCCGTCGAGTAGGGCGCATTTCCAGCACACTGTCAGGTGTTGCACCCTCTAAGTCACCTAAGGGTACATGCGTCTCCTGGACGATGTACCCACCTGAATTCAACCCTAATCTTTCGTCCTGGGTAACCTGGATGGTCTGCAGGGCTTGTAGCTGTGGAACAATCTCACTGTATCTTGTTAGTAATTAGGCCTGTGATAACCCTAGTTAGTTAAAGTAGTAAGCTGTAGGATCTACTTGGCCGTGATTGATTGAATGAGGTATAACCAGTCCAGTCATGACTTGATCCCATGTAAGATTGCTTCCTGTCTTGATTACTTACATTACTTATCTTGCCGATAAATGGTGGAAAACCAAGCTCTGTTCAGATGAAGGGTTACAACCCCGGTCCTTGTTTGGTTTACGGGTTGTAACCTGGCTATCAGAATAGTTCCATGGTTATCTCATCGTATATCATCCTGACATGTTTTCGTAATTTTAGTTTTAATATTAAATTTTCTTTTGCTAATTGCTGGCTTTTGTTCTTATTTTGTGGCCCCCTTGTGGCACTTGCTCTTTCTGGGGTTGACCCAGCTGGTTTTGTGCGGCTAGATTTTGGAGCAGCTTCCGAGGATCTACCAAGCTCCCAGCCCAATGGTGGCGACTAGAAGGAACCCGAGCTACGAGTGGGTTTTCTATTTTGTTTTGCTCACTCTATTGTAAAGTTATTCTTTTGAGGCGTTTAGCCGACGAGCACATGTTAGCTCGATGCACTTTACTTACTGTCTGCCTACGGGCTGTAACATGATTAACAAATCCTAGGGTTGATCATGTATGACTTAACTCTTGCTAGTCCTCGCATTTTGTACGACTAGCTTCATGATCAGCTGAATATGTAATATTTGGGACGCCTTATTATTGTATATTTAATGATCATACATCTTGCGACCTTACTTACTTGCTTTTGATTGAGACACTAGGCTTGTTCATGACCATAAGAGACTGTTGGCTTGTAGTACACCCTCATATTTCTAGACAGCCGTGACCGTATATCGAGGTGGTCTTCCATTTCAATATACGTAGCTGGCTGTGTCTGCCCCTGCTCTCCAGTATTCTGGTTCTGGGGTGTGACACGGTTTAAGTGGTGGCCCATGCAGGTCTTGTCAATCAAGAAATGTGAGGGATTACCGAATAGATGTCTCAATCAGTATTCGCCCTTGATCTCCGCCCGTATTTTCAAATCCCTAAAATTTTTGTTCTGATTACATGCTTGTATCGTTGATCTGTCCTGGTCCTTCCTTATTGTTTTTCTGTGTCGTCTTCCTCAGCGGCACTGTACCTGACCCTGCCGATCAGCGAGGAAGAGCACCTCCCGTGGGCCAGCAGCAACCCGGAGATCAAGCCCAGCATTCCGGAGTCGCCTCCAGAGTGATACCTACTGGAGGAGAGTCACCAGTTCGGCCCGTCCAGCCCGCATAGCCAGATGATGGTACCTTAGTAGGCCTCATCAGAACCTTGATAGCTTCCCAGGATCGTCGAAGTGACGCCCTACACCAGACAGTTCAAGATGCTTTGACCCGAAGCAGACATCCAGGGAACCAGGCGGCAAACAGCTTCAAGAGCTTAAACCCTCCTTTCTTCGACGGCACCGAGGATACGATTGCCGCGGATGCATGGCTTCAGGATACCGAGGTGATTCTGGAAGCAGCTAGGACACCCGAGAATGAGAAGGTGGTGGTGGTACGCCTGCAGTTGTTGGGCTTGGCTCGCAGTTGGTGGGCGGTGCAAGCCATGGAATT
Organism: Iris pallida; assembly: GCA_029216955.1. NCBI lineage: Eukaryota > Viridiplantae > Streptophyta > Magnoliopsida > Asparagales > Iridaceae > Iris > Iris pallida. The sequence goes on along the minus strand of JANAVB010028000.1, from coordinate 27,809,402 downwards.
AGTGGCACCCATTGCTTGGGCAGTGTTTAGAGAGAGATTCCAGACGAAGTATTTCGATGCTGTGGCTCGGTACGACTTACAGACCAGATTTACCAACTTGAAGCAAGGAGGCAGAACAGTCGACAGTTATGCCTCGGAGTTTTCTAGACTCAGTAGGTTTGCCCCCACCTTGGTGGCGACCGAGTTTGATAGGGCCCAGCGGTTTCAGCAGGGACTGTATTTGGAGATCTTGTTGGCGGTTGAGCAGTTCGAGCACCAGACGTTCGATGCAGTCTTGAGAGCAGCTAGGAGGCATGAGTACACCTCCCAGAGGATCGTGGATAGGACCGAAAGTAGGAAGCGGTCCTACAGTCAGATGCACCAATCATCAGCTCCAGCCCCAGCAGTTAGGGGGTTGACCATTGGAACTCTGAGGCGGGCGGCCTCAGTAACGTCGGTTCAGCATTCGACCCCGACGTACCTGCAGTAGCAGAAGCAGAAGCAGACTTCCGTGATGGGATGTTCTCATTGCGGAAAGCGAGGGCATGTGGTGGCAGATTGCCGCAGGGCACAGAGATTGTGCCTGGCTTGTGGAGCAGCAGATCATAGGGTTGGGGCTTGCCCGAATAGGGGTGGTTCATCAGCATCCAACCCTTCTAGCTCTTCGGTGAGAGGACCGACCCCAGAACCAGTTCAGCAGCAGCAGTATCAGTCTTCGAGGCCCTTGCCGCCTCAGTCTCAGGCATTCCAGCAACAGCACCCCCAGCAGTATGTACAAGCCCAAGCTCAGACCCAGAATAGGCAGAAAGGTTTCCAGCAGAGGGGACCAGCAACCAGAGGACAAGATCAGGCCATGATGATGGCTATGAAAGAAGAAATTGCACCAGGTGAGGTTGTGGTAGGTACTATTCTCGTCAACTCCTCTCCAGCATCTGTATTATTTGATTCTGGTGCATCGCATTCATTTATGTCTGCACGATTTGCGACACGGATAGGATTAGAACCTGAGTCATTATCAGTGAGGCTCAATATACTTACTGGTAATGGTCTTGTGGGAGTAGATCGAGTGTTTTTCTCGTGTCGGATCGTAGTTAGCGGTAGGGAGCTCCCCGCTAGATTCATAGAGTTTCCTATGGCAGACTATGATGTAGTCCTAGGCATGGATTGGTTAAGGAACCAGTATGTTAGGATAGACTGCCATATTGGCAGAGTTGTCTTTAGTATCCCCGGCGAGCCAGAGTTTTCATTTTCCAGAGGCGCAGTGGAGCCATCTTCCCCAGCATTGCGGATGGCAGTAGCAGCAGTGCAGTTACCCCAGATAGTTGAAGAGTTTCCAGATGTATTTCCAGAGGAGCTTCCAGGGATGCCACCAGAGCGGGAGATTGAGTTCACTATAGACTTGATTCCCGGGACAGCACCAGTGTCAGAGCGAGTCTACAGGATGGCGCCTTCAGAATTGGAGATTTTGTACAAGATGATTAAAGAACTGAGGACGAAGGGATTCATCCGTGCAAGTGGATCGCCTTGGGGAGCCCCGATGCTTCTTATGAAAAAGAAGGATGGTACGTTCAGGCTATGTGTTGATTATCGTACCTTGAATTTGGTGACAATCAAGAACAGATACCCACTTTCGAGGATAGATGACTTGTTTGATAAGCTCAGAGGGGCTTCAGTGTTCTCGAAGATCGACTTGCGGTCAGGATACCACCAGATCAGAGTCAGAGAATAGGACATCCCGAAGACAGCATTCAGATCAAGGTATGGACATTGGGAGTTCCTTGTTATGCCCTTTGGAGCGACCAATGCGCCGGCCGTATTCATGGACCTCATGAATCGTATTTTCATGCCTTACTTAGACCAATTTGTGATCGTGTTCCTAGATGACATCCTGGTCTACAGCAAGAGTGAAGCAGAGCATGAGCAGCATCTCAGAGTCGTCCTTTAAACGCTTAGGGAGCATCAGTTATACGCCAAGTTCAGTAAATACGAGTTCTGGCTCGATCGCATTTCGTACTTGGATCACATCATTATCCGAGGAGGAGTGGAAGTGGATCCCCAGAAGATTGTGGCTATCGAGTCATGGCTAGTACCCAGCTCAGTGGCAGAGGTTCGCAGCTTTCTTGGATTGGCCGGCTACTACCGGCGGTTCGTTTCAGATTTCGTAAGGATTTCAGTGCCGATGACCCAGTTGACCCACAAAGATGTGCCGTTTGTTTGGACAGCAGAGTGTCAGGAATCATTTGAGAAGTTGAAGCTAGATTTGATAACGGCTCCCATTCTCACCCTTCTAGATGGGACCGGAGGATTCACAGTTTATTACGACACTTCAGGCAGAGGATTGGGGTGTGTCTTGATGCAGCATGGGAAGGTAATATCTTATACGTCACGTCAACTACGTGATCATGAGAAGAATTACTCGACCCACGACTTGGAATTGGCGGCGGTAGTGTTTGCTTTGAAATTGTGGAGACACTACTTGTACGGAGATAGAGTGGAGATCTTTACTGATCATAAGAGCCTGAAGTATATTTTCACCCAGAAGGACCTTAATATGCGGCAGAGAAGATGGCTCGAGCTACTAGTGGACTATGATGTGGATTTGAGTATCATCCCGGGAAGGCCAACGTTGTAGCAGATGCATTGAGCAGGAGAGCCGGAGTTTATTTCCTGACGGCGCAACCAGAATTATTGGCAGATCTTCAGAAGATGGGAATTGAAGTGGTTCTTCCTACCAGTGTGGCATTGATGGCCAGTCTACAGGTTCAGTCCAGCATAGTTGAGAGGATCCGGATGGCGCAGTCGGCAGATTCCAAGCTTCAGCGACTCAGAGCAGAGTGTGAAGCAGGAAGAAGGCCAGAGTTATGTATCCATGAAGACGGTACACTTCGGCACGGCCCTCGTCTTTGTGTACCCAGTAGAGATATCAGATAGGAAGTCATGGCAGAAGCCCACAGTTCATAATATTCTATTCATCCGGGTGGTACGAAGATGTACCATGATATTCGTCAGCATTTCTGGTGGAATGGCATGAAGAGGGAGATAGCCCGGTTTGTCTCTCGGTGTTTGGTTTGCCAACAGGTTAAAGCTGAACATCAGAGGCCCGCTGGACTTCTTCGACCCTTACCGATCCCAGAATGGAAATGGGAACATATAACCATAGATTTTGTGACCGAATTGCCCAGATCTCCGGCCGGCAGAGATGCTATTTGGGTAATTGTGGACAGGCTTACCAAGGTGGCACACTTTCTCCCATTCAGAGTTGGACAGTCGATGACGCAGCTAGCAGAGATGTATCTCAGGCAGATCGTCAGGCTTCACGGTGTGCCAGTCAGCATCACCTCGGACAGGGATTCAAGATTCACATCACACTTTTGGCACAGCTTGCAGAAGAGTTTGGGGACTCACCTTCAGTTCAACTCAGCTTATCACCCACAGACGGATGGTCAATCAGAGCGCACAATCCAGACTCTTGAAGATATGTTGAGGTCTTGTACCCTTGACTTCGGTGGTTCATGGGAGAATCATCTGCACCAGGTAGAATTCTCGTACAACAACAGTTATCAGGCCAGTATCCAGATGGCACCCTTCGAGGCTCTTTATGGCAGGAAGTGTAGATCCCCGCTAGCATAGAACGATGTCGGGGAGAGGCAGATGCTCGGACCCGAGTTGATTTTCCAGACGATTGAAGTGGTCAAGAAGGTCAGAGATCACCTCCGAGTTGCCCAGGATCGCCAGCGCCATTGGGCCGATGCTCATCGGTGTCCCTTAGAATTTGCTGTCGGCGACCATGTATTCCTTAGGATCTCGCCTAACTGCGGCGTCATTCGCTTTGGCGTACGAGGAAAGCTTAGTCCTAGGTATATAGGGCCGTTCGATATTCTAGAGCGAGTAGGAGATGTATCCTATCGTTTCGCTCTTCCGCCGTCGCTAAGTGAGGTGCATGATGTATTCCATGTGTCCCAATTACGACGGTATATTCCGGACCCGAGCCACATTCTAGACCATTCGGAATTGGTTGTTGGTACCAACCTTTCGTATGAGGAGAGGCCCGTGTCTATTTTGGATCGGAGGGAAAAGATACTCAAGAACAAGACTATTAAATTAGTCCGTGTTGCTTGGGGTCATCACTCTCTGGGTGAGTCAACGTAGGAGCGTGAGGACGACATCCGATCGCGATATCCCTACCTGTTTGACTCGTGAGGTATAATGTCTTTCTTATGCCTTACGTTTTCCCTTCCTTGCTTGTATTGTATGATTGTATGATTGAACTGCTTAGTGTAACTTGCCTGTGCTTAGTGTAGCTTGTCGTGACAATCTCTAGCTCCTTGATTAAATTCCGAGGACAGAATTCTTTTAAGGTGGGTAGAGTTGTCACCCTCATTTCCCGTTTTTTTGTATTTCGTATTTATACTCGTATCTGGATTTTTGGCATGTATTTTTATTTTTCTCAACTTGTGGGATTTCGGTATTTCCCGTATTTTGTGTTTTGGCATGGCTCGGTTTTATTTGGGTTGGTTCGGTTCTATGTGAGTTGGATCACCTTAACCTATGCTACCCCTCATCCCCACCACAACTCTCCTTCTTTATAACCCCCACCTACCACTCTCTCTCCTCATAACTTCTACCATTAATTTCCTTCTTCTTCTTCTTCTCCTTTCTCCACAACTCTCCTAATCCTAGGCAAGTGTACCTTGCCACTTCATGAGAGCTCTATTTTTTGGTTCATTTGCTAGATTAGGACATGGTGATCAACATTAGAACTTGGTGTTTTGTGATTTGAAGTCTTCTTTGCTCTAGATCTAAGTTATTTCTATTTTCGGATTTTGCATGGTTTGATCTCTTTAAGTTGGATTTTCATGGGTTTTGGTGTTTCCAAGTGGAAGAGCATTCAATTCTACTCCAGTTGGAACTTTGGAAATCCGGATTTGGAGTTCGGATGGCCAAGTTATGATGCTGTGTAGCCTTGAGTTCAACCATGGTGTTCTTGTTGTTTGGAGAAGACAGTGAGCAGTGTGCAGAGCTGTTTAGCTTACGCACACTGAGCTACACGCGCTCTTTAGCGTTGCGTACGCAGACTTGGGTACGCTTCCTGTTGGAAGCGTGTCTCCTTGAGCGTGCGTGACTTTTCACCTACGCTGCTCTCTCAGCGTGCGTGACTTTTCACCTACGCTGCTCTCTGTAGCGTGCGTGACTTTTCACCTACGCTGCTCTCTGTAGCATACGTGACTTTTCACCTACGCTGCTCTCTGTAGCGTGCGTGACTTTTCACCTACGCTGCTCTCTCAGCGTGCGTGACTTTTCACCTACGCTGCTCTCTGTAGCGTGCGTGACTTTTTACCTACGCTGCTCTCTCAGCGTGCGTGACTTTTCACCTATGCTGCTCTCTCAGCGTGCGTGACTTTTCACCTACGCTGCTCTCTCAGCGTGCGTGACTTTTCACCTACGCTGCTCTCTGTAGCGTGCGTGACTTTTCACCTACGCTGCTCTCTCAGCGTGCGTGACTTTTCACCTACGCTGCTCTCTGTAGCGTGCGTGACTTTTCACGTACACTGCTCCCCTTGAGCGTGCGTGACTTTTCACGAACGCTGCTCCCCTTGAGCGTGCGTGACTTTTCATGTACGCTGCTCTCCTTGAGTGTGCCTTGGTACGCAGACTTGAGTGTGCCTTGGTACGCAGACTTGAGCGAGCCTTGCGTGCGTGCTTTTGTGCGTACGCAGCTTCCCTGCGTGCGTGCTTTTGCACGTATGCTGCCCCTTGACCCCTTGCTTAATCCATTGGCTCTTAGAGTTTTGGTTTTATATCTTTAAGCTTGGCTCTTCTATAACCCTGTACTTTGATATTTTATTAGATATTTTATGCCCATTTTATATCCTTATGCCTTTTGTCATGAACTTGATTTTACTTAATATGTTTGGAATGACTATTGTACATGGCTTGGTATGGCAAGGAACTTGCATAACACGACAGTGACCCGTAGTGGTGCACTCCTGACATGACCAACCTGACATGATAGTGGCCCGTCGTGGCGCACTCCTGACAAGTACCCTGACATGATTTATCTTGATGCTGTTGCGACGGCTACTTAACTTGACCTGCCTTGACACCATGGGTGGTTCTTCCTTGCTTGTTTGTTAAATCCACTTGTCCAGTCTCGCATCATGTCTAGGATGGGACTCCTGAGTACCACGGTCAGGAGTACCTACTAAAATGGATTAAGGCTAATAACTAGAATAACACAGTAGTCATGAAGAGATGACACAGCTACAGGCAATCCCGTTACCTGGGCGCTCCAAGGATTTGTAGCCTGCCATCGAGTAGGGCGTATTTCCAGCACACTGTCAGGTGTTGCACCCCCTAAGTCACCTAAGGGTACATGCGTCTCCTGGACGATGTACCCACCTGAATTCAACCCTAATCTTTCGTCCTGGGTTACCTGGATGGTCTACAGGGCTTGTGGCTGTGGAACAATCTCAATGCATCTTGTTAGTAATTAGGCCTGTGATAACCCTAGTTGGTTAAAGTAGTAAGCCGTAGGATCTGCTTGGCCGTGATTGATTGAATGAGGTATAACCAGTCTAGTCATGTCTTGATCCCATGCAAGATTGCTTCCTGTCTTGATTACTTACATTACTTATCTTGCCGATAAATGGTGGGAAACCAAGCTCTGTTCAGATGAAGGGTTACAACCCCGGTCCTTGTTTGGTTTACGGTTGTAACCTGGCTATCGGAATAGTTCCATGGTTATCTCATCGTATATAATCCTGACATGTTTTCCTAATTTTAGTTTTAATATTAAATTTTCTTGTGCTAATTGCTGGCTTTTGTTCTTATTTCGTGGACTCCTTGTAGCACTTGCTCTTTCTGGGGTTGACCCAGCTGGTTTTGTGTGGCCAGATTTTAGAGCAGCTCCCGAGGATCTACCAAGCTCCCAGCCCAATGGTGGGGACTAGAAGGAACCCGGGCTACCAGTGGGTTTTCTATTTTGTTTCGCTCACTCTATTGTAAAGTTATTCTTTTGAGGCGTTTAGCCGACGAGCACATGTTAGCTCGATGCACTTTACTCTTGCTAGTCCTCGTATTTTGTACGACTAGCTTCATGATCATGTATGACTTAACTCTTGCTAGTCCTCGTATTTTGTACGACTAGCTTCATGATCAGCTGAATATGTAATATTTGGGACGCCTTATTATTGTATATTTAATGATCATACATCTTGCGACCTTACTTACTTGCTTGTGATTGAGACACTAGGCTTGTTCATGACCATAAGAGACTGTTGGCTTGTAGTACACCCTCATATTTCTAGACAGCCGTGACCGTATATCGAGGTGGTCTTCCATTTCAATATACGTAGCTGGCTGTGTCTGCCCCCGCTCTCCAGTATTCTGGTTCTGGGGCGTGACAGGCATCCGTAACCACTTCAACAAGCGTCCTAACGATGCCGGTGCCGGGGGATCAGGAATAACAAAACGTTCGAACAGATTCGATGATCGAGGCCATGGCAGTCAATACTGTACCAGGTACGGTAGGCGTGGGCATCGAACCGTCGACTGCGTCAGGAGATCTTGCTACAAGTATGGCGAGGTAGGCCATATAGTTACATATTGCCCGCACAAAGGTCCGAATCAATACAACCCACCGAGGAACGTCCCCAATTCGCATAAAGCGCCGATACTGCAAGGCGCGAATGCGGTGCCCGTCAACCAGCAGAACCAACGTACGAAGCTCAAGGCCGAGTTTATGCCTTAACTCGGGATGAGGCAGTTGCATCCAGTACTGTTGTAACTGGTATATTACTCTACAAAAATATACCTGCTCGAGTATTATTCGATTCGGTTGTGACACATAGCTTTATATATGCTGATTATGCGAAAGAAAATAAAATAACCATGCAATCACTAGATATAAATATTAGCGTTAGCACTCCGTTGGAAGTCGATATACCTACGAAATTTATTTATAGGGATGGCCACATTTGCATCGGAGAAAGATATCTATCCTTGGATACCGTCGTACTAGACATCGAGGATTATGACATAATCCTGGGCATGGATTGGTTGGGCGCTTATCGTGCAACGATCGAATGCGTGGAGAAGAGAGTGGTGTTTCGTCTTCCTGGCGAGACAGAGTTCTCATATTCGTACGGTACGGTCTCGAAGACGGCAATGATGGTGTCGGCTATCTCGGCGAGGCGTATGCTGCGTTCCGGCTGCGCGGAGTACTTGGCATCAGTCCGAGACACGCGAAAGGATAATACAAACACAATGCAGACTGATGTTGTGGCAGATTTTCCAGACGAGATGCTCGGGATGCCGTCGGATCGAGAAATAGAATTCAGCATCGACACCTTTCCGGATACACGATCGATATTTAAGGCGCTTTACCGAATGGCTCCAGCAGAACCGAAGGAGCTGAAGGTACAATTACAAGAGTTGCTAGACCGCAGATTTATTCACCCTAGTGTCTCTCCGTAGGGAGCTCCCGTATTGTTCGTAAAGAAGAAGGATGGGTCGATACAGCTATGCATCGACTATCGTGAACTCAACAAGGCGACCGTACGGAACAAGTATCCTTTGCCACGAATCGACGACTTGTTTGACCAACTGCAAGGCACGCCAGTATTTTCAAAAATCGATCTTCGTTCAGGCTATCATCAATTGAAGATCAAGTCCGACGATATATCGAAGTCTGCCTTCCGCACTCGATATGGTCATTACGAATTCCTAGTCATGCCGTTCTGTTTGACGAATGCCCCAGCCGAGTTCATGGATCTGATGAACCGAGTCTTTCGATCTCAAATCGATAAATTTGTAGTCGTGTTCATCGACGATATCCTAGTCTACAGAAAGAATCGAGAAGAACATGCAGAACATTTGAAGATGGTACTGCAGATTCTGCGTAAAAACAAATTATACGCCAAGCAGAGTAAGTGCGAGTTCTGGATGAGTAGCGTGACATTCTTCGGACATGTAATCTCTGCGAAGGTGTTGCGGTGGACCCAAAGAAGATTGATGCGGTGGTGGATTGGAAACAAGCTGCCTGGGCTAGCGACATTCAGAGTTTTCTTGGCTTAGCAGGCTACTACCGTAGGTTCGTGCGAAGCTTTTCAAAACTAGCGTCGCCTCTGACTCGCCTCACCCAGAAGGGAGTAGTATTTGAATGGAACGACGATTGTGAATCCAGCTTTCAAGAGTTGAAGCAACGACTCGTCTCAGCTCCAATCCTTGCACTTCCAGATGGTCCAGAACACTTTTAGATATTCAGCGACACGTCAGAAACTGGCCTCGGATGCGTACTCATACAGAGAGACAAAGTCATCTCCTACGCTTCACGGCAGTTGAAGCAGCATGAGAAAAACTACTCGACGCACGACCTAGAATTGGCGACGATCGTCTTTGCGTTGAAGTTACGGCGGCACTACCTCTATGGTGTGGCATGCAGAATCTACACAGATCACAAAAGCCTGAAATACTTATTATGGCAATGGGAACTCAACCTACGACAGCGACGTTAGCTCGAACTCATAAAAGATTATGAGCTAACGATCGAGTATACGTCGGGCAAGGGAAACGTGGTGGCCGATGCACTTAGCAGAATGTTTATGTGAATACTGGCCATAAACAAGGAGATACGGCGAGACCTTGAAGCAATGGGTATCGAACTCGGAATTGAGTATCGACACCTGCACCTAGCTCAGCTTAAGTTAGGATCGAGCCTGTTTAGCAAGATAAAGACCGCACAGAAGGACGACTCATTCCTGAAGAAGATGCGCGAGCTGATTCCAAAAGGAAGGGTGACTGACTTTGTGGAAGACGGGGACGGGATGATGCGACTAAAGGAAAGGTTCTGCATTCCTGAAACTGCCGAACTCAGGAAAGAAATTCTGACGGAGGCACATTATGCGAAGTACTCGTTATACCCTGGAATCACCAAGATGTACAAGGACTTGCGCACAAACTTCTGGTGACACGACATGAAGAAAGACGTGGCTACCTTCGTATCGCAGTGCATGGCGTGCCAGCAAGTAAAGGCGGAACACCAAAGGCCAGGCGGAGAGTTGCAGAATATCGCCATTCCCGAGTGGAAGTGGGACAACATCTCGATGGATTTTATTATAGGATTTTCGAAGACGTCACGGAGGAATGATGCGATTTGGGTCATTGTTGATAGATTGACCAAGTCGGCTCACTTCATCGTAATTAAAGTAGGATGGAGCGTCGATCGGTTAGCACAAATCTACGTCGATGAGATTGTTCGACTGCACGGGATACCGGCTTCAATAATTTCGGACAGAGACGGGCGATTCCTATTGCATTTTGGGACGAGCCTCCAAGCGGCGATAGGGACCAAACTGAACTTTAGTTCGACGTACCATCCCCAAACAGACGGTTAGACGGAGAGGGTAAATCAAATCCTAGAAGACATGCTGCGTTTGTGTGCGATCGACCTAAAGACTAGTTGGGATACGCATTTGCCGCTTGCGGTGTTTGTGTATAACAACAGTTATCAGTCGAGCATTCAGATGGCTCCATACTAAGCGCTCTACGGAAGGAAGTGTTGTTCGCTGATATGCTGGGATGAAGTCGGAGAGCGACAAGTGCTTGGACCGGAACTGATGGAGTAGGCCGTCGAAAAAGTCTGCTTGATTCGAGATAGACTCCGCATCGTGCAAAGTCGACAAAAGAGCTACGCAGATCTTTATCGACGACCGCTAGAGTTCTTGGTCGGGGACCATGTGTTTCTGAAAGTAACGCCCATGCGCGGTGTGATGCGGTTCGACGTTAAAGGCAAGTTGAGCCCAAGATTTGTAGGCCCTTTCGAGATCATTGAGCAATTACAACGGTTGCTTATCGTATCGCACTACCTCCTGCCTTAGCTAATGTGCACGATGTTTTCCACATTTCATAACTTCGAAAATACGTACACGATCCATGTCATGTGGTTAGCTTCGATCAGTTGGAGCTACGTACTGACTTGTCTTACTCGGAGGAGCCTATTCAAATTTTGGACCGCAAGGAGAAGGTGCTATGAAATCGGTCGATGTCCTTGGTCCGCGTGCTTTGGCGAAACCATACAGTCAAGGAGTCGACGTAGGAGATAGAGGCGGAGATAAAAGAGAAGTACCCTGCATTGTTCGTCTAAATTAAAGTCAGACCCTTGTTCTTAAGTTTCGGGACGAAACTTTTTCTTAGTGGTATATTATGTAGCGCCTACTTTCGATAGGCAGCGGAACTTCATAATATGCTTGCGCCGAGTCAGATCGGACGGGAACTTAGATGGCCATCTGACTCGATCGCTAAGCTTGGTAAACGATAACGCCTTGCAGCATCGATTCAAATCGATTTGGACGGAAGTTACGAGAATCGATCCAACTAATGGAACGACTTCTGTTGGAATAAGTCCTAGATGCAGCGGGCTGCATCTCGGCGAGTGAGCTCTCTATAAGAGTCCCTTCGACGGGACCGGACCGCTGTATGGTTTTCTTGGAGCTTTGCCGCTAGGCTTGATTGAAGTGCTTTTGCGTCGTTTTCATGGATGCAATTACCAATTTCGATGCAAGGAGAAAAGAAGGAAATCTAACAAAGTATTGGTGCCATTGCAGGAGCTCGCATAACTAAGGATTAACGTTGCGTAGCGCTTCGACGAATTACACGAAACAAAGTAATCGGTGGGTGATTCGGCCCCTTCTTTTCTACTCTGTCCCGCAAACTTATTCCATGCCTCGAATTCATTCAAATCGAACGATGCCAAGTTAATTGCATGCCAATCCACTAAGTCCAAGAACTCGGGAAAAACGTATCGATTTAGAGTAATTCACCCTGAAAATACAAGTCTATCACATAAAGCAGAAAGTTTAAGGTTCTAGTAAAAAGATAGACTATTTTACGTGCTGTAAAATATTATGAAACGTCGATCGTGGGTTATGATGTCTCGTACAATTTGGTGCCTACGGGACGCTAAATCGGAAGTACAATTTGGGGAAAAATGAATCGTTGCATAAGTTGGGGGAAATGATAATGCCGTTCAATACTGTCCGTGCTATACAAAACTCTTGCATATGTTAAACTGTTCAGGCATTGGCATGGTCATGGACAGCTTGTGCACAAGTTGATATTTTTCCTCGAATCGATATCCGGGGCATCGGAATTGAATCGACCTAGGGGGAATGAATAATCGTGCTTCGGCACCGATACATTGCGGGACCGTCAGTCAGGCTTGCAACCTAGACTGAGCGGCCCGAAATGCCGTTGAATAGTCCCACTTGATGTGTAACATCAATGACCGCATATAAGATAGTAGCATGTTAACCTATTGTCTTATACAGGTGTAAATATTATCTCTGTTTTCATGCAGGGACGAGCACGGCCGTAGTAAGAAATATGATAAACTGCTATGGTTCACTGTATGTTTTATTACGCAAAGATGGCTATCGAATATGAACTGAATTTATTTATTTCTAATAGAAAGACAACTCTAAAGCATGCCTACCCTAACAATCATAGTCGGTCTAGAAGAGTGGGTTCGTCTCGTCTACTTAGTAAGTGTGCTAATCCCATTCCTCCAATTTCCTCAGGTGCGACGGACGTGCCCAACTAAACTGGAGCTGAAGTACGGAGAGGCATTTTGAAGCTCTTCCTATACTGAAGTATTTTGAAGCCAATTCAAGTCGACAACTTATGTATAAAGGGGCGAATGTATGGGACGACAAGCGTAGTTCAGGCAACTTGTCGAATATATTTTCTTTCTATTTTCAATCAATGTAGCCGTAACGACATCCAATGTAATTACGACTTGCACTTCGTTGCAAGCTATGAATGAAAAGCATTTCTATCTTCCTATACTGTGTCTTAAATTCTGATATAATTTATGAAGTTTCAACTTGGCGTATTAATACAAAAAGCAACGTAACGTTCTTGCCTTGTATGAGTGCAATTCCAGACTCGTACGGCATCATGCCTTAGCGAGGACGATCGAATCGGCAAAGTAACATCGCGGACGAACGGTTTGTCGACTCGGGGTATGACAAGTAGAAGTAGACATGTGAATAATACCCAAGTAGTATCTCATTTGACCATCTTTGTAGTGTCTCATCAGAATCTCCTATGCCATTCACATGTTTATATTGTACTCAGACTCACTAGCCACTGTTAGTTCTCTACTTATAGTAGATATTTCTATTACAGTTCTCTCTCTGTTTATATTCTATATTTTCCTTCAGTTTGCTGTATCTTACTTTACTGTATGATTATATTTTCTAACCTGCTATGAACTGTTGAGATGTATTGTGCTTGCTCCGTCCTGATTGGGCACCGTTGAATGTTTACTGATTGGGCACCATTAAATGTTTACAGAGGACGAGGATGAGGCTGGTGTTGACACCTTCTATGGGACAACCCTAGATGACACTTGTGAGCTGGACTCTCTGGAGGACCCAGCTCTAACTGATGACATTACCCCTACTGCCTAGACTAGTTTAGTTAGGCTTTATCTTACTTATGTTGTCTTGGGACTAGTTTAGTTAGGCTTTATTTCTGTCATTGAGATCTGGATTGTATATATTCTTTCATACTCTATAGTTGAGACTTTGTATTTCTGGTTGTTGCTGAGTTATTATCTTAGACTCTTTTGATCATCTGTATTTCATTTGAGTTCTATATCATATCGTGCTTCTTCTTTCTTAGTTGTGATTGAGTTTACATTCTGCTATGTCACCCCCATTCGGGGAGTATAAACTGTTTAGCCTTATACTGTTGGATGCATGAGACCTAGGACAACGTTCTACCACCGACACTGCGGCGTAGGCTGGACGTACCCACTTCTCGTGCCCTTACTCTAGGGTACGGGTCGTGACACATTTTTAGTGGTAGCCCATGCAGGTCTAGACTAGAAGTATAGTGGTATTCGAACCAGAGTATTACTACAGCCTGCAGTAGGATATAGGATATTAGTTTTCAAGGTACTCAATCACATTAGAAAAAACTCTATTATTGCCATCTAAATCCTTACTGTCAATTGATTTCTTTTAAATTTTAACTGTCCGCCTTTGTTATATCGCTTCTTTCTCAGTAATTGATACCCTTGTTTGATCTGTCTTCAGGATGGTGGAGACGCGGTTACAGCGTACTATTTATGGGGATACTGTAGAGGGGACTGCTACCTCTCAGCCAGTTCTGCAGGGTCAGGAGGCAGCAGCTCCTGCCACCTCTGCTCGTATTAGGACTTTAGCAGCAGCAGCAGCAGGTGGTATGTCTCCACCAGCTCGGAGGCAGGACCCAGTCATCCCAGAGATGCCTTTCCAGCAGCTGCCACCTATAGGATACGTGGACGCGACACAGATGTTCGCCTACTTTCAGCAGTTTATGGAGGTACAGCAGACCGGGCAGACCAGGAGCATGGAGTTGGCCCTTACGACAGTCGTAGCTCGACCAGCAGTCCAGCAGCCGAGGACACCTAGGATAGAGCAGTTCTAGAAGATGAGCCCTAGAGACTTCCTGGGAACGGAGGGGATTTTATATGCTAACGAGTGGATCGAGCATATAGAGAAGATCTTCCGCCTGGCCCGGATACCGACAGATCTCCAAATAGAGACAGCAGCTAGCCGGATGCGAGATCTTGCTCGTACCTGGTATCAGTCGGACCCCAGGTTGGGGGTAGCCGGACAGACCTGGAAGGAGTTCAAAGGCTTCTTCAAGAAGAAGTTCTTTCCAGATTCAGCGCTCCGAGCCTTGGAGTCGTAGTTTGAGAGCTTAGTTCAGGGGAGCCTGTCAGTAGAGGAGTACGCTGGGGAGTTTGGCCGCCTCACAGATTCGTAGAGGGCTTGAGCGAGACGGCAAAGGTCCAGAGGTTCCAAAATGGTCTGGTCAAGGAAGTCAAGTCCTTGACCAAGGGCAACAGGTAAGCCACTTTCGAGGAGATTTTGACGGGAGCTTTATTGGCTGAGGACGATCTTGAGCTGAGGCTCAAGAGGGGGCAAGACCTAGTTAGGGGCAGCAATAGCGAAGGATCGACCAAGATGCCGTTTTTTCCAGCAGCACACCAGCAGCAGAGATTCTAGCCGCAGTAGTTTTAGCAGCCGAGGCATCAGCGAGTGCAGCATCAACAGCAGAGGGTACAGCAGCAGGCACCGAGGCAGCAGCCCACCAGCTGTGCTTATTACAAGAAGCCAGGGCACAGATGGAACGAGTATAGGAAGAGACTAAGAAAGTGCCTAGTATGTGGTTCAGCAGACCACCAGATGAGGGTGTGTCTCATAGCATGAGCAGCTCAGGGAGAAGGAGCCAGGGCTCCAGCAGGCCAGCAGAGGGGACCAGCCCTGCCGACACAGCAGCAGAGGTTCGTTCAGCACCAACAGCAGGCCAGAGGAGGCCAGCAGGGGCGAGCTTTCGCCATGGTAGCCGAAGATGCAGAGGTGATAGGAGAGCTAATTGCAGGTTCGGTTCTTTTTGACTCCAGTCAAGCTTTTGTATTATTCAATTCTGGTGCTTCATAGTTTCGTATCAGTATCATTTGCAATTAGACACGGTATCATAGCTGAATCGTTGCCTAAGACTTACAAGATCATGATCGGGGGTGGCATTATCCTCGTGAATGATGTTTGTAAGGGTCGAAGTGTTATTTTGGAAAGCCGTGAGTTAGAGGTGAGCCTGCTCGTAATGCCATTACCGAACTATAATATAGTACTCGGTATGGATTGGTTAAGCAGGCATCACACCAGCATTGATTACAGAGGGGGTAGAGTTCTCTTTAGAGTGCCGGAGGAGCCAGAGTTTGAGTACTCCAGACGTCAGGCCGAGCAGAGCAGCGAAGTTTTCTGTGGAGTCTCGGTTGAGGAGCAAATGATTCCACACCCCTTGATAGCAGAGTATATGGATGTTTTTTCAGAGGAGTTACATGGATTGCCACTATACAGAGACATTGAGTTCTCGATAGACTTAGTTCCAGGAGGGGAACCCATCTCTCAGCACGTCTATCGAGAGAACAACAGTAAATTGGTGGAGCTGAAGAAGCAGGTGGATGAGCTGCAGGACAAGGGCTTCATCCGTTCGAGTTCGTCACCATGGGGTACAGCAGTATTTTTTGTGCCGAAGAAGGATAGGTCAGTACGGATGTGTATTGACTACAGAACACTCAACAACCTGACGATCAAGAACAGATACCCACTGTCGCGGATCGATGATCTCTTTGATCAGTTGAGCGGAGCTCGGGTGTTCTCCAAGTTTGATTTGAGGTCAGGTTATCACTAGGTGAAGGTAAAGGGGGAGGATGTTCCAAGACCGCTTTCAGGACGCGGTACGAGCAGTTTGAGTTTTTGGTTATACCATTTGGGCTAACCAATGCACCAGCAATGTTTATGAACCTAATAAACAAGGTGTTCCACCAGTACTTGGACAAGTTCGTGGTGGTATTCATTGATGACAACTTGGTGTATTCGAAGACTGAGGAGGAGCACGAGGAGCATCTGAGGATAGTGCTGGAGACTCTCAGGAAGGAGCAACTTTATGGAAAGCTCTCCAAGTGTGAGTTCTTCTTGGACCGGGTTGACTTTTTGGGGCATGTGGTGACTGGAGGTGGGATCTCAGTTGACCCCAAGAAGATCGTAGCAGTTGAGGCATGGGCAGCGCCGACTTCAGTGGCAGAGATCAGAAGTTTCCTGGGGCTGGCAGGATATTATAGGAGATTTGTACATGATTTTTCCTGGGTTGCAGAGCCGTTGACTCGGTTGACCCGGAAGGATGCTGAGTACATTTGGTCAGAGGAGTGTCAGGCAGCTTTTGATGAGTTGAAGAAGCGGCTTACGATAGCTCCGATTCTGACATTGCCTTCAGGATCAGGGGGATTCACTATCTATAGTAATGCTTCAAGAAAGGGGCTGGGTTGTGTCTTGCAGCAGCATGGGAAGGTGATTGCCTATGCTTCCAGGCAATTACGTCCCCATGAGAAGAACTACCTTACCCATGACCTGGAGCTGGCAGCAGTGATATTTGCTCTGAAGTTGTGGAAGCACTATCTGTATGGAGAGAGGGTGGAGATTTTTACAGATCACAAGAGCTTAAAGTATGTGTTTACACAGAAAGAGCTCAATATGAGACAACGCAGATGGCTAGAGTTGATGAAGGACTTTGACATCCTACTTCAGTATCACCTAGGAAAGGCCAACGTGGTTGCCGATGCCTTGAGTAGGTATCCAACAGCCATGTGTTTGACTTTGGATCGGCACTTGCTTGCAGACTTGGAGAGCCTTGGGATTGAGGTGATCATGTCCGGAGTGCAGATGCAGTTATGGGGCCTTCAGATACAGTCAGACTTGATGGAGAGGATCAAGGCAAAACAATTTGAGGACGTTGCTCTGCGGTGTCTCCGAGAGCAGGTTCGAGCAGGGCTGTTGGATGGCGAGTTTTCTCTTGCAGAGGATGGTGCCTTGAGGCACGGTTGCAGGTTATGTGTGCCGAGCGAAGATCTCAGGGAGCAGGTTATGCAGGAGGTCCACAGATCTCAGTACTCCATACACCCTGGTACCAACAAGATGTACCGAGATATGAGGGAGCATGTTTGATGGTACGAGATGAAGTGGGAGGTAGCTCGCTTCGTAGCTAGGTGCTTGGTCTGTCAGCAGGTCAAGGCAGAGAGACAGAGGCCCGATGGATTATTGCAGCCGCTGCCCATTCCTAAGTGGAAGTGGGAGCATATCACTATGGATTTTGTATCTAGATTGCCGCATACACCAGGAGGGAAAGACGTAATTTGGGTCATCGTTGACAGTTTGACCAAATCGGCCCACTTCTTGCCATTTATGGTGGGTACGTCTACAGAGAGGCTTCCAGAGATGTACATACAGAAGATAGTCAGGATTCACGGGGTTCCGGTCAGCATCGTCTCGGATTGGGATAGTCGCTTTACTTCCTATTTCTAGAGGAGTCTGCAGACTAGTTTGGGCACTCAGCTCAAGTTTAGTACTGCATACCACCCCCAGACGGACGGACAGTCAGAGAGGACTATTAAGACGCTCGAGAATATGCTGTGGACGCACGTCTTGGACTTTGGAGGTTCTTGGGAGGATCATCTACATTTGGTGGAGTTTGCTTACAACAACAGTTTTCAGGCCAGCATTGAGATGTCACCTTTCGAGGCTCTGTACGGGCGTAGGTATCGTACACCCTTATCATGGGATGATTTTGGTGAGCGAGCTTTACTGGGACCAGAGATGGTTTTTGACGCAGCCGAGAAGGTGAAGCTCATCAGGGACAGACTTCGCGTGGCACAGGACAGACACCGACACTGGGCCGATAGGCACCGGAGGCCATTGGAGTTTGAGGTACAGATTAGAGTAGGATTAGATTTAGGTTTGTTTGTTGTGTTTTGTTGATCATGTTTGTTTATCATAATTAAATTGAGACCTTATTTGTGATTAGGTTGGAGACCAAGTTTTCTTGAGGATATCTCCGACTCGTGGTACGATACGTTTTGGTGGAGGTGGAAAGCTTAGCCCGCGCTTCATCGGCCCTTTAGTTATCAGCGGAAGATTCGACAACGTGGCTTACAGGCTAGACTTGACACTTGCACTAGTGGGTGTCCACAACATATTCCACGTATCACAGTTGAGACGGTATGTGGCGGATCCTAGCCATGTGCTCGACCATTCGACGATTGAGGTTGGGCCTTCTCTCAGCTATCCAGAGCAGCCAGTGGAGATTCTGGATCGACGGAATAAGGTACTAAGGAACCAGGTGATACCTTTGGTTCGTGTCGCATGGAGGCATCATTCTCTAGGAGAGTCTACCTGGGAGCGGGAGGATGAGATGCGCGAGCGATACCCATATCTTTTTGGACCGTGAGGTATACTTTCTATCCTTCTCATCAGTTGTATTTCGCCTTTCAATTTCGAGGATGAAATTCTTTTAAGGAGTGTAGATTTGTCACTACCATATTTCTAGTATGGGGGTATTTTGGTCATTTTGATTTTTTGGGATTTATTTGGAATTATTGTGAATTATTGAGATTTATTAGAATTTATATAATTTTTGGTATAATTGATTCGGGTTTATTCTAGACTTTGACTAGTGTTGACTTTGGAGCCTAACCTTGATGCTAACCCTAGTGGTGGTGACTTGATTAGATCATGTGACCCTAACCTAACATTAAGTTAATTCCTAATAGGTCATTTAGAATTTAAGTTGGCATTAGAAGGCTTTTAGTCATAAGCCATGACTTATGGTTTTGGAAATAATTAATTAGCAACTTAGCCCATAGCTTATGAATTTGGCCCAAGCCCACCAAAACCTAACCCTAACCCTAGCTTGGCCGGCCACATTGGGAACCCCACCCCTATTTATACTCTCTTCCATTTAGGGCTAGCCTCTTTTAGGAAAGATCACAAGTTGGAAAAAGAGGTAAATCCCATCTTTAGAAATTTATAGAAAATCCATTTTAATTCCTTTTTAATCCAAACAAGTTGTATTAGATCCTAATTTACCTATAATTGCTGTTATTTGAGGATTATTCCAGCTTGGGATTAATTTGGGGAAGTTTGCTAACAAGGAGGAAGATCTAGAAGAGGGGTTTTTCTTGAGAAGTACATCAATAGGTATTTGATACTAAAACCTATTAATTTCTAGTTTTCTTTGCATATTTGGAAAGCCCTAGGAGTCCCCTAGTTGTAGGAATTAGTTTCGTGTCAAGGTGGACTCATTTCGTGTCCGTATCGGACACGTATCCAATAGGATACCTAAGTGTTTGTGAAAATGCCACAAAGGATTTTAGTTTACTGTTTTGGAATTGTAATTGATAGGAAGTATAGATCTAGAAATGTCTTAGGCATTTCCATTCTACTGTGTCGATATTAGAGTCGTGTCGTGTCAGAATTTGGACACGAACATGCTGGTTTGGATACCGCACGCACTGTCCTGCTACTCGGGGTCAAATTCTTCCTGTATAGGACACGTGGACATGTAACACTAGTTGGACATATTGGGGCAGTGTCTGACACGACACTCCCCAAGTGGCACGACCTCTCGTGTTGTGTCGAGGGAGCACGAGGTCGGACACGGGTTTTACACTGACTGTTTCAGTCGATTTTTTGTGCACTGATACGCACTTCTGGATACGACACCATGACACGTGGACCCGTATCAGGCTGTGTCAGACCTAGGGCTACACTAGGTGAACGCACATGTATGGTTATGAGATCTAATTTGTGTCGTGTCATGTCCTAGACTCTCTGGAACACGTGCACGACACTGTGTTGTTTTGTGTCTGTGTGTGCTGATTTGGGTTTTCTTGATTTGACACGTTTGTGTCACTGTGTTGGACACGTGTTGGACCCTGGGACACACTTGCATCATATATTTGTTTACCAATAAATATTTTGACACTTTAGTTTGTTTTTATACATAATTTCTCATTTACCTAGTAATTTTCTGAAACCTAAGTATCAGTTCCTATTTCAGTTTAATTCCAGATTTAAAAAATAAAATTTGCCAACTGATTAATCCAATTTAATGCTTCTACTTATATTTTTTATATACTAATATAGTTCTCCTATGATTAATCTACTTGTATGTCAAATTTGGGGAAATATGGTGATTGATTGGGTTTGTAATCTGGTTTTGAAAGATTGGACTGAATACTGGGTTTTGGGTTGACTGATTTGAACTGAGAATACAATATTTTGGTTTCCCTTTTTCTATTAAACATAGACTGAACTGATTTCCTTTTATTCCTTTTTCCATTTCTGCACTTAACTTGCTGAACATTCTACACTGCTGCCAGTTGGACTGATAGCTCACATGTATCACTCACTTGACACACACTCTTGCCACATGCCTATCTCTCACCACACTTGCCTATGTTTACTCATACATTCACTCACATTCCACACTATTTAACTGTCCAGTATTGGACTGTACACCTCACTCACACACCCATATTTACATGTACATGTGACACTCTAGTACACACTTCACTTTTGATCTTGCCTTCACTCTATGCACACACACACACACACACACACACACACACACACACACACACACACACACACACACACACACAGTTGACTCTTCTTCATATATATAGTTAATGTATAATGTGTATAATGTATATAATGTATAATGAATATATGTAAGTATAACATGAATGATGCATGACTATTTAGAATGCCTATATACATATACATGTGGTGATAGCCTGTATATATATATATATATATATATATATATATATATATATATATATATATATATATATATATTATGTGATTTCCATGTATAGGCCTATTAGGTATGTAAATGTATGCTTATATATATGTAGATATATATATGCTAAGTAATGTGTGCCTATAGGTAATGTGTAATGACTTGGACAGTTTGTATAGGTTGTATGGACTTGGTAGACTAGTATAGGCTAGTTTAGCCTTGATTAGACTAATATAGACTTGATAGACTAGGTTTAGACCTAGAATTGCATAGTTGACCTAGTTTGACTTTCAGGGTTGACCATAGTTGACCAAGAGTTGACTTTGGTCTAGATTGACCTAGAATCATGTAGAATGCATACTAGAACTTCATATTACCATTTTAGACTTGTTGTGACTTATGTTGTTCTGATTAGGAGCCAGACACCTCTCCTCGGACATTACATTTCATCCAGACACTCAGATAGCAGGCGAGTACATTCTCTGATCATTTCATATCCCGTTAGAATTATTCTCCTGCTTTAAATTACTTTACTTGATACTGTCACGTTGGTCACACGGATTAGTACTATATGGATCCCTTCTTGAGATGTTATCCCCTTAGGGAGCATCAGATACTACATATTCTGTATGTTTCACTTATATTGTGTATCACTATGCTTCATGGTTCATTGAATCACTTGTGACATGTACTCTCATGATCACAGAGTCTTCCTTGAATCACCCATTTATGGGCTTTTCTAGAATCCCTATTTATAGGACTATCATGTATCACCCTTTGGGGCCCATTACATGAATCATGACATAACCTGGCTGGATCCTTGTGTATTGATTGGGGGTACGAGGGAGTAGAAGTAGACATGTGAATAATACCTAAGTAGTATCTTATCTAATCACCTCCGTAGTGTCTCATTAGAATCTCCTATGCCATTCACATGTTTATATTGTACTCTGACATACTAGCCACTGTTAGTTCTCTACTTATAGTAGATATTTCTATTACAGTTCTCTCTCTGTTTATATTCTGTACTTTCCTTTAGTTTCCTGTATCTTACTTTACTGCATGATTATATTTTCTAACCTGCTATGAACTGTTGAGATGTATTGTGCTCACTCCGTCCTGATTAGGCACCGTTGAATATTTACAGAGGACAAGGATGAGGCTGGTGTTGACACCTTCTATGGGACAGCCCTAGACGACACTTGTGAGCTGGACTCTCAGGAGGACCCAACTCTAGCTGATGACATTACCCCTACTGCCTAGACTAGTTTAGTTAGGCTTTATCTTACTTATGTTGTCTTGGGACTACTTTAGTTAGGCTTTATTTCTGTCATTGAGATCTGGATTGTATATATTCTTTCATACTCTGTAGTTGAGACTTTGTATTTTTGGTTGTTGTTGAGTTGTTATCTTAGACACTTAGACTATTCTGATCATCTGTATTTCATTTGAGTTCTATATCATATCGTGCTTCTTCTTCCTTAGTTGTGATTGAGTTTACATTCTGCTATGTCACCCCCATTCGGGAAGTATAAACTGTTTAGCCTTATATTGTTGGATACATAAGACCTAGGATACTGTTCTACCGTCGATAATGCGGCGTAGGCTAGACGTACCCAATTTTCGTGCCCTTACTCTAGGGTGCGGGTCGTGACATCATTAACTGAGTAAATGATCTGCAACGTCCAGATAAATTTGAAATAAACCGCCCGATGTACGCAAGTCGACCTTGAAATTCTCGTAGCTCTTTTAGGTTGCGTGGAGGACGCGTCTCTTGAATGGCTTTGATCTTCTCGGGATCAACATGTATACCCTTAGAGGTAATGACGAAGCCGAGAAATTTGTCACTAGAGACACCCAAGAAAGACTTAGTGGGGTTAATTTTGAGTTGATGCTGGCACGTTAGATTGAAAATAGTTCTTAAATCTTGAATGTGATATTCCTTGAGACGACTTTTGACAGCAATATCGTCAACATAGCATTCAACAATCTTTCGCAGATGATCTCGAAAGATAGTACTCATAGCCCGCTGGTAAGTTGCACATGCGTTTTTAAGACCAAACGGCATGATTGTATAACAGTACACTCCACGAGGGGTACGAAACGAAGTATGTTTTTCATCTTCAGGATTCATCCGGATTTGATTATATCCAGAAAACCCATCCATGAAAGAAATTCGTTCGAATCCACATGTATTGTCGATCATGACATCAGTAATTGGGAGAGGGAATTCGTCTTTAGGGCAAGCATCATTGAGATTCCGAAAGTCTATGTAAACTCAAACCTTTTCGGTTTTCTTCAAGACTGGAACAACGTTGGCTACCCAGTCAGGATGCTATTCTTCTCTGATAAAACTGTATGCTATAAGCTTTTTGACTTCATCATCAATTGTATCCATCATTTCAGGCTTGAATCGCCGTTGTTGTTGTTTGACCGGTTTGGCATTCGGCAAGATATTAAGCTTGTGAGTTACAATTTGAGGATCTAATCCCGACATATTTTCATAACTCCAGGTGAAGACATCAATATATTCACGAATAAGGTGAACTAATTCTTGTTTATCATCCTCTGAGAGATTTTTGCTAATAAAAAATGGTCGTGATACGCCCTTTTCTTCAATATCGATTTGGATTAATTGATCTTCAGTAGGTGGCTCTCGTTGTTCAAAATGAACTTCCCACTGATTGTCCATCATTTGTGCCCAAGGGTCCACTTCAGGAGCTTTCTCAATATCATCTTCGTCATCTTCCGAAAATTCGGTAGACACCATGTTAGAAGATACTATCACCCTATGTACATGACCAATGCTGATATCAGAATCCCATGAGATAGAATCAGAAGAGTTAGATCGTTCTTCTTTATCAAATTCAGAAGGTTCTATAGTTGGAAGTGGTGACACATAACATAGTCCCCATTTTGTTTTACTGTGGTATTGTTGTGATTTTTCTTTTGGAACAACAATACGAAGAGGAGTTCGTCTCCCTTTACCGTAGTTGAGGCTTGTTCTGAAATCATAGCCCATTTTGTGGATGATTGATTTGGATTATGGACTATAGCGGCGTAATTGTAGCATTTCTGTATTATTTCTATTATCATTATAGAGCATGATTTTTGGTTCTTCTCTTTTATTGAAGAATACATGCCTTTCATCTTTCTTTCGAGACGGTACTAAGAAGTATGACTCTTATATTAAATCCAGTGATACCATATTTCGCAGAGATGATACGACTTCTATTGTAAGTGGTTTAAGGCTATCTAGCATATCCAAATAACATTGAGTATAGTAAGAGACATCAGTATACTGCAAAGGAGATGCTTTATTGATTTTTACACCATCATTTACAACACGAACTTTAGCCTTAGCAGGCTTAGTCAGATTGATGACAAGAGGGGGAGAAGAAGAACGAGAAGGATGAGGGGGCTTCTTATAATGAAGGTGTTTGCCATTGATTATCTAAAGAACAGAACAATTTTATGGGAGGACTGGACTTTGATTTTTAATACAAACTCGCTTGTACAAAAGAGAGCCTAGGAACAAAACCTAAAAAAAGCAATCTAAAGTATAATTATTTATTTTTTATTCTGGGGGTGACGGTAGAGGCTCGGGAAAGTGACAGCAACTCTGCCTTACTCCTTGGACGATCGGACGTAGCTTCTACTTTGGCGATGAAATGCTCTTTGTGTGTGCGGGGGTTGCTAGTCTCTCTGCTCGGGCTCTGTGCGTATAACTCTGTGTCTGTGTCTTTTGCGAAGGAATAATCGCCTGCTATTTATAGGGCTTTGTGATAAGTAGGGTGTACAGTAATTGCTCCTTGAAAAGCGGGTGGTTGAGGATTGGTTAAGATTAGCCTTGATCTTGTTTGTTGGAAATCAATCTGGGCTGCTTATGTTGATTGGAACAAATCTGCATTATTTGTTGGAAATCGATCTAGGCAGTTTATGTTGATTGGAACAAATCTGCATTGTTTGTTAGAAATCGATCTGAGCAGTTATGATGATTGCAATAAATCGAAATTGTTGAGATTTGATCAACTCCTGCTACGTGTCCCAACTGCCATTTTTGTGATGAGCCGCATGATTGAGCCGCATGAGCTCCTGGTGAACTGGTCCGCATGAAGTCCTATTGAACAGAACCGCATCAGCCCCTTGTAAACTGGACCGCATGAAGTCCCACTGAACAGAGCCGCATGAGCTCCTGATGAACAGAGCCGCATGAAGTCCTATCGAATAGAACCGCATAAGCCTCTTTGTGAACTGGGCCGCATGAAGTCCCATTGAATAGAACCGCATAAGCCCCTTGTAAACTGGGCCGTATGAAGTCCCATGGGGACAGAGCCGCATGAGGACCAATCAGAACTGAGCCGCATAAAGCTTTATCAAATCAGAGCCACATGAGCTCCCTTAAATGATCCGCATAAAGAGCTTTGGAATTGGTGGATCGTGCCAACTGTAAAGATTTTTTCGTCTCTCTAGGAGCACGTCATTATGTCAGAGTCTTTATTTTACCTTTATGTCAGAGCTGTCAATCCTTTGTGTCAGAGCTGCCGCACTGTGTCAGAGCATTTAATGAACCAGCTGCATAGAGAAATAATGGCCTGCTGTAGAGTAATATTTTGAACCGCATAGGGCCACATGGCTTTTTGCGAACCGCATGGAGCTATTGGGGCCTTTCGAGCCGCATGAAGCTCTAAGGGTCTTTTGAGCCACATAAGGCTCTAAGGGACTTTTGAGCCGCATGAGACTCCCTCTGTTTTGAGCCGCATGGACTTTCCTGTTCTTTTCCATGCTTCTACAAGACCTCCTTCAAAGTTTTCAATTTGTAAAATTGAAATACTTTGAATAAGAAGCATGGCTATGTCCGCATAAGCTCTTCTTTCCGCGTAGACTCCTCTGGCCGTATAGGATATTCTGGTCGCATGGACTGCTCTGACCCCATGGACTGTTCTAGCCGCATAGGATGCTCTGGCCGCATGGATGTTCTGGCCGCATAGGATGTTCTGGCCGCATGGACTGTTCTGGCCACATGGACTGCTCTTCATGCCACGTAGGCGTCTCATTAATTGCCTTTGATTTGTTTTGATTTAAAGCCGTCTTTTGGGATAGGATCCCAAGAGTCAGCTTTAAATATTTAGATTTGTTCTTAATGATTACGAGTAATCTTTAGAATATAGGGGATAGAAATCCAAGAGTCGGTTTCCTCTCCTAGGCAGCACATGAATCGAAGCGTCCATCGGTCTATGAGCCTCCCTGTCTGCCTATAAATACGAGTGCTTTTGGACGAGAGAGACTCTTTACTTTCTTTTCTCTTCAACTTTTCTTTGCCCTAAGTCGCTGTCTTCTCTTCCTTCTTCGATCATCAATGGCTCCCAAAGCTTCCTCTAGTGCTGCCACGAAGGGCAAAGGAGCGGCCTCCTCGTCGGCTGCAGCAGACGAAGTTCATCCTGACGTTCATCCCGCTATCGATGGTAAGATTTGTGGAGAAGACTGCATGCTTCAAACCTTAACGAAAATGGCTATGTTGTATATTTTATGCACAAGCCTTTCTCCTTGGCATTTAATGTGCTCTTTGTCTTCATTGAACTGTCTAAGTTCAGTACGATAAAATCGTATATGCTGTGCTGTATGGGCCGCATGAGCTTCTCATGTCCGAGCCGTATGGGGTATGCCCCATGTCCGAGTCGCATGAGAATCGCTTCATGACTAAGCAGCATAAGCACCTTTAAAATTGGTCCGCATAAGAACCCACCAAAATAGAACCGCATGAGCTCCTGATAAACTGGGCCGGATGAAGCTCCACTAAATCATAGCCGCATAAGCTTATTTAAACTGAGCCGCATGAGACCCTTTTAAAATTGGACCGCATGAAATTCCACTGAACAGAACCGCATGAGCTCTTGATGAACTGGGCCGCATGAAGTCCCTTGAACAAAACCGCATATGAACCCATCAAAACAGAGCCGCATGAACTCCGTTAGAACCAAGCCGCATAAGGACCCGTCCAAACAGAGCCGCATGAACTCTTTTAAAACTGAGCCGCATAAGGACCCGTCCAAAACAGAGCTGCATGAACTCTGTTTAAAACTGAGCCGCATAAGGACCCGTTCAAACAGAGCCGCATGAACTCTTTTAAATATTTTCTGGCCATCTCCTGACTTTTTTTGTCCTTTTTCAGTAAATTTGCCAGTTAATGCTGCAGGAGAACCTCTGGTGGATCGCGCCTAATCTGCTGTGGGCTATAGGTACAACCACATAGTCGAGTATGTGGTGAACCAGCTTCCAAAAGACGAACCTTTAGAGAGGCTGGAAGACATTAAAAAGCAGTCCTTCTTCTTTATCTCGGGGATGATGAACTCAGGGCTGCTGGGGGGCAAACACTTGAAGCCTGCGTTTCTCTTCGGGGATGCCCTGACTGTGAAGAACTCCCAAGTTCTGGACATATCTAAGAGTTGAAGTTTTACTTCTAACGGGATGGCGATCCATATTCCTCCGATGGAGCGTCATTTCCCACTATCGTGGTTCAACATATTGCCCATGGACATAAAGATGGAGGATTCCTTGACTCCGACCTGGAGCGGGATGATTGTGGACGAAATTCGCTACAACAATAACCTGCGGTCAGTGTACATGGGCAGGGTACCAGTCAGCCGCTACGTGATGGGGTTGGCCCCGTGCAGTTTTTTGAATGTGGAGGGTCCCAACTTCAAGTTCTCTCAAGCTGATACTTTTCTAAACCAGCTTGCTCGGAAGGGGTCCTATCCCGTTGGCCGGTTGTCGCTACCGAGTTGGATACACCCCCTCCCTTCGTGGACCAACCTGTCTACGTGGATCGTGCGGAAATACGAGACTCTCCTGCGCGAGATTGGACTCTACCATGCTATTCGGGGCACCAGCTACGGCTTGTCCATAAACAAGAAATTGTTCATGGCCCTGCTGGAGATGTACAACTGCCGTACGGGGACCTTCTTTACACCCGTAGGGGAGACGGGACTTGCTCTGCATGAGATGTATGACGTCTCTAAGCTGCCTTGGGGAGATGAAGTCTTTGAGGTGTATACCCCGACGAACGAAGAGTTCGAAGATTTAGAGGAGAGGTTTCCGGGCTTTGTTGCCGTCTACCGAAAATTGACGTGTCATCACAGCACATGCCAGCAGCTGTCGAAGAAAAAGAGCGACAGCTCGAAAGGGAACCTTCCTTATACAAAGGCCTGGCTCACATATCTTTTTAAGCTTGGTGCCTCAGGCAGGGTTACTCCACGAAGTCCTTGCACTCGGAAGGAGGTGCAAGACCAAGTATCGACCGCCAAGATGGAAAAAACCACCGATGACAGGTTCGGGAGTCAATCTGACTCTTTTGTCTATTTTTATCAAGACACTCAGACGTTGTCCGAGAAGGCCCTTCTGGCGGGATTCCAGATGGTGTGGCTACAGAATTGCGTAGTGTCAGGAGGGGCTTGTTCTATTGAGAGGATCAGCCACAACTTTATCCTTCCTGCTGTGAAGCTGGTCTTCGGGGTCAGACTAGCTCTTCTTCCGGCCATGGTGTGCAGCATACACCGTGGCCTTCGTGCTTTCTCGTCCAAGGTCATCGCCCGTGACTCGACGAAGGACTTTGAATGCATTGAGCTACCCTATCATTATCTGATGGGGTGGCTGCTAATATATTACCGGTCTTTAATGAGGCATGTCCCTGAAGATGGTGTATCTGCTGAAGATGCTTTCATCTTCCAGTATCGCCGCCTGCCTTAGGATTGTGAGACTGTGCCTGCCTGTCGGATGGCACGGACGAGAGTTGACAGATACACTTATTTCGTGTCTGTTCCTCGATTTACTGCTGAGGAAGTGAGGGCAGTAAATCTTGATGGTATTGGGCCTCCCCACTTCTTATCAGGCCAGATGCTCCTTTGGCTGCACAACATTCGTCCTTCCCACCTGGTATACCGCAACCGCAATACTGTCTACTTGGAGCCTTACTTGCCCAGTAGGTTCGCCCGATAGTTTGAGTATAGCCAACTATTTTTGGACAGTCCCATCTCATGCCTGGGTTTGAAGGTAGCGTCCTTAATGGTATCAAAGCCTAGGACTATTACAATACGGTTCACGCCCGTACCAGCTTCTCAGTTCCTGATGCTGGGAAATCCGAAGAGATCTTGTATTTGGCGGCTCTATACCATGTCATGGCGAACAAGCCTCCTGCTGGTTTCGACCCGAGTACCAGCTTCATTGTTGGTACTGGCTTGGAGGAGAAGCCCAAGGGGTCTAAGGCGAGGAAGAAGAGGGAGAACACAGTTGCTACATCGGACTCGGAGTCTGCCAACGCGGATGAAGAGGATGACGAGCATGACTCCGACAACTCTCTTCCTCCTGCAGAAAATATGGTGGCGGATCAGTCGCCTGTCGTACCTGGTCCTTCGCACAAGCGGAGTAGGTGTAAGCCTGCCGTTGGCGGCAGAACTTACTCTATGAAATAGGCTGTGTTTAAGCCTCACGAACTTCTCATCAAGGAGAGAGGCGAGGTTGACGCCATTTCGGAGGTGAATTGAATTACAACCATCTTCTTCTTTAGCACTTCTTTTTCCTGAACTATGACCTAAATATTTTTCTTTGCTTCATAGGCGTCAGGAGAAGGGGACTTTCCAGAGTCAGCTGCTGCCTCTGAAGTCGACCCGGCTCTAACCACTCTAGTTAGAGATATGAGTGCCGGAATTATTGCTACCGGGATTCTCCCAGCGACGGCTGATGTTCTTTCAGTTGTTGATGTCCCAACCCAGGGTGACGTGGGCTCAGCTGAACCCGTCCCTGAGACTGCTGAACTTCAGCTGGGTGATGCTGATCCAGTCGTATCTCCTTCCGGGGAGGCTGGGGCAGTGGAACAATCTGTATTCGGCTCGGACGTTGCTGGTGAAGAGACTACGACGGCTGTGAGCGAACCTCAATCTTAGTAACTCCCCCTGGTAAGATAAGCCAAGTCTAGACTAGTGAGGAGGTTTATTTGCTCTATCATCACATCCTTCGGGTTAAGCTGATTGATGGTTGCTCTGGACATACAGGTCCTGCTCCTTTATTGCCAATGACGGACATTATCAGGGGAGAGTTGGCTAGAGGGGATCTGGTGGAAGAGAGTGTGCCTCCTCCCCTTCCAGCTTATATTGAGGGGCCTCATGCTGAATCGATTTCGGCAGAGCAGGCAGCAGAACGGTCAAGGCAGGAAGAAATGGTCCCTGCACCCTCCTCTGTTCACGTAGCTCCGGAGGTCGACCTTTCCGACTTGTCGAGTCTCCAGATCCTCCGAGCTACAGAGGAGGAATTGGCCGCTATTCAAGCGTCCTTTCGCTCGAAGCTTGTTTCCCTTGTGGCAGTGGTAGCAAGTTCCGGTGCATCTTCTTCGACCCTGTCAGCTACCCTTCCTTTGACGCCGTCTTCTTCGTAAGTTCTGGATAAATCGTCAAAGGATGTAGTTGACAGTTTTTATCGTCACCTGAGGCGAGGAGTTGAGGCTACGGTGGAGAGGGGGACCTCTTTTGCCTTGGCCCGTCAATGCGTCCGGGGCCAGATTGAAATCCTTAGAACCCTCCCCGGTGGGGCAGGGATGGTTGAGCTACTCGAGCCCAAATTGCTAGATGCGGATCATCTTGTGGCCCTGTTTTAAGTACTGCGACAAGTCGACCTGTCCTCGACGGTAGATCAGGAGCATGGCTTTCTCATAACTGTAATGGAGAAGGTAAGAGCCACACGAGATGCGTCCAAGCTGTCACAACCCGTACCCTAGAGTTAGGGCACGAGACATGGGTACGTCCAGCCTACGCCGCAGTGTCGGCGGTAGAACGCTGTCCTAGGTCACAACATCTAACAATATAATGCTAAGCAGTTTATACTCCCCGAATGGGGGTGACATAGCAGAATGTAAACTCAATCACATCTAGGGTAGAGTATAATAGAAGATAGATAAAACATGAAATCCACAAAAAGATACATCAGATAGAAGTCTAAGTGTCTAAGATACACAACCCAGAAATATCTCAAATCTCGATATAGTAATCCATAAAGTAAATACAACTCCAGACAATTGAAATAACTATCTAAACAACCTCTAATGTGTCTCCTCTAGGCTAGCAGGCAACCTCCAGCTATTTGTAAAATTTATCAATAGGTCCAGTCAGGATGGAAACGAGCACATATCTCTAAAACAGTTTATAGCAGGTTAGGAGTATAAATCATGCAATAGAGTAAAATACAGGAAGTGCTAAATAGGAAGTACGAGTAAACAGGAGATATTTTGTAACTGAAAGTAAATACATGATAGTAGAGACTGTAAGTGGCTACGTGATTTAGAGCACAATGGTTATGTAAACGGCTTGGGGGCACATAAATACAAATAAGGAGGCACATGAATACAGCTACTTGGGATAGTGATCATATAACCAATTCTACTCACCCCGTCCCAATCAATACACAAGGATCCGTTCGAGTTATGTTATAAGCACATGAATACAGCTAAGATACGTAAACTCATATAATGAGTAGTACATGAGGCACATGATAAGCACATGAAAGCACATGAAGCACATGAAGCACATAAAAACATGAACTAGTACGAGTACAAGGAGTATCTGATACACATGATAAAGTACATGAACATGAAATACCCGATGCACCCGTAGAGGGATAACATCTCAGGAAAGTATCCATATAGTACTAATCTGTGAAGATACGTATCAGCATCAAGTAGAGTAATCTAGAGCAAGAATATAATCCAGTTAAGTATGAAAAGTTCAGAGAATGTACTCGCCTCGATTGGTTGGAGTCGACGTGCGCGACATGAACGTATTGACATGAGGTAGGTACACTGCTATGATCTACAGAGGGTCCCAGACGACGACACGGGCAGTCCCAATGAGTCTAGAATAGTCCAAATAGCCTAGTTTGGTATATAAAAGTCTAAAATCAGGGTTTGGTACACTAATCAAATCAAGAATAGAAAATGACTATCAAAATCACGATTTACGATTTCAGAAAAATATAATAATAAATATAATAAATATTTGGAAATCCTTATAATGTTAAAAACTATATTTGTATTAATCGACATCTTTTAGATAATATTTCAAAATCCAGAAAATCATTTCTGTACAATATTCCCATTTTGTCAATTATGAATTTGGGTCAAAAACTCAATAAACCAATACTATTTTAGAAATATAATTATATATTTTATATATTTTCTAAGTAAGTGATTATGTAATATAATAATACCAATAAAAATAATGATAATAATAATAATAATAATACCATCATTATATACTATGTATAAACTAACATACATTTATTAAACTAATATACATTATATAACAAATGTACATGTATTATACTAATATACATTTATTAAACAATTATACATTTTATTTTACTAATATATATTATATATAAACCAATACATATTATAAATAATAAACTAATATATTATATATAATAAACTATTATAATTAATAACTAATATCATTAATAAACTAATATAAATTAATAAACTAATATTAATTAAATAACTAATTTTATACTTAAGTAAAAGGGGGGCTCTGTCTCCCCAACGACAGAACTAACTAAAAAAAAGGGGGGGTTTGGAGAGGCTCACGAGGAGGTCGACGGAGGGTTGCGCCGACGGAGCGGCCGACGGAGGACTCCGGACGGAAGTCGACAGCTCCGGTCAGGGCTCGAGCGCGGGTTGCGCCAGTTGGCGGAGGAGCCGGACTCGAACGGCTAGGTGCGGCGGACGGAGATCTCTGGTCACGGAGGAGCGGCCGCGGTGGATCTCCGACGGAGCTCGGGCGACGGCCGGAGCTAGGGCACAGGTTCTCTCCCTCTCTCTATCTCTCTCTCTCTATGGTTGGATTTTGGAAAAAGGGGTTTGATGGCGGTGGTGGCGGTGGTGATGGCCGGTGGTCTATGGCGGCGGTGGTTAACGGTAGTGACGGTGGAGGCCAACGGTGGTGGTGGTGGTTTATGGCAGTGGTGGCGTGTGGTGGCGGTGGTGGCGTGTGGGTGGTGGTATGCTGGTGGTTCGGCGAGGCAGTGGTGGTGGTTTGATGACGGTGGTGCGGCCGGTTGTGGCCGAGGGGATGATGAACGGCGGCGGCGGTGGTATTCTGGTGGTTCGGATGGAGGGATGAGGAGGAGGTCGGGTGGTGGTGATGAGTCTACTGGTGGCGGTGGTGGATCTGATGGTGCGGTCGGGTTGGCCACAGGGTGGCGGAGGTGGTTGTCGATCGCGGTGGTTGTAGGAGGCCGGGATGGCGGCTGTGATGATGGATGGTGGCAGAGGTGGTGGTCGGTCGACCGAGAATGGCCTGGGGGTCGGTTTGGTTTGATTGGGATAGGAAAAAAATGGAGGCTGCTAGAAATTCTAGGTTTGGGGATTTGTGTGGGTCTTGGGAAATGTGCTACTTATAGGGGAGTGGGGGAAAACCCTAACAAATGTACAATGTAATAGAATAGGAAAATAGTGAAAAAAATACTATCTGCTAACCCAGTGCTAACCACTAACATGATTACTATCTGCCAACTAATTAGTACAAAATAAATATTAGTTATAAATTAATAATTAAAGTTACTAGTTAATACTAATTTCACAAATGGCTAATTACAATTTAGCCGGGATTTTTCTAATTAATAAAATACTAATATATTCACTTAATTATTTAAATATATTTAGAAATTATTTATTTAGTAAATAATTATATTTTGAAATTCCAAAATTAAATAACATTTTCCATATAGAAAAATAATTAACTTATTGATTCAAGAAAATGACAGGGAAATTCCAATAGGACAAAATCGCCTAAAATAGTAAACCAAAGCCAACAAGGACCGATAGCAATCACGGTCAAATTTGTTTTCCCAAAATTAGAAATTGTACGCTCTTCGAGATTTAGAAAATTCGAAGTTTTGAAAAATACAAAAAAAAATAAAATACCAATTTTCAAAAATATCCAAGAATTCAATTTACGGAGGTTACAAATCTACCCTCCTTAAAGAAATTTCGTCCTCGAAATTAAAGCTTGGCCAGGGAGTTAAAACATGATAGAAATTTTAGGCAGTATGGCCGACACGATCAAGAACGACGAGTTGGCACGATCAAGATGATCAACTCGAAATTGTTTAGGCACGACTATTGATTTGGCACGATAGAATCATGGTATGGTCGAATCAACTAGGCACGATTTAGAACGAAGATTAAGTATCTTAGGCACGACTCGAGTCGCGACTAATATAACAAATTGTTGTTTTGATCATGATAAGGTAGGGTCAATCTGAGTATAGTACGACCAACATAATCTAGGCTTGATAAGGTCGGAGTTAGAGTCACACAAGCATGATCAAAATCAAGACCTGATATGACCAAGGATAAAATTTTGGCACAATCTAGATACAAAATTAAAGTCTCATAGGCACGATCAAAATCTAATGGACAAGATTAATTAAGTCATGAATCAGGGCTCGGTCGTGATTAGAAATTTTAAAAAAAAATTTAAGTCACCTTGGCACGATCAAGGATAAGTTACCCAAAATAAAACCTAGGTATGATTCAGGAATGAACTCATAGCACGAGCAGTTAGAGAATTGAAATCTAGGTATTAACAGAGAATTTGTTCAGACACGATCAAAATCAAGTTCGGACACGACTAAGTTCACATATAGTCGTGATCGAAGATCAAGATTTTAGGCACAATGAAATTTTTTTTTTTTTGATATGATCACTCAATTCATGACAAGTTCATAGTCAATCGGTAGTCGTGATCAAGGACAAAATTTTTCAAGCACGATTTAGAGGCAAAATCGGTACGATAGTCATGATCTTAAGAATCACGACCATGAATTTCATAGTCGTCTAGTCATGCCAGGTCATTCAGACACGAACAATCATGAGAATTTTAGATGATATTAGGAAATTAAATCATGGTCAGAAAACATTTTAGGCACGAGTGCAAAAATCCAAACAAGATAAAAATTGAAATTGGAACAGAACTTAGTCATTTCAAGAATAAATCAGAGTTTAGGCACAAGTGATATTGGTATCGAAGTTCGATTACGATCAAAATTAAAATATTGACACGATGAAGAATAGGCTAATCAATATTTGAATTTAGGTTCGAAAAAATTGAATCGAGATTTTTGAGCACGAGCAACATATGATAGAGATCCAAGTCACGATAGAATTCAATAAATTGAGTACGGTCAAGGGTCAAGACTACTGGCACGATAAAGGCACTACTCAAGGGAAATCAAAATCAAAAAGTTTAAGGAACGAATGTCAATAGCATTGAAATACAATCACAATAATATTAAGAAATTTTGGTCGCGATACGATCTAAGTTGATCAATTTTGGAAACCAAGATTTGGGCAATATGGAGGACAATGTCATCGAAGTCTGAGCACAAGCATACAAGAATAGAGATTCAGGTCACAATCAAATTTTAATTCAATTGAGTACAACCCAAGATATCAATATGATAAGAAAAGATAATCGAAGTCGATTTGGTCGTGATTAAGGGAGCTGGATTCAATGATATTGTAACATTTTAGGGAACAAAGAAAAATTTCATAAGTCAAGTTAATCATCTCCCTCTAATACCATCAAGTTTATCATTTGCCAAACTGGAAATTGCTGAGAAACCCAATTTCGGGGTAGGCTTTTATGAAATGCCCACCCGCTGGATTATTTTTATGAAATACCCAGAATTAAGTATTTCTACGTTAAATATTTCAAGATTCTCTCTAGATGCTCTGTATTTACAAAATTTGCCATTATCATAGTTCCAAAAATACCCCTTCGCGTAAATTTGGACATCTATATATAATTTTGAATTCGCAAACTCAGATTTGGATTGGGAAATTCGTATTCTTCTTCTTCACGAGAAATTTGAAATCCATTGATATCATCTTTATCAGAGATCGCAAAATCGTTCGTAGTTCACTGTGGTTTTCGTCAGTCGAACGTCGATCATCCTTCATCATCATCGATCATCATCATAATCATCATCATATTTATGGTTTTCGGCGATTAGGTCAATTGTGGAGAGTAGATCTTCTTCTTTTCTTTTTATAGATCTTAAAAACAAGGTGAGAGTTCACATCTGTAGAAATTCATCCATCAGCTTCGTATATCTCAAAATTTATGCTGAATTTGAATTTGTTATGAAGATTATTAACTTAGAAAATGTTAGAGAGATATTTAATCTTGTTATTTTGTGCGAATAGCATTGTCCGTTATATTTTAACGGAGAATGACAATTACTTACGAGAAAGATCATTATCCGTATGTTTTTATACGGATAATGAGCATTATCCATAAGTTACAGACAGATAATAATCATTCTCCGTTATATTTAGACGGAGAATGTCATTCTCCGTTTTACTTTAGACGGAGAATGATCATTATAAGTTAGTTCCGAACGGAGAATATTTATTCTCCGTTATTTTTAGACGGAGAATAATCATTGTTAGACGACAATTTTATTGTTCTATTTGTGACCTCTTATGTTTTTATGTTATCAGGGGGGAAGGTATGGAATCAAGTTGTTTAGTTAACATTTGTTTCAAGGGAGACATAGTTTCCTGCCGTGTCACACATAAAAGTACCGTGGATTTTTTAAAGATTAAAGTGTGCGATCGATGGACTTCTTTGGATCCACTTTCCTTCCGTTTCAGGTTTTTGCACTCTGATGGGACTGAACTGTATGTTGAAAGTGATTTTTGGCTTCGCTCATTGGTTGGTGGTTTTAACGGTACTCATGATGTGAGTTTTGATCTATTTGTGGAGCAAATATACTCTCCATGTTCTTCATCAATATCTTTTCCTTGTCAAAGCTTTGACAAGGGACCTTCGTCTTCCTCCTCTAGTTCTTTGAGTAGATGTTCTCCTACTGTAAAGGACAAACGAGTAGTACAATTTTATGAGGGCTCAACTGAGACAGTGAAGAAGAGGAAATCGGATATGTGGCCTGGATCAATTACTGGTGTTGGTCAGATTTTTCTAAATGGTGTTGAAGAAGTTAGAAATGCTGTTAGAAAGGTATGTTTTGAATCTCGTCATCCATTCCACATTTTGAAATCTGAGCCGGGGAGGTATACTGTTTGTTGCAAGAATTACAAGACACATGCTTGTTTGTGGAGCTTCCATGCTATATCTATTTCGAAAGATAATCAAATTTTTGAGGTGAAGAGGTATGTGGGATAACATAATTGTGGAGCTGGCTATATAGATAAAGGTAATATGGTTGTTCCAGCAAAGTTTGTGAAAAGTTTGGTTAGTGACATTGTTCGGATGCATCCTAAAAAGTCCGCAAAATTTGTTGTCGATGATTTCAAGGTCGACTACGGTTTATCTGTTACATATGGACAGGCACACCACGGAATTAGGCTGGTGCACCAGGAAATGTACGGAGATGATGTTAGATCTTACAGTGACTTGTATTGGTATGTCAACAAGGTAAAGGAAACCAATAACGGTTCCGTTATCGACTTCCAGAAAGATGATTCATCAATGAGGTTTGAGCGACTTTTTCTTTCATATGGGGCTTGCGTAGAAGGCTTTCAATATTGTCGCCCAATGCTATATTTGGATGCTACTTTCCTTATAGGGAGGTTTAGAGGATGTTTGATGTCTGCTACAGCGAAGAATGGTAACCAACAGTTCTACCCTCTTGCATACGGTATAGTCTCAGGCGAAGATGGTGACAATTGGGAATGGTTCCTTAGAAATCTAAAGAATGTTGTTGGATGTAGTAGGCGTATTGTTTTTCTTTCAGATCAAGGCACCGGTCTAGTTTCTGAAGTCCCTAAAGTGTTTTCTAATGATTACCATAGCTATTGCTATTATCACATGAAGAATAACATACCGCTGAAAGAGAAAGGAAATGAAAGAGTTTATCCGCATGTGCTTGAAGCTTGGAGGCAAGCAGTATATGCTCTAACTCCAGGTGTGTTAATGAGACAGATATATGCACATTTTCTATGCATTTACCATTAATTTAACACGGAGAATGACCATTCTCCGCGTCAGTAAGACGGAGAATAGTCATTCTCCGTACGTATTACACGGATAATGACCATTCTCCGTCCTGCATAGAACGGAGAATATCATTCTTCGTTAGCTTTTGAACGAAGAATGGTATTATCCGTCTTGCATAGTACGGATAATGTTCATTCTCCGTTTCCGTCACACGGAGAATGGTCATTCTCCGTCCTGCATAGAACGGAGAATATCATTCTCCGTTAGCTTTTGAACGGAGAATGGTATTATCCGTCTTGCATAGTAAGGATAATGTTCATTCTCCGTTTTCGTCACACGGAGAATGGTCATTACCCGTCTTACATAGAACAGAGAATATCATTCTCCGTTAGCTTTTGAACGGAAAATGACTATTATCCTTATTTTAAACACGGAGAATGCACTTATTTTTAATAATTTTGTGAATTGACCTAATTTTTTATTAATTATTTGTTTTTCTCTATAAAGGTGGGTACAGACAAGCAATCAAGAAGATTTATGATCTGAATTATGGTCATGTTGTGAATTGGATGAATAAACAAAAACTGGAATACTGGTCAAATGCATTCTTCCCGGGATGTAGATACGGTGAGGTTGCTTCTAGTTGTGCAAAGTCATTCAATGCATGGATAAAGGCTGAGAAGAAATTGCCTACATCAGCAATTGTAAATGTCATCCATGTGAAGATGATTTCGGATCGCCACAAGAATGCAATTGGTTTGAATAGCAAATTGACTCCATACGCTGAGGATATGCTGAAGCAGCTTACAGATGATGGCATGTGTTATAGGGTAGATCGGTCTGGTGATTTCAAATTTGAGGTGATCGCAGATAATTCCTCCCATATGGTGAATCTTCTTGATTGTCATTGTAGTTGTCGTAGATGGAAGGTATATGGATTCCCATGCAGCCATGCAATACAGTGCATCAGAGTTGGTTCAGATAAATCTGTTTACGACTTTGTGGAGCAGTATTGGACATCAGATTATTACCAGAAGTTATATTCATGTGCTATTCGTCCAGTTCCAGATTCTGAAAAATAGTTTAAAAATAATCCCACTGATGTTGTTCTACCCCCTGTTCCGAAACGTGGTCCTGGACGTCCAAAGGCGGACCGTTATAAGAGCAAATATGAGAACAAGGGAAAAGAGAAGGAAAAGATAAGGTGCCAGAATTGTTTTGAATTATGCAATCACAATCGTACCACTTGTCCTCTGTCTCCACATGCTGCTACGGTGGTCGATGGGGCAGCGCCCCCTCGTTAATACATACACATATATTCCTTCTTTTATATAATTGTTTTTTGAATACATATGTTACATTTTTTGATATCAATGGTAATAGTTTGAACTCTGCATATCTGATGTTTCACATATATACTAACAGCATAAGAACTTATTATCCGTTATACTCTGATTTTATAATGTATTGAATGACCATTCTCCGTGTATCTAACACGGAGAATGATCATTCTCCGTATGAGATACACGGAGAATGGTCATTTATAGGTCAAAATACAAGGAGAAAGTCATTCTCCGTGTGTATTAACACGAAGAATGACCATTCTTCATGTAATTTAACATGGAGAATTACATTCTCCGTGTTAGATGCACGGAGAATTACATTCTCCGTGTTAGATACACGGAGAATGGTCATTTATAGGTCAAAATACAAGGAGAATGTCATTCTCCGTGTATTTTAACAATAAGAGAATGACATTCTCTGTGTAATTTAACACGGAGAATGACATTCTCCGTGTTAGAAAGACGGAGAATGCTCATTTCTAGGTCAAAATACAAAGATAATATCATTCTTCGTGTATTTTAACACAGAGAATGGTCATTCTCCGTGTGTTTTAACATGGAGAATGACCATTCTTCGTGAATTTTAACACGGAGAATGACATTCCGCTTCAGTTACATTCACAGGACTACATCTCATGAGCAAAACAAAAGGTTCTTCATATCTTCATCAGGGCAAGAAGTAGAGGATTACATTTGATGTCCAAAAGGAGTGAGACATAAACCTAAAGACAGATAGAAATACCAAGACAAAATACGGAAATTTATGGAAACCCGCGGACCCTATCTGTGTCGAGGGATATACCATTCCCTTAACCATTTCGCATATGTAGGATGTAATTGATCAAGGTCGTCGGCCGGGGCTGGATGGTCAGAACTTCCAGTGTTACTACCCTCAGACTTGGGCTCCTCCTTCACAGCAGCTTCAATCTTGGGAGTAATTCCTTCCCCGATCATCGCCAATTCTTCTTTTACTTCAATTTTTTGTATCACCTCCTCCTTAACGAACAGTGACCCTTGTTTGATGAGAGAAGGCAGCATCTCCTGCATCACCACTGCCGAGGACACTGCCGTAGGAGGAGAGTCACTCGACGCAGCCCCCTTGCCCTTCGCGGATCTCTTGGCGACGTTTGGAGACATGGTTATTAAAGAAAAAAGATGAAGAGTTTTCTGAAAAACTGAAAGAGAAGGGACTAATGAAATTTCTCTCTCCTCCAGGGCCTATTTATAGGCACGGGCCACTTCCTA
Source organism: Iris pallida (assembly GCA_029216955.1). NCBI lineage: Eukaryota > Viridiplantae > Streptophyta > Magnoliopsida > Asparagales > Iridaceae > Iris > Iris pallida. The sequence continues at coordinate 27,768,640 of JANAVB010028000.1, read as the reverse complement.
TGCGATCACTTGTTGTATGCGTCCATGCGCCCACGTGAAGAATCAGCTTTCTGCACACTATGCTAACACACTATGTTAATACACAGAACGTCATTCTCCGTGTATTTTAACACGGAGAATGAACATTCTCCGTGTTAGATAAACGGAGAATGACCATTCTCCGTGTCAAATTACACGGAGAATGATATTCTTCGTGTATTTTAACACGGAGCGGAGAATGGTCATTCTCCGTTTACTTTAACTCGGAGAATGATCATTGTCCGTGTTAGATACACGGAGAATGATATTTCTAGGTCAAAATAAACAGAAAATGTCATTCTTCGTATATTTTAACACGGAGAATGACATTATCCGTGTGTATTAATACGGAGAATGATCATTCTCCGTGTCAAAATACACGGAGAATGACATTCTCCGTGTCTAAAACACACGGAGAATGGCCATTTCTAGGTCAAAATACAAAGAAAATGTCATTCTCCGTGTATTTTAACACAGAATCAAACAACAGAACTTTAACAAAACATATTTAAATATATAGAACAATGTAAATTAGTCGAAAAACAAAGTTTCAATATAAAGGACAACAAATACATTACAAAAGAAACCTGATAGACAGAATATATATAAGGAATTTCTTAGCCAATTTACATTGTCATTTTATTTTATGATACAAAAGGAATTGCACAGTCATCCATAAGCAAAAGCTTAGCCAAAGTTAATCTGCTCTTTATAATAATATCGTGAACTACTTTGTTTGTTTTCTTTTGTAAATCAAATGGAGCTTTCGACAAGTTTTCAATATAATACACAACATACAGCAGGCAGCTGGGTGATAGTTGCTGTGGGCAATCTTTACAAACCTTGAGCTCTATTGTTTCATATTCCTGAATTACTGGGCTTTTCTCCCTCATCAATGCAATCTTCTTCATTACAATTGGCTCGATTTTACTCTTCATGTATTTTGCATCCTCGATTCCCTTAGCGCCCATGTTTTTCCGCAATGAGTTGTAGTGTGTCCAAACATAGGAGCTGAAGTTGAATGCCAGCAGTGTATAGTGTCTATTCTCTTCACGGAAGAGTGGCACGAATAGCCATTCGATGTCATCCTCCAACTCCATGATAAAATCTTCTATTTCAGCTTTGAAATTATACATTGCTCCAGATGTTGGTTGTACTACATTGGCAAACTGAACGGTACGCTATTTTCCAGAAAAAAAACAAAAAACAAAAAACAAATCATGAGTTAGTTTTTTACAACAATATTAGTAGGTGTACACATTAATATTTATTTTTCAGTTTTGATTCTTACCAATGAATGGGGCATCATGATTGCAAACCAATTACATTGTGCACCCTGCGAGCTTGACTGAACGGTACATCTTGTATCAGCTTGTAGTTCGTTCATAATCTTTATTGTGAAGTTCATAACATTGGCCTCTATTTTTTCCATATTTAATGTCTTGTACTTCTTTAGCATTAAAAATCAAGGTAACATCATTGTTTCTTCTTCTTCTTATTTTATAATCTTCTGGAGCAGTTGGAAAGTATTGGTATACATTCTCACTGCACATAAATTTAGTTTCGATTATGTTAATAATATAGGCTAATGATATAATTGTAAAAAAAAGTAACTCCAATAGAGAGAATGATCATTCTCCGTTATGAATTGGACGAAGAATGACTATTCTCTGTGTATTTTAACACGGAGAATGACATTCTCCGTGTATTTTTAGACGGAGAATGACATTCTCCGTGTATTTTTACACGGAGAATGATCATTTCTAGGACAAAATAAACAGAAAATGTCATTCTCCGTTTACTTTGATACGGAGAATGGACATTCTCGTGTTAATACATGGAGAATGACCAGTTCTAGGTCAAAATACAAGGAGAATGTCATTCTCCGTGTATTTTAACATGGATAATAACATTCTTCGTGTTAGATACACGGATAATGGCCATTTCTAGGTCAAAATACAAAGGAAAATGCCATTCTCCGTGTATTTTAACACGGAGAATAACATTCTCTGTGTTAGATACACGGAGAATGACTATTCTCCGTCAAAATACACGAAGAATAAACATTCTCCGTTATGAATTGGATGGAGAATGACCGTTATGAATAGGATACAAAATGACAATTCTCCATCCAAATAACACGGAGAATGATCATTATCCGTTGTGAATTGTACAGAAATTGGTTCAAGTTTAGAATACTTACGTTGGAGACATCCTTCTTGGGTATATGATGCTCCTGTATAGATGCTTCAGCTGATCGTCTGCTTGGTTCCAAAACCTGAGTTTTTGACATTGCATCAGCATTTTTCCCTCTTTCACTAGCTTGGCTGTTTGAGGAGAATCTTCTTCAAGTTCTTCAGTTTCTGACATCTTCTTTTTATCGTCTACCTTCTCGGGACTGGAAGGAGCTTTTCTTTTCTCACCAGAAGTTACTTTCTTATTGGGACTGGAAGGAGCTTTTCTTTTCCGACTAGCAGCTACATTCTTACTTGTAGCATCAGCTGTTTTCTTCTTTTCCAATGTGGTAAAATTATCATCCGCTGGAGCATTTGATTGTTTTTTAATCCCTCCTGGTTCTCTTGCTCTTGTGTAATGTTTTTGAGGAACTACTTTAGTCTTCCCAAGCTGCAATGCTTTGGCCATTGCTTCGAGGTTAACAATTGTATCATTCTTCTGTTTGATTTCGTCATTCAATGATGCAACTTCCTCTAGAAGTTTGTTGTTATCATTAATGAGCTTTTCATTCTCATTTCTGAGATTGTCTATTTTTTTCACTGATATAAAAACAAACAACAACAAGAGGTATGATATCAATATTATATAATCTTCTTTTTAAAAATAATGAAAAATATTATTATCCGTTTACTTTAATCCGGAGAATGTCCATTCTCCGTGTCAAAGTAAACGGAGAATGATCATTCTCTGTTAGACTTATAAAGAGAATGGGCATTCTCCTATAACATAAACGGAGAATGACTATTCTCCGTGTTAAGATACACGGAGAATAACATTCTCCGTGTCAAAAATACACGGAGAATGTCATTTCTAGGTCAAAATATAAGGAGAATGTCATTCTCCGTGTTAAGCTAAACGGAGAATGATCATTCTCTGTTAGACTTACAAGAAGAATGTGCATTCTCCTATAACATAAACGGGGAATGACTATTCTCCGTGTTAAGATACACGGAGAATAACATTCTCCGTGTCAAAAATACACGGAGAATGTCATTCTAGGTCAAAATACAAGGAGTGACATTCTCCGTGTTTTTAACACGGAGAATGATCATTCTCCGTGTATTTTGACACGGAGAATGTTATTCTCCGTGTCAAAAAACATACGGAGAATGGCCATTTCTAGGTCAAAATACAAAGAATGTCATTCTCCGTGTATTTTAACACGGAGAATGCTCATTCTAAGTGTGTATTAACACGGATAATGACATTCTTCGTGTATTTTAATACGGAGAATAACATTATCCGTGTTAGAAATACGGAGAATGATCATTTCTAAGTCAAAACACATAGAAAACGTCATTCTCTGTGTACTTTGACACGGAGAATGACATTCTCCGTGTTAGATACACATAATTACAAATTAAAATTTTGAAAAAATAGAATATTTTACCTTTTAGAAGTAGCTCCTCAACACGTTGACGAAACTTCTCATTATCAGCAGTAAGCTCAAATTTCTGCTTTCTAAGGGAGTCTAGTTCCTGTTTCGACCCCTTTGCCTCCAGTTCTTCAACTCTTCTACGGAGTTTCTCATTATCAGCAATAAGGAGCGATTTCTCGTTCCTTATAGAGTCTAACTCCTTCTCCAAGCCATCAGTAACGAGCTCCACAGCACGTTGTTGGGCTACATTTGCCTCTAGTTTTTGGGCTCTTTCTTGGAGTTGCTCATTCTCAGCGATAAGCTGAGATTTCTCCTCCAAGATACGCAATATATCTTCATTCTAAGCTATGTTTATTGCTGGTGCTTAGGCTTCAGCTTGTGGTTCTTCTTCATCAACAGTATTATCTCCACCTTCTATACTATGCTGCTCTGCTGGGTCTTCTACTTCTTCAACAGTCAATGTAACAAAATCTTTGAATATCAATTCAGAATTTGTTTGAGCCCCTTGATATTTATTTTTGAGGAATATTGAGATTCTATTCCCATCCCTTGTATAGAATCTCGGGTATGCACTTATTGGTTTACACTTCCTATCCAACAGTTGACTGTGCTCTACAAACCAATACAAGAAATATATCGTACAACCTTCAATCTTCTTGTACGATATCTCAATGTCCCCATCTTCAGCTTTTGTAACAGCCCTCTTTATGCTGTCCATGACGTACCCCAAAATAATCTGTGGCCAACAGATGCTTTTTATAACATCTATGCTCTCCACCAGAGCGAAGAACTTGTACGGCAAGTTCGACCCACCCATTCTGGTAAAGAATGCTGTTTGGCACAAGTTGAATATTATTAACTTGGCCAACTCATCAGGACTTGCATTTCTGTCCCCCAACAGCTCTAAGATCCTTTTCTTAACTTCTGCATTTGAGACTTCTGTATTTTTTCCCTTGGAATTTGTCAGCAATCTTTTGAAGTGTTCTGTACACATGCTGAATGAGTCTGCTGGTGGGGGGTCTTCTGTTTTTTAGTGATTATCTTTAGATACTTCTCATCAATTTCACTGTCATTATTCATTGGCAGACCAAAAATGGTTGCCATCTTATCAGCAGTTGGTGCTACCTTGACACTGCTGCTCAATTGGAAATATCCAATGCCATCTTCTTCCAAGTAAGTCCCCATCAGGTTCTCCAGACCTTGGGTGACTTTAGATAGTTCTGCCTTTTTCACCTTGGATCTGTAGAATACATCTACAAAATTGTAGAATCCAACATTCTTCAAGGTTTCAATAACTGCTTCAGGCAAATGGCCACACTTTTCCTTCACCTCATCCATAAGAGAGAGTATTGGGGTGAATGTTGCACGGAAAAGTCTTTCTTCTTTGTTCCTGACAGTTTTTTTTCCTAAAAAAAATAATAATTAGGTTTACGTCAACATTCTTCTTTATTATAATAAGGAGAATAACCATTCTCCGTTATTCAACCACGGAGAATGATCATTCTCCGTGACAAAATACACGGAGAATGATATTCTCCGTGTATTTTAACACGGAGAATGAACATTCTCCGTTTACTTTTACACGGAGAATGACATTCTCCGTGTGTTTTTACACGAAGAATGATCATTTCTAGGAAAAAATACACAGAAAATCTCATTCTTTATGTATTTTTACACGGAGAATGATCATTCTCCGTTTACTTTGATACGGAGAATAATATTCTCCGTGTTAGATACACGGAGAATGGACATCTCTATGTCAAAATACACGGGAGAATGCCATTCTTCGTATATTTTAACACGGAGAATAACATTCTCCGTGTTAGATACACGGAGAATGCTCATTATCAGGACAAAATACACAGAAAATGTCATTCTCCGTGTATATTGACACGGAGAATAACATTCTCCGTGTGAGAAACACGAAGAATGCTCATTCTCAAGACAAAATACACAGAAAATGCCATTCTCCGTGTGTTTTAAAACGGAGAATGGTCATTCTCCGTGTTAGATACATGGAGAATGGCCATCTCTAGGTCAAAATACAAAGGAAAATGCCATTCTCCGTGTATTTTAACACGGAGAATAACATTCTCCGTATTAGATACACGGAGAATGGCCATCTCTAGGTCAAAATACACGGGAGAACGTCATTCTCTGTGTATTTTAACACGGAGAATAACATTCTCCGTGTGAGAAACACGGAGAATGCTCATTTTCAGGACAAAATACACAGAAAATGCCATTCTCCGTGTATATTGACACGGAGAATAACATTCTCCGTGTGAGAAACACGGAGAATGCTCATTCTCAGGACAAAATACACAGAAAATGCCATTCTCCGTGTGTTTTAAAATGGAGAATGGTCATTCTCCGTGTTAGATACACGGAGAATGGCCATCTCTAGGTCAAAATACAAATGAAAATGCCATTCTTCGTGTATTTTAACACGGAGAATAACATTCTCCGTGTTAGATACACGGAGAATGGCCATCTCTAGGTCAAAATACACGGGAGAATGCCATTCTCCGTGTATTTTAACACGGAGAATAACATTCTCCGTGTGAGAAACACGAAGAATGCTCATTCTCAGGACAAAATACACAAAAAATGCCATTCTCCGTGTGTTTTAAAACGAAGAATGGTCATTCTCCGTGTTAGATACACGGAGAATAGCCATCTCTAAGTCAAAATACAAGGGAAAATGCTATTCTCCGTGTATTTTAACACGGAGAATAACATTCTCCATGTCAGATACACGGAGAATGGCCATCTCTAGGTCAAAATACACGGGAGAACGTCATTCTCCGTGTATTTTAACACGGAGAATAACATTCTCCGTGTGAGAAACACGGAGAATGCTCATTCTCAGGACAAAATATACAGAAAATGCCATTCTCCGTGTATATTGACACGGAGAATAACATTCTCCGTGTGAGAAACACGGAGAATGCTCATTCTCAGGACAAAATACACAGAAAATGCCATTCTTCGTGTGTTTTAAAACGGAGAATGGTCATTCTTCGTGTGTATTAACACGGGGAATGATCATTCTCCGTGTCAAAAAATACGGAGAATAACATTCTCCGTGTCAAAAACACACGGAGAATGGCCTTTTCTAGGTCAAAATACAAAGAAAATGTCATTCTCCGTGTATTTTAACACGGAGAATGTAATTCTCAGTGTTAAAATACGGAGAATGTTCATTTTTATACCAAAATACACAAAAAATGTCATTCTTCGTGTGTTTTAACACGAAGAATATTCATTCTCTGTGTTAGATACACGGAGAATGACCATTTCTAGGTCAAAATACAAGGGAGAACGCCATTGTCCGTGTATTTTAACACGGAGAATGGCCATTTCTAGTTCAAATGACACAGAAAGGGCATCCTCCGTGTATTTTATAGACGGAGAATGATCATTCTTATTTGCCGAGTCAATATAAACGGAGAATGAACAGGACTCAAAGTTTTACCTTTTTTTCCCTTCTTCTTGATCTTCTTCTTCTCCTCCTGCTACTTCTTGTTCTTGTTGTTCTTGTTGTTCTCTGTGTTCTTGTTCTTCTAGTTCTTCTTGTACTTTTTTCTTTTGTGATGTCTCGTTTATGAGCAACCCTCTTAACTTTTACCCCTTGTTTCTTTTGTTTTCCAATATCTACTTGTTCTCCGTCTTTTCTAACTCGATCTACATCTATTGATGATGATTGTGACATTGTGCGAAACTTACGAATGGAGATTCGCTGGCGCTTTCTTGTAAGAAATTTCTATGATTTTTGGAGGAGATGACCTAAAATCGAAAGCGAACAGAGTATGGAAGAGGAAGGAGCGATCGAAATATTTTTTTGAAGAGTTGCTGGGTTTGTATGTAATTCTCCCTCTTCTGGAATCGAACCGTTTTTCTGAAAAGTTACTGGGTTTGTGGATATTCTTAATAAATTAGAAGGGCAAAAGGGTCATGCCGTCCCCTTTTATATATTTTTAAGATAATGCTGGGCACGCGATGAAAGTTTCTTTTGCAGTGGGTTTTTCATAAAACTTTTTAAATTTTTGGGCATTTCATAAATTTTCCCTTTGCCAAATCATATTTTTATCTCACAAGTCCCAATATGAAAATCAACCGTTATATAACTATCATCGAAATTTTATAATCCTCAGTCATCTAACCTTTACCATGATCACCATAGACAAAATTCCAAACTTTTAAAACATTTCCCATGAAATATACCCCAACTTATTTAGGAATCATCACGTATTCATTTAATCAAATTTTCAATTTCTTTCACCTCGTTCTAAATTAGATCCGAACCCTCTAACTCCAGTTTATGAAATCCTTGGACTTGTTTAAATCAAGACTCGTATTTACTCAACTCCAATACCACCATGTCATACAAAATTTATTTTTATTTATAAATCAAACTTCGTATTTCTTCAATGTTCACCTTCAGTATTATCCTTTTTGAATTCTATAATTTTTCCAATCATCAAAAATAATTCCTATAGCTTAAAATACTTGTGTTCTCTCTGTCTCTAGTCACCCTCTTACAATATCTAGTTCAATTTTGCATAATCATTGAATACCAAAAATTCTCTTTTCCATTTCTTATTTTCTATATAGCCTCTGAGTAAAAGTTTCCCCAGAATCAATAACCAAGATTTTCTAAGTTCTCAAAACTAGGTTGACCTTGAATATCTTCATCAGTTTTGAAATACATCCATGAATTATTCATAACCAAATTTCTGTGATTGTTTCTAAATTGATAACATTTATCCCTCGATTTCTTTTTAAACCTTTACCACATCTCCATTTCCAATTTTTCATATTTGACTTCCAACATTTTGATTCCTACAAAATCATCATATGATAACTAATTACATCATTTGACCTAGATGATTCACGTCACTTTCTCCACATTTCTCAGGAAGGAAAAAAAATATATAAAGATTCAAGGGTTTAAGGTCTACCCGACAGAATTAGATACGAGACAGGGAATTGATATAATCAGGACAGTTAAATAAGACAAAGGATGATGGTAATAAAATATTGACAGAAAAAGAATGATAATAAAATCTGTTCTGCTTATCCGTTTTAAAAGAGGAACCCATTTTGAAGCCAGAGCTGTAATATCAAATCCAAAATAAGGCCTAGCAAAATCATTGATTCATTGTATTAAAAAGAATAGCAAAAGTCACCCAAAGGGTTATAATAACAGCTAAAGCTACTCCTAATCCTACTCCTAAGTTAAATAATGAGAAGCAAAACAAAAACAACCAATAATTTTTTTGAAAGACTGAACAAAAGTAGAGAAAACATGATCAAAGTTTTTAAGGTACAATCTGATAATCATATGCGTCTATCCAAAATCATGGTACTCTAAATCCTCGTCATACTAGTAAGCAAGGCTACGATAATCACAGAGTCCTCGACTAAGGCACATACATCTAGAATTGTGGTATTTAACATTTTTACGATGCCGTTAGCTTGGCTGCAAAAATCTTAAATTTCCACACTTGAGAAATATATCCAAAATCAGACTATATGTCCTCACCATGCTGGCTAATGTGACTACAGAAGACTAGATTCCAAAACTTAGATGACCTAGCCCATATAATTTTATCATGACAAAAATCTAATTAAATCAACAATGGATACTCAAAATCAAATTTACCAACGAACATCAAGATTCACATTCAACAATCATCCATCAAAATCAATAAATACAAACTCAAATTCAACAATAATCCATCAAAATCAAATTCAACAACAGAAAAAAAAGATAAATCAAATCAAGGAAAAAGAGTTTTAAATCGAAGTTAAAATAAGATTCTCAAGGATCGTCCCAGGAATCTCTCAAGGGATCCTAACTGTGATTGAGTACCTTCAAAATATATCCTAATTCTACTGCAGGCTGTAGTGGTACTCTAGTTCGAATACCACTACCCAAACTCGACCTGTATGGGCCACCACTAAAAATGTGTCACGACCCGCACCCTATAGTTAGGACGCGAGACGTGGGTACGTCCAGCCTACGCCGCAGTGTCGGCGGTAGAACGCTATCCTAGGTCACAACATCTAACAATATAATGCTAAGCAGTTTATACTTCCCGAATGGGGGTGACATAGCAGAATGTAAACTCAATCACATCTAGGGTAGAGTATAATGGAAGATAGATAAAACATGAAATCCACAAAAAGATACATCAGATAGAAGTCTAAGTGTCTAAGATACACAACCCAGAAATATCTCAAATCTCGATACAGTAATCCATAAAGTAAATACAACTCCAGACAATTGAAATAACTATCTAAACAACCTCTAATGTGTCTCCTCTAGGCTAGCAGGCAACCTCCAGCTATCTGTAAAATTTATCAACAGGTCCAGTCAGGACGGGAACGAGCATGTATCTCTAAAACAGTTCATAGCAGGTTAGGAGTATAAATCATGCAATAGAGTAAAATACAGGAAGTGCTGAATAGGAAGTACGAGTAAACATGAGATATTTTGTAACTGAAAGTAAATACATGATAGTAGAGACTGTAAGTGGCTACGTGATTTAGAGCACAATGGTTATGTAAACGGCTTGGGAGCACATGAATACAAATAAGGAGGCACATGAATACAGCTACTGGGGATAGTGATTACATAACCAATTCTACTCACCCCGCCCCAATCAATACACAAGGATCCGTTCAAGTTATGTTATAAGCACATGAATACAGCTAAGATACGTGAACTCATGTAATGAGTAGTACATGAGGCACATGATAAGCACATGAAAGCACATGAAGCACATGAAGCACATGAAGCACATGAGAACATGTAAAAACATGAACTAGTACGAGTACAAGGAGTACCTGATGCACATGATAAAGTACATGAACATGAAATACCCGATGCACCCGTAGAGGGATAACATCTCAGAAAAGGATCCATATAGTACTAATCCATAAAGATACGTGTCAGCATCAAGTAGAGTAATCTAGAGCAAGAATATAATCTAGTTAAGTATGAAAAGATCAGAGAATATGCTCGCCTCGATTGGTTGGAGTCGACGTGCGCGACACGAACGTGTCGACACGAGGTAGGTACACTGCTATGCTCTACAGAGGGTCCCAGACGACGACACGGGCAGTCCCAATGAGTCCTGAATAGTCCAAATAGCCTAGTTTGGTATATAAATGTCTAAAATCAGGGTTTGGTACACTAATCAAATCAAGAATAGAAAATGACTATCAAAATCACGATTTACGATTTCAGAAAAATAAAATAATAAATACAATAAATATTTGGAAATCCTTATAATGTTAAAAACTATATTTGTATTAATCGACATCTTTTAGATAATATTTCAAAATCCAGAAAATCGTTTCTGTACAATATTCCCATTTTGTCAATTATGAATTTGGGTCAAAAACTCAATAAAGCAATACTATTTTAGAAATATAATTATATATTTTATATATTTTCTAAGTAAGTAATTATGTAATATAATAATACCAATAAAAATAATGATAATAATAATAATAATAATACCATCATTATATACTATGTATAAACTAACATACATTTATTAAACTAATATACATTATATAACAAATGTACATGTATTATACTAATATACATTTATTAATCAATTATACATTTTATTTTACTAATATAAAATATATATATAAACCAATACATATTATAAATAATAAACTAATATATTATATATAATAAACTATTATAATTAATAACTAATATCATTAATAAACTAATATCAATTAATAAACTAATATTAATTAAATAACTAATTTTATACTTAAGTAAAAGGGGGGCTCTGTCTCCCCAACGACAGAACTAACTAAAAAAAAGGGGGAAGGGGTTTGGAGAGGCTCTCGAGGAGGTCGGCGGAGGGTCGCACCGACGGAGCGGCCGACGGAGGACTCCCGACGGAAGTCGACAGCTCCGGTCAGGGCTCGAGCGCGGGTTGCGCCAGTTGGCGGAGGAGCCGGACTCGAACGGCTAGGTGCGGCGGACGGAGAGCTCTGGTCACGGTGGAGCGGCCGCGGTGGATCTCCGACGGAGCTCGGACGGAGGCCGGAGCTAGGGCACAGGTTCTCTCCCTCTCTCTCTCTCTATGGTTGGATTTTGGGAAAAGGGGTTTGATGGCGGTGGTGGCGGTGGTGATGGCCGGTGGTCTATGGTGGCGGTGGTTAACGGTAGTGACGGTGGAGGCCAACGGTGGTGGTGGTGGTTTATGGCAGTGGTGGCGTGTGGTGGCGGTGGTGGCGTATGGGTGGTGGTGTTCTGGTGGTTCGACGAGGCAGTGGTGGTGGTTTGATGGCGGTAGTGCGGCCGGTTGTGGCCGAGGGGATGATGAACGGCGGTGGCGGTGGTATTCTGGTGGTTCGGGTGGAGGGATGAGGAGGAGGTCGGGTGGTGGTGATGAGTCTGCTGGTGGCGGCGGTAGATCTGATGGTACGGTCGGGTTGGCCACAGGGTGGCAGAGGTGGTTGTCGGTCGCGGTGGTTGCAGGAGGCCCGGATGGCGGCTGTGATGATGGATGGTGGCAGAGGTAGTGGTCGGTCGGCCGAGAATGGCCTGGGGGTCGGTTTGGTTTGATTGGAATAGGAAAAAATAGGGGCTGCTAGAAATTATAGGTTTGGGGATTTGTGTTGGTCTTGGGAAATATGCTATGTATAGGGGAGTGGGGGAAAACCCTAACAAATGTACAATGTAATATAATAGGAAAATAGTGAAAAAAATACTAACTGCTAATCCAGTGCTAACCACTAACATGATTACTATCTACCAACTAATTAGTACAAAATTAATATTAGTTATAAATTAATAATTAAAGTTACTAGTTAATACTAATTTCATAAATGGCTAATTACAATTTAGCCGAGATTTTTCTAATTAATAAAATACTAATATATTCACTTAATTATTTAAATATATTTAGAAATTATTTATTTAGTAAATAATTATATTTTGAAATTCCAAAATTAAATAACGTTTTCCATATAGAAAAATAATTAACTTATTGATTCAAGAAAATGACAGGGAAATTCCAATAGGACAAAATTGCCTAAAATAGTAAACCAAAGCCAACAAGGACCGATAGCAATCACGGTCAAATTTGTTTTTTCAAAATTAGAAATTGCACGCTCTTCGAGATTTAGAAAATTTGAACTTTTGAAAAATATGAAATAAAATAAAATACCAATTTTCAAAAATATCCAAGAATTCAATTTATGGAGGTTACACAAGCCGACTATAATGAAGGACCTCCACGATCTGTCTCTACAGTATGATCAGCTGTGCCACCGGGGAGAGGATTGTATTGCTCGGAAGGAGGCAGGCACTCGCGGGATATTTGACACAAAGGAGCAGATCCTCGAGCTCCAGGGGAAATTAGCCTTCTTAGAATCTGAGCTCGAGGCCTCCCGCACGGGTAAGGAGTTAATTGTTCAGGAGGCCGACAAAGTCACCCGTGCTTCTGCTGTCTTGGAACGTGCTCTCAAGAAGATTGAAGATGGCTGGCAGGCTCACACACATCTGGAGGATGCAGAGCGGTTGACTAAGGAGGCCGAGCGCCGAGCCAAGCGACGGTTTGAGCGGTCGACGGCCGTACTGAGGGACCGTCTCAGAGAATTATGTATCGCCGAACCATAGTCGGCTTTTTTTTTCTTTTTATGTTTCTCTTTATCTTTTTTGGCAGGGACGTGGTCCCAAATAATGTAGTACTTTTGATTTGATTTGAATAAACGACTTTGCTTGCATTATCCTTTATCTATCATACTTGTACTGTATTTATGTGCTTGCCCCACTGGGGGCTTTTCTGTGGACATATTGCCCTTGGCATACCTTGGTTTTAGCTACGAATAATAAGTTTGATAGGGATACCTGTAACAACTCTGCGGTAAGGTGGATATGGAAGTTCTTGGTATCGAGCAAAAGAATACCGTGGAACAGCTGGGTTCCAAAGGCATGAGATTGTGAGAAAAGAGGCGCATGTACTAGAAAACTTAGTACAGCATATGTGGTCAACTGCGAACATTTGTGGTCAACTGTAAACATTTTTGGTCAACTGTGGACATTTGTGGGCCTATTATCCTTGGCGTACCCTAGTTTTGGGTACGAATAATAAGTCGAGAGAAAACCAACATACTTACTCAGAGGTAATGAGGACATGGTAAATATGAGGGTTTCTTCGATGGAGTCTTCCTACTCAGAGGTAATGAGGACGTGGCAGGAGTGGACACCATGAAGGGTACATAGAACAACTCAGAGGTAATATGGACGTGAAAGTTCTACATGAGGGGTGGTTTCTTTTTGATGGAAGTGAAACAACTCAGAGGTGACATCGACATGGTTATTTTAGAAAATTTGTGGATCTGTTACCCTGTTTATGCACTGAGAGTGCGGGTAATAAATCATGAGAAAGATGCTCTTTTAGGAAGGAAGTTCAGAGGTATGATCATACATGACTTACTACCCAGAAAAGGCGATATGGATTCATTTGGGATGACTAAAGTGTAAGTTCAGCGGTACCTGGGGGCACATAACTTAACAGTGTGGTTGATTCATAAGATATCGTTTAGACATAATGCTTCTTCAGGAACTTGTCGTCGATGGGCAACATGAGCAAGTCTCCATTTTGTTTTGCGAGGTGGTAAGCGCCATTGGAGGATACAACCTCGATGACAAATGGGCCTTCCCACTTTGGCTGAAATTTGCCGACGATTTTGTGAGTCATAACCATCGGCCTCCGAACTGCCAGAACGAGATCGCCCACTTGGAATGTTCTGAGTTTAACCTTCTTGTAGAAAGCTTCCGAGATGCGGGCTTGATACAGCTCGATTCGTTGTTGAGGTAACAGGCGCTTCTCATCTAAGGCCTCCAACTCTTGTAGCCGACGACAGAAATTATCATCAGTCGTCAATCGATAGGTGAGGGCGACACATAGCAAGAGGATTTGAGTCTCCAGTGGGAGGACTGCCTCACTCCCATACACCAGAGAGAATAGTGTGTTCCCGGTGGCCGTCCGGACTGTAGTACGGTACGCCCATAAGCATTCACCAAGCTTCTCGTTCCACTCGCATTTGTTGGAAGACACGAACTCCTTGAGCAGTTTGATTATAGTTTTGTTGAATGCTTCTGCCAACCCATTCTCCGTCGGGTTGTATGGTGTTGAAGTAACATTCTGGATCCGATGCTTGTCGTAAAATCGATAGAAGGCGTGGCTTGCGAACTGCGGACCGTTGTCGTGGATGATCTTTCGAGACAGTTCGAAGTGATAGATGATGTAATGCTTGAGGAAGCTGATCACATTTGATATCTTCACCTCTGCAAGTGTGACAGCTTAGGCCCATATGGAGAAGTAATCTGTAATTGCCAGTATAAAGCGGTGTCCTCTGGACGAAGGTGGAGTGATTGGACCAATGATATCCATTCCCCATGCCTCAAATGGCTAGGATGCCACCGTTGGATGTAGGAATTCAGATGGTTGGTGTATGAAATCTGCGTGGACCTGACAGGCTTTATACTTTCTAGCATAGCCTATTGCGTCTGCCACCATCGTAGGCTAGTAGTAGCCCATCCGGCGAAGGCGATCTTGCAATTTCGGGCCAGGCTGATAGGCCCTGCAGACGCCGTCATGTGCTTCACGTACTGCTTCTTTGGCTTCTGTATTAGACAGACACCGAAGCAGTAATCCATCGTATGACCGTCGATATAGCATCTTTGTTTCTGTATCGTAGATGAGTCTGAGAGAACGTCTTCTAATAGAGGTGGCTTCTTTCGGGTTCTCCGACAAGATGCCATAAACTGCAAAGTCAATAAATGAGAGCCTCCAGTCTTGTATCTCGTCGATCGTCATGGCAGAATAACTCTCAGCAAATTGGAGGTGTACTTGGGACAGACCAACTCGTGGCCTATTATGTCCACCAAATGATGAATATATTTTGGGACCGCCAGGGAGGCGGCCAGTCCTGCTAAGGCGTCGACTTCAGTGTTCCGGAGTCTCGGAACATGTTCTATGAAGAACCCTTTCAGAGACATAATGATGGCGATCGCTACCTGATGATAGGGGATCATGTCTTCATGACGAACTTCGTATGAACCCTGGATCTGATTGACGATTAACTGTGAATCACCATATGCCTCTAGGTACTCTACCCCCAGTTTTTTTATAATTCGGAGGCCGATAACCAAGGCGTTATACTCGGCCACGTTGTTCGAGCAGGGTTCTATAAGGGAATATGCCCGATTGATCACCAAGCCAGAGGAAGAAATCAGTACCACTCCGACCCCAACCACAATGTTGCCCTTGGGCCCGGTTCTTAAAGCACCGTCGAAAAACATTCGCCAGATGGAATCATCGGAAGCCATGTTTGAATTGGCAACCTTGTCTGAAATCTCTTCATATATTCTGGTTGACTCCGAACTAGGATGGGCCGCTAAAAGTTTGCCAGAGCTTGACCTTTAGCAGCCTTCTGTGAAACGAATAACATGTCGTAGGGAGACAATAATATCGTCCATGTAGCGAGGCGAGAGCTGAGTGCACCTGGCTTGGTCATGAGGACCCTGAGGGGATTAACTCTTGATATAATATGGTTGGTTTGTCCTATAACGTAGTATCACATTTTCTGGATGGCAAACACCAGAGCAAGACATTCCTTCTCCACGGCGGTGTATCTATGCTCAGGCCCAATCATCGTTCGGCTGAGGTAATAGATAGCTTGTTCATGCCCCGCGTCATTATTTTGTGCTAGTAGAGCACCGAGGGAATGCTCCATCGCTCGTACATAAAGCAAGAATAACTTTCCAGCAACCGGGGCCACCAGAACTGGAGGATTTGACAGATATTCTTTGATGTTGTCGAACGTGCGTTGGCACTCTTCATCCCATACGAATGAGACACCCTTCTTCATAAGGTGGGTGAATGGTTGACATCGCCTGAAGAGGTTAGAGATGAACCTCCTGATGTAAGCTAGCCTCCCTTGAAGGCCTCGGAGTTTTCGAAGATTTCTTGGGGGACTCATCTCCATGATTTCTTTCGTCTTCTCCGGATCTATGTGAATTCTCTGGACAGTAATGATAAAACCTAAGAATTTTCTACTAGATACGCCCAAGAAGGATTTGGTAGGATTCATCTTTAAGTTGTGCGCTCGCATCAGGTCGAATACCATCCTCAGATCCTGCAGATGGTCTCCCTTAGAGCGACTTTTGATAGCGATGTCATCAACACAACACTCCACGATCTTATGCAGGTGATCTCTGAAGATGACACTCATGGCTCTTTTTGATATGTGGCGCCGACATTCTTTATACCGAAGGGCATGACTGTGTAGCAGTACACACCAATCGGTGTTCGAAATGATGTATGTTTCTCGTCATCAGGAAATATCTTGATTTGGTTGTATCCTGAGAAGCCGTCCATGAATGACATGCGCTCAAAGCCACATATGTTGTCGATCATGATGTTCGTGATGGGAAGAGGGAACTCATCTTTAGGACATGCTTCGTTTAGGTTTTGGAAGTCGATGCAAATTCGAATCTTTCCATTCTTCTTGAGGACCGGTACTATGTTGGCAACCCAGTCTGGATGTTGCTCCTTCCGGATGAAGCTACTGGCTATCAGTTTGTTGACCTCAACTTTAACAGAATTCATGATGTCCGGATGGAACCGTCGTTACTATTGCTTGACCGACTTTGCGTTTGGATGAATGTTGAGTTTATGAAGTACAACCTCAGGGTTTAGCCCTGGCATGTCCTCATAGATCCAAGCGAACACGTCAATGTACTCTCTGACGAGTTACAAAAGAGCCTCCCGCTCTTCGTCTGTCAGGCTTTTGCTGACGAAGTTTGGCTTAGGAGAGGAGTCATCGACGAGGTCAACTTGCATAACCTCATCTTCAGTGGAAGGTTCACGGAGTTTGAAGCATTTCTCCCATTGTGCGTCTAGCTGTTGATCCTAAGGCTCTAACTCGAAAAGTGCGAGTATGTCTTCATCTTCTTCGTAGGCATCAGCAAATGTCATATTGACAAACAGAGCTTGCCTGAATACGTCCCCGATGCTGATATCCGAATAAGAAGTTGGTGATCCGGTTGAGTGTGAATGCCAGTCACATTCCTCATCTGAGCTTTCAGGGGTCATTGTAGGTGTAACATAACCTAGCCCATGTCTGGTCTTGCTAGAGTAATCCTAAGGTTTTCCAGTCGGGACTGGTAATTGTAAGGGTAGTCGTCGGCCGGTACCGTAGTTCAAGACTGGTGTAGATTCTGTGTCGTACCCCTATTTTTGCATAAGATACTTGGATCGGGAGCTATACAGATAAGGGGACAGTCTTCCAGTGTCGGGTTCGAGATCAACTTCTTTTATCCTGAAGGGCAGTGGATCATTCTTTCGGCCGAAGATTATTGGATGATCGTCTCCCTCGACTATGAAGCAAGCGTCTTCCATGGGAGTAAGTTGGTTTGCGGTGTAGACATTTGTCACCTGTGTGTGTAGGTGGGTGCCTATACCGTGTTCCATAGCATACATTGTATAAAGCTTATTAAGCTCACGGTAGTTCAAAGATAGCCCTTTATTAATGAAGTAAGGTATCTTTTCTGATGGAATTACATTATTTGTGGACGAAACATCAGTATGAGCAGCCACATACTTGGCCAGCTCTAACTCTTCTTCGGCCACCCCCTGTGTCAATGAAGATTGGAAGGACGACCTGGGCAGCTTAATCATCAGGGGCTCTATTGGTGGAGTAGAACGTGGAGCTGTTGGTGCACTAGCGACCCCCAGTTTGGTGTTCGGTGCTGGGAGGGGAGTTGTTGGCTCGCTGGCATTCCCCGGCTTAGTGCTCGGCTGTCGACTCATTCTGGGAAGACGAATCATCATCGGCTTGACAGAGGGATTGAGCTCCTCTGTTTGTTGCTGGCCAGCTCTTGACAGCCGGATTGTCAGTGGCCCCGTAGTGGGTCTCGACGCTTGGCCAAACCTTGGCAGTCGGATTATTATCTGCTCCTTTTGTGCAGTGAGCACCGTGAGACTCGTTGTTTCTCTATACAGAGTAGCTGTGAGAGGTGTCATCTTTCCTGGTTTGCGGGGTTGGAGATAGATTCTTAAGGGTTCCTCCGGCCCCACAATTGCCTCTGTCTGCTCTTGAGCATCCTCCTTGATCCGGTGCCTCTTCGAATTCTCGTACAAGCAAGAATTCGAATAGTAGGATTCGACCCCCTTGAAGGGATCGATGTCAGCAAACTCTGTTTTGACGAAGCCATGCTTGTCGACGTACTTGAAGCACTGGTGCAATGTGGAGGGCACGATCATGTAATCGTGTATCCACGGACGCCCCAGGAGAATGTTGTAGGAGATGTCTGCATCGATGACATAGCAGGTTGCTTCCGACTGAAGGTCGCCGATTTGGCACTTCAGGCAAATCTTTTCGATGGGATAGCTTCTTCCGGAATTGAAGCCGCTGATGGCGATGCTTGCAGGAGTCAGCCGATGCATAGGGATGTGCAGATGATGAAGCAAGCTCTTCGAAATAATGCTTATCGATGAGCCAGGATCAATGTGCATCCGATCCGCCTTGACATCGCCAACGTATCCAGTATAATATAGAGGGCGATCGTGCAAGTTGGTCTTGATAAGCATATCCTACGGAGTGAACATGATATTGGACATTGCACCGGTACAAGCACTGTCTTAGGTATCAGCTGGCGAGCTCTCCTCTGTGAGCTTGACTTGAGCCAGATAGGCATCAGCATTTTGAAGTGCGTCACTCAGGGTGACACAAACATCCTTAGAGAGCCTCAAGAGCTTGTATAATGACAACTTGGCCGGTGTGTTGGCCAATTGTGCTAAGATGTCAAAGTTTTAGGGCCTCTCCAGCCCATAAGGTGCCTCTTTTCGGAGTGGCTTGTCAAAGCGAGTCTCCTTCGGTCTAGGCTTGTCGGTCGTCGGAGGCTGAGAAGGTCCTGGAGGATCAGTAGCCGCCGGCTGATGATCTTCAGCCGAGTTACCCAGTGGGGGTTAAGTTTGTGCACCGGATCGGATAACAACATCCGTAGCTTCTTCGACATCTGTCAAGATTGTACGGCAGGACTTGACTTTCCCACCCTTCTTCTTGCAGTAGAGGGTGATGTTGGCTGGGTTACTTCAGATACTAAGTCCTGGTGGACCCACATGACCTCCTCTCGTGATGTGGTGAGAGGAACTAGCCCAGCAGCCTGGTCTCGAGGAGGTGGAAGATTAGCGACCTCCATTTTTGCCCGGGGGATGGGTACTATGCTGTCTTGGGTCCTCGTTGGAGGGAAGCTGCCAAATCTGACAGACACCATGTTGGTTGCTTCAGTTGGAAGCAGTCTTGAGTAGCATGATGGACGTAGCGGTGGTAGTGGCAGTACTTTAGGCTTTCTATCTCTGCAGCACGAGGCTCACGTCTCGGTGGAGGAAGCTGAATCTTGTCTTCTTGTATGAGCATGTCAATGATGGGCTTGACAATGTAGTTCCTTGTCAGTTCCTTCTCACCCTGAACAATGTCCAAGAGGGTGGACATTGTCACATCTTGTCCTACCTCGTAGAACCTTTCAAGGAACATGTTTTTGAAGCTGACGAAGGAATGGATGCAGTTGTCCGACAGATTGCGGTACCAATAAAATGCTACCCCCTCCAATGCCCCGATAAATTATCGCATGAGGATGGCGTCGTCATGAGGTAGATGGTCGGTTGTGACTTCAAAGTAGGTGATGTACCGGCTCGCAGATGTCTTTCCATCATATGGATTAATGTTAAATGGCTTATATCTTGGTGGGAAGGGGACATCTCTCCATATAGCAGGATACGGTTGTCATATCCTGAGGTCTTGGAAGATTTCTCGGGCGTGAAATATGGCTCGGAGCTCCTGGACCTCTCGTCTTGCCTCCCTGGCTGCGTCTGCAGCAGTGGGGGTCGACATTGCAGGAGGATTGTCGCCCGGGTTTGGCGCAGTTGAGTTGAATCCGCATTGACCGCGGGACCCAAGCTTGTTTAGCCAGGCATCCTTTCTTGCAGAGCCGGTAGGGCTGCTTTGATCTCGTCCACGGATTTGACCAAGGTATGAAGTATGGCCTCCAGAGTGTCGATGCGTTGGCGATCACTGGGACCGTCTTGGTCGTTGTTCGTCATAAACACTGTCCTCACATGAGGAGAAATAGAAGGAACAGTGGAGGACGTGCCCTCTGAATCGTACCCTTGTACCGAGAAATCATCGGGCTATGTAGGAATGTTCTCCTCTGGTTCGGACTCAAAGGAAGTGCTACCCCCTGCATAGGAGGGTGCCTCGTCTTGGGACTCATGGACGTCCTCAGGGACGTCCGAATCCACTACATCCGTGGGGGAAATTGCTTCCCCTGGTGCATCTTCTTGGAACGTCAGATTATTGTGGACGTTCGAAGGGGTGCTACCCCCTGCTTCGGCTACCCCCAGAGATGTAGATGACGAATCTCCAAGTATTAAAGATTTTGTCTTGGAGCGGGTGCCCTGATAAACTCCTCCGGTGGTGGTTGTGGACAGCCGCTTGGACGTGAGTTTCCTAGTCGTGCCAGTAGAGATCGCCGGGCTGGAAACATTTATCTTCTTCCCCGCCTTGCCGGTAGGGATCTTCCGAGCAGAATTGTAGTAGGCGACATGAAGCGCCTCGTCACCTGAGCTTTGTTGCAGGACCGGTCCTGGCTGTTGCAGTCGTTGGAAGACGGACTGCCGGTCCTCTTGTAGTGCCGCCTTGCTGCAGCAGTAATTGACAATAACTTCAGTGCAGTGATGTCCATGAAGGGACTCTCTGAACACCAAGCTTTCTTCTCTTTCCTCGCACTTGTGAAGAATCACATCATGCAAGTCACTCGTTTTGTGGGCCCGGGAGTCCCTAGCATACGAGTGTGTTGGCACCATGTTTGCTCCCTGATTGGGAGACTCTTGGGAACCACTCTGTCCGTTTGCCGTCGGGGGTCGGACACGGTCGGTTCTGTACAACTTTCCATCAGAGGCCCGCTTAACAGTAAGCGGAGCTCTCTGATGGTCAGAGGTTGGGACAACTGACTAAGCTTGACGAGCCCACGCTGCCCTAGACTTCTTTTCTCTAGCACCGAAAGGCGCATAGTAGAAAGAGTCCAAATTGTGTTGCACAGAGTCTGTCACATTCTCATTGGAGCATCCGAGATCAGGACCGCATGAAAGACAGTCAAAGACAGAACCCGAGCCGCATGGAGCAGATAGTCAGCGGTTGGGATTGGTGGCCGCATAGGCATTCATGCGGCTGGCATTTGTGACCGTATCAGCATTCATGCGGCTAGCTTTTGTGGCCGCATAAGAATTCATACGGCTAGATTTGGCTGCATCAGCATTCATGCGGCTGGATCTGGCTGCATCAACATTCATGCGGCTGGATTTAGCTGCTGCAGGAACATTCATGCGGCTGGATTTAGTGGCCGCATGATCCTTCATGCGGCTGGAATTATTGGCTGCATGAGCCTTCTTCGTACGGCTGGTACCCTTATGCGGCTTCTTCCTAGACCGCATAGAGTACCCATTTGCTTCCTCAAGTCCAGCATTATAGTACTTTCTTCTGCCGGACTTGAGAACAGTAGGGTCCTCTGCGGCCTGAAATGGGGCTGCATAAGAGTCTTCTCCACCATCTTGGGCAGCAGAGAACGCCTCTTCCAGAGCTTGGAGAGGAGCAAATAATTTGGGCCTCCACTCCTTGCGGGCCTTCTTCATGCGGGCTCGCTTTTGGACCGGGCTAGCGCTCCCGTCGGAGAGCATTTCTTCAAACGCCTGCTGGTCGAAGCGGATGACTAGCATCTGTTGCATGGAGCCAAGCTTGGCTGCGTCCGATTGCGTCACCAACTTCTCAGCAATGGAGAAGTTAGTCCCCAGCAGAGTCGCCATCGTGTTTACCATTGATTATCTAAAGAACAGAACAGTTTTATGGGAGGATTGGACTTTGATTTTCAATACAAACTCGCTTGTACAAAAGAGAGCCTAGGAACAAAACCAAGGAAATGCAATCTAAAGTACAATTGTTTATTTTTGATTCTGGAGGGTGACGGTAGAGGCTCGGGAGAGTGACAGCAACTCTGCCTTACTCCTTGGACGATCGGATGTAGCTTCTGCTCTGGAAAGAAAATGCTCTTTGTGTGTGCGGGGGTTGCTAGTCTCTCTGCTCGGGCTCTGTACGTATAACTCTGTGTCTGTGTCTTTTGTGAAGGAATAATCCTCTGCTATTTATAGGGCTTTGTGATAAGTAGGGTATGCAGTAATTGCTCCTTGAAAAGCGGGCGGTTGGGATTGGTTAAGATTAGCCTTGATCTTGTTTGTTGAAAATCAGTCTGGGCTGCTTATGTTGATTGGAACAAATATGCATTGTTTGTTGGAAATCGATCTGGGAAGTTTATGTTGATTGGAATAAATCTGCATTGTTTGTTGGAAATCGATCTGGGCAGTTATGATGATTGCAATAAATCTGAATTATTGAGATTTGATCAACTCCTGCCACGTGTCCCAACTGCTATTTTTGTGACGAGCCGCATGATTGAGCCGCATGAGCTTCTGGTGAACTGGTCCGCATGAAGTCCCATTGAATAGAACCGCATAAGCCCCTTATAAACTGGACCGTATAAAGTTCCACTGAACAGAGCCGCATGAGCTCCTGATGAACTGAGCCGCATAAAGTCCTATCGAACAGAACCGCATAAGCCTCTTTGTAAAATGGGCCGCATGAAGTCCCATTGAATAGAACCGCATAAGCCCCTTGTAAACTGGGCCGCATGAAGTCCCATGGGGACAGAGCCGCATAAGGACCCATCAGAACTGAGCCGCATAAAGCTCTATCAAATCAGAGCCTCATGAGCTCCCTTAAATGATCTGCATAAAGAGCTTTGGAATTGGTGGATCACGCCAACTGTAAAGATTTTTCTCGTCTCTCTAGGAGCACGTCATTATGTCAGAGTCATTATTTTACCTTTATGTCAGAGCTGTCAATCCTTTGTGTCAGAGATGCCGCACTGTGTCAGAGCATTTAATGAGCCAGCTGCATAGAAAAATGATGGCCAGCTGTAGAGTAATATTTTGAACAACATAGGGCCACGTAACTTTTTACGAGCCGCATGGAGCTATCGGGGCCTTTCGAGCCGCATGAAGCTCGAAGGGTCTTTTGAGCCGCATAAGGCTCTAAGGGACTTTTGAGCCGCATGAGACTCCCTCTATTTTGAGCCGCATGTACTTTCCTATTCTTTTTCATGCTTCTACAGAAGGTCGATTACAAGCGGCTCAGAAGAGGTGAGCTTCCTTTGTTCCTGATTATCACCCTTAGTCTGCTTCTAATGGGAAGGAAAATAGATAGTCAGTGGTTTGGAAGACTAAGGACAGGAGGTACGTCCTTTGACCGGGATCACCAGAGTATCATTTGGTACACTTTTCTATTCTTCATCTGTGTCCATTGCCAGTACCACCTTCATGAATTCCTCCTTGTACATGCGAGAATCGTTGCAGTATGCTTCAACTCCTTTGAAAGGATTCAGATCTACAACCTCTTTTTGGATTTCTCTATTACTATCTACATATTTGAAACATTGGTGGAGAGTAGAAGGTACAATATTGTGCTCATGGAGGAATGGCCTTCCTAACAAAGCATTGTATGAGCCATGATTGTCAATAACATAGAAAGTCACCTTTGTACGAAGAATGCCAATTTACAGTTTTAGGCGTATCTTCCCCAAAGGTTCATTTCTTCCTTGATTGAATCCCAGGATAGTAGTGATAGTTGTAGAAAGGTTATGCACTGGGATCTTCAATGCATCTAGCAGAGATTTCGACATGATGCTAAGTACGGACCCTTGGTCAATCAGAATGCGATCGACTTTCATGGTGTCCACATACCCCGTAAAATAGAGAGGACGATCATGACGATTATCTTCTAACAATATGTCATCTTGTGTAAAAGTGATGTTGGACATTAATTCAAATACAGTATGACAATGTGCACAACTGATTGGCTCATTTTTAGGCTTCTTGAGAAGAGTAAGACAAGCGTCAGCCTACATCAAGGCTTCACTTAACGTCTCTCGAGTTTCTTTTGAGAGACGTAAGAGTTCAAAGATTGACAATCTCGCTGGAATATTGGCCAATTGAGCAAATATGTCAAAGTTATGTGAATTTTCAAGTCCAAGAGACGAGGACTTTTTCAATACTTTGTCAAAATGACCAGTTTTTTTTCGTTGTCTGCTGATGTAGGTTTAGAAGGAGTTGGTTCAGCCACCGACGGGGATGTAAATGGTAAATTCTCAGCAGGAGAAGATGATGAAGGAGGAGCACCAGGAGATGGAGCAGGATTCTCTTGATTTTCGGAATACTCCTGAAGATAGGGTTTCCCAGATCTAGTGACCATTAGAATTTCTTCTTCTGTTACTGGTTCAAAGGATACCATGTTGCAGCTTTTAGATTTAGCTTTGGTGTGCTTCTTTTGCTTAGAAGAGGAAGACGTCTCAAAATCTGCCACCAGATCTGGGTGAATCCACATAATATCTTCTCTGTCAGTCGATAGTGGAACAAGACCTTCATTTTGGTGAGGTGGGAGATTCACGATCTCAAGAGTAGTCCTTGGAATGGGGACAACACCATCTTGTACAAGTTGTGGTAGAAATTACCGAATTGTAGAGAAACCACATTAGCAGTCACCGTCTTCTCGTCCTGCTGTAGAGTAATTGCTCCAGAGTTGACCAACTCTTGGATTTTGCCTTTGAGCACTTAACATGCTCTGGTTGCATGCCCTATAAATCTGTGATAAATACAGTATTTAGGGTGATCGGTTTTACTCACCTCTTTCGGCCGTTTTGCCTCTGGCAGTTGAAGCTTATTGCTTTTGATCAAGCAATCGAATATGCTCAAAGTATCACCTTCATCGAAAGAATACTCTTCTTTTGGACGAGTTATTTTTGGCCGTAGTGCTGATGGAGTGGATGCTGTCTGAGTAACATTGACAGCCAAAGATTCCTTGCCTTTAAGATTGATGGCCAGTGTTTCTTTACCCTTACGGTTATTCTGGCGATTATTACTGCCGGGTGTAGAATGTTCGTCTTGGTTATGATGAGTCATCTGAACTCCTAACTGTTTGAACTTTTCGGTACTGACTTCAGCCGCATTGGCATTCACAATAAAAGAAGGCCAATCCTGAAATTATGTAGATCCCGTCCATATACTGATAATAGGCAACAAGTTTGATTTGCAATTGTCTATTATTACAGCAGATGGAGTTCCTAAAGACATTTTGAGTACCTCTCGACGGAATCTTTTAATAAAACTCTCTGTGGATTCATTGTGCCTTTGTTTAATCTTAATGAGGGCAGGCATTGTCATGTCGTTGACTCCATCATAAATCGTTCCAAGAACATTTGCTTGAAACCAGCAAAAGAAGTTATGCAGCCGTTAGGCAAGCTACGATACCAGTTGTATGCTGCGCCGGCTAAACAACCGACGAACACTCTGGTAAGGAGAGCATCATTTGGTTGTAATTGGTCAGCCATCATTTCAAAGTGATTAATGTACTGACTTGGAGAAGTACTACCATTAAACAATATAATGGTCGAGAGCTTGTATTTAGGAGGGAATGGAACTTCCTTCCACTCTGTAGGATATGGTTGCTTTATGCCCAATCTTTGTAGACCATCTTTCTACTTGAAGGCTTCAAACTGAGTGCGTAAGAGTTTTACAGCCTCATTAGCATCCCCTGAAGTTTGGGAATTGGTAGGCTGATTAGAAGTGTTAGGAGGAAGAACAACATGATAATTACCACCCCAGCACCAGACTGACTGGGATCAGCTTGAATTGGCACAGAAGCAACCTGATGAGGCGGTACCCCCAGACTAACAGGTACAGAAGATGCTATAAGCTCCAGATTGGTGGCAGGATTTATAACCGGTGGCACTGTATGTTGAGCCACGATTATTATATACATACTTGCAACTATTTCTGCCATGGTTTTCAATTTGTCTTCTAGTACAACAATTCATTGCTCCTGACTGGTTGAAGTAGAGGCATCTTGATCTTCCGTAATGGTATATGTCGTTACTTCTCTTGCTGCTATTGATGAGATAGTTTGTTCAGAACTTTCACTATCCGTATCAAATTCAGAAAAAGAGTCCTCTTCTATATGAGCGATGGGAAGATCTTCTTGATTAAAGACATCTTGGTTCAAATTTCGATTTCTTGATCTGGTGTATTGAAAGACACCTTCACTGGATGCATGAATCCAATCCAAGTATTACTGACTAGGATAACGGGATGCATTACGTCTTGGACGTTTTTTACCCCCAGTTGTAGCTCCCCTTCCCGAAAATTATTTAAAATATTTTATTATTATTTATTTTATTTAAATGGTAATTATTAGATTTTATAATAATTAATTAGTTAATTATTACGGTAGATAGTCTTAGCCATGATGGAATTTTGGAGTGCATGGTGACTAAAAATCGTGGCACGGATAGTGACATGACGTGCTTGGACTAGTGTGTTAGTCCTGGTAGGGAAGGCCGAGCCATAGTGAAGTCCTAACTAGGAAAACCAGGCCAAGTTGCGACTTAACCCTTGTCGAAGTTTATTTATTAATTAATTATATTATTGAGTTTAGGGATACTGATTATAACATTTTAGCCCGGGCTGGACCGAACTGAGCCCAACCCATGTAGTCATGCGGCACATCCGATGTCATGAGTGTTGACGTATTTTGGTGAGTGGGTGGTTTTCCATTTTAACGATTTAATAAATATTCCTAAGTATTCATATTTTAATATTATTATTATTAGTGGATATTCAATGATATTGGTATAAATAGGTCCTTGTACGTTGGGAATTATTAGACCGTACAAACAGGTATGTACGCCATTATTGATTTATTGAAGTTCATTATTATTATTATTATTTTTATTATTGAGGTTATTATATATATTATTATTTTACTATTATTGGTTCTATTATTTTTGGTCAATTAAATATTATATATATATATATATATATATATATATATATATATATATATATATATATATATAAATATATATATATATATATATTTTTTATATATATATATATATATTTATATTTATATATATATATACAGTCATATTGGTATAGAATTAGGCCCTACACTAGGACTAGAATATATCGGGATTTATTTTGATTTAATGGATATTACTATATAAGTATTTATTTGAGTATATATATATATATATATATATATATATATATATATATATATATATATATATATATATATATATATATGAATGGTTGCATTGAAAAAAAAGAAAAAGAGGAACCATCACTGTTCCCTTACGGGAACAGTGGACTCAGCCACTTAAGTAACAAACCCATTCAAACCGACCCCCCATCTAAAGCACAACCGAACACAGCCGATTGCCGAGCCCATCCTCGGTCAAAGAAGTGGACCCACAGCCCAGCCTGGCCATTCAGCCTGAGCCCAACAAAGTATTTCCGTGCCTATAACATCGAGGCCGATCACAGTAAAAACGTGTTAAATGTCGAGAGAGAGAGAGGAATCAGGAGGAGTTCCTTAACCCTAGCAGCGCCGACCCGAAATAGATGGTTACGCGCCCCCCTCCCTCTCCGCCGCTCGCCGGCCTTCGTGGGCGGCCGTCGGCCGGCGACAAGGCCGCACGCGAACAGAACGCCGCAACAAGAGCAGCGACAGTGGCAGCAGAGGGGTCATTTCGCGAGGAGTTTCCGCAACGGTGACCGATCGTTTGGCGAGCAACAAACTCTGGTATGATCACAATATAACCAGCTTTAATTCCTGTTAATTGGGTTGAATCTTAGTGGCCCGAAACTCGAGATAAATCGAGTTGAAGTTGACGAAAAACCTGTCGAAACAGGACACGTGAGACAGTCCAACTACTCTAGTTCGCGGCCAATTTTATCCCAAACCATGCACGATTTCAAAAATCTAATCGAAGGCAGTTATAGACAACCTATACGAGTTCGAAACCTCTCTTTTACTTTTATTTTTCATCCATTAAATCCCTGTTAAAACTATTTCAAAGTTTAGGAAAAATATGTTTTTAAAATATTAAAAATATTGAAAATCTCTCGATACGACGTGCATCCCGCCATTCCGGGCAACGTGGTCGTGAACCGAAAGCATCAAAAGCTGTGTAACGGCTTCGTGGTCGTGTGGGCTTTGACGGAATTCAAATTGGTCGCGTGTGCACGACGAATTTGATGCGTATCCGTCGAAATTCACCGTATCGACCTCTATGCAAATTCCCTAATTACTTTGTGCACGCTCGTCAGATCGAGACGAAACTTGTGCCAAAAGACCGTATCTTTTTTCTGATCCTGTATGCCAAGTTTGGTCCGATTCTGAGACAGTTGATAAAATCACCGTTTTGCGGGCCCACGGTTCCACTCAACGGGCGATTTTGTGCACGGTCCGTCGGAATCCAACTCTGGACATAAGGTTGGGTTCGTATCAAAAAACTGGATCCATAGACATATAGTTTGATGACTTTAGAGACCGTTGACTCTGGTACGCTTTTCGGTGCAAAGCGGGTCCAACGGCGGACACCATTTTGGCTTGAAATTACCGTTTTGCCCCTGTGTCCAGAATTGGACTTAAGGACAGGCAATCCTAGCTAAGTAGACTATTCTAAGAATATTGGTAATATTTATTTCAGCTTCCGGGGACTATTGTGCGGGTTTTGACTATTGTGGCACATTGAGTAGTTCAGACTGTCGGTTTCACCAGCAGAGGACCACAGGCGAGTACAGTTTATTGTCTGCATTTCAATATTGATCTTTACTATATTTCATTGATTAGTCATTGGTTATGTGATTATTTTCTATTATAAATTATTGAGTCAGGAATGAGAAGTACCAACGATGTGTGATCTGACCTTAGACCGTATAGACCGTGTAGACCGTGTTGCATTTATTTCTTGTAGACAGTGTAGACAGTGATTTATTTATTACAAAGTAGACAGTGTAGATCGTGATTATTATTGCATTTAAACTGTGTAGTTCGTGATTATTATTCTGTAGACAGTGTTTCTTTATTGCAATATTTTCTGTAGACCGTGTAACTGTAGACCGTGTAATTGTAGACCGTGTAACTGTAGACCGTGTAACTTTAGACCGTGTAGACCGTGTCGTATAATTGTCCCGAGACCAATCACATATCAAAGGTACTTCTGACAGTTGGGGGAAAGTATTTGGTGTCTATTTATTTACTATTGGTTTCTATATTTCCTGTTTATTTTCAAAACTCATGATTGATGTCTAACCTTTGTTTTTATAGTCATTTTCTTTATTTGAAATTGCATTCAGTGAATTGTGCTCGTTCCATTCCTGACTGGAAACCAACATTTTTCAGGTTAGCCGTGGATTCACTTAGCTTGGGGAGTGACAGAAATATTTACAGACAAAAGCCTAGAGACTAGCTAGATAGTTGAGTTGTAGTCATTCATTTATTTGTACAAGTTTATATTTTTCTACAAATATAAAACTTGTGATCTTTGTAAGTTAAATTAATTTTGTGAATGAGCATTATTTATGGTTTTGATCTTCATAGTCGTGACAGTGTTCTACCGCCGACACTGCGGCGTAGGCTGGCTTGGACACGTCTCGTATCCGTTTAAAAAAAACGGGTGCAGGTCGTGACAAGTTTTTGTGGTGGCCCATGCAGGTCAGTTTTCGCAAATCATGCGAACTCGTGATAGTACTTAAGTTAGACATACTATTGCGAGCCTGCGACTAGAAATGCTCATTCACGAATTAGAAATTAATTTAATTTACGAGAATGACTAGGACTTGGAGTCCCTTACACAAATTTACCGATGGGTAGTCTAGGCCATGCAATTTAGATGCAGAGTTAGTAATTTTTGATAGATTGTCAGATCCTTGTAGGTACACTATTACCGCTTGAAATGACGATATGATCCAATGTGGATATATTATTCACTTGGTGAGACAGGGCTTCATAGAGGTAACGATCTAACCTTGATGAATTATTCAATTCATTCCCTTTGCCTCTTAGATATCACCCCCATATCCTAGTCTGAATTATCTATTTAATTCCTAGTTGCCCTAAGAATTATTATTTTATCAAATTTTGATTATGTTACCCATATACGAACCTCGAGTTAGTTTCGATTCAAGTTTTCCCTCCATGATTTGAATACATATGAAATAGATACTAGGATGTTTGTATTTCTTTGTTTTCAGTTATTTCCCTCCTTGTTCGATCTTCTATTCTAAGGATTATGACTGATAGATACTTACGTTTTATTTCATAGTCAACTTGTTTGAATTTCTAGAAGCCCATGATTTTTACTGATATAGTTAAAGAAATGTTAGTTAACCCATAATGGCATGACAGCAGCGCACTGTCACCATTTATTTGAATTATGGAGACTATGGATCCACTGCAGCCAGCAGCGCACTGGCAAGGCACGATCCCTAGAGTTGGAATAGGTTTAAGGAAATACAGGTTATAGAATATTACTAAATTATAGCTAGTGGTCCTCTTTTGACCGTAGTTACCCTTGAGCCAATATTGGATAGAGTTAAGTAATGTTCGATTTGTATCATATTTGAGTTAAGAAACCAAGGGTTTACCACAGCCCGATTTTACGGGTGAGGCGTAGTCCTCGATGAAATGACTTCAGACGTGATTACAAATTAGGGGTATTATAGAGGATAGGACAGTGCCCTGTATGTTCTATAAGATCCGAAGCCAATAGTAGTGGAAGTTCTGTGAGATTGGGTAGCGTGTCTCCCAACCTAGTAATCTGTGGTTCTTGTGATCTATTGACAAGGTAATTGACTGACACTAACAGGTTTACCTAGGATATGGAATTTAGAATGCCGATAACCCATTAGTCGACCAAGTCCTTGTGGATAAGAAGATAGTAGGAAGACTGTATAAGCAAGAACACCGGGTAAGGTTTGATTCTCCCAAAACTTGACACACTTGTGCCTTCCTTCAAAAATCTCGCATAATTGTATTCGACTATCTTAACAAACGCTGCTGATACAGCTTGGTTTTGCAAGCTCACTCTATTCTCGAGCTTGATTCGAGGCATATGTTTAGTGGGGACGCCCGCTAACTTATTGTCTAATCAGAATCAGTGTGTTATGGTCTGATCAACCATGATGCATTTGGTTCGCACTTTATTTAATTATCCTACATGGATTGAGATATATAGATATCTAGGATCTCATCCGCGAATGCTTGACAATTCCTCTTGAATTATACGTTCGCCTTTGAATCATGTGATTGTATTCAGTGACATCTTTCTTGAACTCTTTATTGTTTTGTCTTTCACTGATTTGGAAGGACAGAAGCTCGTAATTGGTAGAAAGATACCGAGTATCCCCATGGCTATGGTAGTTGTATACACAAGTGTAGTTATCATCGGCCAGCCATGTGATTGAGTTACTCGTTCTCCTCTTGACCCTAAACTGCTATTGAGACCTTCTAGCCATACGAATTTGAGAATGATTAGGGTTTTACCCTTAGTCGAAATGCCTACCTAGGAGACTACATATTCTTTAGAGACCAAAGGTTGCGAGTCTCTAATTATTTGTTGGAAGCTTGCCTTAACTAGCAACCCTTAAGCCTTGAACCAACCCTTCCTCGACCGAAGCCACAGTTAGACATGAGATGAGTGGACAATAGGGTAATCATTTACCGTGACACTCATCCCAAGATTGGTTTCCAACAAATATTGCTCTAGTTATGTAAGTTTTATTATTAAGACCTAACTAGTGTTGGAACCCCACAGTCGCTAGCTTAGCCAATACCGTAGCTTAAATACCCTGTCATATTATGACCTACCAGTTGTCAACAGCAATGCATGATCACTACAACTCATGTAAACTGTGGACAAGCATATCATTCTATTTTAGCGACCATGTGTCATGGTACACACTTATTTTCCATTTAGTGAGGAACGATCCCTGACTCGACTTATAACCATCGTACCCCGTTACGCCGTGCTTGATTCCTTATTAACAAGAGTCGAGGGACAATGACCTCATTATTCCTAAGACCATGTCCTAGCTTCTAAGGTGGATAGACAGTAATCCTTCTAAAATTTTAGGATACATGAGGATTACCGATTGATTAGAATAACTTCCATTAGGATGATGATTAGTGCCCTTGGACTCCCACTTTTAATTTAGATCATTTTGTGTCCCCGGCCGTGTCATTAATATTCGGGGCACGAGACCAGCTGTTACCTTCCAACAAAGTTCAAATGCAAGATCTAGATGAGCCTACCTTCATCTAGGTATACCATGTCCCACTCAAACACGTCCCCTTATACTCTATTTTTATGGTACAACTTTCAGGTAAAAAGGACTAGCTGTAACCCTTACCATAATACCGATAAACTTTCCAAATACAATTAGAGACTCAACCTTGACTCAATTCATTCGACCCAATATATGGTGGTGATCGGCTGGAAGCCCACTACGCATATGTCACTAGTGTGCCATTTAATTGTGTCTTCTCGTGCTACTTAAACATAAAAGTCACGGAA
Organism: Iris pallida; assembly: GCA_029216955.1. Taxonomy (NCBI): domain Eukaryota; kingdom Viridiplantae; phylum Streptophyta; class Magnoliopsida; order Asparagales; family Iridaceae; genus Iris; species Iris pallida. Next base: position 27,735,431 of record JANAVB010028000.1, on the reverse strand, counting down.
GGTGCATCTTCAGGGCTTACAAAACCTATTTAACCAATCCGACTGCCCAACAAGCTCAACTACTTGGGTGGAAAACTATTCTAGGTTACCCTAACCTTGTAAAAAAATAGTTTATAGTTGGGACCTTGTTCAGTCCATATAGATTGAAATCCAGGGTTCATCCAACTAACGATTGGTGTCCAATCGGAGAACCCATTAAGACCCGGTTAAACCCATCCATGCATACCACCATAGTTGACTATAAAATTGGAATATTTGAGATAGGTCCCTATACCGATTATGTAGCCTCCATCTCGTAGAATGTGAAGTCATTCGTAACCCTTATCCCGTCTACCTAGGAGTCGCGATACGATCTTGTATTGCATTTATATCCCTTGTTTGTGTTTAAATAACCACGGAAAGATCACAATCTTGATTCCATAAATTTCGTCCTATTATGGAACTGTTTGGATTAAATTCGAGAACGGGACTTCTGTATTGCACGGATTAGAGGCCACTCTAAGAAACGAAGGGTTCTTCGATTTAGCAAGCGACTGGACTAAAGTAGTCCATCTAGCAAATAAGTCAATGGTTCATAAACGTTCCTTCTATTTGTATCATTGGATACCCTCTACCGCTCTTGAAACTCATAATTGCCTTCGATTATTCATACTTATCTTCCTGTCCTTCCTATTTCAGAGCGACGTATGGTCATGCCTATTAGAATTTACCAATATTTTTTGCTACTTGTGTAAATATGTTGCTTGTTAAAGTTTGGATTGCTTGAAGGGTAGGAAAGGATAATAGAGGCCGTATACAGTAGATATTTATTGGTAGCAAATATAGCAAGTAGTTGGATGATTTTAAAGCTTTGATGACATGAGATTTAAGGGAGTAGTGTGACCCAAGGTGGGTAGAAGTCCTCGAGATTTTTGTAGTTGCCAAAATGGCCAAGGAGAGGGATATAAACTATTTTTGTGATTTAAGGAGATTAAGGTTAAGTAAACTTCTTATTGTAAGGAATAGTTATAGATTAGAATTTTGAGGACAAAATTATTTTAAGGTGGGTAGATTTGTAGATCCCCTTTCCGAAAATTATTTAAAATATTTTATTATTATTTATTTTATTTAAATGGTAATTATTAGATTTTATAATAATTAATTAGTTAATTATTACGGTAGATGGTCTTAGCCATGATGGAGTTTTGGAGTGCATGGTGACTAGAAATCGTGGCACAGATAGTGCCCTGACGTGCTTGGACTAGTGTGTTAGTCCTGGTAGGGAAGGTCGAGCCATAGTGATGTCCTAACTAGGAAAACCAGGCCAAGTTACGACTTAACCCTTGCCGAAGTTTATTTATTAATTAATTATATTATTGAGTTTAGGGATACCGATTATAACATTTTAGCCCGGGCTGGACCGAACTGAGCCCAACCCATGTAGTCATGCGGCACATCCGATGTCATGAGTGTTGACGTATTTTGGTGAGTAGGTGGTTTTCCGTTTTAACAATTTAATAAATATTCCTAAGTATTCATATTTTAATATTATTATTATTATTATTAGTGGATATTCAATGATATTGGTATAAATAGGTCCTTGTACGTTGGGAATTATTAGACCGTACAAACTGGTATGTACGCCATTATTGATTTTTGAAGTTCATTATTATTATTATTATTATTGAGGTTATTATATATATTATTATTTTACTATTATTGGTTCTATTATTTTTGGTCAATTAAATATTATATATATATATATATATATATATATATATATATATATATATATATATATATATATATATATATATATATATATATATACAGTCATATAGGTATAGAATTAGGCCCTACACTAGGACTAGATTATATCGGGATTTAATTAGATTTAATGGATATTACTATATAAGTATTTATTTGAGTATATATATATATATATATATATATATATATATATATATATATTTTTTTTTTTTATATATATGAATGGTTGTATTGAAAAAAAAAAAAAGAGGAACCATCACTGTTCCCTTACGGGAACAGTGGACTCAGCCACTTAACAAACCCATTCAAACCGACCCCCCAACTAATGCACAACCGAACACAGGCGATTGCCGAGCCCATCCTCGGCCAAACGCAGTGGACCCACAGCCCAGCCTGGCCATTCAGCCCGAGCCCAACAAAGTATTTCTGCGCCTATAACATCGAGGCTGATTACAGTAAAAACGCGTTAAATGTCGAGAGAGAGAGAGGAATCAGGAGGAGTTCCTTAATCCTAGCAGCGTCGACCCGAAATAGATGGTTGCGTGCCCCCCCCGCCGCTCGCCGGCCATCATGGGTGGCCGTCGGCCGGCGACAAGGCCGTGCGCGAACAAAACGCCGCAACAAGAGCAGCGACAGTAGCAGCAGAGGGGTCACTTCGCGAGGAGTTTCCACAACGGGTGACCGATCGTTTGGCGAGCGACGAACTCTGGTATGATCACAATATAACCAACTTTAATTCCTGTTAATTGGGTTGAATATTAGTGGCCCGAAACTAGAGATAAATCGAGTTGAAGTTGACGGAAAACCTATCGAAACAGGATACGTGAGACAGTCCAACTACCCTAGTTCGCAGCCAGTTTTATCCCAAACCATGCACGATTTTGAAAATCTAATTGAAGGCGGTTATAGACAACCTATACGAGTTCGAAACCTCTCTTTCACTTTTATTTTTCATCCATTAAATCCCTGTTAAAACCATTTCAAAGTTTAGGAAAAATCTATTTTTAAAATATTAAAAATATTAAAAATCTCTCGATACGACGTGCGTCCCGCCATTCCGGGCGACATAGTCGCAAACCGAAAGCATCGAAAGCTGCGTAACGGCTTCGTGGTCGTGTGGGCTTTGACGGAATTCAAATTGGTCGCGTGTGCGCGACGAATTTGATGCGTATCCGTCGAAATTCACCGTATCGACCTCTATGCAAATTCTCTAATTACTTTTTGCATGCTCGTCAGATCGAGACAAAACTTGTGCCAAAAGGACCGTATCATTTTTCTGATCCTATATGCCAAGTTTGGTCCGATTCTGAGACAGTTGATAAAATCACCGTTTTGCGGGCCCCACGGTTCCACTCAACGGGCGATTTTGTGCACGGCCCGTCGGAATCCAACTCTGGACATAAGATTAGGTTCGTATCAGAAAACTATATCCGTAGACATGTAGTTTGACGACTTTAGAGACCGTTGACTCTGGCACACTTTTCGGTCCAAAGCGGGTCCAACGGCGGACACCGTTTTGGCCCAAAATTACCGTTTTGCCCCTGTGTCCAGAATTGGACTTAAGGACAGGAATCCTAGCTAAGTTGACTATTCTAAGAACATTGGTAATGTTTATTTCAGCTTCCGGGGACTATTGTGCGGGTTTTGACTATTGTGGCACATTGAGTAGTTCAGACTGTTGGTTTCACCAGCAGAGGACCACAGGCGAGTACAGTTTATTGTCTGCATTTCGATATTAATCTTTACTATATTTCATTGATTAGTCATTGGTTATGTGATTATTTTCTATTATAAATTATTGAGTCGGGAATGAGAAGTACCAACGATGTGTGATCTGACCTTAGACCGTGTAGACCGTCTTGCATTTATTTCTTGTAGACAGTGTAGACAGTGATTTATTTATTATAAAGTAGACAGTGTAGACCGTGATTATTATTGTATTTAAACTGTGTAGTTCGTGATTATTATTCTGTAGACAGTGTTTCTTTATTGTAATATTTTATGTAGACCGTGTAACTGTAGACCGTGTAATTGTAGACCATGTAACTGTAGACCGTGTATCTTTAAACCGTGTAGACCGTGTCGTATAATTGTCCCGAGACCAATCACATATCAAAGGTACTTCTAACAGTTGGAGGAAAGTATTTGGTGTCTATTTATTTACTATTGGTTTTCTGCATTTCCTGTTTATTTTCAAAACTCATGATTGATGTCTAACCTTTGTTTTTATAGTCATTTTCTTTATTTGAAATTGCATTCAGTGAATTGTGCTCGTTCCATTCCTGACTAGAAACTAACATTTTTCAGGTTAGCCATGGATTCACTTAGCTTGGGGAGTGACGGAAATATTTACAGACAAAAGCCTAGAGACTAGCTAGATAGTTGAGTTGTAGTCATTCATTTATTTTTACAAGTTTATATTTTTCTACAAATGTAAAACTTGTGATCTTTGTAAGTTAAATTAATTTTGTGAATGAGCATTATTTGTGGTTTTGATCTTCATGGCCGTGACAGCGTTCTACCGCCGACACTGCGACGTAGGCTGGCTTGGACACGTCTCGTATACGTTTAAAAAAAAATGGGTACGGGTCGTGACACCAGTACCTTGAGAAGTCATATTGACAGAAGCATATAATAGCTAGTCTTCATCTCCTATTATAGATTTAGGAGTTGAAGTATAGTTCAGACGATCGAAGACAGATCGTCGAGCTGATTGGCAGCAACAGTTGATGACAACTTCATGAAGGCAGTGGCGATCTAAAAAGTGATTTAGAGGTGAGGGAGACATCCCTGCAATTTCCCATCTTTGTGTAAGACGTTCCCGTAGATCATTTACCACTACAGGACGAGAAGAAGTCGGAGAAACATATTCCTTAATGATGTTAGGAACATGTCTCCTATTCTTCAGATGTTTAGTTCCCTGAGTGTATAAAGATGTACTTAACTCATTAGCATAAGTGGTTGGGTCCTTCTTTTCAAGCTTTGGCTTCTGATATCAGAGATCCGAAGACCTCTGTTTAAAGAAATAGAATCTGGCATATCTTTCTCTGAGTCATAGACCAGAGAAGCTTTAGAAAAGATCAAAGGATGCTTTTCTTTATTTTGTAGAGGGTTAGCTAAGAAGCATTTCCTTCTATTTTGCTGTTGAACCATCTTAGGGGCAGCTTGCACGAGTTGACGAAGTGTCAGAGGACCCTTCCCTTTGTTCTGTCTAGTGTTAGTACTAGAGCATTGCTTCTCCAAGTTTAGAACTAGAGAAGAATAGGGAATAGCCAAAAGACTAGTTCCCTTGGGTTGCGTCGGAGCAGCAAACTGTGTATGAGTTATTGATTGCTTGGGTTGCGCCATAGCACTACGGACTACTGGTTGCACCCTAGTAATATAGGCTACTGGTTGCACCTTGGCAGTAACATGGGTAGACTGTGCCTTAGCAACAGCCTGAATATTGTGCCTTGGCAGTAAAGAGAGTAGTGGACTGCACACGGGCAGCAGAAAGAGTGGATTTTACCCAGGCAATATAAGCAGGATGTGCCTGAGCCACTGAGGCGGATTGTGCCTTGGTCACTGAGCACTCAAGTTGCGCCCTGGCAACAGCAACTGCAGCAGACTTAGGAGTCAACACAATCCTGTTCTTGGCGATAGCTACAGTATGCTTATTGCTCTTAGTGTTAATCATATCCTCGTAGGCTATCTGGTTGACTTGAACAACCAGAGTCTTCTGCGTCTTACCGATCGACGTCATATCACATTGAGTTGTCACCTTCTCGTCGGAGGAGAAAGTCGTCCCCAGCAGAGTCGCTATTTTGTTTGCAAAAATGAAAGTTTTATTACAAACCAAGAAAAGTGTATAAGAGTACAATTTGAATTCTGGGAAAGTACAACTGTAGAAATCTGATCAGAAGATGATCACTTTATCTCTTAGACTATGTGAACTTGAAGACTAGAGCCTTTAGAGAATTCAGCAGCAATTTTACAAGAGTTCTTGATCTCTCTCTGTGTGTCCTCTATCAATGATTGGAAACTCTATTTATAGAGTTCTAGAAATAACTGTTTTAGCAGTTATTCTGATGTGCGTGAGGCTGGGTTACGCCATATTGGGTTGTGCCAACCTCATGTTGTGCCAACTTTCATTCAGTTATCAGTCGTGTACTAACTGTATTTAGACGTGTGGCATCATGTAATTGAGATGCGCGTGGTCGTGTACAAGATAGTAGACACGTCTTGAGAGATTAGTGGCATGTGTGCCACATCATCCTGCTTTAGAAATAAAAATTGTCTCAACTTTATCAGGTTGCACAAGCTTCAGTTAACAAGTTAAACTGTGCCTGATTAGACTGCACCTGGACATATGGCAGCTTTTGAGAAGAAGTTGTTCAGATTGCGCCTAGGCGCAACTAAGAAAATTGTTTAGATTGCGCCTAAGCACAACTCATAAGATGTGTAGGACAGCTGACAGTCCAATCTCCTCGAGCGACACAATTCGAGGGATTCGAAGAGATTTTCCTCGTTCACTGTGTTGTTAGTTGTCAGTGTTGTCAGGTAATGATGACCATTAATGTCAGACGCCACATAGACTTTGGTGCAATATAATTGGACGCAGTCTGATATCAGGCACAACCTGATCAGTGCGCAGTTTGATCTATAAGCTTCAAAATAGTGGCACAATTTGATCTTTGGGGCATAAATTAATCACTGAGTAGTAGATACATGTCACAACTTGATTTTTAGGCCCTGCATGAGTGTGTGCCAACATCTGTTGGAGTGAGTGTGCTTGATGTGGATGTGAGTGTTATACAAAGTTGTATTAAATGAATATGAAGGGTTGGATATATATATACAATTAGTAATAGTTGAGTATTAGGGGTTTGGCTTTAGGCTATATAGGAGTGGATACATAGATGAGTTAGGAAAGTACCATGAGCATAAGTAATGTTAGTTAAGATGTGATTAATATAGATTGAAGGAAACCTTGTGTGGGAAAAAGGAATAGGGTTTAAAGTAGAATGTAGGTAGTGACTTGGGTGAATCACATAGGCTATGTCAAGGATATATGGAAATAGAAAACGGTTTGGGTTACCTAGATGTTAGGGTAAGAAATTGAATATTATCTAGATATTAGGGAATAAGATAAAGCTAGGAAATTGGGTAATAGGTTAAGATATTACCTATTAGAGCCTAGAGCATGTAATACAAAGAGTCACATAACATATTGACCCATTTTAACTTATATAGACCTAGAAAAGGCCTAGAAGCATATAATTAGTGCATCTAAATATATTGTTTACTCTAGAACACCAAATAACTCTGTATATCTCAAATAAAGTCCTTGTGACTCCACTTTGGGTGTCGATCCATATTTACTGCTTAGGACCGCAGTGAGTGCATTCTCTGATAGTTTTCATTTATCTGATTATTATTATGATTCAACTTCAAATATTATTACCTGATTCTCTGTCATGACACGGATTGGTATTTTGGATTTATTCACTTGCGACACATGTATTATACTTGTCTGGCCTCTATTTCTAGAATCACCTACTGGAACCACCTACTGAAAATACCTACTAGCATTACTTACTTTCTGGCTGGATTTGTACTTTATTTACGTGTTGGGATATGGATTCACTTATACTTGTCGGGGCAGAAAAATACTCGAGTAGACATGTAAACATTTCCAATCATACTGGAACTACCCCTACTGGTATAATCTGGAAAGATAGCCGTCGCCGCTAGGCTAAGCGTGCGATGTGTCATATTCGCTACTGGCCTAATATGGAAAGATAGCCTTAGCTACTAGGCCAAGCGTGCGACGTGCCGTATTCACTACTGGTGTAATCTAGAAAGATAATCGTCGCAGACTTGGCAAGTGTGCGATATGCCGTACTTGTCCCTAGCCGTTTACATGTCGAAAGCGGTATTTCAAAACACACTGGTTTAGTACTTTTCTACTGGATTCACATTGTACTCACTAGACTCATATCACATTTGTTCTAGATAATTATCTCTATTTATAGTCCTTATAGCTATGTTCTTCTGATTCATCATGTTTACTCTCCTTGTACTTTAGTTAACTGTTATTCTATTTCATTTCCTTACTTATTCTATTTTGTTCATCAAGTATTACTTGCTATAACTGTTTTATAGTCTTTGTCATTTATTTGGAACTATTATAAGAGATGTGCTTGGTCCATCCTGACTGGATATTATTTCAGATGACTGCTCAGGGGACCTGTGCCCCACATACTATGGATCCGAGGAGGAGATAGCAACCATGGGTCCTGATTCTCAGGAGGGATTACCGAGAGACTAGTTACTAGTTCTGGCTTATGTTTGATTCTATGTTAGAACTATTGGCATGTATATATAGAGAAGATTTTGTTAATATATTTGAGACTTGGATTTTGACATTATATTAGAAGTTGTTGATTGTAAAACCCAAACCCAAACTCCTTCCAAACCCATCCCTAATAAAATTAAAAAAAACCCTCAACTTATCTTCCCTCTCTTCTACGTATAGACTCTCCTTCCCTACTCTAAACCCCCACCAACCAACCACCGGCACCCCCTTACAGCCACCGCTCCGCCAGCGGATCTCCTTCGCGGCCAACCCCGATGCGCGCCTGCCTCTCCGCGACGCTCGACCCCACCAACGTCTCTACGACCTTTGGCGCACCCCCGTACGGCCGGCCTGCCTCCGCGTGCCCTAGCCGCTGATGCCGTCCTAACCCGACCGGCCTCCCCTCATCTGATCTCCTTGGTCGACCCTCTCCGAGCTCCCCAACGGGAGTTCTCCGCTATGCTCTCAGCCCCGATCTCTTTGTCGAGCCCAACCAGCCAGACTTGTCCGGTGACGCTCGCCGTGACCGCTGTCCATAACTGCAACGCGCTCCGAGGCTCCCCGAGTCGGTGATGATGTGCCGATCCGAGTCTGAGACCACCCTTCGGATTTCGTCATCAATTTTTGGTATAATTCTTAAATCGAGTAGTTCATCCCTCCCCATCATAGTCTGGGATGACCGGTCTTGATCCCGTTACGGGATTCGTATATTTTGAAGTTGCTTACGTGGATACTTGGAATGATCCTTGGAATGTTGTTCCGTTTTCGTACTTGGAACGTTTACAAAATCGTTAGTCTAATTTTGGATTTGGGTACTCCGTGAAGTTGCTTGGATTTGGGTATTATTCTGTGAAGATTGCCTCTGGCCAGAATTGGTTGTGTTGGTTGTTCTTTTTCTAGTCCGATTTTGGACTCGAAATTATGGATCGGTAGTTGTTGTCTGGTTCTGTGAGGTTTTGGCTAATTGTGAAGGTTGGGTTTTGGTTAGAATTAGTTTTAAGTTCTGTTAAATGTGTTACTTTTCATATATATATATATATATATATATATATATATATATATATATATATATATATATATATATATGAAAAGAAATATATTGGAAGAGAAACTTTATTGGAAGAGAAACTTTATGAAATATATATATATATATATATATATATATATATATATATATATATATATATATATATATTTCTTTTCATATATATATATATATATATATATATATATATATATATATATATATATATATATATATAAATATATATATATATATATATATATATATATATATATATATATATATTGGAAGAGAAACTTTATTGATTTATAAGGCGCAAAATGTCGAAACCTTTACATGTAAACACGCCATGAGCGAAGAGACGCAATATATATATTTATATATATATATATATATATATATATATATAAAATAATATATATATATATATATATATATATATATATATATATATATATATATATATATATATATATATATATATATATATATATATATATGTTATAATTATTCTGTCATTTAGTTTTGTATATATATTTTTATAGCAATTGTCATGTACATATGTTTTAACATAAAGGTGTGATTTTTATATAATGTATATAAATATATATGATTTAAAAAGGAAAATTATGTTTTAATTATACTCTTAAGATTGTAACTCATTTAAAAATATATATGTATATATTATTGTTATTTTCGAAAACTTGGTCGTTACAAAAAATAATACTTTACATATTTTACGTTTTATTGGTTATTTATGTTTGGCGTATTTGAGACTTTATCGTATCCACTTTGGCGACGACCGAAATGGTCGAATGAGCCGTTAGCGAAACGCAAATGCTACTGGGTATTCCCGTACATTGAGGCGTAACTTATTAGCAACGTATAACTGCGTGACCAAGTCTGAGACTCTGGTTGTCCCTGCCCTGCGACTTTACTTTACTTTAGATTTGTAGAACTTGTTACTTGACATTCCATATTTTAGGTGCAGGGAACTCGTGCCTTCAGACTAGACCATTCCTGGCTTAGAAGATCGCCGCAGGTAATTTAGGATTTTTTTTAATTATTATTTTATTTTATTCTCTTTTTATGTAATATGTTGTAAGCGCATAAGCCCAATTTTCTTCTTGTTTCTCTGAGCCCTGTATTGCGTAGCTTAGGAGTAGCGTAGCCCTTCCTGTATTTTATGTGTTTTACGTTGATAATATCGTACGTTAGTTTAGCTACAAATGAAATTGAAAACATTATTTTCTGAAAACAAAAATAAAGGTTTTCTCTCATAAATTAGAACGCATTAAAAATACAAGTTTTATATTTATATTAACAATCTCACATTTTATCATTAAATGGAAAAAATAGAATTATATATATATATATATATATATATATATATATATATATATATATATATATATATATATATATATATAATATATATATATATATAATACGAAGATTTTTGAATAAAAAAATATATATATATATATATATATAATACGAAGATTTTTGAATAAATCGAGATGTCTACTCCTTCCAAAATAAGTGCAATTGGACTTCTTTCATACAGATTTACAAATAGTATAAAACAACGTTAGAGTTAATTGATCGTTAGACTAGTATGTTAATCAGTAAAATTGACTAGGATCAATATTAGAGATTGCAACTAGAACACCGTAGAAATGGTTGTATTGGAACTAAGACATCATCTTAATCAAATGTAGGGTTCAGAACCTAAGTTTGAGATTATTTTTCCTGTTGTCACCTACAGCACCGAAAAAACCAAGCCAAGTTTCAAACTATTCATGTTTTTGTTTTAATTAATAATTAAATGTAATGCACCAATAAGACTATATATATTATATCGACACTGATTCACCGGGTCCCTCTCGGACCCCAAATTGATTGCTTGATTGACTCATTGACTCAGGGATTGGGGGAGTAGTATAGCAACTGTGACCAAAGCCATGTTACTAATATTACCTCTCTCGCGCTAACCCCTATTGCACAGAGGGTTGAGCCGTATCGTATACTAGCATTTGGACAAAATATTAGTATACACATTGAATCTACCAGTCGGTCACAAATCTGTTATACACTCAAATCACTATTGAATCATTGTATATTACATCATTGTAGCTCTTGAGATTTTATTACCTCGCTGATTCTTTGTGATTATTTAAAAAAATATAATAATGCTTTTAAACTGCCCTTGCATCATTTATTATTATTTAGAATGATGGATATGGATATATGTTCTTGCTCCTCTCCTGACTGGATACCAACATTTTTAGGTGATTGTAATTATGAGGAGCTCACTTTTAGTACCTACTACAGACCTGAACTAAATTATAAGGAGATAGCTGAACTCAACCATGAGGCACCTGAGCCGATTACTACTAGCCTAGTCAGCATTGTGTTTAAAGCTGTAAAAAAAAATTAGTACAACTTAAGTTTGTTCCGAATTTGTGTTTAAATTATGAAATAAAAGTTTTTTAATTCATGTACTTTTGAATGTTGTGCTTGAGTTACTACTGACTGATACAGCTTACTGCCGCCATTTCACAATGGTGCAGGCTGGGCATGATCTGACTGGACCCAGAAACTTGGGATCGAGTTGTGACATGTTGATGTTTGAGACTATGTAGTTAATTAGATTTCTTTGATATCTTATCGTGCTTTAGATTGTGATTGAGTATTTACTATATCATTGTACTTTATCCTCCATTTGGGGTTGAGATCTATGACAGGTACATTATATTATTATGTGAGATAGATAGTTAGTGATCTAGACAACATTCTACCGCCGATGCTACGACATAGGCTGGGCATTGTTACGCACATGTGCCCCTATACCAGGTGCGGGTCATGACATACCTTACTCCTAGTTTATCGTGTTTATTGGTTATCACGTTGTTAATGTTTATCGTGTTGGACATGTACTTATGAGTTAGTCGGATAGAAGAATATGACTAGTAGACATGTGGTACCCCAGTGTAGTCCAGAGTTTATTTGGTCAGGAGACCATCTTATAATGTTTTTTTCAGTCAATATACCTCACGTGTAAACTGTCCAATATTTCCTAACCCAACCACATGTTGAACATTGGTATTATAAAACACATAGTACACGTGATCTTGTTGCTATATTGTTCATTCATTTCCCTTCCATCGAGTTGACTGTCATGTTGCCCTTATGTTATAACTATACTCTTTTTATCATATCGTGTTGCATATAGTTTATTTTTTCTTGTTATTGTTTCCTTCATGCATGTATATTATATTGTGTAGTGTAATGTTATGGTGAACTTGTTCCAATCATGATTGGATATATTTTTCAGTTGACAGACTCTTATCTTGCTTTGGGTTCCTTTGGTGGAGTTAGAGATATCTTGGAGGCCAAACAGAGATTCTAGTTAGATTATAAAGTTCTTGTATTTAATATTTAGCGGATTTGTTCCCAAATATCATTTTGATGTATTATTGGATTGTAATTTGGATAATTATTGTGAATGAGCAATTAAATATGATTTTGAGATTAATATTGATGTCTAAACAGCGTACTACAGCCGATGCTGCGGTGCAGGCTGGACTTGGCTACGTACTCGTATCCCGATAAGCGGGTGCAAGTCGTGACAATACGTATCTCACAATATGACATTATTTGCTACTTACACAAAATGAGACTAAGGAGTATTGAAGATGGAAAATGTCGATGTGCCAAAGGCTGTTGTTATTGGAGATGTGCATTTAAAGACAATACATGAGCCACTCTTGTGCTCAAAGGTATTTCCCATATCCTCGATATATTTGATTAGAAGGTTGGACGATGAGGGGTTCTTCAATCTCTTGGGAAACTATTACTAGAAGCTTTCAAGAAGTTCGATAGTGATTTCCAGATGAAGCAAAAAGTCTGGTCTCTATTATATAGCAGGGTACGTATTGGGGGAACAATAGGTTAACGCGATCAGTGATGTGTCTATCGAGTTACACAGGCAGCTTAGCCATATCAGCGAGAAAGAATGAGCTATTTGTTAAACATAAAAGTAATTTTGAGGCTCAACTCTACAAAATTGGAGAGATACATGCACTGCATGGCTGAAAAAGCAAAAATGGTATCTTTCCAAAGTCACCCAAGTTCAAAGAAGCCGACATAGCTCGAGTTAGTTCATTCTGACATCTGCGGTCCAATGAAGGTAAAATCTATTGGTGGTGCTTCTTACTTTATAAATTTTTTGATTTATGTTCGAGGAAAGTTTGGGTCTATGCTATAAAGACTAAGGATCAGGTGATGCTACATTCAAAAAGTTTTAGACCTCTGTTAAAAGGGAGATGAGCCATAAGGTCAAGTCTGTTCGATCCAACAATGGTGGCGAATATAATAGTCCTTTGATGTTTACTGCAGAGAGTAAAAAAATTGACACTAGAAGACTCTGCCAAAGACACCTCATCTCAATATTGTAGTGGAGCATATAAAAAGACATTGATAGAGAGGGTACAATGTTTGTTGCTAGAAGCAAACTTACCGGACAATTATTATAGTGAGGCTCTCAATACTGCTACTTATGTTACTAATTTATCTCATAGTATTTATTTGTAGGTTGATGTGCCTTATAGAGTATGGTACGACAAAGAACCGTCATACAGTCACCTTCGAGTGTTTGGTTGTAAGGCCTTCGTGCATGTACCGAAGGGTGAAAGATCCAAACTTGAGCCAAAGACGAGGCATTGCATTTTTGTCGGCTATGGTCAGGATGAGTTTACGACCCAACCGAAAGAAAGCTCTATAGAAGTAGGGACGTGGTATTCGTCGAGGATCAAACTATGAGCAATGTTAAGGATTTTAAGATACCTTCTGAGGCTGAGGAATTTTCTGAGTTAAAGTCATCATGCTTCGTGATGTTTCCATCGGACACTACAAAGAATCTAGTTAAGGGTGCAGAGACTTGAAAATGCTCCCAACCTTGATCATGTATGTTGAAGATGATCAGGGCGACCCTCGGGAGGATGATCATACTAAAAAGGGAGTTCCTGAAAGGAATGAGACTGCCTGGTTCTATTAGGAAAAAAAGCACGAGATAGCGTCAACCATCCATGAGGTAATCACCAAATGAGTAAGTGCTATCGACTAACGGAAAAGAGCCAGAAAGCTTCGTAGAGGCGATGGAAGACGAATACAAGCAGGAGTGGATACAGGCCATGCAAGAGGATATGATTTTCTTAAAGGCAAACTCCACTAATGAGCTGGAGCGGTTGCCAAAGGACAAAAGGCTTTAAAAAATTGATGGGTGTTCATAGTGAAGAAAATATAAGATGTTACTCGCCTTAGATACAAAAGCGAAGCTGGTAGTTAAAGGCTACAGTTAGCGAAATAACGTGAATTTCAATGGGATCTTCTTGTCGATCATCAAGTTGTCATGCGAAAGGGCATGAATTTCAGTGGGATCTTCTTGTCGATCATCAAGTTGTCATCTATTTGGTTGGTGCTAGCATTAGCAGCTAGAATTAACTTAGAGTTTGAGCAGATGGATGTGAAGATAGCATTCTCTCAAGATGACTGAGAAGAGGAATAATACATGGAATAGCCAGAGATATTTTGTGAGCTAGGCAAGTCATATTTAGTCTGCCATTTAATGAACAGTTTTTATGTTCTGAAGCAGTCTCCGAGACAATGGTACAAAATGTTCGAGTCATTTATGAGAGAGCATGGTTATGTAAAGATGACATAGAATCATTATGCGTTTGAAAGCGAACAGAAAGATTACCCAGAAGGCTTTGATGTCTTCGAAATAGTTAGGTTGTGCGCGCCCACAAAACTAGGTCCGATATTATTCGGTTTTCCAGCCAAGATGTTGATTACAGGGTTGGAATTGATTACCATTGTTGTCATTTGCAAATTCCAACCAAAATGTCACGATAGAGTACGATTGTTCTGCTGAAGTTCTTGGATAACTTTTGTCGGCCCAATTTTTTTATCATCCAACCATAATGAAGATGTGTTACATTGGTATTAGGATGTATCACATCAGCCTCAATGATTGTCGGTACATGATTCGTTGGTATGGGCCTCTTCTATTATTGTATTTCTTCCTCCAGCCTCAGCTTTCGTAATGTAATCTAAAGGCATTAGCACGTGACTGACAGAAGGACCTTCACATGTACCACTTCCTACAATGTTTGTAGTATCATATGTAATCAAGACCTTAATTATAAATGAAAAAGCTTCATCTTGTAATGTGATCTTGAATATCAAAGAAAAAGCTTCACTTTTTTGTATTTTTATTCCTTCAGCTTCAAAAAAATCATTGTAATCTTTCTTGCAATCAGAGTACTATGTGCAGGAACGAAATCATAAAGCAGAATACTCTAGAGGGGGGTGAATAGAGTAGGCAGCGGAATATTGCTAATTAAAAACTTGTTAGCAGTTAGATCACAGATAAAATAATAATCATAAAAAGTAAATGACAGAATTTAAAAGAGATCAGAAGGCAAATGCAAATACCGAGATTCATACTGGTTTCCCTCTTGTGAGGACTAGTCCAGTCGGAAGAACTCTAGCTTCTAGTTGAATCCACTATTGGAAAATCCCACAAGTTTTTATACGAAGTCCTTGCAACTTCTACAAACACGAGCTTTGATACGAAGAACTCGACCAACTTCAATATTGAAGAGTTGAATCTTCTATGAAGCCTCTGATTACAATCACTCTGAAACTTCTAGACCGTACCGCACTGGCAAATCAACTAGAGGATTGTAACTGGCTTGGGATTTGAAAATGAAAGCTTTTAAGAACTCTTTGGAAGAAATGTAAGCTCAGGAAGAGAAGAGATTGAAAGTGAATTGGTGATTTGAAATGATCGAAATACTTCTATATTTATAGTTTTTCCAAAGACAGAACTCTGACAGAATTCGGGTAGAATTCGGACAGAACTCTTTGTAACAAGCCGTAACTGAAGGATGACCAAGTTCAAAAATCCAACTTTCACTAACGTTCCAAATGGCCGAACTCTAGCCGAACTCTAGCCGAACTCTGTCCGAGTTTTCCTGGGGTTCTGTCAGTTCATTTTTGAAGAAAATAAATTTTGGCTTTTTGAAAAATTCTTCAGAAGCTTTTTGTAAAAAGAATATTTTTCAAAAATGTAGGTCATTTGTAAAGAATAAGATAATTTTGAAAAACGTTTTAGGATGGCCTATTTGCTAGTACGACTCGGTGTACAATGTATTCCTAGACTCAATAAAATGAAAAATTATATTGCATAACAGGAAGTACATTCTGAATGGCAAACAACTTCGAAACAGTTTCGGTCTTGAACATAGTAAATATCCATTGTTTAGCAGTGTCCACAACGTCGTAGGTAAGCATCTGAGTTGACTTGTAATTATATCGAGACAGAGTTTGATCAATTATTAAAATCAGGTTTGACCATGACCAATGGGCCAACAATCTCCCCCATTTTGATAATTGACAAACCTTGTCGATATAATATCTAAGCTGGAATCAATTCAAAATAGTAATCAACAGAAATTGAAGAAATTGTTCATAACATGTATTCACGAAAATGTTAGAACTTATTTCTCCCCCGTTGCCACTTAGCAAAATAATTGCAAAAGAGAAAGCTCCCCCGCAATAAATGCATAAGTAACAAACAGTGAAGTAACACAATAAACATAGATAATCATGACAGGCATGGTAGAAACAGTAAACATGGTAAGAGAAACAGATAGTCTACAAAATACAACATAGGCATGTATTTGTCACAGGCAGTATTTGATAAAGTATGAAGCAACAAAAGATAGATAGTGCTACCATAGTACTGAAATACATAAAGTGCTGAATAATAGACTAAGATGCCAAAACTGAAGCATAATAAAAAACCATGTCTATGAATAGTCTCATAATAGAAAAAGTGCTGATAAAAAATATAAGAGTACTGATAAAATCTTGGAATGTCGAAGCATTTTCAAGTAAACATAAGACAAAAGTAACAGTCTCAAGAATCTAATATCTCAAAACTCATCATCATCATCATCATCAACGTCATCAACTACAGCTCCAACATGTCCAGAAGGACCAGCTCTAGAAGTACCAGCGCCAGAAGTGCGAGGAGTGGCGTCAGCGGTACGATACCAATCATAGGCGTTCCCTGGCTGGAACAGAGAGTGAACCGCCTCGTCGTCAATGCGGTAGCCAAAAACAGAAGGGTTTCGAGATAGAGAGCTAGAAGAATGACCCGTCTACGCAAACCTCAGATCGACGAAGGAGTTGGCAATCGCCTGAAACCGAGTCACATCACGACACTCGTGTTCCTTAGAGGTCTCAACATAAAAAGACTGCAGATCTAATAAGTGCTGATGTATACCCTCAAATATGATAGGGTAAGAATGAGGAGGAACATGTGTTGTGGGAGCTGTGGGAGTAGGTACAGGAGGAGTAGGTGCAGTAGGTGGAGGAACAAATACAATGCTGCGACGAGAGAGTTTGAGAAACTTGGGCTCGGGGTCGACAACAGAAGTAGATAAATCAATATCAAATCTCTGAAAAATACGAGGAATAAGCATCGCATACGATAGGTTACGGTCTCTCCCGCGACATCTATCCATCATCTGGATGATAGTCTTAGGGGCAGAAAAAGGAATCCCCTTAAGAATATGATAAAGAGCAGAAAGCTCAAGTGCAGTGACATCATCTTTAGAAGTAGATTTTGGAAGTAAGGTAGAATAGATGATACGATGTAATTCTAGTTAAACAAGTTCAAGTTATTAGCCTTGAACTTTCCAGGAAGAACGCGTGCGGGCGCACAAAGTTTATTCTTGAAACTAACGAGTGTCGTGCCAACGGGGAAATCAAAATCAGTGATGTCATCGAGCGGGGCACCTTCGTTTGGGATACCAAGGATTTTTGCTAACGTTTCATCAGTGAATTCGATATCAATTCCTCTGACACGTGTCCTCACTGTAAAAGTGTCTAACACGAAATTATAATAGAATAATCTAATGGCATTAGTGGCAATGGGGAATTGTAAGGTGACAAAGTGTTGTTACCCTAATGCCTCAAAATAAGGGCGGTGATCCCGAAAAACAGTCCACTTAATCGGTGATCCGGTGCAAATAGTATGCATAATAAAGTCGGTGTACCATAATAAAGCTTGATCGAAAGTTTTAAAGTAAAACACATCCGACGCACCATCGTCCGATTGGACCGGAAAAAAGAGGCAATCCGTATGCGGATCTGAAGACGATGCCTCTTCACTAGCATTGGTCTTCTTCCTCTTGAAGGGATTGAACTTAGACATTCTTTCCCAAAAAATTCTAGAAATCCTAAGTATTAAAAAGTGGAGGAAAGAAGGGATTAAACCTTCCAAGAATTGGATATGTTGTAGAGGATGACGATCTCCGCACGTATCCAAAATTTTGACGAAAAACTCCACAAGGATTGGAAGAACAATGATGGAGAAGAAGCTAGGATTTCGGAGGGGCGCTGCTGCTATTCTGAGGATGTGGGGAAGAATGAAGAAGAAAGAAGCCTCGTGTTGGTACTGATATATATAAATACCCAGCCGAACTCTGGCCGAATTCGGACCAAACTCGGACCGAATTCGCCAAGAGTTGCCTGGCTATATATATAAAAAAATTCAAATGAGGCCGCATTCTTTTTTATTAATTTGTTTCAAATGCTTAATTCAAAGTTTAGTAATTTTAAATCTCAAAATAATATAATTAATATTATTTTATAAATTAATATTCTCTACTCAGCATCTGTCTCAGATTAGCTGTAGGAGTACTATCCCAGCTAACGGAGGTTCACCGGGGAACTCTTAAATACCGCTTCGCTTCGACCGTAGTCGTGGTGACAGACAGACTCTTTTTAGGCTTGTCTCGAAAACAGTTTATGAGTATCGAATAATAATTAATAAAACAAAATTAATTAATATTATTGATATCTAAAATTCCTAATTCTCGACGTAAATAGTTGAAACGATCTTCCGCTAAAAGTTTTGTGAGTATGTCAGCTAATTGATTCTGTGTGTCTATGTATACAAGGTCTATATCTCCATTTTGTTGATTATCTCTAAGAAAATGATGTCGAATCTCGATATGTTTAGTACGAGAATGACATACAGGATTCTTAGTCAAATTAATAGAACTAGTGTTATCACAGAAAATGGGTATGTGTGAAAAATTCAATCCATAGTCTTCTAAGGTTTATTTCATCCGCAAAATTTGTGCACAACAACGTCCTGCGGCGATATACTCAGCCTCGGTTGTTGATAATGCAACAAAATTTTGCCTTTTACTAAACCAAGAGACTAGAGCTTTTCCTAGAAAATGACATATGCCGCTAGTACTTTTTCTATCTACTTTGCATCCAGCAAAATCAGCATCGGAATAACCGGTTAGGTCAAACGACGTGGTTTTGGGATACCATAAGCCGACAGAAGAAGTGCCTTTAAGGTATCAGAAGATACGCTTAACTGCGCACAAATGTGATTCCTTAGGATTAGCTTGAAAACGTGCACATAAGCAAACACTAAACATAATGTCTGGTCGACTAGCAGTTAAATATAGTAAGCTACCGATCATACCTCGATACTTATATATGTCGACAGATTTGCCTTGTTCATCAATATCAAGCTTAGTTGAAGTCGCCATTGAAGTGCTAAGTGGTTTTGTTGTTTCCATGTCGAACTTCTTCAATCGATCATTTGTGTACTTAGCTTGATTTACGAACGTCCCATTGTTGGTTTGTTTGATTTGCAGTCCGAAAAAGAATTTCAGCTCTCCCATCATGCTCATCTCAAACTCATTCTGCATAAACTTTGAAAATTCTTGACGAAGAGATTCATCAGTAGATCCAAAGATAATATCATCTACATAGACTTGAATCAAAAGAATATTATTATTCAAAGACTTTATAAACAAAGTAGTATCAACCTTTTCCTTTGAAAAATCGTTATCAAGTAGAAAAGTTCTTAGATGATCGTACCAAGCATAAGGGGCATGTTTCAAACCGTATAAAGCTTTCTTCAACTTGAAAACATATTCAGGAAATTTGAAATCAGTAAAACCGGGTGGTTGAGCTACATAAACCTCTTATTTTATAAAACTATTTAAAAAATGCGCTTTTGACATCAATTTGAAATATCTTAAAATTATGAAAACATACAAATGCACATAACATGCGAATGGATTCTAATCTCGCAACTGGGACATAAGTCTCATCATAGTCGATACCTTCTTTCTGATTGTATCCTTGAGCTACAAGTCGAGCCTTATTATGAGTCACTAAACCATTCTCGTTCAGTTTATTTTGGAATACCCATCGGGTGCCAATGACCGGATGATCAATAGGCTTGGGAACAAGTTCCCAAACTTGATTCCGTTCGAATTGGTTTAATTTCTCTTGCATAGCATCTAACCAAAAATTATCACTACATGCTTCATCAATATTTGTGGGTTCAAACTGCGAGACAAAAGCAACACAAGAAGCTATATCTTTACAGGAGGAACGAGTACTTACACCTTTGGTAATCTCACCAATTACCAAGTCCTTTGGATGACTAGCCAAGAATCTCATCTCTTTTGGTGTAGTCTCAGGATTGCTAGTTCTGGCTTCTTTGCTTGGAGGTTCATCTGATGCCTGATGTGATGGTTCTGTATCTTTGTGTGAAGGTTTTGCAGTGGTTGTACTTGGTGCGATTATGTCTTCATTGTCATCATCGTCTAAGTGTTGATTTAGCTCATCAAACTTGACGTTGATAGATTTTTCAATGATCATGGTTCTTTTGTTGAAGACTCTACATCCTTTGCTCTTTGCTGCACAATCTAAAAATATACCTTCATCGGCCTTTTCATCAAATTTACTCAAATTATCTCTAGTATTAAGAATAAAACATTTACAACCAAAGATTTTGAAATAAGAGACATTTGGTGTTCTATTAAACCATAATTCATAGGGAGTCTTCTTCGATATAGGTCGAATTAGAACCCTATTGAGAATATAGCATGCTGTATTTACAGCTTTAGCCAATAAATATCTAGGTAGACTAAACTGGTTTAACATAACTCTAGCCATTTCAGATAGAGTTCTGTTCTTACGTTCCACAACTCCATTTTGTTGCGGAGTCCTAGGGCAAGAGAATTCATGCAGATAACCGTGTGTGTCACAAAATTGCTTGAGTTCTGCATTCTCAAATTCGCTGCCATGATCACTACGAATACGAGTAATCATGAACCCTTTTTCATTCTGTACTTTCTTACAAAAGGTGACGAATTCTAATAATGTATCATTCTTGCGTGCAAGAAAATAAATCCATGTATATCTAGAGAAGTCATCTATAGTGACAAATGCATATAACTTACCACGTAGACTGGCAATTCTGCTGGGTCCAAATAAGTCCATATGCAATAATTGTAAAGGTCTAGTGGTACTTACATCGTTCTTAGATTTGAATGGGAATTTGGTAGCTTTGTTCTTTTCACATTCACTACATACCGTATCCTTCATGAAAGAAATATCCGGCAAGCCGCGTACCAACTTCTTCGTAGATAATCTTGAAATTGTATCTATATTTGCATGACCGAGTCTCATATGCCATAGTTGACTTTCAATGCTTTTGGCTATCAAACATCTACCTGCTGTGTTAGCATCTTCCAACAAATAAAATACATATATATTGTCTTCCCTAATACCTTCAAATATAGTACTGCCAGTTCAACTATCAATAATAGTACATTTATCTTTTACGAAGTTAATGCCATAACTGTGGTCAGCTAAATGGCTTATGCTGAGCAGATTATGTTTTAACTCGGTAACAAGACAAACATCTTTAATCACTGGATAGGAAGACGTACCAATGTCACCGATACCGATTATGTACCCTCTCAAATTATTACTGAAGGAGACGTATCCTTCTTTATTCCTCTTCGACAGTGTTGCAAATAATGAAGCGTCATCGGTCATGTGCCGTGAGCAACCGCTGTCGAGGATCCATTTGCTCCTAGCATGTGAAGGGTGTCCCACCTACAAAATAATTTGCAGATAAAACTTTTGGTACTCATTTCTTGTAGGGTCCTGACTGGTTAGTTTTCGGTATCCATGCATAAATATTTAAATCTACTAACTTTTGATTAAACATGCAGAAGATATATGACCAATGAGGCCACAATAATGACATTTAGTATGTTGAGTGTTGAAAGTAGTGTGAGGTGCATGATTGGTAGGTTTTGGTTTTCTAGTATAGAAGAATGCATGCCTATTAGTCTTCTTCGGCATAGTCTTGGTATGGTTTGGTCTGACAGTATTGGGCGTGTTCCGAGGATTCGGTAATTGACACATGTTAGAATAGGAAGCAGCAACTTCAGGCCGTTTTCCTAAACTAATTTCCAACTTTTTGGAAGTATCATAAAATCTAGTATAGTCAGATGTAAGTGAATCTAATCTAACCTGTGCACACTGGAGACTCCTTCTCTCCTTAGATAGGTCTTCCTTTAACTGGATAATAGTTTGGTCTTTTTCTTCGGATAGCTTAATAGTCTCGTGTAACAATAATTTAATAGAAGAAAGCTCACCAGACTCATTTAAATAGTCATTATTTCTAACCTGATCTAGTAGGTTGGTAAGTCTTACGATTTTACCTTTGTACTCTTTGAGTACCTTCTTAGAGGTTTCATATTTACTATGCAGTTTCCTATAATCATCTAACAGTTCACTGAAAACCTCTCCTAATTGCTCAAAGGTGAAATCATCATAAGGGTCTAATAGAGGATTAGTGATGACCTGATCGCAAGCCATCAAGCACACATTTATAGCGTCATCTGATTGTTCATCTTCTGAGTCGCTGGCTTCACTTTCATGCCATATGCTTGTGTTGGCGTACTTCCTTGATGTAGATTTCTTCAGGTAGCCTTTGTCATATTTGCTATTTTTTTTTGATGATGATGCTGAGGGACAATCTTTCTTCATGTGTCCTTTCTTCTTGCATCCGTAGCAAATAGGATCTTCTTCTTTGTCGTTGTTGTCTTTGTTGTCCTTTGTTCTTCTGTTAAATCTCATAAACTTCTTGAACTTTCTTACCAGAAGAGCTTGATCTTCAGAGTCAGAGTCGCTGTCGTCGGAATCATCTTCGATGGTTCTTCTATGTTGAGCCTTGAGAGCGATCGTCTTCTCTGACTTTTTCTTTGGTGTAGCATCTTCAAAGTCTTGAGGTTCTAACTTGTGAGTGAGTAGCTTACCCATGAGTGTTTCTAGAGACATTGTTGAGAGGTCGTTCCCTTCAATGATTGATGTAGCCTTTGGAATCCAGTTCTTTGTAAGGGATCGTAGAAGTTTACGAATCTTCCCATGGTTACTGTAATCTTTGCCTAGTGAGGACAGAGGATTTATAATATCCAAGAATCTTGTAAACATCTGAGTGACTAATTCACTTGGCTTCATTTTGAACGCCTCATACTCCTGAGTAAGTCTGCTGATCTTTGACTCCTTGACTTGTGTTGTTCCTTCGTGGGTTACTTCGGAAAGTTTTTACACTTCGTTTGATGTTGTGCAAGTAGACACCCTGTTGAATTCAGTTCCGTCTAAAGCACAAAATAAAGCGTTAATAGCACGTGCGTCAAGACTGGCCTTTTTCTTTTCTTCCTCTGTATATTTGTCATGGGATTTTTCAGCTAAAACACCATCAACATTTATACGAGGTGGCTTTTTATAGCCATCAATAACCACAGACCATATGTCAAAATCAAGAGATTTCAGAAAGAAACTCATACGTGTTTTCCAATAAGTGTAGTTTGTGCCGTCAAACAGTGGAGGTCTGTTTGTGGCTTGGCCTTCACTTGTGAATTTCACAGTTGCCATGTGTAATGCTGTGATCTATAAAAAATTTGAATATAACTGTAATTTTACCTTGCTTTACCTGTATAACCCGCTCTGATATACCTCTAGATGGAGAGCCTGCTTTGATACCAATTATAGGAACGAAATCGTAAAGCAGAATACTCTAGAGGGGGGTGAACAGAGTAGGAAGCGGAATATTGCTAATTAAAAACTTGTTAGCAGTTAGATTACAGATAAAATAATAATCACAAAGAGTAAATGACAAAATTTAAAAGAGATCAGAAGGCAAACGCAAACACCGATATTTATAGTGGTTTTCCTCTTGTGAGGACTAGTCCAGTCGGAAGAACTCTAGCTTCCAGTTGAATCTACTATTGGAAAATCCCGCAAGTTTTCATACGAAGTCCTTGCAACTTCTACAAACGCGAGCTTTGATACGAAGAACTCGACCAACTTCAATTGTAAAGAGTTGAATCTTCTATCAAGCCTCTGATTACAATCACTCTGAAACTTCTAGACCGTACCGCACTGGCAAATCGACTAGAGGATTGTAACTGGCTTGGGATTTGAAAATGAAAGCTTTTAAGAACTCTTTGGAAGAAATGTAAGCTCAGGAAGAGAAGAGATTGAAAGTGAATTGGTGATTTGAAATGATCGAAATACTTCTCTATTTATAGTTTTTCCAAAGACAGAACTCTGACAGAATTCGGACAGAACTCTTTGTAACAAACCGTAACTGAAGGATAACCAAGTTCAAAAACCCAACTTTCACTAACGTTCCAAATGGCCGAACTCTGGCCGAACTCGGCCCGAGTTCTCCTGGGGTTCTGCCAGTTCATTTTTGGAGAAAATAAATTTTAGCTTTTTGAAAAATCCTTCAGAATTTTTTTGTAAAAAGAATATTTTTCAAAAACGTAGGTCATTTATAAAGAATAGGATGATTTTGAAAAACGTTTTAGGATAGCCTATTTGCCAGTACGACTCGGTGTATAATGTATTCCTAGACTCAATAAAGTAAAAAATTACATTGCATAACAGGAAGTACATTCTGAATGGCAAACAGCTTCGAAACAGCTTCGGTCTTGAACATAGTAAATATCCATTATTGAGTAGTGTCCAAAACGTAGTAGGTAAACATCTGAGTTGACTTGTAATTATATCGAGACAAAGTTTGATCAATTATTAAAATCAGGTTTGACCATGACCAATGTTCCAACAATCTTCCCAATTTTGATAATTGACAAACCTTGCCGATATAACATCTAAGCTAGAATCAATTCAAAATAGTAATCAACAGAAATTGAAGAAATTGTTCATAACCTGTATTCACGAAAATGTTAGATCTTATTTCTCCCTCGTTGTCACTTAGCAAAATAATTGTAAAAGAGAAAGCTCCCCCGCAAAGAAACACAATAAACATAGATAATCATGACAGGCATGGTAGAAACAGTAAACATGGTAAGAGAAACAGATAGTCTATAGAATACAATATAGGCATATATTTATCACATGCAGTATTTCATTAAGTGTGAAGCAACAAAAGATAGATAGTGCTACCATAGTACTGAAATACATAAAGTGCTGAATAATAGACTAAGATGCCAAAACTGAGGCATAATCAAAAACCATGTCTATGAATAGTCTCATAATAGAAAAAGTGCTGATAAAACATATAAGAGTACTGATAAAATCATGGAATGTCGGAGCATTTCCAAGTAAACATAAGACAAAAGTAACAGTCTCAAGAATCTAACATCTCAAAACTCATCATCATCATCATCAACATCATCAGCTGCAGCTCCAGCATGTCCAGAAGGACCAGCTCTAGAAGTACCAGTGCCAGAAGTACGAGGAGTGGCACCAGCTGTACGATACCAATCATAAGCATTCCCTGGCTGGAACAGAGAGTGAACTGCCTCGTCGTCAATGCGGTAGCCAGAAACAGAAGGGTCTCGAGGTTGAGAGCTAGCAAAATGACCCGTCTGCGTAAACCTCAGATCGACGAAGGAGTTGGCAATCGCCTGGAACCGAGTCACATCATGGAACTCGTGTTCCCTAGAGGTCTCAACATAAAAAGACTGCAATTCTGATAAGTGCTGATGTATACCCTCAAATGTCGTAGTGTAAGAATGAGAAGGAACAGGTGCTGTGGGAGTAGGTACAGGAGGAGTAGGTGCAGTAGGTGGAGGAACAGATGCAATGCTGCGACGAGAGAGTTTGAGAAACTTGGGCTCGGGGTCGACAGCACAAGTAGATAAATCAATATCAAATCTCTGAAAAATGTGAGGAATAAGCATCGCATAAGATAGGTTGCGGTCTCTCCCGCGACATCTACCCATCACCTGGATGATAGTCTTAGGGACAGAAAAAGGAATCCCCTTAAGAATATGATAAAGAGCAGAAAGCTAGAGTGCAGTGACATCATCTTTAGAAGTAGATTTTAGAAGTAAGGTGGAATAGATAATGCGATGTAATTCGTAGTTAAACAAGTTCAAGTTATTAGCCTTGAACTTTCCAGGAAGAACGCGTGCGGGCGCACAAAGTTCATTCTTGAAACTAACGAGTGTCGTGCCATCGGGAAAATTAAAATCAGTGATGTCATCGAGCGGGGCACCTTCGTTTGGGATACCAAGGATTTCTGCTAATGTTTTATCAGGGCATTCGATATCAATTCCTCCGACACGTGTCCTCGCTGTAAAAGTGTCTAACATGAAATTACAATAGAATAATCTAATGACATTAGTGGCAATGGAGAATTGTAAGGTGACAAAGTGTTGTAACCCTAATGCCTCAAAATAAGGGCGGTGATCCAGAAAAACAGTCCACTTAATCGATGATCAGGTACAAATAGTACGTATGATAAAGTCAGCGTACCACAATAAAGTTTGATTGGAAGTTTTAAAGTAAAACTCATCCGACGCACCATCGTCCGATTGGACCGGAGAAAAGAGACAATCCGTATGCGGATCTGAAGACGATGCCTCTTCACTGGCATTGGTCTTCTTCCTCATGAAGGGATTGAACTTAGGCATTCTTTCCCAAAAATTTATAGAAACCCTAAGTATAAAAAGTGGAAGAAAGAAAGGATTATACCTTCCAAGAATTGGATATATTGTAGAGGATGACGATCTCCGCATGAATCCAAAATTTTGACGAGAAACTCCACAAGGATTGGAAGAACAATGATGGAGAAGAAGCTAGGATTTCGGAGGGGCGTTGCTGCTGTTATGAGGATGTGGGAAAGATTGAAGAAGAAAGAAGCCTTGGGTTGGTACTGGTATATATAAATACCCAGCCGAACTCTGGCCAAATTCGGACCGAACTCGAACCGAATTCGCCAAGGGTTGCCTGGCTATATATATATTGCTAATTAAAAACTTATTAGCAGTTAGATCACAGATAAAATAATAATCACAAAAAGTAAATAACAGAATTTAAAATAGATCAGAAGGCAAACACAAACACCGAGATTTATACTGGTTTCCCTCTTGTGAGGACTAGTCCAGTCGGAAGAACTCTAGCTTCCAGTTGAATCCAATATTGGAAATTCCCGCAAGTTTTCATACGAAGTCCTTGCAACTTCTACAAACGCGAGCTTTGATACGAAGAACTCGACCAACTTCAATTATGAAGAGTTGAATCTTCTATCAAACCTCTGATTACAATCACTCTGAAACTTCTAGACCGTACCGCACTGGCAAATCGACTAGAGGATTGTAACTGGCTTGGGATTTGAAAATAAAAGCTTTTAAGAACTCTTTGGAAGAAATATAAGCTCAGGAAGAGAAGAGATTGAAAGTGAATTGGTGATTTGAAATTATCAAAATACTTCTCTATTTATAGTTTTTCCAATGACAGAACTCTGACAGAATTCGGGCAGAATTCGGATAGAACTCTTTGTAACAAACCGTAACTGAAGGATGACCAAGTTCAAAAACCTAACGTTTACTAACGTTCCAAATAGTCGAACTCTGGCTGAACTCTGGCCGAACTCGGCCCGAGTTCTCCTGGGGTTCTGCCAGTATATTTTTGGAGAAAATAAATTTTGGCTTTTTGAAAAATCCTTCAGAAGCTTTTTGTAAAAAGAATATTTTTCAAAAACGTAGGTCATTTGTAAAGAATAGGATGATTTTGAAAAATGTTTTAGGATAGCCTATTTGCCAGTACGACTCGGTGTACAATGTATTTCTAGACTCAATAAAATAAAAAATTACATTGCATAACAGGAAGTACATTCTGAATAGCAAACAGCTTCGGTCTTGAACAAAAAGTAAATATCCATTGTTGAGCAGTGTCCAAAATGTCGTAGGTAAACATCTGAGTTGACTTACAATTATATTGAGACAGAGTTTGATCAATTATTAAAATCAGGTTTGACCATGACC
The DNA here is from genome assembly GCA_029216955.1 of Iris pallida. NCBI lineage: Eukaryota > Viridiplantae > Streptophyta > Magnoliopsida > Asparagales > Iridaceae > Iris > Iris pallida. The sequence continues at coordinate 27,707,110 of JANAVB010028000.1, read as the reverse complement.
AATGGGCCAACACTGTGGACATAAAAGTTTAAATGATTTTCTTTTTTGTATATTATTCAGAAGTATAATGATAATTATAGTCTAAAATTTGTCCAGGCAATTTCATTTGTCAGAGGTAATATGGACATGGCAACGAAATAATCTAATTTTTTAGGAAAGGGAAATGACCCGTGTCATGACCCTCTCCCAAATAATCGGGTACAAATCGAGTCACGTCCAGCCTATACTGTCGTTGACAGCGGTAGTCAGCCATCTACTCTGGTCATAATCCAGAAATCATATAATTTATCACAACATCTATCACGAATATACTACTGCTATCCATCACAAATTACTATTATGTTGTTATTACAGCCTTTTACATGAATGTCCGGGTACAAAATCGGTAATGAAAGATAAAGGCTATCTAAGTCTGCTACATCCTTAATATCAATACAACATATCAAATCCTATACAATCATCTAAAGTCCAGGCACATATTCTTGCTGAGCATCCGGAGTGAGCTCTGCTGCTAGGTCTCCCTGCTGATCATAGTCCTTTAAATGAGCAGTCTCACCTGTAATCAACGATCCTGTCAGGAAGAAAGTAAATTACATAATAGCTCAACCAATCACGACAGAGTATCAAAGAAAATAACAGAAACTAATGATAAGTAAAGGAAATAACTGACATATAACTATATGAATCATACATAAGAACACCGTCAAGCATGTAGGGCTATCAAGTCAAGAGTATAGAGTAATAGTATGCTAGCAAGCATGTATAGGTGTAAGGTATACCATGTACACTACACTATCAAGAATAAGGTATATAGCAACGATATGCTATCAATCATGTCTAGTGTAAGGCATATCGTGTACTATATACTAGTAGTCAAGTAAACGGGCGTATTATATTGGCAATGATATACTAGCAATCATGTACGGGTATAAGGTATATCATGTACTCTATACTAACAAGCGGATATACGCCCAGGCTTAGGTGACTACATGCCCTATGATGTTCATCCTACCCCGATACGACATGACACGATGATATGCAAGCAAGTGAAATAAATAACAGAAAACATGTGCAATATGGTATACATGCAATGTGTTGATTGAGTTACAAGTACTTGTCTTCCTTCCCGAGAATAACAATGTCTTCTAAAGCCACATAGAAAATAAAAAATAAGTCTAAGATAATATTCTAAAGATTTTACCCTATTTTCTTATTTAAACCTCACTGTCCCAAATGACTACTCATCCAAAGAATCCTACTAACCACCCTTAAATCAAGCTGATCACTCATTTATTATGATCTTCTCCACTACACTCTACCGATGGCCTAACTTAAGGCTGCACATTCTAATAACCTAACTCAAGCCCAAACACTACAGGCCTAGCATCGACTAACCCGCATAAGTCAAGTCTTCAAGTGACCCAGCAACTGAACCAATTTGAATTTAACGGTCACTATACAGGACTTCACCTATTTGAATCTACAACTCTACAGATCAAGATGCCAGTCGAAACACTAATTCTGATGTTGTTTACACTGTCATGAATTCCTTTGTGCCGTGTCCCAACTCATGTCAGAAACATCCCACGCATCTGGAAAGAAACTGGACATGCTCCAGTGCCAGCCAAAAGCCTCTTCCTAATGTTTTGTCTACTGATCGATCGTGTCATTTGAATATCCATACCTCAAACAATTGGATAAATAGGCATATACCTGAGCCAGAAATGAAGCTAACAAAGTCTTCCTGGGTCCAACTTAGTTGCTCCCGTGTCCGAAACTGATAGTAGAGTCGATCAAACATTCCGTCGAACAGGTCATGTGCATGAAATAGAAATGAGTTCATATGAGTTTCCTAAAATTATGGATCGAAAGTTGAGAAGAAAATTGATTGAGAATTCACCAATCTATAACAGTATAAACCCGATCTCAAATATGACAGTCTCGATCTACAAACACGAACATCAACTCAGCGGATACGAATTAAAGTGGATTGAACAATTGTTACTGTCAAGAGCAAGCTTGACTATGAATCAAGATATTTAAAACACTTAGCAGTCTCTGGATCACTCTGTTCATCTCGATCGATAGATTATTCGCAAACCAGAGTCGAAGTAACATTCCAAAATCGATCTAGTGTTTGACTTCTAAAACTCGAGAACAAGGAATCTATTAGATTTCGATCAGCAAGGAAAAAGAATAATCAATGTAGGAAAACTCGAATTCATCTATACCTAGGTCGATCCAACTGCTGCTAGTTGAACCCCCGTGCACTGTCGACTACGCCTCGTACTCCCCATTGTTGTTTCGTAGATGGAGGCCCTTCGTCTTCACCGTGGAGCCTAGCTAGCTGCCATGGCCACGAACCTCGACAAGCTTGGACGTAAGAAGGAAGAGAGGAAAGGAACGGTCAACTACTAATTGGATAGGGCTTCGCCTAGGTGAAGTATAGTGAAGAAGAAGAAACGTAAGAGTCTATTTATAGGCATGGAGGGAGGCGGAGATAGTTATGGTCGACGACAGGAATCGGCTAGCCTAGGTCGATGGAGAACCGACGGTGGGGATGATCTCGGCTAGGTCAGTAGAAGAGATGCTTCAGAGAGTTTCTGGAAGGTCGTTGGATTGATCGCCTGTGCGGTGAGCCTTCTGTCACGACCCGCACCCGCTTTTCGGGATACGAGTGCGTGTCCGAGCCAGCCTATGTCGCAGATTCGGCGGTTGAACGCTGTCAAGGCCATGATGCTCAAAATCACATAAAGAATAACTTTAATGCTTATTCACAAGACTAAATCAACTTTACAAAAATTTTAAGTTTTACATTTAAAGAAGAGTACAATGTTCTTACAGATATTGAAAATAACTACAACACCTCTATCTAACTAATCTCTAGGTTTTGGCCTGCAAGTACCACTACCAGAATCTGTCGAATTAGCGACGTTCACAAACGTCGCTAAACCCAGTAAAAATGTCGCTAATTTTTTTTAGCAACCTAGCGACGTTATATAAACGACGGAAAAAAGCGTGTCTCTAATCGAAAAAATATCGTAAAGCGTCGCTATGGCGACGTTAATTAGTGACGCTGTTAACGTCGCTGGTTAGCGACGTTATTTGCGACGTTCTCATGTGGTCGCTAATTAGCGATGCTATTAGCGACGTTAGTGTGTGGTCGCCGTTTAGCGACACTTTAGCGACATTTTGGCGACGATGTACTAACATCAGATTCGGTACCACATCAATAATTTAGCAACGTTTCTAGCGACGTTCATTAACGTCGCTACATTGTAGCGACGCTTATCAACGTCGCTAAAAAAATCGCTAAGTTAAAATAAATATAAAAAAACAGAATCCAGAATGCAAATGGAGCTGGAGCTTGAGCCAAAATACAGAATCTAAAATACAAAATACAGAATCCAATCCCTAGGTTCGTCGGCCCCCTCGGTGGAACACTCAACATCGGCACGCATAATACATTCCAGAATAGACAAAAAATATAAAGAACAAATAATATCCTCAACGAATAATATCCTCAAGGAACAAAGTCATTAATATCCTCAACGAACAAAGTCAATATCCTCAAATACGTACAAAGTCAATATCCTCATTAATATCCTCAAATACATACAAAGTAAAAAATATATAAAGTATAAAGTCCGAAAATGCAAAAATAAAACTACTGATCGCTTGGAGCTGGAGCTGGAGCTGGAGCCGGAGCTGGAGGAGGAGCGCCACCAGATGACTGTCGTCGCAACGCCAGGATCGTCTGATACTCCTCCGGTGACAACAGGTTGACGAGCATGTCCTCCCGTGCACTGCCGGATGTAGACGATGCTCCCAACGTACCAGTAGATGGTCGCTCCGTAGCCATCTCGCGAAACTGCTACATCTGCTCGACCAACCGCTGTGTAGTCTCCTGTGTAGCGTGGGTCATCTGTCACAGCACCTCAGTCGTCTCCTCAAGCCTCTCAAAACGTGAGATGAGCGCAGAATCATCCATCTGCGGATGCGACTATGATGCCACCATCCTCTACAGTATCTCGTCACGCAGAGCTGCAATCTGTACATCAATACTCTGCTGGTGGAGGAGCGACTATTCAGTCTGTCCGGGGCCGGGTACACTAGTGACGGTAGTAGAGGCCTGTGACACAATAAAGACACCATAGGAGCCCGTACCATAGTACGTACCCTTATGCATGCCACCAATGACCCTCATCCACAGCTCATCATCTGACTAAGCTGCGACGACCGGGGGCTGCTGGGAAGTGCTAGCACCAGCTCCCTCTGACCGTGTCGGCCCAGCCTCCCTAAGCCTCAAAAACTCGGCCTAAAAATAACATCTATATGAATTCTCTATGTAACTAAAAAATAATATTAATGAACTAGCATTAAGTAAAATTTTAAAAACTCGGCCAACAAATAACATCTATATAAATTCTCTACGTAACTAAAATTAATATTAATGAACTAGCATTAAATAAAACTTACGTAGGTGTTCCGGGCCTTGTCGTCAATGAACCGCTCCCCCTTCGTGTGCGTGGCGAGGAACAAGGTCACCATATTCGGGTCCTCTCTCGATTCAACCTGTTACGAAATTATTATATAATTTGTCAGTTAAGTTGAAAGAAATATATTACTATAAAGTATTAATTATGGGTATACGGTAAGATATGTACCATATGAGTGAAGAAATCCATGATGGACCGTGACCCACCACACCACTACGACCCCGCCTGTCGTGCTCTTTTAGACTTTGCAGACTTCTCCTTGTAGGTTCCCTCCTAGAATCTCCTCTTTATTACCGCCTAGTCGGCGGAAGAGATCCAACCCTGAATAGGCTCTCCCCGGCGCTCGCGATCCTTTTGGTCGAGTATCGCATCCCTAGTGAGCTTGCTGATGCTGAATAAAATAGACTCGACAGCAACGGCACGGTAGGGCAAAAAGAAGTAAGTCCGCTAAAAAATTATAGTAGTACGTAAGTTATAACATGACATACTAAATATTAAAAGAATAAACTTTTACGTACCGCGAAGTGCTCAAACCAGAAGTCTTTTTTGGCGGTCAGGACATCCCTCCAGTTGATCCAGGGCCCCCCGTAGTTCTGCCGCATGAATGTACCCAGCGACGGGTGTACGGAGGAGGGATAATACCTGCAAAATAGAAATTTAAATTTAATAAACAAGTTTATAATAAATTTAAACAAATTAAGTGCAATAATTTTACTTTCCGCTTGGTCCTAGTACAGTCCCAAATCTCCAACCTCATATCCCCATCCGGGCGACACGGAGGATCTGTCTCAAATGGCAGCTGCAGCTACCCCTGCCCCTACCCGCAGCCTGCCCCTCGGCCTCGGCCTCACCCTCGGCGTGGGCCTCGCCCTCGACGTGGGCCTCGGCCTCGGCCTGCTCCTCAGTAGTGAGGTCGGCCTCTGGAATACTCGACGGTGGCTGTGTAGAAGAAGAAGGCCCTAGCCTGGAACTGCTAGAGCCGAGTATGGAGCCACTGCCGGCGACTAGACCACTAGTGTATACTGGAGTACGGGGGAAAGAGGAGGAGTCGGTAGGAGGAGTGGTAGACGGAGACTGTCGGCCTCGTCGGCTCCCACCAGCACCGAAACCAAAGGATCCACGTCGAGCCATATCTGAAAAAAATACAGAAGTAAAACATACTACATCTGGAAAAAACTAAAAGTAAACCATACTACATCTGAAAAATAATAAAAGTAAACCATATTATATCTAAAAATTAAACATATTCAATCCTCTTCTAAAAATTCATCTTGTTTCTCTTCCTCTTCTTCTTCCTCTTAACTTCTATCAACTTCATGTTCCTCTTCTGATACATCTACCTCTTCCAATTGATAAAATATGTCATGAGAAACTTTCGTTGAGTCCATATCGACAATATTTGTAATAAGAGGTAGTTCGTCTTCCTGATAAGCTATCTCGTCGACATCGTAGGTATTCCAAGATTTAGTCTTACAGATTGTCCACTAATCTGATCTCTCGGCTCCTCATTTTGGATAGCTGGTAAAGTAAACTAGTTGAGCCTGGCTTGCTAGAACAAACGACTTATAAGCTTGATATCGACGACGATAATTTATGTCAACAAGACCATGTTTGTCAACTCTCCAACTTCGATCTTGGATCGGATAGAACCAGTCACATCTGAACAAGACAATCTTACAAGGTTCTATAGCATAATTGTATGTCAGATCCATAATCTCCCTTAAGATGCCAAAGAAGTCATTGCCTGGGTCGACGTCTTTGTAGTTTGAAAATTTTATGCACAAAAAACTATTCTTCGTAGAATCCAAATCCAAGAAGTCCTCTCTTATTCGAGCATTTATTGACTTGAACCTGAAGCCATTTACGTAGTAACTTGGCCAAGTCTTCACTTGATAAATTGGTCCCTTGGCTAGAATTTTAATATACTCATTCTCAAGGATTGCCTCCGGACGATTAACCTAAATACCAAATAAACGATGCTAACTTAATTATTCTGTGCAAGTATATACGTACAGAAAAAGTAAATTGTGAAGATATCCGTACATATGCTCTCAACCAAAAAGGAAAATTAAATCTCATTTGTTGTTCTACTTCCTCCTCGGTTACATACGGATTGTTGGACGTTACCTCATCCTTAAACATGCTGAAAAGCAAGAAAGCATAGGTATATTAGTTATAATGAGAAGCAACGAAGCACGCAAAATAATTTTACTTACCCTTCTAGCTTGTCCACTTCTTCCTCGTCGCAGCTGAGCAATACATATAACATTGCAGCGCTAACCTCGTCGTCATTTAGATATATTTTTTTATTTTACCAGATGGTTTTCCGTGGCATTAAATACTTTCAGCTTTGCCTCATTACCAGCTTCATAGCCGTCGTCATTTCTGGGAGCTCTTGTTCTGTTTGTAGCAATATGAGGCTAAAAATACATGAAAAAGAAGTTTGAAATCTCCTCAAGGACATATGCTTCACAAATAGAACCCTCCACCCGTGCCTTATTTTTCTCCTTCCTCTTGAGGTGGTTCAACTGTCGCTCGAACGGGTACATCCAATGATAATCGACAGGCCCAGCAACAAGAGCCTCATGGATAAGATGAATCGGCAAATTCTACATTGAGTCGAAGAATGCACGAGAAAAAACTCTCTCAAGTTTGCAAAGTGTTACCACAATGTCCTTCTCTTGCTTCTCTAAACGATCGATGAACAACTTGCAAGAACAAAGATCTCTGAAGAATATGCTAAGCTCTGTTAATGGATCCCAGACTATCAACGGTAATAATTCCCGAAATGCAACAGAAATTAACCTCTCCATGAATGCGTGGCAATCGTGGCTCTTCATTCCGGTCAGTTTACACTCCTTTATGTCGACACATCTTCTTAGATTGGAGACGTATCCGTCCAAAAATTTCAAGTCCTGGATCCATCTACAAAGCCTCACTTTGTCCTCCTTTTCCAGCGAGTAGATTGCCTTAGGCCGCAAAAGCTTCCCCTTCCCGTTGTCTATCATATGCAATGTAGGGCGTCTGCATATTTTGGCTAAGTCCAATCGAGCCTTCTGATTGTCTTTTGTCTTTCCCTTGATGTCTATTACAGTATTAATTATGTTATCAAACACGTTCTTTTCGATATACATGACGTCAAGGTTATGTCTAATCAGATTTGTGCTCCAATATCGCAGATCCCAGAATATACTCCTTTTGGTTCAGTTATAATTTTTGCCAAGTCCCTCGCAACGGCTGCTCGTTGTAGGATCTTCAATAGCACTTGGAATTTCTTTTACTTGCTCCCATGTATCCTCTCCGGACCACATTGGCGGTGGATCGCCCTTCTCCATAGCTTCGGCACGAAAAGTAGTTATGTTCCTACGGTACGAATGGTCTTTCGCCAAGAACTGTCGGAGACAATCAAAGAAGCACGGCTTTCCTCCGTGTCTCAAACGAAAAGCCTTAGTGCAGTCCATGCAATACGGACATAAAAGCCGACTATAAGTGCTCCATCCAGACAACATTCCATAAGTCGAAAAGTCGTTGATTGTCCACATTAGTGCTGCCCGCATCTAAAAATTTTGTTTTTTTAAGCATCATACGTGTACGCCCCTGTTTCCCATAGCTGCTTCAGCTCATCTATCAATGGCTATAAGTACACGTCGATGTTCCTCTTCGTGTTATTCGGACCGGGAATGATAATAGTTAATAACATGTAAGGTGTCTTTATGCACATCCAAGGCGGTAGGTTGTACAGAGTGAGGATTACCGGCCAGCATGAATATTGGTAGCCTGAAAGACCAAATAGGGTTAAACAATCAGAGCAGAGCCCCAACCTTACATTATGCGCATCAGAAGTAAAATTAGGATATGCTCGATCGAAGTGCTTCCACGCTTCTCCATCAGATGGGTGATCCAACACTCCTTCGGTCTGTTATCGCTTGTGCCAACTCATATTTTTGGCAGTCTCTTTCACCATGAACGACCTCTGCAACCGTGGCGTCAACGGCAAGTAGTACATTGAAACAGTAGGTCTTCTAGACTTGCCTGCAGCAGTTGGCTTGTAGCGATCAGCACCACATAATCCGTACACTTTTACATCCTTGTGATATTTGTAGTAAAGTATGCATCCGTTCTCACAGCAATCGATCTTGTCGTATCCCATCTAGAGGGATCTCACCATCCTCTTAGAGCGGTACAAGTCTTTCGGTAACTTGGCACCCTACGGTAAGATGTATGTACTCAACTCGAGCACTCTATTATAGCATTCTTACAACATGTTAAAGTCAGACTTTATGCTCAAGAGCCGAGTGATCACCTCTAACGGTGAATGGTCCTCATAGCTAGGAAAGGAGTCCTTGTATTCTCCAGCAACTCCATGAACTTCGCGGCATCGGCATTCGGTGCCTCCTCAGCTGCGTCACGATTGTATGGATCGAAACTAGGCCATGCAGCATCGAAGACCATGTTCACGGACTCGTTGTCGGCACCAATTTGGTTGTGGACATTCATATAGGGCTCCACATAAGGCTCAACATAAGGCTCCACATAAGGCTCCGTTTGGAATGCTAAAGGCACAAGCTCTCCGTGTGCGGTCCATTGGTAGTAATTTGGAAGAAAACTATTTGCGTATAAGTGATACGTCACTGTAGAAGCATCGAATTTCAGAGCCAGAAAGTCTATGCGCCAGACTACATGCGCCAGAGCTTGGACAAAGTACTTCACAGCAAAAGCAACAAATATAGACATTGAAAGAGGACTTTTTATTTAACATATAAAAGTCTATTACATGTCTAAGAAAGACTGTACAAAGGAGAATTTCTATAAAAAAAGATCCTAAGTCTACAACCAGCAGCTACCATGCGCCCTCAAATAGGTGCAGCAATCATCATGCGCCCTCAGTCAGGCGCATCCCACCATGTGCCCTCAGCAAGGCGCATCCTTTTCAGCAGCACAGTTATGTGCATCCCAGTTATGTGCATCCCTTCAGCAGCCCAGTTATGTGTCGCTCTTCCAGCCAGGCTCACCGCCGTCAAAATGCTTCGACTAATGAAGCATTTATTGAGCAGAACGAGGGTGGCAGTCAACCCTCTAGCCGAGGAAGAGAAGAGCACCGCAAGCCGACCTGTAGCCAAGGGAGGCTTCGAAAGAGCCTCCAAAGGCGAAGGAAGACCGTGATCGAAACCGCGGCTAAAGGAGCAGCTTTCAACACAACCAAAGTGGGCAACACCCACTTTGAAGGAAGAAAGAGCCCCCAAAGCCGCAGCACCGCCCGCTATTCCGATCTGCCGCTCTTCCTGCACAACAAAGACGAGGCCCGAGCATCCCTATCTTTGGATGCAACAGGCACCTTCCGCCTGCCTCGGAAGCCCTCGACTCCGACTTTTGGATGTAACAGTCACCTTCAAGTGCATCAACGAAGATACTGCGTCGCATCTTCACCCTCGAAATCATCTCGTCAACAGAATGCATTCTAGTACACAAGTTCATGTTGGAAAGACGTGAGAGAACGAGAAGCAAACCCTCTCTCCATGCCACTATTTATAGGCCGGGCAAATCAAATCCATACGCCAAGTGGATGGCTCTCCGAATTCCGTGCAATGAATTTACATTTAATGGATGAACCAGACGCTTCGAATTTAGCCAAGTCAAAACGGCTATTTAAAGCACTCGAAGAACGTAACAGTCGCATCATTAAAAGACGTGTCACGAAGCGGATGCGCCAGCCAGATCACGCATCATACAGACGCGCCCTTCAACATCAAGCGCATCACACAGATGCGCCCTTTAACATCAAGCGCATCACACAGACGCGCCTTTCAGCACCAAGTGCATCACAGGGGATGCGCCCTCATGTGCCCCCATACGTCTAGTAGAATGCCAATCGATGCGTCCACTCGATTGTCCATCGAATGTCGTAAACATTAAATGCTGAACTGACAGGTTGGCAGCACGCCTTCTGAAGTCTGAACAGTCGGCAGCTTTTTCAGAAGACGAAGCATCGCCAACGTCAGCGTCATCATTACTTCCCTCCGACAGCTACTGCCACGTGGCCACCCAACCATCTCGCATGCGCCTCCGCAGCCATGCGCCCAAATCCACATGTGCCTCAAAAGCTATGCGCTTCAGACTCCTCTCTGATCCCAAAAGACAGAAGGAAAGTCATCATTAAAGATCTGCATGCGCCTCAAAAGCCATGCGCCCCAGACTTCTCCCTGATCCCAAAAGATAGGAGTAAAGTCACTACTGAAGCTCTGCATGCGCCTCAAAAGCCATGCGCCCAGAATGGTTCGTGACTCCTAAAGGTTACGAGCCAAAGCCTCCTCATGCGCCCAATCCTAGGTGCATCTTACCAGATCATTCCTCCATCAAATTCGAGATCTCCGAGCCATGAGTTGACGACACGTATCCTTTGACTCAACTCATCCAAGATCTCAGCAACAGAAAGATCCTCTTTTCTGCTACGTGCCGACTCACACAGCAACATGAAGAAGTCAACCCCTCGATCAGGGCGCATCGTCCATGCGCCTTCATCAACAATCACTACATGGCGTCCCCGCGTACAGGCGCATCCTACATGCACGCATGAGCAGCCAGCCTGCAAAACTATAAATAGAGGGATCATTTCCTTCTCACACACACAACGAACAGACAGAGACTTCGCACCACCAGAGAGGCACATATAGACACTCAACGTCTTTCTCCTCTCAGCAAGCTCCAGCACCCAGAGCAATCTAGACCTTCAGAGAACCGATAACCGTCATCAGTTCGTCAATATAGTCAACGCATTACCACTCGCTCCATCGGCACAAGGAATCCAGATAAACAAAAGTGTACTCCTAGGACTACATCTAAGTCCTATATTGTAATATTGTTCTGTTTGTATTGAAATTGCAATAAAAGAATTTTAATGGCAAACAAGATGGCGACTCTGCTGGAGACCTCTTTCTTCTCCATCGAGAAAGCTATGTCACAAGCCGACGACGTGAAGGTGGGCTCCTCCTACAAGACTCTGGTAGTACGCATCAATCAACAAGCGTATGAGGAGTTCATCTCTGAAGGAAGTGCGAGTCCTTCGAAGCGGCTGCCGAAGCCGAAGAAGACCCGCCGAGTCTGGGTGCGCAAGGTCGACGCCTCGGGCACCACCACCGAAGGGGATACGCAAATCCAGCCTTCCCTTCCTGCTGACGTCCTCAGCAACCAAGATGCGTTCGCTGGTACAGTGCATCTCTCGGGCAAACGTGCGGCTAACCACATTCCCCAGCCATCTCCCTCTCAGGCGAGGAAGATGCGTCGACGGAGCAGGGGCGCAGCCAATGCCCCGCGTATCACCTCTGATGCGCCACAGAAGGTCTCTGTCTTTGACAGAATCACTCGCTGTAATGGCGAGAAGAATTTGGATTCTGAGTACTATGCACCCCAGCGAACTAGTACAAAGAAATCTATGGCAGCATGGGCCATGCGCCCCAAACGTGCTATGCCAGTAGCAAGCCAGAAGCATGTGCTCACAATCATGCGCACTGCTGATGGTAAGCTGTACAAGGTCGACTCGAGTGCTGTAGCGCCAAAAACGAGCCGACCTTCAAAGTCTTTGTCTCACTTTGGCGCATCTACTGCGTGCACAACCAAGTCGAGTAAGGCAAATCCAGTGGTCTTGAACTCCCATGCCTCCTCTGGTTGTGCGTTTGAGGTCCGTTCAAGTCACTTCAAATGTTGTGGTTCTCCCACTACTGATCGGGATGCCTGTTTGGTGTTAGATCAGGGGGCGCAGCACTCACTTGACCACCCCGGCGCTTGGCCCTGCCATGCGCCTGAAGGGGGTACGAAGGTGGCACTCTCCTCCAACGATCTGCACAAAGTGATCACTCACAAGCACCGATCAGGAGAGTCGACTGACAAGCACGATGTGCCTCCCACGGGGCACACTTGTGCTGTCGTCACCATCAACTGCTGTTGCAAAGCGGCAGTCCCACCAAGGCAGTCGGTGTTCCAGCGGTTGCAATCATCGACATCCCTCCGACGTCGCCTCGGAAAGAAGGTGTCAACAGAAGAAGAGCCAAGGGTTGCTTCATGCAACGTGATCTCCAACTCCTCGTCAGTCCGAAAGACGACTGGAAATTCCTCTTTCTCGTCCAAAAGCCAGCCGAGGAAGACCAAGATAGCTGTCTCATCCTACGGAGTGTTCGAAGGCACTCGGGGGAGGAAGAAGATCTTGGAGGAAGCTGGGGGTAGTCAGACCTTTATCGGGCCTCCTTCCGAAGACGAGTGTGTCCAAAGCACACCTAAGGCAGATCCTCGAGGCGAAGTCAGCCTCCCAGAAGTCCCTGTAGACGAAGATATCCCCCAGAACATAGTTGGGGGTAGTCTAGCATCTGCGTACCCGAGTTCCGAAGACGAAGAGACCCTTCAAGACGGAGCTGAGGGTAATCAGGCCCTTGCAGATGCGCCCGTGGCGAATGTTCTTCCGAATATAGCAGGGGGTAGCCAAGACGAAGCTCCAGGAGAGGCAACTCCCTTATAAGAGAGTGAGGCCGAGAGTGAGGCCTCAACCCATCCATCCACTCCCGGTCGCGTCATGACAGTAAATGTGACTCGTACTGATGACGAGTCAGATGCGCCACCAACAGACCTCGTCCAGCGCATAGATACCCTAGAGGGAGGACTCAAGACTCTCTCCGCCTCCATGCAAATACTGACTCAAGCAGTGTTTGAGATACGGTCAGCTTTGACCAGGACACCTTCTACCGGTCCCGATCCAAGGGCCAATGGAGAGTCGAGTGTACCCCTTCAACGGGTATCCTCGGACGCAGATCACCGAGAAGCACCTCTGTCACGCCCCAGAACCAGAATACTGGAGAGCGGGGGAATGACTCAGCCAGCTACGTATTACGGGTAGATGAATACCGTATAATACAATCAATGTTGTCTAAAAGACGAGGGGGTGCATGCTACATGAAAGTCTTACTATGGTCATTTTACATCTATTGTCTCAATCATTCAAATAAGAAACAGAAATAGAGAACATGTAAGATAAAACAGTAAGGCGTCCCAAACACTCAGTCAAAATATTCTTGATATCTGGCTTTACAAAACATAGCCAGATGATGTAGCAAAGTATACACAATTGTTATCAGCTGCAGTCTGACTTAATTACAATTATGCAAAAGTAAGTACAAGACAATCCGACTAACATGTCGGTGCCAAACGGCAAGGTATTAAGTAAATAAAAAATGAGCGGGGAAGTAAGGAACCCACTCGAGTCCTCCTGCGATCATTCCTCTAGTATTGACCATCTTGGAGGTAGAAGTAAGCGGAGTCCTCGAGAACCGGCTCTAAATCTGGCCATGCAAAACCAGAGAGGTTAGACCTCTAATAGCAAGTACCACAAGGAAGCACGATATGAGGAATTAAAACCAGTAATAAAAGAATATGGTAAGTAGATCTCTGCTTGCCACTAGGATTCACATAACATCACGACACTTCGAACCAACCTCCCAACCAAACAAGGACAGAAGTTGGCCCGTCATGCCCTGACATTCTGATCATCTCAGTTAGGTAACAGAGTAGGTATAGTACACAAACAAATCAATTTAAACGGCCATGAAACTACTACGGCTTGCTACTGTGAGTTTCCAGTTATCCTGGAATTATGCAATAAAGGATTCCTCAATTCTTACTATGTGCAAGCAAGGCTAGTTTACCCAGTCAATCAATTGCGCCAATCATGAATTAGACGAGTCCCAGCGGGACGTCCATCATCAATATACAATATACAATAGATAATATAACCAGATACTGCTCCCTGCCCGTGTGGCAGATTTGCAGTATCTGTGGGGACCAACCGGCCTGTCGGGCACTACTAGTCCCAAGAGGGCTACCATATAAGAACTCGGGAATCCATTCTCTCCATGCAATCATTATTTTATTTAACTTAATAGTCTCTACGTTGAGTGAAATCCCATGTCGTGGATCATGGTCATTCAGAATGAGTACTTCCGTACCAGTACGATATGCCCAACTCTACAACGATACCCATACGGTTAGGTTGTAGGTCTTACATAGCGTAATGCAACAATCAAAACTAACCACGGTACAATCATGCCTTGACCATCAAGTACACATGCTGCTTTTGTAGAGAAATAGATAAATAAATAAATTGAAGCCTGCACGTGTGCCTGTATGTCAATATTCGGGATCGGCCAATCGGTTATATTAGTTCATAGTTAATATGAACGTGTCTCATTCATTCAATTCAATACGACGACTAGCCAGTCTCTTAGTTCCAACTAGGATCGCATGATCAATTATTAGTCAAGTAACAGTCGGGGTCCATTCGTGACAAGGCATAAAAGTTAAATTAGTATTAAGTATGGTCGAGTCCATAACTAGTATAAAATAGTTGGTAACATATTCTTGAAGCCAAGGAAAAGATCAACAAATTTCATGTTGGAAGTTGAAAGAAATTCTAGCCACAATTCAGTCAATTAGGACATATAACAGTCAGAAACAACCAAATTATGCATATGCGGCCTATTCTGCGACATGCATACAACCGCGACACCATATGCGCCTACTGTGACATGCGCCTCATGCGGCTCAACTGCGACATCATATGCGGCTACTGCGACATGCGCCTCATGTAACATGCGCCTACTGCGACATGCGCCTACTGCGACATGCGCCTCATGCGGCTCAACTGCGACATCATATGCGGCTACTGTGATATCATATGCGCCTACTGCGACATGCGCCTCATGCGGCTCAACTGTGACATGATATGCGCCTACTGCGACATGCGCCTCATGCGGCTCAACTGCGACATGATATGCGCCTACTGCGACATGCGCCTCATACGGCTCAACTGCGACATGATATGCGCCTACTGCGACATGCGCCTCATGCGGCTCAACTGCGACATAATATGCGCTTACTGTGACATACGCCTCATGCGGCTCAACTGCGACATGATATGCGCCTACTACGACATGCGCCTCATGCGGCTCAACTGCGACATGATATGCTCCTACTGTGACATACGCCTCATGCGGCTCAACTGCGACATGATATGCACCTACTGCGACATGCGCCTCATGCGGCTCAACTGCGACATGATATGCGCCTACTGCGACATGCTATTCGTGCTGCAGATGAATATAGGAACGAACCAAAAATACTTTTTGCCATAACTTCCACAAAATAAATCGAAATCTAACTTTTCAAAAGCCAAACTTTAGTAGAATTAAATTCTCTACAACATGAAGCTACTTATTTTCGAAAACAACAATGTTTGATAGATCAAAACCCTAAAATTCATATGAAAACCAAAACTATGAAAACCAAAACTTAAAACTTAGATCTACACCCAACCATCCATAGAAATCAAGAACTTCAAGACCTAAACTTGTAGAGGAAGAGAAGATGAACAACATAGACTAAAAATAAATAGGGATGCATAAAATTCCTCATGGTGTGCAAGATGTACTTGCCTCTCACAAGTGGGTTAGGGTTTGGTGGAGGAGTAAATATGAATGAATGAAGAGAGAGAATGAAAGAAGAAGTTTTATATCAAGGTCAAGTGGATCTCCACCATTCATTCTCTCCACCAAATCCAAGCCATCCATTCCCTTCCATGTTGAACCAAACCACACCAAGTTGGTTTTCCATGAACCGAAATGAACCAAGAGCCAAGAAAAGCAGAAAATAAAGCACAAAAAAATTAATAAGCGCAAAATTAAAGAATTTTAAATACAGAACAAATACATGATAAATATTGAATAAATACATTCAAGAAGTACACGTATAAAATACTTATTCTGGGAACGGAGAGTGACATCTCTACCCTCCTTAGAAAAATTCCGTCCTCGAAATTTCAGATCCAAGCAGGACAGAAATGTCAGAGCTAGACTAATCTAAGTACAAGTAATTGGAGCAAGAAATTATTTTACGATATCAACAACAAGCAACATATCTATGTTTAATAATCTACGACATCAAGCAATTCTACTCATAAGGTGACAAGCATGAGGAGTTAAAACAATCAAGGTATACAGAAAGAGATATACCTTGTGAGTCAAACAGGTGCGGATACCGTGATCGGATATCATCCTCACGTTCCCACGTTGACTCCCCTAAAGAGTGATGACCCCAAGCAACCCGGATAAGGCTAATTGTTCGGTTCTTGAGTATCTTCTCTCTTCGGTCCAAAATGGACACAGGCTGTTCCTCGTAAGACAGGTTGGTACCAACAACCAGCTCGGAATGATCAAGGATATGGCTTGGGTCCGATACATACTTTCGCAACTGAGATACATGAAATACGTCATGTACCTCTCGTAACGAAGGTGGAAGGGATAAACGATAACCAACATCGCCTATCCTATCAAGAATAACAAATGGTCCTACGTATCGCGGACTCAACTTCCCGCATACGCCAAATCTAATGACCCCACGGGTAGGTGAGAACCGCAAGAACACGTGGTCCCCAACAGAAAACTCTAGCGGTCTATGATGCTGGTCCGCCCAATGACGATGTCGATCCTGTGCAACTCGAAGTCGCTCTCTAATTTCCTTAACTAATTCACTGTCTGAACAATCATTTCCGGGCCTAACATCTTCCTCTCCCCGATATCATCCCATGCTAGTAGAGACCTACACTTCTTACCATATAGGGCTTCGAATGGCGCCATCTGGATACTGGCTTAATAACTGTTGTTATAAGAAAACTCAACTAAGTGCAGGTTGCTTTCCCAAGATCCTCCAAAATCTAGTGTGCAAGCTCGTAACATATCTTCCAAAGTCTGAATTGTTCTTTCTGATTGCCCGTCTGTCTGGGGATGGTAAGCCGTGCTAAATCTTAACTTGGTACCCAGACTTGTAAGCCCTTCCAAAAATATGATGTAAAGCGGGTATCTCGGTCTGACATAATGCTGACGGGGACTCCATGCTGCCTGACTATCTGCTGCATATACAACTCTGCCAACTTTTCTGTAGTTTGCCCTACTCTGAAAGAAAAAAAGTGTGCCACCTTTGTAAGCCGATCTACTATCACCCAAATAGCATCTTTACCACTTGGTAATCTCGGTAAACCGGTCACAAAGTCCATTGTGATGTGTTTCCACTTCCATTCCGGGATAGAAAGTGGTTGCAATAACCCAGCTGGCCTCTGTTGTTCTGCCTTCACTTGCTGACATACCAAGCAACGGGAAACGAATCTAGCTATCTCCCTCTTCATCCCGTTCCACCAGAAGTGCTGCTTGATGTCTTGGTACATCTTGGTCCCGCCAGGGTGTATAGAATATTGAGAACTGTGAGCTTCTGTCATAACCTCCTGTCTGATATCTCCACTAGGCATACATAGGCGTGATCCAAACCTAAGCGTACCATCTTCATAAATTTGTATCTCCTTTCTGAGTCCTGACTCACATTCTGCTCTAAGCTTCTGAATCCTTGGGTCCTGTGCCTGAGCTGCCTTGATCCTGTCTACCAAGTCAGATTGAACTTGTAAACTTGTTAGAACTCCTACATCACTAGGAAGTATAACTTCGATGCCCATCTCCTGAAGGTCTTCTAAAATGTGCTTCTGCATTGTCAACATAAATGCGCCGCCTCTCCTGTTAAGAGCGTCTGCTACCACATTAGCCTTGTCTGGATGATACTGAAGCTCCACATCATAATCCTTAATCAACTTCAACCATCTTCTCTGCCTCATGTTCAGTTCCTTCTGAGTAAAAATGTACTTCAGACTTTTATGATCTGTGTATATGTCTACTCGATCACCATATAAGTAATGCCTCCATAGCTTCAAAGCAAACACTACTGCCGTCAACTCCAAGTCATGAGTTGGGTAATTCTTCTCGTGGTCTCGGAGCTGCCTAGATGCATATGCTATCACTTTCCCATGCTGTATGAGGACACATCCAAGTCCTTTACCTGACGCATCACAATAAACGGTAAAGCCTCCGGGTCCAACTAACAATGTAAGAATAGGCGCTGATATCAACTTCTGCTTCAGATTCTCAAATGATGTCTAGCATTCTGCCGACCAGACGAATGGTACATCCTTCCATGTCAAGCGGGTCATAGGTGCTGAAAGCCTTGCAAAGTCTGATACGAACCTTCTGTAATATCCTGCCAATCCCAAGAAACTCCGTACATCAGCTACGATCTTGGGTACTGGCCAACTCTCTACTGCTTCTACCTTCTTGGGATCTACTGCTACTCCAGCTCCTGATATGATATGACCCAAAAATGAAATATGATCCGACCAAAACTCATACTTGCTGAGCTTGGCATACAACTGGTTCTCTCTCAGAACCTATAACACTCTCCTGAGGTGGTCTTCATGCTCCTCTTCACTGGCAGAGTATATGAGAATGTCGTCAAGAAATACAATGACAAACTCATCTAAGTATGGCATAAAGATGCGGTTCATCAAATCCATAAATATTGTTGGAGCATTGGTCAAACCAAACGGCATTACTAAGAATTCATAATGCCCATACTTTGACCTGAATGTTGTCTTGGGAATGTCCTCCTTCCGAACCCTCACTTGATGATACCCTGAACGAAGATCTATCTTGGAGAAAACTCTAGCTTTGCTCAACTGATCAAATAAGTCGTCGATCCTAGGTAGTGGGTACTTGTTCTTTACTGTCGCCGCGTTAAGCTTCCTGTAATCAATGCACAATCTGGATGACCCATCCTTCTTCCCCACAAGTACCATCGGTGCTGCCCAAGGTGATATGCTAGCTTGGATAAACTTCTTCTCCTTCAGTTCCTCTATGTGCTGATATACCTTGGCCTGCTCTGAATCCGCCATTCTGTAAACTCGATCTGATATTGGTTTAGTTCCAGGTACCAATTCTATACTGAACTCAATATCTCTTACTGGCGGTAGCCCTGGAAGTTCTTCGAGAAATACGTCTAGAAATTCTTCAACTACCTTCGGAACTTGAACTTCTTCCATTGCCGTTATTACTCCCTGCTCTTGTTGAGTTGCCTCTGATCTGACTAAGGTGAACATCTTCATGCCTGGAATATCAAAAGATACACTCCCTCTACGATAATCTATTGTCGCATGACTGTCTTTCAGCCAGTCCATGCCTAAGATAACGTCGAAATTTCCAACAGGAAATTATATCAACCGGGCGGGTAAGGAATGCCCATAAACTACAACGCTACATGCTAGAATAACTCTACTAACTCCTACGAGCCCATTGCCAGTGAGTATATTCAACCTTCCTGGCAATGCCTCGAACTCCATTCCTAGCAGTGTCGTAAATTGTGCAGATATAAATGAGTGTGATACTCCTGAACCAAACAATGCTACTGCGGGATATGAGGCGACGAGAATGTTACCTGCCACAACATCTCCCGATGCTAATGCCTCCTCTAAGGACAGAGTGAATGCCTGCCCTCGACTTCCTTATTGGTTCCCATGTTGCGGCCTAGCCTGATGCTGCTGCTGGCCCCTGTCTTGATGATGCTGGGGTGGTCTATGCTGGTGCTGCTGCATCGGTGGTCCCTGCTGCCGAAACATCTGAGCCTGTGGCATGAACGGACACTGTGCCAACGGCCTCACTGCTACCGTTGGTCCTCGATACTGTCTTGTCCCTGGTGCTTGCAGAGCAGGAAACTGTTGTACTGGTCCTCCTGACCTCGAATTCATGGGACATGTGGTAACCCGATGATCTGGATTTCCACATATCAAACACAGTCCGTTCAATGCCCGACACACATCTCTAGCGTGCCCTACCTTCCCACAATAAGTACAGCCCGCTGGGGGTTGTTGATTCTTCTTCTGTTGCTGCTGCTGCCTGGGTGGTGGTGCTGGCCCTCGTATTGCCACATCGTGAATGCGAATGCCAAGGGATGGTGCTGTTGTTCGGGGCGCTGCTCCCCCTCCTCCTTCAATCTGACTGTGCGATCTCTTCTGACCTCCAGTCCTTGCCGTAATCCTCTGAATGGTGATCTCATGCTTTCGGGTTGCCGTCAATACTTCGTCAAAAGTCTGATAATTGTGCCCATCTATCAATTGTAAGAGCTCAAGGTGAAACCCTTGCTGGAACCTCATAGCCCTCTGGCTTTCTGTTGCTACCATCTCTGGGGCAAACCTGCTCAATCTGCAGAACTCCGCTGCATAGGCATCTACCGTCTTGCCGGCCTGCTTGAGGTTGATAAACTTCTGTTGTAGCTCAAACTGCGCCATAACCCTATAGTACTTGGTCTTGAATCTTGCGGTAAAATCGTCCCAAGCAACAGGACGTCTGATGCCCACTTCCTCTGATTCCCACCAATCACGTACGAGATCCTGAAGTAACAACTTCACTTGATCCACACGTTCTTCTGCCGGTACCTTAGCTGCTGTCAGAATAGCCTCAATATCCTTAAGCCATGCATCTGCTGAGATGGCATCCTCCGTTCCTTCGAAACGGCGGGGGTTGAACTTGCAAAACCTGGCTGATGCTCCTGAATCTGGCCTCGCCCCTCTTTCCAATGCCGTCTGTAACCCTTGGTTGAGTAGTACGTTCTGCTCTTGTAACTGAGCGTGTATGCGCTGCTGGGCTAACATCTGATGTTGCTGAGTATCCATCATCCCTCTCATGATCTCCAGAAGGACTGGTGTGTCGACTTCCACAGGGGTAGGTGGAACTGTTGGTGGTGGTGGAACATCCGGATACTGCGGTCCAACTGCTGCTTCCACTATTACTTCTTCTTGGATGGTCTCTTGAGTTAGTACCGGCCCTTGTTGCTGACCAACATGGTCAGGTTGTCCGTGTTGCCCTTGTTGTTGTTGCCCAGTCCTGACAGATGCAGACGATGTGCCCCTAAGAAAAGGGACAAGAGAACAATCAAACGATCGGACAGGAAAGATCAATGAAGTCAAGGGATACTAGAATGTCAAGCTGGAGTTGAGAGTAACGAATTATGAGATCAAGGGGGAACATGTGTGATTGAGACATCCTATAAATTAAAACACCCCACAAGTCTGAAATCAGACCTGCATGGGCCACTACTAAAACCTTGTCACGCCCCAGAACCAGAATACTGGAGAGCGGAGGAATGACTCAGCCAGCTACGTATTACGGGTAGATGAATACCGTATAATACGATCAATGCTGTCTAAAAGACGAGGGGGTGCATGCTACATGAAAGTCTTACTATGGTCATTTCACATCTATTTTCTCAATCATTCAAATAAGAAACAGAAATAGAGAACATATAAGATAAAGCAGTAAGGCGTCCCAAACGCTCAGTCAAAATATTCTTGATATCTGGCTTTACAAAACATAGCCAGATGATGTAGCAAAGTATACACAATTGTTATCAGCTGCAGTCTGACTTAATTACAATTATGCAAAAGTAAGTACAAGACAATCCGACTAACATGTCGGTGCCAAACGGCAAGGTATTAAGTAAATAACAAAACGAGTGGGAAAGTAAGGAACCCACTCGAGTCCTCCTGCGATCATTCCTCTAGTATTGACCATCTTGGAGGTGGAAGTAAGCGGAGTCCTCGGGAACCGGCTCTAAATCTGGCCATGCAAAACCAGAGAGGTTAGACCTCTAATAGCAAGTACCACAAGGAAGCACGATATGAGGAATTAAAACAAGTAATAAAAGAATATGTTAAGTAGATCTCTGCTTGCCACTGGGATTCAAATAACATCACGACACTTCGAACCAACCTTCCAACCAAACAAGGACAGAAGTTGGCCCGTCATGCCCTGACATTCTGATCATCTCAGTTAGGTAACAAAGTAGGTATAGTACATAAACAAATTAATTTAAACGGCCATGCAACTACTACGGCTTGCTACTGTGAGTTTCCAGTTATCCTGGAATTATGCAATAAAGGATTCCTCAATTCTTACTATGTGCAAGCAAGGCTAGTTTACCCAGTCAATCAATTGCGCCAATCATGAATTAGACGAGTCTCAGCGGGACGCCCGTCATCAATATACAATATACAATAGATAATATAACCAGATACCGCTCCCTGCCCGTGTGGCAGATTTGAAGTATCTGTGGGGACCAACCGGCCTGTCGGGCACTACTAGTCCTAAGAGGGCTGCCATGTAAGAACTTGAAAATCCATTCTCTCCATACAATCATTATTTTATTTAACTTAATAGTCTCTACGTTGAGTGAAATCCTATACCGTGGATCATGGTCATTCAGAATGAGTACTTCCGTACCAGTACGATATGCCCAACTCTACAACGATACCCATGCGGTTAGGTTGTAGGTCTTACATAGCGTAATGCAACAATCAAAACTAACCATGGTACAATTATGCCTTGACCATCAAGTACACATGCTGCTTTTGTAGAAAAATAGATAAATAAATAAATTGAAGACTGTATGTGTGCCTGTATGTCAATATTCGGGATCGGTCAATCGGTCATAGTTAATATAAACGTGTCTCATTCATTCAATTCAATAAGACGACTAGCCAGTCTCTTAGTTCCAACTAGGAACGCATGATTAATTATTAGTCAAGTAACAGTCGGGGTCCATTCGTGACAAGGCATAAAAGTCAAATTAGTATTAAGTATGGTCGAGTCCATAACTAGTATAAAATAGTTGGTAACATATTCTTGAAGCCAAGGAAAAGATCAACAAATTTTATGTTGGGTGTTGAAAGAAATTCTAGCCACAATTCAGTCAATTAGGACATATAACAGTCAGAAACAACAAAATTATGCATATGCGGCCTATTCTGCGACATGCATGCAACCGCGACACCATATGTGCCTACTGCGACATGCGCCTCATGTGGCTCAACTGCGACATCATATGCGGCTACTGTGACATGCACCTCATGTAACATGCGCCTACTGCGACATGCGCCTCATGCGGCTCAACTGCGACATCATATGCGGCTACTACGACATCATATGCGCCTACTGCGACATGCGCCTCATGCGGCTCAACTGCGACATGATATACGCCTACTGCGACATGCGCCTCATGCGGCTCAACTGCGACATGATATGCGCCTACTGCGACATGCGCCTCATGCGGCTCAACTGCGACATGATATGCGCCTACTGCGACATGCGTCTCATGCGGCTGAACTGCGACATTGTATGCGCCTACTGCGACATGCGCCTCATGCGGCTCAACTGCGACATGATATGCGCCTACTGTGACATGCGCCTCATGCGGCTCAACTGCGACATGATATGCGCCTACTGCGACATGCGCCTCATACGGCTCAACTGCGACATGATATGCGCCTACTGCGACATGCGCCTCATACGGCTCAACTGCGACATGATATGCGCCTACTGCGACATGCTGTTCGTACTGCAGATGAATATAGGAACGAACCAAAAATACTTTTTGCCATAACTTCCACAAAATAAATCGAAATCTAACTTTTCAAAAGCCAAACTTTAGTAGAATTAAATTCTCTACAACATGGAACCACTTATTTTTGAAAACAACAATGTTTGATAGATCAAAACCCTAAAATTCATATGAAAACTAAAACTATGAAAACCAAAACTTAAAACTTAGATCTACACCCAACCATCCATGGAAATCAAGAACTTCAAGACCTAAACTTGTAGAGGAAGAGAAGATAAACAACATAGACTAAAAATAAATAGGGATGCATAAAATCCCTCATGGTGTGCAAGATGTACTTGCCTCTCACAAGTGGGTTAGGGTTTGGTGGAGGAGTAAATGTGAATGAATGAAGAGAGAGAATGAAAGAAGAAGTTTTATATCAAGGTCAAGTGGATCTCCACCATTCATTCTCTCCACCAAATCCAAGCCATCCATTCCCTTCCATGTTGAACCAAACCACACCAAGTTGGTTTCACATGAACCGAAATGAACCAAGAGCCAAGAAAAGCAGAAAATAAAACACAGAAAAATTAAT
The DNA here is from genome assembly GCA_029216955.1 of Iris pallida. NCBI lineage: Eukaryota > Viridiplantae > Streptophyta > Magnoliopsida > Asparagales > Iridaceae > Iris > Iris pallida. The sequence continues at coordinate 27,682,735 of JANAVB010028000.1, read as the reverse complement.
AAGCGTAAAATTAAAGAATTTTAAATACAGAACAAATGCATGATAAATATTGAATAAATACATTCAAGAAGTACACATATAAAATACTTATTCTGGGAACGGGGAGTGACAACCTCGGACGTCGGAGCCCTCAAATGCTCAACATCAGTTGGTACCACCTTCTCCGACTCCCAGCTCCACGAAAGACGTGGTCGAGATGATCAGGGACCTGCGCGACTACTTTGAGTCCAAGACGAGACAAGAGGAGCACCAAAAAATGGGCATCCTCCAACCTTACCCCCTCGAGTAGAACAAGGTGGTTTATCCTCCAAAGTATAATCCGCAAACACTGACGTCGTACGACGGGAAGGACTCTCTGCGTCACTATCTGACGTACTTCCAGTCTCAGACGGGGCATCTTCCGAAGGAGGACGCACTACTCACCAGCATATTTGTTGGGGCACTGAAAGGAGTGGCGTACGACTGGTACTGCAGCCTCTCCGACAATTCAATATCTTCCTTCGATGACCTGACGCGTCTCTTTCTCGACCGTTTCTACGACGGCGGAAAGGACATGACAATGGCGTCCCTCATAGAGATACGCCAGAAGGAGAAGGAAACAGTTCGAGTGTTCATCGAACGCTTTCGACAAGCCTGCTTCAGACTGCTCCCGGGCATGCCAGAACATGCACTCCTCTCCTCCTGCAGCATGAACATTCTACCTGCAGTCAAGCTCTGGCTCAACTCTACTCCTCCTTTCGACTGGAGCTCCTTGATCATTGAAGCAGAAGTCGCAGAAAAGAAGGCAGCCAATGCTCGTCATCTGGGAGTCAGTTTCCCTACCTTTGAGGACAAGGGGAAACGGCCTGCAGCCAACAACCCCGAACGAGAGACAAAAGGGAAATAGGCATTGACTGTCAATGCCTCAAAAGGTGCATCAATACCTACTCAGAAGCCTCCACTTGCACCAAGGCCAAAGGAGGTTTATTCGTTCAACGATGAAGACACCCTGCAACTCTTTGAGATACTGAAGCAGGGTGACAAGATCAAGCTTCCGGACCCGAAGCGTCCCGACGAGGTTGGGAAAGTGGACAACCCGAGGTACTGTCACTACCATCGGTTTGTCGGACACCCAACCAAGGACTACTACGTTCTCAAAAATTATATCCAGTGCATGATCAACGCGAATGTAATCTCCATCGACTACGAGGAGAAGACGGTGTCAGCCAACGTGGTGTCACTCCAGTTTGGCACCTTGCCGCCAACTACAACACAGGATGGCATCGTCCTCATCCCTAAGGCGATAATGGAGGTGGTTAACTTACCACCAACCCGTGACAACGTGAGTGGACTCATCCCACTCACCATATCTCGAGGAGAGATCCTATGGGTTCACCCCGATCTCGTCTCCGAGGTGACTCAACCGGAGGTACGCCCTACCTCCAAGTCCAAAGGCAGGAAGATCAAGTCTTGCCGTACGGTCTCTTCTTCAGCGGAAGAGATACTTTCTGTGCAGACGCATTCACAACAGAATGTCCAACCCGATGAAGCTGCCATCGAGGTGGTGCCTCCTGGCACCGTCCCTGCTGTCCAGGACAAGGGCCCGTCTAAGCCCTCAGTAGCCAATAAGCAGAAGCAGATAGAGGCCCGCTTCGATAGGCCTCTGCGAAAAGAGAATGCTTCGGGGCTAGCCAAGCCCCACAACTTCGACATACTGACACAACTAGCCAGTACTCCTACCCGCCTATCTCTGTTCGAGCTCCTTCGTCTTTCCAAAGACTCCCGCGAAGCTCTCTGCGAAGCTCTGAAGGATGCTGAATCCTTTCTCAGTTAGGTCAAGCAGCTTGAAGATCTCCCGACTGTGTGCACGCACTGTCACTGTACGAAGGAGGTTATCCCCAATATAACCTTCACCCAACAGGACATGCTACTCAAGCACAATCGATACAACAGGCCGCTGTATTATACAGGGTACATCGGTTCAATCAAGGTGAGGCAGATTCAGATCGATCCGAGGTCTTCCTCCAGCATTATCCCGAAGACGTTGCTCTCAATACTGGGGATCCCAATGTACCGACTGGCGCCCTCCAACACGACAATCAGTGGTTTCAACGCCAGCAAAAGCGAACCACTGGGCAAAATACGACTAAAGTGCCATATCGGTAACCTCAGAACCGAGGTCACTTGTTATGTCGTGGACGCTGAAGTCAACTACAATATTCTGTTGGGTCGTCTATGGCTGTACGAGTACATGGTGGTGCCATCCACGCTCCACCAATGCATGAAGTACGTGTTCACCAACAACGTCATCCGTACGGAGTTCGCGGACATCGATCCTTTCAAAGGGATTGAAGCCTACTTCACTGATGCCGACTTATACAAGTCACCTGACAAGGAGGAGGCCAATGATGCTGACGACGAAGCAAAGCCGGACAAGGAGCCTGAGGTCACTCCCGATACTCCTTTGAAAATTTGACTCAAAGGCAAACCGCCTCAGAAGTTGCCTTCCATGAGCATTAAGCTACCCGGGAAAGCACCAACTGCTCCTGAAGCTCCCCTGAAGATACGGCTCAAGGGAAAGCTGCCTCAAACATTGTCCCCCCTCGTGGCAAAACTACAAGGGAAGGCACCAATCACCAGAGGTACAGTGGAGGCACCTCTGAAGGTGCATCTTAAAGGTAAGCCGCCGCCATCCCAGCTGCCAGAGAAGGCCCATGTAGTCCTATCGGACTCCCAGATCAACGCTGTGGTGGACTCTCCCGATCCTACTCCAGTGCTTACAAATGAAGAGCTGGGGGAATATATCTCGGCTGATGTAGATGCTCCATCTCTGGACAATGTAATCCCACGGGATAAAATCTCATATTTCATCAATAATAGAGTGTCTTTTAATTACTCTAGTCTTCCACATTGGAATGCCATGTATACATTAGATAACGCTCTACGGTCGTTACAAACACAAATAACGACCGTCAATCATGTAAATCGAGTGGTCCGTCCCAAGAGGTCTGTTACATAGTCCCACCGCGGAGTCGAGACGAAGGATCCATCATCTTCGGCAAAGTCGAGCGTCATCAAGACCTTCCACCACTCGAGCCAGAACCAGATGTCGGCAGAATGCAACTCTATCGGTACACGGACAAGGCAAAGTATCTCGTCTAGAAGATGGGTTACGACCTGAAAAGCAACAAAGGCCTAAACTACGGCAAAGGTCGACGTCTTCCTCTCTGGCTTCCAATACCTAAAGGAAAGCCGCAGGACTACTACAATAGAACTCGGGGGGGTAGGCTGTGTCACGCCACCGTCAACTCCAGAGAGTTCAGACGCAGAAGAAGTTGAACATTCTCACTCGTCTGAAGCATCAACGTGGGATTCCGATACCAGTATCGGATCTGTCTTCAAGAGAGTGCTGTCAGCCAACATGACATCTGCACAATCTCAAGAAGAAGAAGGCGAAGACCAATCACCGAAATTCTTCGAAGAAGAACCCTGGACTCAATGCCTGGAACAACAATGGGAGTCTCGCTTCGAACTATGTAAACCCCCCACCGAAGACGAAGTCGAACAGATCGATCTTGGGGATGGATCTTCTTCCAAACCCATCTTCGTCAGCAAAAGCCTAAAAGGAGAAGACCGAGAATCTTTAATCCAGCTGGCTAAAGAGTATATCGATATCTTTGCCTGGAGCTACGAAGATATGTCGGGACTTGATCCTCAGATCGCGATGCATAGGCTGAACATCTTACCTGATGCCAAGCCTATCAAACAACAACAGCGACGCTTTCGTCCGGACATCATGAACGTCATCGATCAGGAGGTGGATAAGCTCTTGACCATCGGCTTCATCCGTGAAGAACAACACCCAGATTGGGTAGCCAACGTCGTCCCTGTCACCAAAAAGAATGGAAAGATACGAGTTTGTATCGACTTCAGGGATCTCAACTCTGCTTGCCTGAAGGACGAATTCCCGCTTCCAATCACCAACGTGATGATCGACAACACATGTGGCTTCGAGTGCATGTCTTTCATGGATGGGTATTCGGGCTACAACCAGATTAAGATGTTCCCCGATGACGCAAAAAAATACGTCATTCAGGACTCCAAAGGGCATTTTCTGTTACACAGTGATGCCCTTCGGCTTGAAGAATGCTGGTGCAACATACCAACGTGCTATGAGAACCATTTTCCATCAGCACCTTTGTAAGACAGTCGAATGCTATGTCGACGACATCGCAGTCAAGAGCCGTCTCAAAGGAGATCACATGCAAGACTTCAAGACAGTCTTCGATCTCATGCGAGCGCACCAACCCAAGATGAACTACGCTAAATCCTTCCTAGGGGTTTCTAGCAGAAAGTTCTTGGGCTTCATCATCACGGCGAAAGGCATTCATGTCGATCCCGAGAAGACCAAAGCTATCCTTGATATGGACCCTCCGAAGAACCTTTGAGAACTTCGAGGCCTACAGGGACGTCTGGCATACATCCGGAGGTTCATAGTAAACCTTTCCGACAAATGTCAACCCTTCACCCAGCTCATAAAGAAGGGAGTCTCTTACGTCTGGACAGAGGAATGCCAAAAGGCTTTCGACGACATCAAAGCCTACCTGACGAGCCCACCAGTCCTGGTGGCACCCGTCATCGGCAAACCGTTTCTCCTCTACGTCCGAGCCATGGATCACTCCCTTGGCGCTCTGCTGGCTCAGAACAGCGATACAGGCTATGAGCAAGCAATCTACTACCTCAGTCGAACTCTGATCGGGGCCGAACACCGGTACAACCCCGTTGAGAAGAAGTGCTTGGCTTTGGTATTTGCCATCCAAAAGACTCGACATTATGTCTCGGGCCAGACGATTCACGTCATTTCCCGAGTTAATCCGCTCAGAGTCCTCATGACAAAGCCACGATCATTGAACTCCCGACTCGCCACATGGGCGATCCTGCTAACGCCATACAACATAGTGTTTGTTCCACAAAAAGCTATTAAGGGTCAAGCTCTGGCCGACTTTTTAGCTGCATACCCCATCCCGGAGTCCTCAAGACTCTATGAAGATATCCCGGATGAGGTTCAAGAATCAAACGTCACCGAAGAAGGCTTCTTCTGGCAGATGTTTTTCGATGGCGCTTCAAAAACAGGCCCCAAAGGCCAAATCGTCGCAGGAGTGGGGGTGGTATTAGTCTCCCCCGATCAGCTGGTCATCCAGCGTGCTTACTCCCTTTCGAAGTCGTGCTCCAACAATGTTGCCAAGTACAACGTGCTCATTATGGGACTCCAGCTAGCACAACAGCTGGGGGTGAATCATCAAGAAGCCTATGGCGACTCAAAACTCATCGTAAACCAGATCATAGGGTAATACGAGGTTCGCCACAAAGATTTGATCCCTTACCATGAAGTTGTATTGAACATCGTTTCAACCTTCACCGGGTTCTTTATCGAACACGTACCTCGTCTACAAAATCTTGAGGCTGATGCTCTGGCTGGCCTCTCAGCTTCCTTGGCGGCACCCCTCGGGACCCAACACTATGTCACGGTAGTGGGTCGAGACTTAGTCTGCCCTAAAAACAAACTGTGCTCACGAGTGCCCATGCCTTGTCAACGGGTGCCGACGTTAATGTCCGAGATTGGAGATTCTTGTTCATCGACTTTGCTATCTACAGAATTCTTTCAGAGGACCCGAAAGAAGCCGTCTCAGTCAGGAGACACTCTCTTCGATTCTACTACGATACGGCCACAAAAATGTTGTACCGACGCTCCTACGATAGACTTCTCCTTTGATATTTGTCTAACGAAGAAGCAGCCAAAGCCCTTCGAGAAGCTCACGATGGAACCTGCGGGGCCCATCAACCTGGCCCTAAGTTGCAGGTCCGACTGCGACGTATGGGCTACTACTGGCCAACCATGGCCGCTGACGCTGTCGAATATGCTAAGAAGTGCCATGTGTGCCAGCTTCACGCAGACTTCATCCATACACCGTCAGAACCACTACATCCTACAGTTGTCTCCTGGCCTTTCGAAGCTTGGGGCATGGACATTGTGGGACCGATCACCCCTCCTTTATCGAGAGGACACCGCTTCATCCTAGCGATCACCGATCACTTCTCCAAATGGGCAGAAGCAGTTCCACTAGCAGAAGTGAAAAGCTCCAGGGTGATTAGCTTCATCAAGCACCACGTCATCTACCATTTCGGGATACCCCGAAGGATCATCCACGATAATGGTCCTCAGTTCATCAGCCATGTTTTCAGCCGATTCTGTGACAAGAATCGCATTCAAAACTTGGCATCAATCGCCTACAATCCGACAGCAAACGGATTAGCGGAGGTGTTTAACAAGACTATCGTCAGGCTACTCAAAAAGGTCGTATCATCCAACAAACGTGACTGGGACGAAAAGCACGACGAATGCCTTTGGGCCTACCGCACAACGGTACGGATCCCGACAGGCAACACACCATTCTCCTTGGTCTACGGGAGTGAAGCGGTACTGCCTCTCGAGATTCAGATACCCTCACTCCGTGTAGCAATCACAAACCAACTCACAGAAGAAGGCAATCAACATCGTCGTCTGTAGGAACTGGAGGCACTTGGCGAAAAGCGTCTCCTAGCTCAACAGCGCATCGAACTCTACCAAGCCCGTATATCACAGGCTTTCAACAAGAAGGTCAATCAGAGGACTTTCCAAGTTGGCGACCTGGTTCTGGCAGTCAGGAGGCCGATGGTGTTGACTCACAAGACACCAGGAAAGTTCGAGCCCAAGTTGGAAGGACCTTTTATCATAGAGACGATATACTCAAACGGTGCTTACCACCTCGCCAAACCCAATGGGGACTTGTTCATGATGCCCATCAATGGCACGTTCCTAAAGAAGTACTACTCTTGATATCTTTTCAGACATGTACTTCTACTCCACAAAATCATACGCTTCCGGAACCCAGCTGTTCTGTGGCATCCTCCAGTAGAAGAACAACCACGTCCACATCACCTCTGAGTTGTTCCCCTATGCCCTACAAGGCGGAATCTTACACCCCGTAAGACTACGCTATCCTTCATGTTTACCACGTCCACATTACCTCTAAGTAAACAACCCGTACAGACAACCCCCGCGTTGCCGTACATTGGTCGTAGAACTTCCACGTCCACATTACCTCTGAGTAGTTCCGCGTATCTCCCATCCTACCACGTCCATAACACCTCTGAGTAGGAAGATTCTATCATTTGAATCCCATATTTGCCACGTCCACATTACCTCTGAGCAAACATGTTGGTTCTTTCAAACTTATTATCTGTACCTAAAACCAAGGTACGTAAAAGATAATAGGTCCACACAAATCATCAAAGTTCATGACAAGCAAAAATGAACACATCACAGAAAATGGTGTACTTCTTTATTTCTAGAAAAGGAGATTAAAGGGTTACACTATCCCCAGCAAGAGTTGCAAATACACAAAAGAGCAGAGACTACAAGCCCTAAATATCCCCAGGGTTGGCTGAAAGCTCTGTAATTCGGTGTTTCAAGTCTGCCGCTCGAGTCTCCACAGTCGCCAAGACTCGACGTTCAGCTTCTTGACGCATCGCTTCAATAGCCTCAGGAGAAGTTTCATTCTCGTGCTTCTCATCAAGCTGTTGTCTCTGCTGAGCCAGGGTAAGATCCCGGTGAGTAAAAGATGCTTCCTCCTTCTTGAATGCTATGTGTTCAGTCTGGACACGTTCGGCGTCCAATAGGAGTCGGGCCCGCTGGTCCTCAAGGCAGCGGATCTGGGCGTCAATCTCCGCGATATTAGCGTCCAACGCAGCTCGTGTCTCCACTGTCTCCCGTGTAGACTGAGATAACCGCTCCACTGCAGCTTCAGTCTCAGCCACTTCGTGTTCCCAGACACTCACAGTGGCCTGGTAGGAAGACTCAGTCTCGGCGAGCAGCTTCTTCTTCATAGTATCTATCAGGACGGAGAGGTCATTTCGCTGGATGCGCTCTAATTCAGAAAGCTGCTAGTCCAACTCAGCCACCGTGGCTTCCAGAATGACGGCCATATGATCGTGGCCCTGGTGAAGACGGATCAGGTTGATATGAGGCAGTGCCAGAGTTCTTGCTGTCGTAAAGCTTCCATTGGCATCCATCACTGTCGATACCCCCTCTGCAGCATTTTATACACTGCCTCAACGATGAATTTCACATACTCATCTGCGTCCGCCAGTACCTGCGGCGTCATAGCAGGGGTTGGAGGAGCTACTCCAGTTGGCGGACCGGAAGAAGACCCGCCGACCTTAACCTGCGAGGCTGGAACCTCGGCATCAATAAGCTCTTCATCAACAGGGGCTGGGCTACTAGCCCGAGGAGCCAAGGGAGCAGAAGAAGCCGACACAGGTGTCGAAATAGTACCCCAAGTGGAAGGAGCAACAGAGGGTTCCATCACACCCTTACCCTTCCCGAACTTGGAAGTACTACCGACGTCAGTGGCCACCTCTTCACTCCCCAACGTGCTATTGGCAGCCAATACCTCCCCTGGTAGAACGGGAAGATCAACACTTGTCTCTTGACCCCCCCCAGGAGTCGGGACCGTCAGACGAGTCTCTTCATCAAATCCCTCTACAGGGACAGGATCTGTCGCTACCTCCTGATTGGTAGCCACCTCAGCTTCTGCCGCTGAGTCTGGGGTAGGGCTCGGCAATGCTGCAGCCGACCCCCCTTCATCATGACAAGGAGGGGAATCGACCCTCTCTTTTGTTCCAACCATCTCTGTTGCCCCCGCAACAGGCTCTTGCAACTCTGGAGCAGCGTCATCCGAAGACGACGAACTCCACTCCACTTCATCACCAGGAAGCCGCGTGTCTGCTGGACCCTCGGCATCCGAGGCCCCCGCGGCGGCCTTCATCATCTCGGAAGCTGCTACATCCTCAGCTTCCCTTCTGACATAATTTAGGGATACTGGAATCTCCACGACAACAACATCCTCCTGATTCTCCTCCATAGGAGACATCATAGTCGGCGGGATGCGCACTTCAGACGAGCCCGCCGTCTCCTTTGGCCTGCTCCCACCAAATTTTGGAGTACGAGGCCTTCTTTTTAGTGGCTCCTACAAAAAGGGGAAGCATTGATTACATGAAATATTGAACCCAAACCAGACTATGCAGGACATCATTACCTCTGCAGATGCTGAATCTGATGACATCGTCGGTGACGATGCCTTCTTCGGCTTTTTCGACGCAGGAGATCCAGCCCCTGCATCTGTACGTCGTTTCGATTGATCGATCGAGGGTCCTGCCTGACCCCCTATGGACACGACAAGGGCACCCCGATAACCCGCCCCTGGCGGACGGTACGATCGGGCTTTCGTCGGCATGTCCCCGACTGCTGCTAACTGGGTGCCTGCGATAAGACTGGTCTTCCTATCATATCCAGGGCGGCAGCCATAACACAGTAAAATTTGGCGGCCGAGTAAAGAATGGGCGGCCGCGGATCCGGGACGGACAATGTAAAGCAAGCTCTGGTATATCCGGCATTGTAGTAATGCCAAGCTCGTGCACCATCCAACAAACTTCCAGCATACCCCAGGGTGATACTGGGATTGTCCAACATCAGTTGAGCATAACCGAATTGTCGTGCAAAGCGGCTCGGTAAATACGGCTCCAGGAAGCACTGATTCCTGTTCCGGTACACCAGATGGGATGGCCGAATACTTTGCAACCAGCAGAATTCCCATGGAGGCAGAGCGGTGGCGTCTTCACCTGAATCCCTTAAGTCTTCGTTCGCCTCAAAACCCAAGAAGATTGGACCAACTTTGGTGATCTCCCATCCCTAAAGATGGGATAAAACCCTTCTGCAAACAGGGATGCCAGTGTTCGACCAACTCCTCTGGTGGAAACGGCGGAGGAATGCATCTCCGGCCCTGTAGTCTTCTTCTGAACCCGGACTTATTACATTGGGATGGTATAAAATTAATCACCCCATCAAATACTGAAACGGCAGTTCAGCGCACGGGAAGTTATTTTTTCGACCTCGGTCATGAATCACATTTCCCACAAACTCGCGTAAACCTCGCAGCAGGTTACATACCTTTGTATGGAGTAGAGCCAAGCGCCGGCCAAAGACCAACTTCACAGCTGGCAGGATTAAGTTCCGGGTCACCCTCTCTACAGAGCCGGATCCGCCCGGGAATACGTAATCCCGAAACCAAACCATAAGATGCACGACCAATACTTCTTTCGACGACATCAGATGAGCAAGATGCCAGAAACAGCTGTAGGAGCGTTCATCCGACTGCTGGTCCTTGTTCTCTCAGAGATTTTTCTCACCTAACCTGCTCATTTCAGAGAGCACTTCGCTACGAGAGAGTGCTGGCGGAGTGGAGAACTGCGAGGGATCCTCCTTGTCTTGTCTAAAGACGTAATCTCTCCAAGCAGTCACATGAGGCTGTGACCCGCTCTTATCCCTTTTCTGCATATAGTAATGATGACTCGCCACTTTCTTAAAGACGGCCGTCATCTCCTCAGCCTTATCCCTCAGGACTTGAAACTCTTCATTGGTCGAAAAGTACTCTTCATAGGGTTCCGATCCCCAAGGAAGCTTTGATACCTCATACATATCATGAAGTGCGAGCCCTAACTCCCCCACCGGAGTAAAAAATGTCCCGGTATGGATATCAAACATCTCCAAGAGTGCGAGAAACATATGTCGGTTAATGTCAACACCTGCCTGGGTAGCACGGATCGCGGCAGTCAACCCAATCTCTCGGAGCTCAGTCCGGAACTGCGACAAAACCCAGAGTGTCAGTTTATCCCATTTGGAAACGTAATGACACCAACCCTCTACCCGAAACTCTCCTTTCGGGTATGAGTGCTCCATTAACAGCATGCGATGTGCAAAAGTCAAGGCACTATAAGCAATGTGCAAAAGTTAAGGCACTATAAGCAAATGTATCGATGGGAATATTACTGTAAATGCTCCCAGGACGTAAAGTCCGCCAGGTGAAAGAAGGCCCAGACCGCACGACGGTCAAAGTATTCCTTCGATCAGAGGTAGAATCAATTTTGATGATGCCAGTCACCGCTCCCCCCTGAGAGGGAGTAAGATCCCAAGACATCCTCCTCTTGGAAGCAAGACGACAGAAGGCCGTCGAAGGCCATTGACGTTCAAGTTGCTTAACAGTCATATGCACTCCCTTTACTGTAAAAAACCATTCCTTGACCTTCAACACCGTTGCTTCAGTAGAAGTAAGGCGGTCCCCAAACAGGAACTCAGGCTTCAAGAAGGTCACTTTATCAGATATGGCAGATTTCAAAACACCACGCTCCATCATCCGTTTGAGGACCCCATACTGTTGTTCCCGGATTTGAGTCATTCTCTCGGGATGTTGATCCAGCATAATAGTAGCTTCAGCAGGGTTTATTACTTCCTCGTTATAATCTACTCCCGTCTGGCAGAGGGCAGCGTCCAGAAGCACTTCATTCAAGAGTAGGATAGGCATCGACACTAGCAAAGATTCGAAAAAATGTTAGAAATAACAAAAGAATCTGAGTCTCATCAAAAGTGCATAGCGCGTCTGAAAAAGAAGCTTCGGCGCATCATCAGGGTGTAAACCCATGCGCATCAGCAGCGGAGCTTCAGCGCGTCATCAGGGTGTGAACCCATGCGCGTCAGCAGTGCTTCGGCGCATCATCAGGGTCTAAACCCATGCGCGTCAGCGGTAGTGCTTCGGCGCATCATCGGGGTCTAAACCCATGCGCGTCAGCAGTAGAGCCTCGGCGCATCTTCAGGGCTTAAACCCATGCGTGTCGGCGACAAAAAACCTTGGCACATCATCAAAGACTCAAGGTCTATGTGCGTTGGTGTACGTAAAATAAAACTTACCAACCACCTCCGGCCGAACTTCGACAGGCCGACGGGGAACATCAGCCGTCGCAGCTTTCACAGGTTCTTTTCCTTTGTCCTTGCCAGCACCGCCGCGAGGAGTCTTGGGAGCCATTCTTTGAGAGAAGAAAAGTTAGGGTTTTGAGGAAAAACTCTAAGGAAAGCAAAAGCCATGAGAAGAAGAACTCTCTCTCTCTCTCCATCTCTCGCCTATTTATAAGGCTTGGTCGCACGTGTGAACCGATGACATGTGATCTCAGCCGTCGCCTCGGGTTCCGTAAAGATAACCGCAAAAAAACCCAAAAGATCATCATTAATCTTTTCGATTACCAAAGCGTCATCATTTGCATTAACTGAGCGGAGCATGCGCCCCATCACTGATACGCGGAGTGTCTATACGTCCCGACAGTCATGCGCCTCTACCACCATGCTTCTTATTCAAAGCATTCCAAAACTTATCCAAAAGTTTTGAGAACTTTGAAGGGGGTCTTGTAGAAGCATGGAATTTCAGAGCCAGAAAGTCTATGCGCCAGACTACGTGCGCCAGAGCTTGGACAAAGTACTTCACAGCAAAAGCAACAAATATAGACATTGAAAGAGGACTTTTTATTTAACATATAAAAGTCTATTACATGTCTAAGAAAGACTGTACAAAGGAGAATTTCTATAAAGAAAAGATCCTAAGTCTACAGCCAGCAGCTACCATGCGCCCTCAAATATGCGCAGCAATCATCATGCGCCCTCAGTCAGGCGCATCCTACCATGTGCCCTCAGCAAGGCGCATCCTTTTCAGCAGCACAGTTATGTGCATCCTAGTTATATGTATCCCTTCAGCAGCCCAGTTATGTGCCGCTCTTCCAGCCAGGCTCACCGCCGTCAAAATGCTTCGACTAATGAAGAATTTATGGAGCAGAACGAGGGTGGCAGTCAACCCTCTAGCCGAGGAAGAGAAGAGCACCGCAAGCCGACCTGTGGCTAAGGGAGGCTTCGAAAGAGCCTCCAAAGGCGAAGGAAGACCGTGATCGAAACCGCGGCTAAAGGAGCAGCTTTCAACACAACCAAAGTGGGCAACACCCACTTTGAAGGAAGAAAGAGCCCCCAAAGCCGCAGCACCGCCATTCCGATCTGCGGCTCTTCCTGCACAACGAAGACGAGGCCCGAGCATCCCTATCTTTGGATGCAACAGGCACCTTCCGCCTGCCTTGGAAGCCCTCGACTCCGACTTTTGGATGTAATAGTCACCTTCAAGTGCATCAACGAAGATACTGCATCATATCTTCACCCTCGGGAGCATCTCGTCAACAGAATGCATTCGAGTACACAAGTTCATGTCGGAAAGACGTGAGAGAACGAGAAGCAAACCCTCTCTCCATGCCACTATTTATAGGCCGGGCAAATCAAACTCATGCGCCAAGTGGATGGCTCTCCGAATTCCGTACAATAAATTTGCATTTAATGGATGAACCGGATGCTTCGAATTTAGCCAAGTCAAAACGGCTATTTAAAGTACTCGAAGAACGTAACAGTTGCATCATTAAAAGACGTATCACGAAGCGGATGCGCCGGCCAGACCGTGCATCACACAGATGTGTCCCTCAACTTCAAGCGCATCACACAGACGCGCCCTTCAACATCAAGCGCATCACACAGACGCGCCTTTCAGCACCAAGCGCATCACAGGGGATGCGCCCTCATGTGTCCCCATACGCCTAGTGGAACGCCAATCGATGTGCCCACTCGGCTATCCATCAAATGTCGCAAACATTAAATGTTGAACTGACAGAGTTGGCAGCACGCCTTCCGAAGTCTGAACAGTCGACAGCTTTTTCAGAAGACGAAGCATCGCCAACGTCAGCGTCATCATTACATCCCTCCGACGGCTACTGCCACGTAGCCACCCAACCATCTCGCATGCGCCTCCGCAGCCTTGTGCCCAAATCCGCATGCACCTCAAAAGCCATGCGCTTCAGACTCCTCTCTGATCCCAAAAGACAGAAGAAAAGTCATCATTAAAGCTCTGCATGCGCCTCAAAAGCCATGCGCCCCAAACTTCTCCTTGATCCCAAAAGACAAGAGTAAAGTCACTATTGAAGCTCTGCATGCGCCTCAAAAGCCATGCGCCCAGAATGGTTCGTGACTCCTAAAGGTTACGAGCCAAAGTCTCCTCATGCGCCCAATCCTAGGCGCATCTTACCAGATTATTCCTCCATCATATCCGAGATCTCCGAGCCATGAGTTGACGACATGTGTCCTTTGACTCAACTCATCCAAGATCTTAGCAACAGAAAGATCCTCTTCTCTGCTACGTGCCGGCTCACAATAGCAACATAAAGAAGTCAACCCCTCGATCAGGGTGCATCATCCATGCGCCTCCATCAACAATCACCACATGGCGTCCCCGCGTACAGGCGCATCCTACATGCACGCATGAGCAGCCAGCCTGCAAAACTATAAATAGAGGGATTATTTCCTTCTCACACACACAACGAACACACAGAGACTTCGCACCACCAGAGAGGCAGATACAGACACTCAACGTCTTCCTCCTCTCAGCAAGCTCTAGCACCCAGAGCAATCCAGATCTTCAGAGAACCGATAACCTTCGTCAGTTCGTCAACGGAGTCAACGTATTACCACTCACTCTATCGGCACAAGGAACCTAGATAAACAAAAGTGTACTCCTAGGACTACATCTAATTCCTATATTGTAATACTGTTCTGTTTGTATTAAAATTGCAATAAAAGAATTTTAATGGCAAACAGTCACATCCAATTCTGGTTAAAACTTTATGTTTCGATATTTTGCACACGGACACTTAATGTTCATGTCGTCCATGGATTGAGGAAACGCTTCACGAATTAGAGGAATTGTTCTACTCTGGCGATGTATTCATCTCATACACCGCACCTGTCATCTTGAATGCGGTTGTACATCCACGAACGGTCTAGCAGATACATGAATATAGCTATTTCTAGATATCTTCAAATATGAATAAACTTCAAAACTGAAACGAATATACAACATACATATATACTGCGAGCTCCCTCGGGGCCCATCCCGAGCAGCAGACCCCCCAACCCCACGAGCAGCAAGAAGGTCCTAACCCGACTTATGGCCTTGACTCGGGACCATTCCTATGAGTATCGGGATCAAGAAAAATAGATGATGGCATTAACCAACCAACAAAACTACTTATTATAAATATCGGCACTATCGGTGATTTCGAATCGAAGTATCAGATTTTTCGATGTCGAAAAATAAATAACTATTACTAAATCATCAGATTTTTCAGTACTATCGATGACCCAGCCCCCCTCACCCCTCCCCCCTACACCACCCCTAACCCTGACTCGAACCCTATCCCTAACCCCTCCCCACCAGCCCCCCTCCCTTCCCCAGCCCCCCTCATCCCCCTGCTCTCCTCCCCCACCAACCACCTCTAACCCTAACCCGAACCCTAACCCTAAACCTCCCCTCCTCCCAGCCCCCCTCCTCACTCCCAGCCGCCCTCACCCCCCGCCCCTCTCCCCCTACACACCCCCACCCCTAACCCGAACCCTAACCCTCCCCTCCCCCTAGCCCCCCTCCTCACCCCAGCCATCTTCATCCCCCCTCCCCTAACCCCCAGCCACACCCCACTCACCACCCAACCACCCGCATCCCCCTGTCCCTCACCCCTCCATCGGACCATTCCTTACCCTCCAACCACTCGTACCCCCTACCTCTCCCCCCGAGCCACCTGCACCCCTCCAACCACCAACAACCAAAATAAAAAGAGAGAGAGGGGGGAGTCACGTACCGGAGAGGGAGGAGAGTTGCCGGAGAGAGTGAGAGTCGCCAGAGAGAGTAAGAGTGCCGGAGAGTGAAAGCGCCGGAGAGGGGAATGAGAGAGTGAGAGAGTAAAATGGGGGAAAATGAATCGTGGGAGAAATTTAATTAGAATTTAGCGACGTTCAGACTAATGTCGCTAAAATAGTCGCTAGTAGCGATGTTATAGCGACGTTTTGCGACGACTAGCTCATGAAACTAATATACGTCGTTGTCATGTTGCTACTTTCATCGCTAGTAGCGACTATTAGCGATATTTCACTTAAACGTCGCTAATGTACACAATTTAGCGACGTTATACGAACGTCGCTAAACTTACATTGCTAATGGAGCATATTTTAGTAGTGTATACCCATGTCTTCTCAATGCTATGAGTAGTCACGACTAACTCCTGTCAGGAATTGAACAAGCACACAATCCGACATGCTATTCGAAACATAATAAAATTTACAAGACACGAAAATAGCATATGTGAAATAAAACTAGATAGCAAACTGAATTATGGCATATCCAGAATGAAATAAGTACTCTATAATAGACAGGTCAACTAGAAGAAAAGCATGTAAATAGAGTGACATGGCATGTAGTGAAGAGACAAGGAGAATCAAGTAAATGACAACTATCTACGGGTTTTGAAATATCAGGTTCGACATGTGAACGACTAGGGATAAATCAGGCACCCCGTACGAGTATTGTGTGGCTGCTATTCTCCATAAAAGACACGGGGGATAGTTATGCGTAGTTCACACGTCTACTAAGATATTTCTCGCCCGACTAGTACTCATGGACTCGAACAAGTCACGAAATATGAAAACATGATAATCAAGAAATATAGTATGTAGAGGTTGTAGAAGCATGAAAAATACAAGACTATGTGCCCCACATGAAGGAGAATACAATACGCCCACATAACAAAAAGGACGCTATGCGCCCACATGATCGAAGAGAGGCTATGCGCCCATATGATCGAAGAGGGGCTATGTGCCCACATTATTTTCATGTAGATCAAACATGCACCCAAGTATGGGCGCATAAACTTGCTCCCACACTATACGCCCAAGGCAGCAGATACCTATGACTCAGTCAACATCCACGATCAGTCGTGTACCAAAGCATGCGGCCACGTCAGTCTCCACGAGCAATCATGCACCGAAGCATGCGGCCACGTCAACTCCACGTCAATCCCACGATCTACCCATGATCATCCAGTATCCATGCGCCTACACCATATGTGCCCAAAGGGTGTTATGTGCCCACAGTGAAATCAGTTTATTTTCCATCTGTGGGCACATAACAGTCATTTCAGTATAAAATGACTATAAATAGAGGGTGTCCCCCTCTACAAAAACATACAGAACGGAGAGTATTTCAAGAGCCAAATTGCTTCCCTTCTTGCCATTGAGCCGAGAGTTAGCAATTTTCTTAGGTTTTCTCCCACTTTTGTAAATCGGAGTGTCAACGATGTAAAGGAGCAACAGTCGTTCGATCTTTATCGTCCCATTCTCGATAATTTTTTGTACTTGGGGATCCTCAGTGCAGGATCTATCAGGCGTACTCGATTTGTTGTGTCTTGCGCCAATAAGAAAAGATAGTGTTTCATCTTCTTTTTTGTGCGTGTCCACAAAAATGGCGACTCTGCTGGGACTATCTTTTCCTCTGACAAGAATGTGGTGACGCAATCCGATACCGATAAAGTAGGGAGCACTCAGAAGATGTTGATCGTGAAGTTCAATCAGCAGGCATTCGAAGAGATGCTCTAGAGGGACGGCTCTACTTCTTCAAAATTAGTGAAGCAAAATAAGTCTCGCAAGGCTTGGCTTTCGAAGGCTCACGCTGCATATCTTGCCAGTGTCGTAGAAGATATACAACCGAAGGAGAACTCCGTCATGGTGGCGCATAACCCTTCCACATGAGCTTCCAATATGAAGAAGTCGTATATCATTCCGGGCTCTACTAGCCCAGCGACTTCCCTCTTGTGCAATCAACAACAGGGTGTTCAACACTCGAAACTTGGCAAAGAAAAATACTACGATGCCAAGAATCAAAGTGTTCGATGCTCTGGAAAACTCAGCGAGGCTCGCAAAGGAAGAAGGCAAAACTGGAAGAAAATAGCCCTATTTTCTAAAGCATGCGCCCAGAGCTATGTGTCCAAGGCAGTATATGGGCGCATAACTCTGGCCAAAGGATTTCTGTCTTCGATAGGCTATGTGCCCAGGGCCATGCGCCCAGGCTTTGATGACCCATTCTATGCGCCTACATCCAGAAGGGACAGGCATGCTGCCAGGACTTCAGAAAAGCATGCACCCAAGGGCATGCTCCAGGGTCTATGTGCCCACAACAAAAGACAGACCCCACCGCGTATAGCACAGGGCTGTCTTCAAGGTTATCCCGGAACTTACGTGTGGGGTCTGCCCCTGCACATAAACTAAGTTCGGATGCGCCAACTCTCCTTACAAACCTATATGCAAAGCTCGGCGATACATGGGACATGGGATTTAAGGCAAAACTCCCTTTGTTTGGTTTATACGACATGATAAATCATAAGCGTAATGCGCAGGAGGATACTGTAATTCATAGGGTACATTCGTGCACTAGTATTGTCATCAACTGTTGCTGCTCCAAAGCAATAAAGGTGCCTCCGAGGTAGTCCATGTTTCAACGACTGCAGCACTTTGATGATGAAAAGCAGCTATGTGTTTCATCCAACATAGCTTTATGGGGTCCTCCTTGTGGGAGCCCCAATCAAAGAAGGTGGACCACTAACCTAACTTTTTCTCTCAGTTCTGCGAACAGAAGTAGAAGTTTGTCAACAAACAGCCAGCAAGCTGTTATATCTGAAGTAGTCTATATGGGTACTCGGTCAAGGACGAGATTCCGTATAGATGACGAGGACTCCTAAGCCGAGGGTGATGATCCTTCAGCTGGAGGTAGTATTCCCCCAGAATATGAAGTAGACGACCTTCACACCGGGGGTAGCCTTCCAGATGACGGGGGTAGCCTTACAAATGTCGATGATCTCTTCGAGTCCGACGGTGACTATCTACCTCCCTTTTCTGAAGAAGAGGGTCTTTTCAACTCAGAGACAGACAGTATAAGCACTAGTTGTACTATATTCTCTATTCATCCTGTCATGTTATCTGCATAGATGGCAGATAGATAGAGACCTTAAGAAGCCAGTAATCAGACCAACAAGCGGCTAGAGAGTCTTGAAACGGCATTTGCCAAGATCACTGATATGCTTACCAGTATCATGGTAGTCCAAACTGCTGGGGCTGTTCCTCCATCTCAACAGAACGTCTCAGCACATGCTAGTCCGGCTCATAGAAACAACCCTTCTTCACTACAAAAGGAGTATCATTCCGTTGTGCCTCCTTCAAATCCCGTAAATGTTGGAGGTAGACCTTCGCCAACGACGCTTGACAATCATACAGTAGCTGTTTCTCAACATCTGCTCAATCAACAGGATACAATTGATTCTCTTATTGCCCGTATACCATCTCACACTAAGACGAGCTTCAGAAGATGGGGATAGCTTTTCAATGGTCTGCAGTCTGCCTGACGGTTGTATTAATTCCTTTAGAGACTTGGAGAGGTTATTCCTTAACAGGTTTTATGAGAGTGGCATGCATGTTAGTATGTCCACCCTCATCAAGACCAAGCAAAGGATGAGTAAGTCTGTTATTGCTTTTATCGAACGCTTCATACGACTAGCATTGAAGATGCCCTTCGGTATACCAGACTCATAGCTTATGGATACTTGTCGATATAACATCCTTTATACAGTAAAGTTTTGTCTGGGTATACATAAGTATGATACATGGCCTGCTTTTGTCACGACCCGTACCCTAGAGTTAGGGCACGAGAAGTGGGTACGTCCAGCCTACGTCGCAGTGTCGGCGGTAGAACGTTGTCCTAGGTCTCATGTATCTAACAGTATAAGGCTAAACAGTTTATACTCCCCGAATGGGGGTGACATAGCAGGTACAGACTCAATCACATCTAAGGTAGAGCATGATAAGGATAGATAAAACATGAAATCCAAAAGAGGTACAACAGAGAGAAATCTAAGTGTCTAAGATACACAAATCCAGAAGTATATCTCAAATCTCCAAACTCAGATACAGTAATCCATAAAGTAAATACAACTCCAGACAATTGAAATAACTATCTAAACAACCTCTAATGTATCTCCTCTAGGCTAGCAGGCAATCTCCAAGCTATCTGTAAAATTTATCAACGGGTCCAGTCAGGACAGGAGCGAGTATAGTACATCTCAACAATATCATAACAGGTTAGGAAGTATAAACATGCTAGAGAGTAAGATACAGGATCTGAAGAAATAACATGATAAAAAAGAGAGAGACTGTAAGTAAATAGCTACACTATATAGAGAACTATCAGTGACTAGTGATTCAGAGCACAAGATGGTTATGTAAACGGCATGATGTTGTACACGAGTAATCTACAGAGGTTGTACACGAGTAATCTACTGGATTGATTACATAACCACTTCTACTCCCCCACCCCAATCAATACACAAGGATCTAGATATGATATGTTATTGCACACAAAGTATAGTCGTACACGACACACGATTTGTACACGAATGTCACAAATACAAGGAGTACACAATGCTCACGATAAAGTACACGAACACGAATACCCGATGTATCCACTAAGGGGATAACATCGCACAACAAGATCCATATAGTACTAATCCATGTTTCCAACGTGTCAGCATCATGTAAAGTAATCTAAAGCAGGAAATATAATCCTAAACAAGATATGAAATGATCAGAGAATGTACTCGCCTGATATCTGAATGTCCAAGGTAAAGATACTGTCCGAGGAGAGGTGTCTGGCTCCTAATTAGAACAGCACAAGTCACAACATGTCCAGAAGGGTAATATAAAGCACTACAATGCATTCTACATGAATCTAGGTCAAACTAGGCCAAAGTCAACCCTTGGTCAACTCTGGTCAACTGTACTAGTCAAACTAGGTCATGTCCTAACCCAGCAAGTCTTACTAGGCCTAACCAAGACTATCCTAGCAAGCACACATCAATACAAGGCTATACAAGCCAACATACACCCAACTCTATATAGCATGCAATTATTCAATACTCAAATAGGCAAGAATTTACATTGGATATACACTAGGTAATCTATTATTTTAAGCTATATATGTCTACACATATATACACATGCATATATTGGTATTCAATATTAGGTCTATAATCATGGCATTTCAAATGGTTATATAAACTTATATATTACAACACAATATGCTAACATATATATAATATACATATATAGCTAAGTTAACTATATTCATAAATACTTATTTAAGAGGCTATGTGTGTGTATGTGAACATGGCAAAGGGGCAAGTGAGGGTTAAATGGACATATATAGTGTATACATATCAAAGAGTGTCAAAGTGTAAGTGAACAAAGTGTCAAGTATGATAGTGTCAACATAGTGTAAGGGGGTACATGAGGTAATATAGAATTTGTGTTAACATAGAACATTACATCTTATTAACTTGTATATTACATACATTACATCTATTATTACATTACATTCATGCTTGCATTCATTCATCATTCATTTATTCTCTTGCACCACTATATGCACTATACATTACATACTATGGAACCTACATATTCATTACAAGCCATACTTATACATGCTTACATTAGATAGGATACTTACACCTCATACATCATCTATTTAAACATTTACTCATGCTTGCATTCTCTATTAATTACATAATGTATATACATTAACATGGGTTAAAATCAAATAGAACATTATATTACACACAAGGGTACACAAAATGCATATGCCGAATAGTAACTCCTACTAATAATCAATACTGTACCATCCCAGCATGAATTAAAATCAAGGATTAAAGTTAGTTATAGATCTATGTGTTAGCTTTTCGAAACTTCAAACGGATCGCATTTTCATTTCCGGAAACTCCCGGAATCGCGAAAACACCGAGAACGTATTTGTCTTTCATACAGCTGACACTCAAATAATTCTCCAGAAAGTTACAGAAAGAATTAGGCCTATTAATACATGTTTTTGGAAAGCTAACTTCAATACGCTTCTTTTAAAAAAAATGGGAGATTAAACCGAGCTTTGAGCTAGAAGTTATGATATTTCTAAGTTAGAGCTGAAATTAAAAACGTGGATAAAAATCATGACGGATTTGGGTAGTTTGAGACAAAAGAACACAAGTATACAACATAATATATCAAGAACTCACTCTCTACACTAATATATATATATGAGACACTATATAACACATCTCCAATACAAAAATATGAGATTAAACATGTAATAATTCATTCATACATAACAACAACACATAGTGTGTCCAAATTTGGGATTTTTCCACATGGACACAACCACAACACAAAGGACACTCCTATGACCTCCAAATGGACACGAAATGGACACAAATGGAGATACAACCATGGGGGTCATTCTTATGGGTTCAAAATAGACCTATATGCATGAGAAAATGAAAAGAAGAAGGGATTTATACCTCCCGGTAGATCGAATCGAAGAAAAGCCTTTCCGGAGCGACACCGACACGTAGAGATTCCAAAAGGACACGAACGAGCTCCGAATCCTCCCAAACTTGGGTAGCTTCCTCCTTGACTAGAATGGAGAAGGAAAGAAGAAGATTTGGTGGCAAAATGGAAGGATTTGGTGAAGAAATTGCTAGGGATTGCTCTCTAGGAATTTGGGGAAGAACAAGAGAGAGAGTGTGGATGAGAATAATGAAATGAACTTGAGCCTATCCTCTCCCAAAGTGGCTGGCCATATGGGGCTATTTGTCCTATTATGGTAAGGTCCAAAATGCCCGCACTAACCTATTCTATGAGTATTAGGAAAGGGCTAATTGGTTGGGGCTAAATTAGTCATTCTAAAGTCTCTAATCACACTAACCTTATCCATAATAAATAGTATAACCTCTAACTAAAATATTTCTATCATGTGGACTAAATTTAATATCATGTGGGCCATGCCTAACTAGTGTGTGGGTCCCACTAGAGTCAAACTACCCCCGGGTCCCCGTTTCAAGTCGAATTGAGTTGAAATTCGAACCCGACTCAAATAACCCCAAAACAATATCATAAATAATGAAATAATATTAAAATAATTCAAAGAGGTCAAATACAAAAATATCCTTAGGCCAAAAATGACATTAAAATATCATAATCACATGGTTAGGCTCTAGGTCAAACAGTCTCTAGGGTTTCACTAGCAAAACGTCAAAACCACAAGTCATTGATTTAAATAATTTTAAAATGATTTAAAATTACCAAAAATCATATCATGAATTAAATATCATTATTAAAATAATTATAAACATGAAATTTCAAAATTACCCTTATTTGGGAAACTGGGCGCTACAACTCTACCCACCTTAGAAAAATTTCGTCCTCGAAATTTAAGATCGATAGTACTCCTTCTAGAGCCTCTAACCTACCCAATATCTAAGGTAACACTTCCTAACACTGGAATAATAAACGGACATCTAAAAAGTGTCAATCTAGGAATACCTCCAATACTGCTCTGCTGTACGACGGTAATGAAACTTCAATAAAATATGGACTGGAACCTATATCCAAGGGACTGGACCTATTTTAAAGTGGTCTTAACTAAGGATGAAAAGGAACTGATCATAGGCTATAGGTATGCTCAAACTATTATCTTCCTTTTAACCATCTATTAATACATTCTATTACCATAGGAACGATGCATTACTAAGACATATAGGCCCCTATCTCTCATAACACATTTATACTCACCAAAAGACTAGTACATCCTATCAAGGCTGATACTATAATCTCTCATAAATCTGATAAGCTACATGTTTAGAGACACACATCCTCACATGAAGGACTAACCTATATATATCTACAACTGATACTAATGGGGTGACGTCCCTATTTCCCAACAATCAAGGTCTAAATTTTTTTTTATCTAAATCATGCAATTTGAAGGAATAGTATACAAGGTCAGGGCATACCGTAGCAGTTGAAAGTCTCACCTAGGTGCACTGGTCATTCTAGGTCAAAATAGTACTATGGTATCAACACACAAACAATCTAGGGTGTCCTAATTAGAAAGGTAAGGGAACAACAATCATCAAGGTTGTAGGACTGTCTACCATCCTATATAAAAATTGGTCATTAACAAGCAACTAAGAAATTATAAAAGGTTACTATTCCATAAAATGGCAAAAATGGAAAATTTAGGCACAACAAATCACAAATAGATTTTTGTCTTGACACGATCTAAGTTGATCAATTTCGGGATAAAACGAGATTTGGGCAAGAAGGGAAATCAATGAAATCAAAGTATGAGCATAAACATCCAATGATGGAGGTTCAGGTCATGATTAAATTTAATTTGACTGAGTACGAATACGAGGTTCATAGGCGATGAAAAGATTTCAAGGAGAATTGTCAAGGTTGTCGCGAATGAGACTCTAGGGTCAAGTTTAACTATGTCTCCATTCTCGTAGATTGATACATGAAAAAGCGAACCAAAGTGCAATAGGTTGATCAGACCATCATGTACCGGTTCTGATTAGACAATATGTTAGTGGGTGGCCACCCAATAAAATATGTCATGACCAAGCTCGAAAATAGATAAGCTTGCAAAACTAAGGCTAATTTAGTATCACAAGATATAAGGGTGGTAATAATGAAAGGAATTACATAGTCCAAGTTTCTTAACCAACAGGTCAAGTAATCTGATAAGGTACAAGGTTAAGCATCTAAGGAAACAAGCAGAACACCATCACATGTCGGGTCGAAAGAATTGAGTCAAGGCTGGATTTCTAATTGAAATAAGAAGAAATTTAGTATAATTGTAGAGGTTATAGTTTAGCCAGTTGACCAGAAAATCATATCAAGAAAATAGAGTACAAGAAGACGGGTTTTAGTAGGACATGATATACCTACACGAAGGTGAGCTCGTCTAGGTCTTGTATATTAGATTTGTTGGAGGGTAACAGCTAGTATTACATTCCAAATATCAAAGTCACGATAAGGAACGTCAAGGATCTCAATTAGAAAGTGGGAGTTCAAGAGGTGGTAACTAATGCACAAAAATAATAAAGATCGAGTTAGTCATCTGCTTCTGATACTCTTAAGTTCATCTGGTCATAACTTGCCAATCATATTTTTACCTCATCGGTCTACATATGAAAATTTAACCTTTACTTCAACCCTTACCATGACTACCGTAGGCAATTCCCAATTTCCAAACATCACTCTTGAAGCACAACCCTCACATTTAGGAATCAACATTAACCATTTATTTAAATTTTCAAGTTCTTTCACCTTGTCTTAAATTTGACCCAAAATCTCTAAATCCCGTTTACGAATTCCTTGAACTTGTTCAAATTGTTCTCCTCGTATTATTTAATTTAAATCTCTAGGCCTTACAAAACTTATCTTTCATCATAAAATCAACTTCCGTATTTTCTTAGACATACACCCTTGAATATTATTCTCCTAAAAATATTTCACAACAATCTCTAAACTTCCATAACTTTGTGCTCTCTCTATCCCTAGTCATTTCCTCGCAACATCTTGTTTAATATCCTTATTAAACACAATTAACTTCTCTTTTCCATTACTAACCTTCTACATAGCCTCAGAGTAAAAGTTTTTCCCAGAATCAATAACCAAGATTTTCTAAGTTCTCAAAACTAGGTTGACCTCTGATATCCTCATTAGTTTTGAATACACCTATAAACTATCTCATAACCCCAAAATTTCTCTAAATGTAATTGTTTCCAGATTGGCAGTATACATCTCCTTATTCTATTCGAGACCTTTACCACATTTCTATCTCATGTTTCCATATGGAACACTCCACATTTGATTTCCTTTAGATCATCATAAAATAACCAGTTACGTCTTCTCTGAGCTACATAATTTACGTCACTTCCTTAGCCTTCCCCATGCAAAAGATACGAAGATTCAAGGGTTTCAAAATACATATGGTAGGGACGACAAGATATGGGTAATTAATGTAATGAGACAGAGTTTAAGATAAGAGGTAAATAAGAATGCAAGGGAATAATGGCGAGAAAGAATAATGAAGATATGATCCTTCTCATCGGTTCAAACGAGAGGAACCCATCAAGCTTAAATTCAAATAGCAAGGAATGAGGGTGAATCCAAACAAGAGAAAAAGAAATTCCAATTGAAGTTCAAAATGAGTTTCTCAGGGGTCGTCCCAGAAATCTCTCAAAGAATCCTAAGTGTGATTGAGTACCTTGGATTTAAAAATATTAATCTAAATACAAAATTAAATCAACAACTATAAAATTTTATCAAAATCATCAACTAATACCAGGATTCAAAGTTCTACAATGAATCCACAACATCAAATTCAAATCAAGAAAAAAGGTGAATCAAAACAAGGAAAAGAAGTTTAAATCGGAATTCAAAATGAGATTCTCAAGGGTCATCCCAAGAATCTCTCAAGGAATCTTAACAGTGATTGAGTATCCTCAAAAATATATCCTATTCCTACTGCAGGCTGTAGTGGTACTCTAGTTCGAATACCACTACACAAACTCGACCTGCATGGGCCACCACTAAAAACGTGTCACGACCCGCACCCTAGAGTTAGGGCATGAGAAGTGGGTACGTCCAGCCTACGCCGCAGTGTCGGCGGTAGAACGCTGTCCTAGGTTGAGCTCATGCATCTAACAGTATAAGGCTAAACAGTTTATACTCCCCGAATGGGGGTGACATAGTAGGTACAGACTCAATCACATCTAAGGTAGAGCATGATAAGGATAGATAAAACATGAAATCCAAAAGAGGTACAACAGAAAGAAATCTAAGTGTCTAAGATACACAAATCCAGAAATATATCTCAAATCTCCAAACTCAGATACAGTAATCCATAAAGTAAATACAACTCCAGACAATTGAAATAACTATCTAAACAACCTCTAATGTGTCTCCTCTAGGCTAGCAGGCAATCTCCAAGCTATCTGTAAAATTTATCAACGGGTCCAGTCAGGACAGGAGCGAGTACAGTATATCTCAACAATATCATAATAGGTTAAGAAATATAAACATGCTAGAGAGTAAGATATAGGATCTGAAAAAATAACATGATAAAAAAGAGAGAGACTGTAAGTAAATAGCTACACTATATAGAGAACTATCAGTGACTAGTGATTCAGAGCACAAGATGGTTATGTAAACGGCACGATGTTGTACACGAGTAATCTACAGAGGTTGTACACGAGTAATCTACTGGATTGATTACATAACCACTTCTACTCCCCCACCCCAATCAATATACAAGGATCTAGATATGATATGTTATTGCACACGAAGTATAGTCGCACACGAGATCATGTGAATACATGAATATACACGATTTCACACGATTTGTACACGAATGTCACGAATACAAGGAGTACATGATGCTCACGATAAAGTACATGAACACGAATACCCGATGTATCCGCTAAGGGGATAACATCGCACAACAAGATCCATATAGTACTAATCCGTATTTCCAACGTGTCAGCATAATGTAAAGTAATCTAAAGCAGGAAATATAATCCTAAACAAGATATGAAATGATCAGAGAATGTACTCGCCTGATATCTGAATGTCCAAGGTAAAGATACTGTTCGAGGAGAGGTGTTTGGCTCCTAATTAGAACAGCACAAGTCACAACATGTCCAGAAGGGTAATATAAAGCACTACAATGCATTCTACATGAATCTAGGTCAAACTAGGCCAAAGTCAACCCTTGGTCAACTCTGGTCAACTGCACTAGTCAAACTAGGTCATGTCCTAACCCAGCAAGTCTTACTAGGCCTAACCAAGACTATCCTAGCAAGCACACATCAATACAAGGCTATACAAGCCAACATACACCCAACTCTATATAGCATGCAATTATTCAATACTCAAATAGGCAATAATTCACATTAGATATACACTAGGTAATCTATTACTTTAAGCTATATATGTCTACACATATATACACATGCATATATTGGTATTCAACATTAGGTCTATAATCATGGTATTTCAAATGGTTATATAAACTTATATATTACAATACAATATGCTAACATATATATAATATACATACATAGCTAAGTTAACTATATTCATAAATACTTATTTAAGAGGCTATGTGTGTGTATGTAAACATGGCAAAGGGGAAAGTGAGGGTTAAATGGGCATACATAGTGTATACATATCAAAGAGTGTCAAAGTGTAAGTGAACAAAGTGTCAAGTATGATAGTGTCAACATAGTGTAAGGGGGTACATGAGGTAATATAGGATTTGTGTTAACATAGAACATTACATCTTATTAACTTATATATTGCATACATTACATCTATTATTACATTACATTCATGCTTGCATTCATTCATCATTCATTTATTCTCTTGTACCACTATATGCACTATACATTACATACTATGGAACCTACATATTCATTACAAGCCATACTTATACATGCTTACATTAGATAGGATACTTATACCTCATACATCATCTATTTAAACATTTACTCATGTTTGCATTCTCTATTAATTATATAATGTATATACATTAACATGGGTTAAAATCAAATAGAATATTATATTACACACAAGGGTACACAAAATGCATATGCCGAATAGTAACTCCTTCTAATAATAAATACTGTACCATCTCAGTATGAATTAAAATCTAGAATTAAAGTATGTTATAGATCTATGTGTTAGCTTTTCTAAACTTCAAACGGATCGCGTTTTCGTTTCCGGAAACTCCCAGAATCGCAAAAACACCGAGAACGCATTTGTCTTTCGTACAGCTGACTCTCAAATAATTCTCCAGAAAGTTACAGCAAGAATTAGGCCTATTAATACATGTTTTTGGAAAGCTAACTTCAATACGCTTCTTTTAAAAAAAACGGAAGATTAAACCGAGCTTTGAGCTAGAAGTTATGATATTTCTAAGTTAGGGCTGAAATTAAAAACGTGGATAAGAATCATGACGGATTTGGGTAGTTTGAGACAAAAGAACACAAGTATATAACATAATATATCAAGAACTCACTCTCTACACTAATATATATATATAAGACACTATAGAACACATCTCCAATACAAAAATATGAGATTAAACATGTAATAATTCATTCATACATAACAACAACACATAGTGTGTCCAAATTTGGGATTTTTCTACATGGACACAACCACAACACAAAGGACACTCCTATGACCTCCAAATGGACACGAAATGGACACAAATGGAGATACAACCATGGGGGTCATTCCTATGGGTTCAAAATAGACCTATATGCATGAGAAAATGAAAATGAGAAGGGATTTATACCTCCCGGTAGATCGAATCGAAGAAAAGCCTTCCCGGAGTGACACCGACACGTAGAGATTCCAAAAGGACACGAACGAGCTCCGAATCCTCCCAAACTTGGGTAGCTTCCTCCTTGACTAGAATGGAGAAGGAAAGAAGAAGATTTGGTGGCGAAATAGAAGGATTTGGTGGAGAAATTGCTAGGGATTGCTCTCTAGGAATTTGGGGAAGAACAAGAGAGAGAGTGTGGATGAGAATAATGAAATGAACTTGAGCCTATCCTCTCCCAAAGTGGCTGGCCATATGGGGCTATTTGTCCTATTATGGTAAGGTCCAAAATGCCCGCACTAACCTATTCTATGAGTATTAGGAAAGGGCTAATTGGTTGGGACTAAATTAGTCATTTAAAGTCTCTAATCACACTAACCTTATCCATAATAATTAGTCTAACCTCTAACTAAAATATTTCTATCATGTGGACTAAATTTAATATCATGTGGACCATGCCTAACTAGTGTGTGGGTCCCACTAGAGTCAAACTACCCCCGGGTCCCCGTTTCAAGTCGAATTGAGTTGAAATTCGAACCCGACTCAAACAACCCCAAAACAATATCATAAATAATAAAATAATATCAAAATAATTCAAAGCGATCAAATGCAAAAATATCCTTAGGCTAAAAATGACATTAAAATATCATAATCACATGGTTAGGCTCTAGGTCAAACAGTCTCTAGGGTTTCACTAGCAAAACGTCAAAACCACAAGTCATTGATTTAAATAATTTTAAAATAATTTAAAATCACCAAAAATTATATCATGAATTAAATATCATTATTAAAATAATTATAAACAGAAAATTTCAAAATTATCCTTATTTGGGAAACTGGGCGCTACAGCTTTCATCGGGGCTGCTGATGCTGCTGAAAATGATGTCCCTAATCTGGAATTACTGGGGTTGAAGACACCCAAATCTGAAGACAAAAGCAAGTACCCCCAAACTATCCCTGTCTGTGGGGGTAAAGGAAAAAAAGTCTTGAAGGTCGACACTTCCAAGGGGGCTTCCAATTCTTAAGGCACCCCAAGGAGACTTTCTTCTTTGACGAAGATAATGTTATTACCATTTTTTACACATTAATGAAGGGTAATAAACTGATATTACCTCCACCACGACGTCCTACGGAGGAGAACCAACTCAACGATCCCAAGTACTGCCATTATCCTCAGTACGTGCACCACTCTACCAAGGATTGCATCGTCTTAAAGAAGAAGATACAATAGCTTATCGACAGCCAAGTTATCAACCTCGAAGATGAAGACAAGGTCGTATCTTCTAACATGATCTCTCTTCAATTTGGTGACTTTCCTCCCACAGAAGTCCCAGACGGCACAGTCCCAATCCCCAAGGCAGTAATGGAAGTCGTCAACCTGTCGTCAGCTCGTAACTCAACGTCAACGTTAGTGTCATTCACGACAGTGGGTGGTGTCTTCCAAAGCAAAGAGGGACAAAAAATATAAATCATGCCATATGGTGTCTTCTTCCATTTATAATGTTCTATCTGGAGAGACACGATCTGGAAAGACTTACCTACGGACTTATGACCCCGCACAAGAAGACGTAGTACCTTCTCAAGCTCCTGCTGCCCCTACAAGTTCAGAAGCTGGTCCGTCTAAGTCCTCAACTATCGACAAAGCTAAGCAGAAGGAGACGCAATTTGATAAGTCTCTAAAGGCACCAACTCTCGAAAGCATGGAACGGCCTTACAACTTTGACATACTGGCACAGCTGGCCAATACACCTACCAGGTTGTCTTTGTTCGATCTACTGTGACTCTCCAAAGAGACGTAGAAACCTTTAAGTGAGGCATTGTTACATGTCGACTCTTATCTCGCTGAAGTCAAAACCCCAGCTGAAGATCCCGTCTCCTGCCCTCACTGTCATAGCACTATAGAAGTGGTGCCCAACATCACCTTTTCATAAAAATGCTACTCAAAAAAATTGTCACGATAGACCTCTGTACTATATAGGATATATCGGAACGATTAAGGTGGATCGGATGTATATCGATCCAGGTTTCTCCCTCAGCATCATTCCTAGAAATTTACTCTAAATTCTAGGGATCCCTCTGCACAAGCTGTCTGCAACCAATACAACTATCATGGCTTTTAATACTGGGAGAAGCCATCCGCTGGACAAGATCCGCCTCAAGTGCCAGATTGGTGATCTTCGAACAGAGGTTTCTTGCTATGTAATCGACGCCAATGTGTCCTATAATGTCTTGTTGGGACGTCCGTGGATACACGAGAACATGATCGTTCCTTCTACCCTTCACCAGTGCTTTAAGTATGTCAACAGTGATGGCATCGTGAAGACGAAGTTTGCCAATGTCGATCCTTTTAAGGGTATTGAAGCCTACTATGGAGATTCGGTACTTTATCAATCTCAGCCTCCCAAGGATGACGGTAACAAAGCGGACGATGAAGCTGAAGTCAATTCATCTGCTAGTGACGGTCCCCTGGTTATCCGAGTTAAAGGACGTACAACTCTAAAAAGTACTCCAAAGTCTCTCACAATCTAGGTCAAAAAAAAAAGAATCCTGATATTGTCAAACCATTGACCATCACTCTCCGTAAAACGACTCGGGTGGAGCCTGCTGAAGTCCGTCCTCCCAATTCTGATGAGTTACCCTATATGGTGAACTTGACCAAGTCTGTGGCTCCTGTTTCGGACAATGATCCCCTCAATGAGTATATCAATACTCAAAATAATGTACCTTCAGTGGATGATATTATTTCTAAAGAAGAACTTGCATATTTTCTAAGTAAAGGTTTATCTTTGAATTACTCCGATGTCTACCAATCTATAAACCAGTACATAGATATGATATACGCCCTAGAGCATGGCATAGGACCACATCTCTGCATGCCAGTCACGATGCCTCGTCTGCAGGAAAAAGTCTGGCCGGAAGATATCTACTACTTCATCGTTCCAACTAAAAAGAAGGGTGAAGAATTGATCATCTTCAGTCAAATAATTGGCGAAAGAAAGTTCGTTATGGACTTTACTACTCCCAATCACAACACTGAAGCTGACTATGATTCTGGAAAAATGCAACTTTATATATATAGTTAGCTGGCCAAGAATATCATCCAGAATATGGGATATGATATAAAAAGTGACTAGGGACTAAACTACGATCATGGGCGACGATTACTAATACGTCACTTTGCTCCTCCCGGCAAACCCGAGAACTATTATCAATAAAACGGTATTGGTTTGGGTTACGTTACTCCTCCAACAACTCTTGAAGGATCAGACGTCGAAGTAGATCATTATTTTCATTCTTCTGATTCTTGCCTCTGGGATTCAGACTCCAGCATTGGAGACATATTCAAAGCAACTTTGTCCGTCAACATGGGGTCAGTTGACCAAATTGCAGAAGATGTCCAATCAATCGAGCTTGAACAATGACTCAAAAGATGGACACCAGGTGAGAGTTATGTTTCGAACAACGTAAACCACCTACTAAAGATGAAGTCGTCCAAGTTAATTTGAGATATGAATCATCTCTTAAACTAATCTTTATCAGCAAAAGTATGTTTTATGAAGAACGACAATCTCTTATACAGCTTATATATAAATATATTAACGTCTTTGTATGGAGCTATAAAGATATGCCTGGCTTAGACCCTAAAGTTGCTATGTACCGCCTAAATATCTCGATTAAAGCTAAGCCAGTGAAGCAGCAGCAACCACAATTCCGACTAGATATCATGGAGGCCATCGAGAGTAAATTCAAGAAGCTTATTTCAAGTGGGTTCATTCGTGAAAAACAACACCCTAACTGGGTCGCTAATATTGTTCCAGTCATGAAAAAGAAAGGTAAAGTTTGAGTCTGTATTGATTATAGTGATTTGAACTCTGCATGCCCAAAAGATGAGTTTTCTCTACCGATCACCGACGTCATGATCGACAATACTTGTGGCTTCGAGCAGATGTCCTTCATAGATGGGTTCTCAGGCTATAACCAGATCAATATGTTCCCCGATGATGAGAAACACACATCTTTTCGAACACCATTGGGGTATACTACTATACGGTGATGCCCTTCGGATTAAAAAAAGTAGGGGCGACATACCAGCGAGCTATGAACACAATTTTTTACGATCATTTGTGCAAAACATTGGAATACGATGTAGATAATATCACAGTTAAAAGTAATCTCAAGGGCAACCACCTCCAAGATTTGAGAACGGTGTTCGAACTTATGCGTGCACACCAACTCAAGATGAATCCAACCAAGTCTTTTCTAGGCGTCTCCAGCGACAATGTCCTTGGTTTTGTTATTACTTCAAAGGCTATACATCTTGACTAGGAGAAAGTGAAAGCTATCCTCGATATACGTCCTCCAAGAAATCTTAAAGTGCTATGCGGACTTCAAGGAAGGCTAGCCTAAATCAGACGATTCATTTCAAATCTTTCTGGAAGGTGTCAACCGTTTACACAGCTCATAAAGAAAGGAGTATCTTTCGTATGGACTGAACAATATCAACACGTATTTGACGATATAAAGAAGTATCTCGCTAGCCCTCCAGTGTTGGCGGCTCCGATAAGTGGAAAGCCTTTTTTGTTATATGTCCACACTATGGATCATTACTTAGTGCCCTATTAGCTCAGAAGAATGAAGATGGCCATGAACAGGCAATCTACTACCTCAGCCGCACGATGGTGCATGCCGAGCATAGATACACACATGTGGAAAAAGAATGTCTCGTACTGGTATTTGCTATCCAGAAGACACGTCACTATGTGTATGGGCAGACTATCCATATCATATCTAAAGTCAATCCTCTCAGAATACTCATGACTAAACTGGACTCTCTTAATTCCCATTTAGCTACATGGACAATGTTGTTGTCTCCATACGATATATTATTCGTCCCTTAGAAGGCAGTAAAAGGCCAAGCGTTAGCTAATTTATTAGCAGCTCATCCGGTGCAAGAATCTTCCAAACTCTATGATGAAATCCCGGTTTAAGTAGTGGAGTCTAACATCGTAACTGAGGAAATCCCCATTTGACGAATATTCTTTGATGGTGTGTCAAGAACAGGACCTAAAGGAAATATTATGGCTAGAGTAGACATTGTGCTTGTGTCACCCGACCACCTGGTTATACACCGTACATATTCTCTCGTGGAACCTTGCACCAACAACATGGCCGAATATAATGCCCTACTGATCGAACTTCAATTGGTGATTATAAAGTTCATTACGAAGATCTCATCCCATATCATAAAGAGACAATCGAATTGGCTTCTACCTTCACTGGATTCTTCATCGAGCACGTGCCTCGATTATAGAATATAGAAGCAGATGCTTTAGTCGGTCGTGCTGCTTCCCTGATCGTTCCTGTCAACACTCAGTATTCAATCACAGTATCTGGTCGGGAGTTATTCTGTGTGAAAGATGCCTTGCATATTCATCACAGTTACGCAACAGAAACAAACGTCGACCTTAAAGACTAGAGATTTCTTTTCATAGACTACGCTGTCTACAAAATCCTCTCTGAGGACCCAAAGGAAGCAGTGTCTGTCCAAAGGTGATCCCTCAGATTTTACTATGATACAGCTAACAAAATGCTATACCAACGCTCTTACGATGGGCTACTGTTATGATGTTTATCAGACACAGAAGCCAAACATGCACTCCGTGAGGCTCATAACATAATTTTTGGTGCACATCAACCAGGCCCTAAATTACAAGATCGTCTCAGACGAATGGGTTATTATTGGCCCACGATGATAGCAGATGTTGTTGAATATGCAAAGAAGTATAGGGCTTGTCAGTTCTATGCCTATTTCGTTCATCAACCTTCGGAGTTTCTTCACCCGACGACGGCGTCTTAGCCTTTTGATGCCTGGGGTATGGACGTCATCAGCCCAATCAGTCCGCCATCCTCCAGAGGACATCGTTTTATCCTAGCTATAATCGATTACTTCTCCAAATGGGTCAAAGCTATACCGCTCATCGAATTAAAGATGTCAAACGTGATCAGTGTTATCAAACATTACGATATCTACCGCTACGGCCTACCTTACAGGATCATCCATAATAATGGTCTACAATTTACGATCCATGCATTCTATCGGTTCTGCGATAAGAATCAAATTCAGAATGTAGCCTCTACTGCTTATAATCCAGCGGCTAATGGATTAGCAGAAGCCTTTAATAAGACTATCATCAAACTTTTAAAAAAGTTTGTGTCTTCAAACAAGCTCGATTGGAATGAGAAGCTCAGCGAATGTCTCTAGGCCTATCGTACAATGGTTCGGACTCCAACAGGCAGTACGCCATTCTCTCTAGTTTATGGAAGTGAAGCAGTTCTTCCTCTAGAAATCCAGATTTTCTCTCTTCGAGTAGCATTAGCCAGCGAGTTGACTGCCGAAGAAAGTTACCGTCTACGACTACAAAAGCTGGAAGCGCTAGACGAAAAACGCTTATTAGCTCAACAGCGTATTAAGCTATACCAAGCACGCCTTTCTAGAGCCTTTAATAAAAAGGTAAAGGAAAGAATCTTTCAAGTTGGTGATCTGGTCTTAGCAGTGAGAACACCAATGGTTATGACGCACAAGACAAAAAGAAAATTCTAGCCTAAATGGGAAGGTCCTTTCGTTATAGAATCAGTGTATTCTAATGGTGTATATCAACTAACTAAGCCTGATGGCGACTTGCTCATAATGCCGATCAACGGCAAGTTCCTAAAGAAATATTATGTGTAACCTTTATGTACAACGTTCATATATACCATGTTTTAATCATGTAAATGTACATTACAATGTTTATGTGATCCGAAAAATCATCTAACTATTATCCGTATTTCAAGAATCTTGGATACGCCATGGATAATAGGTCCTCTAAAAAAGATTCTCCAGTAGAGTTATTTTTGTTTTGGACTCTACCCAAACTTGGTCTTACGAAAACAGGCACGTCCATATTACCTCTGAACTATTTTTTGATAATTATTTCTCCAGTGGGATAATTAAGGAATGTTTTGCCACGTCCATATAACCTCTGAGCAAAGCATTCATCAAAGATAATCACGTCCATATTACCTCTAAATTATCCACTCCTACCTTATATTATATATCCGTCCACGTCCATATTACCTCTGGTCAGATATAGAACATTCTCTGCTATTATGTCCATATTACATCTATTAGCAGCTTCTTTCAACTTATTATCTATATTCAAGAACCTTGAATATAAAATGGATGATAATTCCACATCAAATTCTCCAGCGGAATACGTATCGAAAATATCCCTTCATCAAAGATAATCACGTCCATATGACCTCTGAATTATTTACTGACTCCTATTTAAATGTTATATACCTGTCCACGTCCATATTATCTCTGGTCGAGGCTTAAAACATTCTCTGCTATTACGTCTATATTACCTCTATTAGCAGCTTCTTTCAACTTATTATCTATTTTCAAGAACCTTAAATAGAAAACGGATAATGAGTCCATATCTAATTTTTCCAGTGGAATACCTACCAGAAATATCCTTACTACGTCTACATTACCTCTAATTCTAATATTTTACAAACTTCGTTCATGAATTTTGAAAGCCAAAAGATTCCTTATTAAAAACGTCTATCAAAAGACAGAGAAAAGAAAAAGATACAAGAGTCTTGACGGCTAAAAGAGCCAATTACAAACAAATGACTTAAGGGATACACAATCGATTGATGCTATCCCTCAGAGCCTTGATTTTATCTTAAGATTTGACAGTGGCACGACGATGTGCTTCTTCCTGCCGAGTAGCTTCATCCTTGAAAGGAATCAGTTTCATATGCTCCTCTTCAACTTCACCAGCTGAGCCTTTAATTGGTCTAAAGTTGTGGCAGTCGCAGCAGCCTGAACCACGTAATCTTCCTTCTCAGACGCAACTTTTTGTAAGTCGACCTCAAGTTGGGAAATCTCTTTACGAAGTTGCACAATCTGATTATACTTTTCAACGATCTGGATGGCCAAGCTTATTCTTTGAGGCAATACGAGCCCTACCTGCAGTATCAAACTGTTCATACTGATCAGCCAGCTCACTGATCTCTTTAGCCAGCGCCTCCTTCCTCGCCTGGAAAGTGGCTTCCATCTCCTCAGGAACCATAATCAGAGCCACATCCTCCTCAAGAAACAATGATGTTGGGCTTCGCTGACTGACTTCTCGATGTTTGGCCACTTGATTTTCCAGGTCAGCTATGACCTTCCTTAAAGCATTAGCTCGCTCTTCATATCCAATAATGCTTTCAAGGACTACCACCTGGCATTCAGCAACAACCTTCACAGGACCGAAGCCGATATTTCAGTTCAAAACTCCAGGAAGCTTTACTTTCAAAATGGAGTAGAAAGCTCTTATGACTTCCTGAGCCATCTCATCATCATCAGACGAGGTCGTTGGAGATGAAGCTTGATGGGGATCTTCTGTCCCAGGGAGAGCTACTTGGGAGGAAGCCGAACCTGATAAATAAAGCAATATACATATCAGTAACAAAAAAACTTACTTAAAGAGTATGAAGGAGTTGTAATTTCATACCTCCTGCCAGACCCAGGTCGCTCACTGTCAACATCAGCCAAAGCAGCATCAGGCTGCTTGCCTTCTACGGTCCCAGCTGGACCCGAATCAGATTCAATAATGGCCGTCTCAACGGGCCGATCAAAGACTTCTTCAGTAACCGATGCCAGTTTACTAGGAGAACCAAGGATAGCTTCTAGTTTAGCCCCGGTATCTGGAGCAACCTTCGTGCTTTGTTCCCTTGTCTTGTCTATAAGGGAATATACGACGGAAGTCAGCCTCACTAGTTGCACACAAAATTAAAGTCAAAAAATCTCATCCGAAGAAAAGTACAAGAATGACATACCAATAGCAGGATGAGCTGATTGAACTAGATTTTCATCCAAATCTTTCAGCATAGCTCATATCAAAGACACATCCCCCAAAGAAATATCGTAGGAGGGACTGGCTTTCTGATCGCTATCAAGGTCTCGGCCTTCGTCCTAATCATCCTTTTGCTCAAACCTTACAACTGAAGAAGACCCACCTTCATCCATCGGTTGAGAACGAGTAGGGACACCGTTGTTATGTCCACCTCTTTAGACGAAGAAGCACCTACCGCGGTCGTGACTTCAACGTTCTATGCAAAGGACAAACGCAAGGATGAAAGAGCGTTATTTGTAGACAGCACGAATACTGGTTCTACCAAAATGGCTATTGAATCCAGAAAGGGGTCTACCTCCGAGATAATAACGGCCTGTGACGCCGTTTCACTCCTCTGAATCTGACGAAATGATCTTCTGCGAGGAGGCGAGCCGGCGCTCACATCCGTGACCTTCTTTCTCCCTCTGGAGATAACAATCTTCTTCCTTTTGGACCGTTGAACCAGCTCAGTAGATGCTTTCCTCTTGTGAGGAGTATCAGGAAGAAGATCTTTAGTATTCTCCCTCTGAGGTACTGTAACAACCGACTTTTTAAGAGCAACTTTCTGCCGTGGCGCTGCAGCCGGCTCAGCTGAGGGTGCGGCACCTTCCTTTCTGTGACCCCCCATTGCGTGCACTCATCCTATATTGGAAAGAGTAGGGCCAAGTCTAGTCTCTAATATTAAACACTGCTCGCAGTCATACCGAGTATGAAGGGTATTGACCTGAATATAGAACTTGCTAGCAGCAAAGAGCATATGGGTTTCAGGCTTATCTTATGGCAAGGTAAAAATTGCCCCCGTACATCCGATGTTGTAGTAACCCCATGCACGTGCCCTGTCGATCAAGCTTCCTATCGACTGTAGATGAGGGCTAGGGTTGCCCAAAAGAAGCTGGTTGTAACCGAACTGCCATGCAAAGTTTCTCGGCAGATAAGGTTCCAGAAAAGTGTGGTTTCTATTCCTGAGCACCAAATAGGAAGGCCTGATGGACTGGAGCCAACAGAATGTCCCAATAGGAAGGCTAGTAATGAGTGCTCCCTCATCTACTAAAGTGTCTCCTGCATGGACACTACCAGACGGAGGCGACACTCTGAAGAACTCATAATTCTGCAAGAAACTTAAAGCCTTCCTGCAAACAAGCACCTATGCGATGGTCCAGTTTGCATCTTTGAATCTTCGAAGAAAGATATCTTCCGCCAAAGTGTCTGCCATCAGCTCGACATTCATTAATCTGGGACAGTGCAGCACCATCCATCCCATCAGGTAATGAAAAGGAAATTTAGTCCTGACAAAGTCCTTTTTAACGTCAGGCGTCACTGCATTAACAACAAAGTGTCGTAAGCCTTGTTGGATGGCGCAGACCATCGCAGGAAGCAGGGCAAGCTGGTATCCAAATGCCAGCTTTACAGTCGGAAGTATCATACCCCGACTTATTCTTTTAATAGATTCTGAACCACCAGGGACTACACAATCGCGGAGCCATGTCATCAGAAAGGCGGCTAGCACAGCCTTTTAAACTCAGTCTACCTGAAGAAATGATAAATCGAGAAGTTTCCCTCGGGATCATCACTATCTTTAGTGTCTATTGCCCTGTGATCTGTCATCAGTTGCTCTATCTCAGATCTCGTCGAGGGCTTACAAATCGAGAAAAAGACTGGGTCGTCTCCTTTTTTTCTGATGAAGATGTAGTTGGTCCAAGCTCTCGCATGGGAAAGGGACCCCTCAGTCTTATCCTTCTTTATGACCTGGTGACAAATGAAGAGGTGACATAGTAACTCTTTGTATACCTCCATCATCTCGGAGTTCTCTCTCTCTCTCCAAATCCAAGAGCTCCTCATCACAGGGGACGTATTCTTCGTATAGCTCGGTCCCCCAGAAAAGTTTTGATATCGCCTGCATCTCGTGAAGAGCCAGACCCATCTCTCCATCCAGAGTGAAGAAGGTATATGGGTGATAGTTGTACAACTCCACCAACGAGATAAACATAGGCCAATTAACCTTTATGCCATATTGGGTGGCTTTAATGGCATAAAAAAGGCGGTAGCTTTTAGGGTGGCCTCGTAAGTCGAGAGCACCCATTCAGTAAGGTCGCTCCAAAATGGGACAAAGTATATCCAACCTTCCATCCGCAGCTTCCCTCCCGAATACGGCTCCTTCTTCGACAGCATATGGCTGGAGAGAGTCTTAGCAGCATAAGGGTGAAGATCAGTCGGGACATCGTTTATTATGGCCACAGGATGCAACCCCCTCATGGAATATGATGTGGAGCCCTTGACACACTTGAAGGTGTCTTTTCTCCGGTCACCAGAGTTAAATTGTATCTTTTCAAAGATGACCCCATGTAGTTCAGGGATCAGGTCCCATTTCATTTGCCTCTGTACAGCTAGATCAGTAAACACCGATAGAGGGTATTGGTGCTTCATCGATGGTAACCATATCCTTTAGTTATTTAACCTGACCACCAGAGGGTCTTCTAGACATATCGTCTATTCGTCCTCAAATCCCAAGCTATCACCAAATAAGAAGTACGGTCTCTTGAAGCTCCGCGCCCCTCCGAGCGTGAACTTCTCATCATTCATCATCTGCTTCAAGAATATTTTGTGTTGTTCACGCATAGAGATCACCCGCACCTAAGGCTGGTCATGGATGATCTTCACCTGGGCATTTTTGACCATTACGGTGACGAGGCTTGAATCTAGAGCATGGCAGGAAGAGCCAAGAGGAATCCCACCAAGAGCCGAGACAACCATGTCAACTGCAAAGACATAAGAAAAAGTCAGACTAAGAATCTACAGAAAAGAGAGCTAAGTGTTGGAGAAATTCTATGCGCCCTGATGTTATGCGCCCAAAGGGCTTGTGGGCGCTTAAGCATCTCCAAAGCACGTGTTCTGTGTGGGTGCATGACACAATAAAATGTGTAGGTACATGACACAACAAAGTGTGTGGGCGCATGCATTGTGGACGCATAAGAAGGCTCACAAAAGAAGCGTATTTGCTTTGGACGCATATCGATGGTTATCCGCCCAAATAGAAAAAAGTCCGAGTATCACAAATTAACGCTCGAGACTTCATTTTTTGAGACATTGCCTCACCCAGGATGGGGTTTGAACCAGATAAGACATTGCAGAAGGAAGAGAACTAGCTGCTGCAGCCTTCTTGCCCTTCATAAACTTTTTGGGAGTCGAAGCAGCCTTGGGAGACATGATTGCTCGAAAGAGAGTAAAAGAAAAAACTTTGAAATTTTTGAGGAAAAAGAAGAGAGAATGAACTTTCTCTCTCCTCAAGGCCTATTTATAGGCACGAATAGGGAGTATGCGCCCACACGATCTATACGCCCATATGGTCTATGCGCCTACGCAGAGACTCGGTCTTTTGCAGATTATGCGCCTGCTATTTGTTGATGTGGACTACGCATAGACATCGTATATAGAGCGGACCTTTTAAAATTTTGTTCCAAAATGAGTCTATCACTTCAGATTCCCAAGAAAGATCTCAACAGCCATATTTTGACAGCTTGACAAACATCTATGCGCCAAAGGGGTCATACCCAACATACGCCCATGAAGCTAGTGAAGACAGTTTTTTTTATGCTTCTTTCAAAGTATTTCGACACTCGTTCTAGTCTCAAAAACTTTGAAAGGGGTCTTGTAGAAGCATGAAAAATACAAGACTATGTACCTCATATGAAGAAGAATACTATGTACCTACATAACCAAAAGGGGGCTATGTGCCCATATGATCGAAGAGAGCCTATGCGCCCACATAATCGAAGAGGGGCTATGTGTCCACATTTTTTTCATACAGATTAAACATGCACCCAAGTCTAGGCGCATAAACTTGCCTCCACACTATGCGCCCAAGGTAGCAGATCCCTACGACTTAGTCAACATCCATGATCAGTCGTGCACCAAAGTATGCGGCCACGTCAGTCTCCACGAGCAATCGTGCACCGAAGCATACGGCCATGTCAACTCTACGTCAATCCCACAATCTATCCATGATCATCCAGTGTCTATGTGCCTACATCCTATGCTTCCAAATGGGTGTTATGTGCCCACAGTAAAATCAGTATATTTTCCACATGTGGGCGCATAACAGTCGTTTCAGTGCAAAATGACTATAAATAGAGGGCGTCCCCTCTACAAAAATACATAGAAAAGAGATCATTTCAAGAGCCAAATTGCTGCCCTTCTTGCCAGTGAGCCGAGAGTTAGCAATTTTCTTAGGTTTTCTCCCACTTTTGTAAATCGGAGTGTCAACTGAGTAAAGGAGTAACTGTCACTCGATCTTCATTGTCCCATTCTCCAGAATTCTTTTTGTACTTGGGGATCCTCAGTGCAGGATCTCTCAGGCGTACTCGATTTATGGTGTCTTGCGCCAATAAGAAAAGACAGCGTGGCTTCTTCTTTTTTGTGTGTGTCCACAGAGGACCATGATACTAATCCGTGTAACAACGTGTCAACAAGAAGGAGAGCATATATATAAGATAAAATGGAAAAACTTCTAGGAATCAAAAGCAATCAGTATATGTACTTGTCTGGGGTCCTTTGTTGATGAAACCGACAATACCAAACCACTGAGTGAGCTACAAAATCCAACTCACGCAACAGTCTCCGGATGCTGAAATAGACATTACCAATGAGTTTGATATAAAAGAAATGTCTAAGAATGCCTGTCCAAAATTCCAATTCTGAACACAGAGTAAAATTATAATTTCGAGTCAAAATAATGTTCACCGTTAGACTCGCTTTACATCAAAAAGCGTGCCAGTACCTACAATCTCTAAAGTCGTCAAACTATATATTTATGTGTCCGATTTGATGATACGAACCCAATTGTATGTCCAAAGTTGGATTCTGACAGGCCATGCACAAATTCGTTCATTGGATCGGGTCGCGGGCCCGCTAAAATAGCATTTTGGTCGACCTTCTCAGAATCGGACCAAAATTGGAAGACATGATCATAAAATGACATGGTCCTATTAGTGCAAGTTTCATCTCGAGATGACGAACATGCACAAAGAAATTAACTAGTTTACAAAGGGGCTGATACGGGATATCTTAACAGATATGTCTCGATTTTGTTGCGCACGCACAACAAAATTGAGTTTCGTCGAATCACACACATTGCCAACATCCATACGCGTCTTTCGATGCTCATGGATTACGACCATGTCGTCCGATTTATTGGGGCACATGGCGTATCGAAAAGTTTTATTAAAATTTATAGTTTTGGAAACTGGTGTTTCTCAATCTTTGGGACTATTTTAATCAGGAAATAACTAAAGAATATATGCAACTAATTTATGGGTTTTAAAATCGGTTATATAGACTATAAATCTGTTCAAGTAGATTTTGTAAATTCGATTTGGATTGGCATTAATTTGCCTTCCAAAATAGGTTTGGGGAGTCAAAATTATGTTCGCTTCGGAATAG
The DNA here is from genome assembly GCA_029216955.1 of Iris pallida. Classification (NCBI taxonomy): domain Eukaryota; kingdom Viridiplantae; phylum Streptophyta; class Magnoliopsida; order Asparagales; family Iridaceae; genus Iris; species Iris pallida. The sequence continues at coordinate 27,639,285 of JANAVB010028000.1, read as the reverse complement.
TTTTTCGCTAAGTTGGCGTCAATTTTTTGGTCAACCTAGAGCAATTAAATACAATAATTGAAGGCACCTCTAGACGTATGGGTTCTATTCGTATTAAAGAGACAAATTGAAAATCGGTCGACCACGCGTCGAGAAAGCACGTTGCGAAGTCGACCCCTCGCAGGCTCCTGCTGCTATGTCTCTCGTCCAAGCACTACTGTGTGTGCACATTTTTGGCCGTCTCTAGTAGCCCAGGGCGACTATACGGCGACGCAGAGGTGCGCTAAATTGTCTGGGAGAGCTTGTGAGGGTTGCTACGATTTTGGGTTGTATGAATCACCTTCCTCTCGCACGCGATATGCTTATACTGATGAGGGTTACGATCGGGTTTGCTATCATTTTGGCTCGGCTGGAGGGGGGCCTTTGCTCGGGATGATTCTGGGTACTATTTAATAAATAGTACCCAGTCCATAATATTAGTTATTTAATTGTTATTTTGTTTTTGTTTTTGTTTTTGTTTTTGTTTTTGTTTTTCTTTTCTCTAACTTTTCTTTTAAATGCTTTTTCTTCCTTTTTATTAATCCAAATCTAAGGGTATTTAGAATAAAATAACAACTAAGTATCTACATCTATATGACTATTTATATATACTCACACACAAACATATCTATATATATCCCTGAATATGTGTTATCCCAATCAATATAGCCTAAACAATATTTAATAGGAATTAATAAATAAGTTCATACATATTATTTATTACTCAAAGTCCATCCTACAATAAAAATTTTATAATTTAATATAAAATAATCCGAAGGTTTATTATTCAAAAATTAAGTAGAAAAATAGATTAGGGAAGGTTTTTCCATAAAAAAAGGATATCCATTTGATACCAATATAATTTATATAAAACATAACAATTGTTTATGAACATAAATAATAGTTTATTAAAATTAATTACCATTAAATATATACAATATACCTCTATATGGACGTCTTTAGACGCACTACCCGACTACAAGGGCTTTAGTAGGGTTCAGACCAAGTCCGGGCTAATTGGTACAACCAGATTTTCTAACAGTCATAATATTGATAAATAACTAATTAAATTACTTATAGGGGTCTGTTTGCCATGAAATATAAAAGAACAGAATAATTATCGGAGGACCGGACTTTTACTTCACGTTACAAACTCGCTTGTACAAAAAAAGCCTATGGACGAAAACCTAGGTACAGCAGTCTAAGTACAATTGTTTATTTTAGATTCTGGGGGGTGACGATAGAGGCTCGGGAAGGCGATGGCAGCCCTGCCTTACTCCTTGGACGATCGGTATGCAGCCTTGGCTCCTGTGACAAGATGGATGGCGTTGATAAAGAAATGCTCTCCTTGCTCTCCCTCTATTACTCTTCTGGCTTTTCTCTCTCTCTCTGTGTATTCTCTCTCTGATTATTGGGGGAGTCTCTCTGTATATGTGCGTATCTCTCTCTGACAGTATATCTCTTCACAAGGGAATGGCACCTTGCTATTTATAATAGTGGGATGTGATCATTAGGGTTGCCAATGATTGCCTCTTGGAGATGGCGGCGGCCTGTGGATTGGTCAATCTAGGCCGTTCGTTTTTGATTATAACGACTCCGAACCACTGAGTGTAGATTACACCAAATCCCATCAGCAATTAATGCTGATTGGAATAAATCTTCCTCATAATGATCTTCTGATGTCTACGAATAAATTAGATTTATTCTCCTGCCACGTGTCCCAGATTATTGGGATTTGACCCAATCTTTGATTACAATAAATCTGAGAAATCGATCGACTTAGGACACGTGTCCTAGGAGCCACTGGGGGGATCTGAACCGCATGACGAGTGAGCCGCATATGATTTTGGGCCGCATATGGTTAGGGCCACGTGTCAGGGCTGCCTGGGTAGTGGCCCTCCCTCGAGCCTTTGAACCACATGGAGGTGATCATTGCGAACCGCATAGGGATACATCCGCCTGAGCCGCATGGAAATGGTCCTCTTGAACCGTATGGGAAGGCCTCTGCTTGAGCCGTATGAGATTGTCTCGGCCTGAGTCGCATAGGACGGCTTCATTCTGAGCCGTATGAGAAGTTTTTGCTCGAGCCGCATGAGGCTGTCTCGGCCTGAGCCGCATAGGACGGCTTCATTCTGAACCGCATGAGAAGTCTTTGCTCGAGCCGCATACGAACGCCCACGTGGCAAGGCCACGTAGCATTTTTATGGCTCTAGGGAGATTTGTGTCAGAGATCTCTTTTCTCTTCCCTAGAAGTCTGTCATTATGACAGAGTCATAATTACTTCTTTTTGTGTCAGGGCTGTCACTTTTTCAGAGTTGTCAGCCGTCAAACAATTAATGCGACAGGACAGAGGAGAGGACTGTCCCGCCATATGTCTTCGGAGTCACATGGGATGTCTTGGGCCGCATAGTCCCTTATGCCGTATGACTCTCTGAGCCGCATGGGCTTTCTGAGCCGCATGGGGTTCCTTGGCCGCATGGGTCATTTTTTTAATATTTTCCATGCTTCTACAAGACCCCCTTCAAAGTTTTCGATTTGCAAAATTGAAATACTTTGAATAAGAAGCATGGTCGTATTCTTCTGGCCGCATATGAAATCCTGACCGCATAGAGATCTTGGCCGCATAGATTGTTCAGCCACAGGAGTGTCTCATCCGCATAGCTCTTTGCCACGTCATTATTGACACGTATGGCAATCTTTTGTATTTAAATGTTGTTAATTTGCTGTCAGCTTTAAAGGCCACTTTTTGGTGCGGGATCCGAGGAGCTTGGCCTCTATTTTTGGTGGCGTATTTTATAACCGAAGAGTCGGTCTGCGTGTACGCACGGGGATCGAAATGCTTTACTCTTGTTTATAAATATGGATGACTTTGGCCGGAGGGACTTCTTTACCTTCTCCTTCATTCACTCTTTTTGATGTCTCCTCTTTCTGATCTTCTTTGTCCGCCCGTCGAAGCAAATGGCTCCTAAGTCTTCCAAAGTCGTCTCCGCTGCTGCGAAGGACAAGAGGGTGACGTCTTCGTCGGCCGTCGAGCCCGAAGCGGCCGAAGTGCCCTCTGATGTTCGTCCTGCTTTCAATGGTAAGAGTTGCATTTGAATCTTGAGAACCCATAGCTCTGTTGCATATTTATGCACAAGCCTCCACCCAAGTTGATGGCAGAGCCGCATATGCTGTATGGGCCGCAAGACTTTCTTATATCCGAGTCGCATAGAAAATACCCCATGTTTGAACCGCATGAGAAGGATTTGAGTCTCTAGATAAAAAACCGCATAAAGCCTCCTCTGAACGGAGCCGCATATGTTTCTAACAGGCTGAACCCCATGGCATTTTATGCCGCATGCGCTCTTCTGTTAGACCCGCGTATATTAAACTGATCCGCATAAACTATCGAGCTAGTGCCATATGGAACTCCCGTCTGATTTGGGCCGCATGAGACTGTATTGACCCGAACTGCATAGGCTTCCTAGAAACCGCATCTCCTGAGGCCAAATTGGAATGGAGCCGCATAAGGCTTCGTTGATCCGAGCCGCACAGGCTTCCTTGGAATCGCATCTACTGAGGCCCAGTTGGAATGGAGCCGCATGAGACTTCGTTGACCCGAGCCACATAGGCTCGTGGGAACTTCTTTATTCAGTAATTTTTTTGCTTTAACCATCTTTTAATCCTTTTTTCTTTGTCCTTTTTTCAGTGAACCTCCCAACCAACCCAGCAGGAGAGCTTCTTATGGGTTCAGCTCAGTTCGCCGTGGGCGTGCCGCTTGATGACTTAATCCGTCGTATAGTGGATCAGCTTCCCGCTAATGAACCTAGGGAGAGAGTGGCTGCCATTAATAACCAACCTTTCCACTTTCTTTGTTCCATGATGAATTCGGAGAGGCTGGATGGAGAATATCTGAAACCGGCTTTTCTCTTTGGGGACGCCTTTTCCATAAAAACTTTCGATTGCTGGATGTTTCGGAGCACTGGGATTTTTCTATAGACGGAGTAAAGATCTATATCCCCGAAATGGAGCGGCACTATCCTCTCTCATGGTTTAACATGGTACTGTTGGGCAAAACAATGGTGGGCTCCCTGACTCCTACCCTACAGAGAATGTTTGTGAGCAACATCCACTACAACAGGCACGTGGGTTTAGTATGTGCGGGCAAGGAATCAGTGAGTCGGACTGTGATGGGGCTGCTCCCTGGCACTTTTGTAAACATGACTGGCCCTAATTTTACTTTCGCTCTAGCTGATACTTTTCTGAATCAGCTTGCTCGCAAGGGGTCTTATCCCGTAGGCAGGTTGTCGCTGGTGAACTGGATCAACCCCATTCCTACATGGACTAATCTTACCTCATGGATCTTGAGGAAGTATGGGGAATACCTTCGGGAAATTGACCTCTACTATGCTGTCAGGGGTACCTGCTACGGGTTGTCCATTAACAAGCCCTTGTTTATGGCTCTTTTGGAGCTGTATAATCGACGTACAGGTACTTTCTTTGCCCCCGGAGGAGAGCTGAGGCTTGCTCTCCATGAGATGCACGCTATTTCTAGATTGCCGTAGGGAGGTAAATCTTTTGAAGTATATACACCGACGAACGAAGAATTCGAAGACCTGGATCGACGATTTCCTAGTTTCGTCGCCGTGTACCAAGAACTGTTATGCCATCATAGCGCCTGCCACCAAATGGCTATCAAGAAAGAAAATAGCTCAGAAGGGAGCGCCCCTCACACCACAGCCTGGGTTTTGTATCTTTTCAAGTTGCGTCCCTCCGGCCAAGTTTCATCTCGAACTCTTCGAACCCCGGAGGAGGTGAAGGACATGATGTTGAAGGTCAAAAGGTCGAGGTCTACCCGTGACCGGTTTGGGAGTCGCACTGACTCCTTCAGTTACTTCCATTATGGTACCCGGGAGATGTCTGATAAAGTGATCTTAGCTGGGTTCTTGATGGTGTGGCTACGCAATTGCGTAGTCTCGGGCGACACGGGTTCTATGGAAAGGATCAACCGCCATTTTATTCTTCCTGCTGTGAAATTGGTCTTCAAGGTAAGACTGGCGCTCCTCCCGGCCATGGTGTGTAGCATACACCATGGCCTTCGCGCCTTTTCATCCAAAGTCATTGCTCGTGATGTGACGATGGACTTTGAACGAATAGAACTACCATACCACTACCTTATGGGGTGGTTATTGATGCACTATCGATCATTGATGAGGCCAGGAACTGATGAAAATGTCACCGATGATGACGCCTTCCTTTTTCGGTACCGTCATCAGCCTTGGGAGCACGATACCATGCCGACCTGCCGGTGGGCGTTGGCAAGAGTTGATGGGCCCGAATTCTTTGTATCTCTCTCTGAATTCACCCCTAGAGAAGTGAGGAGGGTATACATTGACGGCGTTGATCCTTTCCAACTTTTATCTGAGAAGATGCTTCTTTGGTTACGCAACATCCGCTCCGCGCACCTGGTGTATCGTTACCGGAATAAAGTATACCTGGAGCCTTATCTGTCCAGTAGATTTTCCCGTCAATTTGGGTATAGTCAATTGTTCCTAGATCGTCCTAGCGCTTGCTTGAGCTTTGAGGGCAGTGTACTCGATGGCGTATTGGCTTGGCATTATTATAATACAGCCCATACCCGGGCTAGCTTCTCAGTCCCTGATGCCAAGGTGGCAGAGGATATCTTGTATATAGCGGCCCTCTATCATGTTGCAGCGAGCAAGCCTCCTGTCGATTTTGATATGAATACTAGCTTCATCACTGGCACCAGTTTGGCTGAGAAGCCAGAGGGATCCAAGAAGAGGAAGAGGGAGGCGAACAGGGTTCCTGCGCCAGACTCAGAGTCCACTAGGGCGGATGAGGAGGATGACGAACAAGATGTCGATGACTCATCGCATTCTTCGGATGAGGAAGTTGGGAGTCAACCCCCTATCATGCCGGATGAAAGGGCTGCGGGTCAACCGTCTACTTGGTCTGACGAGGTGGTGGAGGATCAACCATCTGCGGTACCTGGCCCTTCGCATAAACGAAGCAGGCGCGTGACTATCGCTGATGACCGAATCTATTCCACGAAACACGCTGCGGTAAGACGTCGTAGGCTATTTGTTGATGATGTGGACGTTGTCCCTGAGGTGATTTGGGCTTCAGCCGTTTCCTTTCTTCTTCTTCTATGTTATGGCCTAATCATTTGTTTCTTTTGCTCTTTATAGGCGTCGGATGAGCTCGCTCCTCAGGACCCGATTATCGAGGCTGACCCGGTCCTGTCTTATTTAGTCAGTGATGTGTGCACCGCTATCATTGCTTCTGGGGTGCTTCTGGTTACGGCCGAGGATTCCCACCTTGCTGGGACCTCAACCCAGAGGGATGGAGGCTTTACCGCGCCTGTCCCTGAGACATCTGAACCCCAACATGATGACTTTATGGGTGGAGAAAGTACATCGGCCGTGAACGAGCCGTCGCCTCCATGCTCTTCCCCCGATAATAAAAATCAAACCATAGCTCGTGAATAAGCCTATGTATTCCGTCATCTTATCTTTCAGATTATGTCGACTAATGGTTGCTTTGGATGTTCAGGTCACAACCCTTCATCGCCAGTGATGGATATTGCTGGACCGAGCTCTATCGGAGAGGGTCTGACGGAACCTCTCTGTACCGTGGAACCTCCGTCTGGGTCGAGCTCGGGGTCCCAGGTAGCAGTGCAGCTGGGACAAGGGGCGATGCTCCCTGTGTCCTCCTCTGCGAATGTAGTTTCGGGGGTCAACCTTTCCTCCCTGCCGAGCATCCAGGCTCTTCCGGCGGCGGAAGAAGAGTTAGCCGCCATTCAAGCATCTTTCCGTACGGAATTTGCTTCTTTGGTGGTGGGTACAGTAACTTCTGAAGCTGCTCCTTCGGTACTGTCTGCTACTCTCCCTCTGACGCCGTCCTCTACAGAGGTCTTGGATGACGCGTTACAAGACGTGGTTGCCAGTTTCTATCGCCACCTGAAGAGGGGGATCGAGGCAGCAGTGGAAAGGGGGACTCCCTTTACTTTGGCCCGTCGATGCGTCGGTGGCCAGATTAATATCCTTAAGACACTCCCTGGCGGAGGGGAGCTGGCTGCGCTTCTGGAGCTTAAGCTATTAGAAGCTGATCGTCTCGTGGCCCAATTTTGATTGTTGCAACAGACTGATTTACCCGCGGTCATAAATCAAGAGCGCAACTTCCTCATTGCCGCGGTGGAGAAGGTGATGGCCGCCCGGGAATCGCTCAAGCCGGCTATATTGAAGGACCGCCGGGATTTGACCCGGTTGCACGATCAGTGGAGCCGTCGGGCTGACGATTGTGCGGCTCGGGAAGCGGCTGCCTCTCGCGGGGTAACCGACACCCGGGAACAAATCTTTGAATTCCAGAGAAAGCTGGCCTTCTTGGAGTCCGAGCTGAAAGTTGTTTGTACCGAAAAAGGTATTGCCATCCAGGAAGCTGACAAGCTTAACAGGGCCTCCGCCAATCTAGAACTTGCCCTGAAGAAGATAGAGACCAACTGGCAGGCATATATGTATCTGAATGATGCGGAGCAACTATCCCATGAGGCCGAGCGTCGAGCTAAACAGAGGCTTGAGTGGGGGACTGTCTTGGTGAGAGACCGGCTCCTGGAATTGTGTAATGCTGAAATGTAGTCGGCCTTTTCTTCTTGTCTCATTTTTGTTTTCTTTCTTTCTGAAAGGGACATGATCTCGAAATATGTAATACTTTTTTCTTCCTTCAAATAAAGAGTACTTTCCATTCTACCCTTCATTTGCATTGCTTGTTATACCTGTGATGTTATGACGATGTTCTCCCCCGCAAAGGGGATATATTTGTGGACCTGTTACCCATGGCATACCTTGGTTTTAGGTACAGATAACAAGTTTTGGTCAGGATACCTGAAGCAGCCATGGCAAAGTGGTCATGGGTGCTCTTGGTATTGGGAAAAGAAATGCCGTAGAGCAGCTGGGCTCCTGGGGCATGATGAGATGGTAGGTTTGTGCTAAGAAACTTAGCTGAGGATATTTATGGGCCTATTATCCTTGGCGTACCCTGGTTTAGGATACGGATAATAAGATGAAGGAGAACCGGCATACTTTCTCAGAGGTAATGAGGACATGGCAAGCAGAAAAGTTTTTTAAACGTAGAGTTTTTCTACTCAGAGGTAATGAGGACATGGCAGGAGTGAACTCGACGGAGGGTATTGGTGGTCAACAGAGGACATTTGTGGTCAACAGAGGACATTTGTGGTCAACAGAGGACATTTGTGGACCTATTACCCTTGGCGTACTCCGGTTGTGGGTACAGATAATAGGTCGAAAGGGGATCATCATACTTACTCAGAGGTAATGAGGACATGGCAAGTATGAAGGTTTCTTCGACGGAGCCTTCCCATTCAGAGGTAATGAGGACATGACAGAAGTGGGCTCAATGAAGGAGGGCACATAGAACGACTCAGAGGTAATGAGGACATGGAAGTTCTATGTAAGGGGTGATTTGTTTTTGGCAGAAGTGGGACGACTCAGAGGTAATAAGGACATGGCCGTTTTAGAAATTTGTGGATCGATTACCCTTTTTTGTACACTGAAAGTGCGAGTATTGGATCATGAGGGAGGATCTCCTCCAGGAAGGAAGTTCAGAGGTATGATTATACATAACTTTCTATTTGAAAGAGTGACCGGGATGTGAGTTCAGAGGCACCAGCGGGGACATGACTCGAGAATTTGGAGAATGGTGAGTGTGAGTTCAGCGGTACCAGCGGGTACATGACTCGAAAATCTGCCAAACTATGAGGGTGAGTTCAGTGGTATCAGCGGGTACATAACTCAATAGTCAGGAGAATGTTGTTTAGACATAATATTTCTTCAGGAACTTGCCGTTGACTGGCAACATGAGCAAGTCTCTATTTTGCTTAGCGAGGCGGTAAGCACCATTGGAGAACACGGCCCCGATGATAAATGGACCTTCCTATTTTTGCTGGAACTTGCCGGCAGTCTTGTGAGTCATGACCATTGGCCTCCGGACTGCTAGAATAAGATCGCCTTCTTGGAATGTTCTGATTTTGACCTTCTTGTTGAAGGCTCCTGAGATGCGTGCTTGGTATAGCTCGATCCTCTGCTGAGCTAGGAGGCACTTTTCATCTAAGGCCTCCAACTCTTGTAATCGACGTCGGTAGTTGTCATCCGTCGTCAATTGATAAGTGAGGGCGACGTGGAGTGAGGGTATTTGAGTTTCTAATGGGAGAACTGCCTCACTCCCGTATACTAGAGAGAATGGTGTGTTCCCGATAGCTATTCGGACTGTAGTACGGTACGCCCATAAATACTCGCCGAGTTTCTCGTTCCAGTCGTGCTTGTTGGAGGAGACAAACTTCTTGAGGAGTTTGATGATTATTTTGTTGAATGCCTCTGCCAACCGTTCGCTGCCGGGTTGTACGGTGTCGAAGCAATATTCTGAATACGGTGCTTATCGCAAAACCGATAGAAAGCGTGGCTTGCAAACTGCGGACCATTATCATGGATGATCCTTCGGGGCAGTCCAAAGCGGTAGATGACGTGATGCTTAAGGAAGCTGATCATGTTGGGCATTGCTCCCGTACAGGCGCTGTCTTGGAGATCTGTAGGCGGGTTTTCTTTCGTGAGGTTGACCTGAGCCAGGTACGCGTCGACATTTTGGAGTGCATCGCTCAAAGCTGCACGAACATCCTTGGAGAGTCTCAAGAGCTCGTATAATGATAACTTGGCCGGTGTGTTTGCCAACTGCGCTAATATGTCGAAGTTGTAGGGCTTCTCCAGCCTCTGTGATGTCTCTTTTCGGAGGGATTTGTCAAAACGAGTCTCCTTCGGCCTAGGCTTGTCGGTCGTCGAAGGCTGAGTCGGTCCCGAAGCATCAGTTGTAGTGGGTTGATGATTTTCAGCTGGGTTGTCAACCACGGGTTGGGATTGTGCCCCCGACCGAGTGATGACGGTTGTAGCTTCTTCGATGTCTGCCGAGATTGTGTGGCAGGTCCTGACTTTTCTACTTTTCTTCTTGTAGGCGAAAGATGGTGTGGGCCGAGTCACTTCCGATACCAAATCTGGATGGAAGCACATGACCTTCCCTCGTGATGTGGTGAGGGGCACTAGGTCAGTAGCCTGATCTCGGGAAGGTAGAAGATTAGCAATCTCCATTGTCGCCAGAGGGATGGGGACCACCCCGTCTTGAGTTTTCGTTGGAGGGAAGCTGCCGAATTGTATCGACACCATATTGGCTGCCACCGTTACCTCTTCGAAATCGATGGCCAAAGCGTTCGAATCGATGAGGTTTTGGATGTACCGTTTCAGCTGGTAGCAGTCGTGTGTAGCATGGTGGACGTAGCGATGATAATGGCAGTACTTTGGGTTCTTTATCTCTGCCGGCCGCGGTTCTTATCTTGGTGGAGGAAGCTGAATTCTGTCCCCTTATATGAGCATGTCCAAGATGGGCTTGACGTGACCGTCTTCGAAGGAGTAAGTGATTTGCGGCCATTGTTTGTCTGCCGACTTTGGCTCAGGTTTTTGTGTCGTATCGGTCACCATAGCCTACTTGCCCCTGCTGTCTCGATTATTGGAGGAATTACCCCCATTATCGTTATTGGTGTTAGGACGTTTGCCCTTGTTCTCTCCGTCTGAGATGTGTAACCCCAATTGGCGAGCATTCTTCAATCGTTCTTCCGCGCTTGTGGTGCTGATGATGAACGTCTTCCAATCCTTGAATTGACTTTCGCCCATCCAGAGACTGATCGTTGGAAGAAGTCTCTTTTGGCAAATTTCAATCAAGGAGGAATTCGGATTTCCGGAGGGCAGCTTCATGGCGGTTTGGCGGAACCACTCAATGTAGTTCCTTGTCAGCTCCTTCTCCCCTTGGATGACGTCCATGAGGGTGGACATGGTGATGTCCTGCCCTACTTCGTAGAATCTCTCCAAGAACATGCGCTTGAAGCCGGCGAAGGAGTGGATGCAGTTGTCCGACAGATTGCGATACCAGTCGAAGGCGACTCCTTCTAATGCCCCGACGAACAATCGTATGAGAATAGCATCGTCATGGGGCAGATGATCGGTGGTGACCTCGAAGTAAGTGATGTACCGACTCGCTGAGGTCATGCCATCATAGGGATTGATATTGAACGGATTATATCTTGGTGGGAATGGCTCATCCCTCCATGCAACGGGGTATGGTTGCCGTATTCTGAGGTCTTGAGAATTCTTTCGGGCGTAGAATATGGCTCAGAGCTCTTGGACCTCTCTTCTTACTTCGCGAGCTTCGTTCACGGCGGTGGGGGCCGTTGTTTCCGGAGGATTGTCGCCCGGGTTCGGTGCCGCCGAATTTAAGTCCGCATTGACCGCGGGACCCGTGCTGGTTGGGCCAGGCATTCCTCCTTGCAGAGTTGGAAGGGCCGCTTTAATCTCGTCTACAGACTTGACCAAAGTAAGCAATTTGGCTTCGAGACTGTCGATGCGCTGGCAATCACTGGAACCACCTTGGTTGTTGTCTGTCATGAATATTATTTTTACATGAGGAGAGGTAGACGGAGCGGTGGAGGAAGCACCCTCCTAATCATACCCATGTAGTGAGAAGTCATCGGGGTATGTAGGAATGTTCTCCTCTGGTTCAGACTCGGAAGGAACAGTACCCCCAGTCTCGGAGTTCGCCTCGTCTTGGGAGTTGTGGATGTCATCGGGGACGTCGAGATTTGCTACATCTGATAGGAGAGTTGTCTCCCCCGGCTCGTCTTCTTGGAACATTGGGTTGCTGTGGAGGCTCGGAGGGGTGCTACCCCCAGCCTCAGCAACCCCCTGCGTTATGGACGACGAATCTCCCACTGTAGCAGATTTCGTCTTAGAGCGAGTACCTTGGAAATCTCCGGTGGTGGGCACCCGCTTAGACGATAGTCTTTTAGTCGCAGTGGTTGAGATTTTTGGGCTGGGAATACTTGTCTTCTTCCTCCTTCCATCAGCGGGGACTTTTCGAGCAGAGTTACAAGATACGATAGAAAGTGCCTCGTCTTCTGAAGATGGCTGTCACAGTCTTTGAAATATGGACTGCCAGCTTTCTTGTGCTGTCGTACTATTGCAGCAGCAGTTGACGATGACTTGAGTGCGGTGGCGTCCGTGAGAGGACTTTTTGCACCCCGATGCGTCTTCTCTTGCCTTGCGTTTGTGGAGGATAGCCTCACGCAAGTTAGATGGATCGGGGTCGACCATCTTTGCTCCCGGAATTTTGGAAGACTTTTGTGAACCTCTCTGTCCGTCTGCCGCCAGGGGCTAGACTCGAGTGGTTCTGTACAACTTTCCATCTGAGGCCTGGATAACGGTATACGGGACGCTCGGATGGTCGGAGGTCAGATCAGCGGATCAAACTCGCCAGGCTCGCGCTGCCTTAGACTTCTTCACTCTAGTGCGTAAGGGCACATAGTAGGAAGAGTCTAAGTAATACTGGAGAGAGTCAGACATGTCTTCTTGGGAGCACAAGAGATCAGGACCATAAGAGAGGCGGTCGAAGACGGAGCCGCATGGAGTAGGCGTCATGCGGCTGTCTCTGGTGGTCTGTATGCGGTTGGCAGGCGTAGCCGCATAGGCCTTCTTCATGCGACTGGGAGTCTCAGCCGCATGATTCTTCTTTATGCGGCTGGATGATCCGGCCGCATGGATTTTCTTCATGCGGCTGGTGGATCCACCCTCATAAGCTTCCTGCATGAGGTTGGCAAGAGTGTTCGGCTTCTTCTTGGGACGCACAGAGTCATTCTTTGCCCCTGCAAGTCCAGCATCGTAGTATTTTCCTTTGTTGGACTTGGGAACAACAGAGTTCTTTATGGCTTGAAGTAGATCCGCATGAGAATCGCCCTCGCCGTCTTGGGCAGCAGAGAGTATCCCGTCCAGAGCTTGTGGAGGAGCGAATGACTTCGGCCTCCACTCGCAGCGAGCTTTCTTTGTGCGGGTTTGCTTCTGGATCGGGCCAGCACTTCCTTCTGAGAGCATCTCTTCGAATGCCTGTTGGTCGAAACGGACGACCATCTTCTGTTGTGTGGAGCCAAGCTTGGTTGCATCCGACTGTGTCACGAACTCTTCAGCCATGGAAAAGTTTGTCCCCAGCAGAGTCGCCATCGTGTTTGCCATAAAATATAAAAGAACAGAACAGTTATCGGAGGACCGGACTTTTACTTCACGTTACAAACTCGCTTGAACAAAGAAAGCCTAGGGACGAAAACCTAGGTACAGCAGTCTAAGTACAATTATTTATTTTAGATTCTGGAGGGTGACGATAGAGGCTCGGGAAGACGACGGCCGCCCTGCCTTACTCCTTGGACGATTGGTACACAGCCTTGGCTCCTGTGACGAGATGGATGGCGTTCATGAAGAAATGCTCTCCTTGCTCTCCTTCTATTACTCTTCTGGCTTCTCTCTCTCTCTCTATGTGTATTCTCTCTCTGATTATTGGGGGAGTCTCTCTGTATGTGTGCGTATCTCTCTCTGACAGTATATCTCTTCACAAGGGAATGGCACCTTGCTATTTATAATAGTGGGATGTGATCATTAGGGTTGCCAATGATTGCCTCTTGGAGATGGTGGCGGCCTGTGGATTGGTCAATCTAGGCCGTTCGTTTTTTATTGTGACGAATCTGAACCATTGAGTGTAGATTACACCAAATCCCATCAACAATTAATGCTGATTGGAATAAATCTTCCTCATAATGATCTTCTGATGTCTGCGAATAAATTAGATTTATTCTCCTGCCACGTGTCCCAGATTATTGGGATTTGACCCAATCTTTGATTGCAATAAATCTGAGAAATCGATCGGCTTAGGACACGTGTCCTAGGAGCCACTGGGGGGATCTGAACCGCATGACGAGTGAGCCGCATATGATTTTGGGCCGCATATGGTTAGGGCCACGTGTCAGGGCTGCCTGGGTAGTGGCCCTCCCTCGAGCCTTTGAACCACATGAAAGTGATCATTGCGAGCCGCATAGGGATACATCCGCCTGAGCCGCATGGAAATGGTCCTCTTGAACCGCATGGAAAGGCCTCTGCTTGAGCCGCATGAGGCTGTCTCGGCCTGAGCCGTATAGGATGGCTTCATTCTGAGCTGCATGAGAAGTCTTTGCTCGAGCCGCATGAGGCTGTCTCGGCCTGAGCCGCATAGGACGGCTTCATTCTAAACCGCATGAGAAGTCTTTGCTCGAGCCGCATACGAACGCCCACGTGGCAAGGACACGTGGCATTTTTATGGCTCTCGGAGGATTTGTGTCAGAGATCTTTTTTTCTTTCCTAGAAGTCTGTCATTATGACAGAGTCATAATTACTTCTTTTTGTGTCAGGGCTGTCACTTTTTCAGAGTTGTCAGCCGTCAAACAATTAATGCGACAGGGTAGAGGAGAGGACTGTCCCGTCACGTGTCTTCGGAGCCGCATGGGATGTCTTGGGCCGTATAGTCCCTTATGCCGCATGACTCTCTGAGCCGCATGGGCTTTCTGAGCCGCATGGGGTTCCTTGGCCGCATGGGTCATTTTCTTTAATATTTTCCATGCTTCTACAGGGTCAAGTCACAACTTGGCCTAGTTTTCCTATTTAGAACTCACATATGGCTCGGCCTTCCCTACCATGGCTAATATACAAGTCAAAGCACGCCACTGCACTATCCGTGCCATGATTTCTAATCATCTTGTACTCCAAATCTTAACCATGACTAAAGCCTTATATAATAATAACTATTTAATAAAAATATTTATAAATTCCAAAATCACCATTTTAATTTAAAATAAATAATTTTAAAAAATATTTCAAAATTTTGGGACGAGGGGTTACACCTTCGTCGGAGATGAGAGCCCTGCTTCGTCGTCGCCGGCTAAGTTTGGGGAAGACAAGAGTTTAAAACTCAGATCTGAGCTGGTCGAAGGGGATTAGGACTTATTGGGTCGGTGATCCCTTAACGGGTTCAACTAACACCACCCGGATCAATAGTTGGGCCAGATTCCTAACGGGTTTGGATCCTAATAACTTGAGTGGGCTGTGGGCTGGCTTAACTAAAGAGTGTTGGGTCTGTTTAATCTAAATGACTATAGCCTGGCTAAGGCTACTAGATGGGCTTGGTGCTTACTAAGTGGTTGAACTGATTTGGGCTTACAAAAATTGTTGCTAATAGAGAACATAAGCACTATAAACAAAATAGATGACTAACTATAAAAATTAAAATATTATAAAATTATATTTGAATACAATAGCAAAAATAACAAACCATTATTTTTTAAAAGTGAGGTTACAACCCGCAATGGATCTACTATCTATTACATACTTGTAATACGGTATAGATAGTAGAAATGAAAGTGGGGAGTAAAATTTAAGTTATCAGAGGTGTTATAGACATTATAACATGAAACTCTACATGCTTCGGAGCCCTTGCTGGGGTTTCCATAGGACTTGATGAAACTTGTTGGGGAGAGAAGGAAAAAAACTTTCTTTTATGGATCTACTATGATGCATCTGTGACAGGATACCGATAGCATAGATGATTTGTATGGAAAACATGTTCGAACTATCAGAGGTAATATGGACATGATATGTTCAATTTCATTCGAACATTATTGTTTAGAGGTAAGATGGATATGACAACTCTACTATGGAGATTTAATGGGTGAATACATTATCTATAGCAGATCATTAACAAAATATATATATAATGAATTATGACTATTGGGGAATAAATTCAAACTATTAGAGGTAAAATGAATGTAATAGATTTGACATTGTGGACACACACAAAAAAGAAGAAAAAACGTTATCTTTTCTTATTGGCGCATGGCACCACAAATCGAGTACGCCTAAGAGATCTTGCGCTGAGGATCCTCGAGTACAAAAAGAATTCAGGGGAATGGGATGATGGAGATCGAGCGATAGTTGCTCCTTTACTCCGTTGACACTCCGATTACAAAAGTGGGAGAAAACCTAAGAAAATTGCTAACTCTCAGCTTATTGGCAAGAAGTACAGCAATTTGGCTCTTGAAAATGCTCTCCGTTCTGTGTTTTGAAGAGGTATGAGACCCCTTTTTATAGTCATTTCCATGCTGGAATAATGTTATGCACCCACACGAGAAAACACACTAGTTTTTATGTGGGCGCATGGTCGTGCATTGGGCGCATAGAGTGTAGGCGTATGCAGACTGTGTGATCGTGGGTTGATCGTGGTGTTGACGTAGCCGCATGCTTCGGTGCACGACTGCTCGTGGAGACTGACTTGGCCGTATGCTTCGATGCACGATTGATCGTGGGTTTGACTGAGTCGGGGACTATCCTGACTTGGGCGCATAGCCTGAAACAGGGCTATGTGCCCCCTGCTGGAGGGGTCCAGAGTGGGCGCATGGGTGCATAGTATGCTCTGAAGACTTTGGTGCATAGCATACTCTAGAGACTTGGGCGTATAGTATGCTCTGGAGACTTGGGCACATAGCATGCTCTGATCATATGGGCGCATATGACTTCTCTGGCTTGGGCGTATGCAATTTCTCTGGCTTGGGTGCATGGTTGTCAAGACTGCTAAAATTTTTATGCTTCTACAAGACCCCCTTCAAAGTTTTTGATACTTGAACGAGTTCGAAATACTTTGAAAGAAGCATGGACCGTCTTCTCATGATGCAGTGGGCGCATAGAGTAGCTCTCCCTTTGGGCGCATAGAGTTTGGTCAGACTGTTAAAGAGATGGTTGTTGAGGTCTTCCTCAAAAATTTGAACTAACAAATTCATCAGAGTGGAATTTAAAGAGGTTCATCCTTCATGTGTTATCCATGTCAGCAAGTGGCAGTAGCATAATATGCCAG
Organism: Iris pallida; assembly: GCA_029216955.1. Lineage (NCBI taxonomy): Eukaryota > Viridiplantae > Streptophyta > Magnoliopsida > Asparagales > Iridaceae > Iris > Iris pallida. Next base: position 27,622,458 of record JANAVB010028000.1, on the reverse strand, counting down.
AGACTGGGTCTTTATGTGGGCACATAAGTCATAGTGGGCACATAGTACGCAGTGCGTGCATAGGCACATAGGAGTAGTGGGCACATAATACTAGCCCGTGCCTATAAATAGGCTTTTGAAGAGGGAGAAAATTCATTACTCTCTTTTTCTTCAGAACTTTCAAAAAGACTTTTCATCTCTTCTCTGCACGAACCATGTCTCCCAAGGCTGCCAAGAGATCTGCGAAGGGCAAGGGACTGCACCGAGTGGCTCTCCTCCTGCGACAGCATCCTCGGCAGTCCAAGACCCGATCCTAGGTGAGGCTACGCCTCAAAACAAAGTCTTGAGCATTAATTTGTGCTGCTCAGACTTTTTCTCTGCCTGGGCGCATGTGCCTAAGGCAATATGTTTCTGTGAGCATTCATATGCACCCACAGAAGCGTGCGCCCACACTGTGGTGTGTTATGCACCCACATGCTGCTACATGTTATGCGCCCACATGTTGCTGCATGTTATGCACCCACATGCTATTTTTGGAACATATCCCTTTGGGCGCATAGAATTCCTCCAGTACTTAGTTTTTTTATAGGTTCTGAGTCTGACTTTCTCTTCTTTCCTTGAAGTTAACATGTTTGTCCCCGAACTTGGTAGAATTTCTTTCGGTTCTGCTTGCCAAGTCCTCGGCACAAGCCTCATAACCAATATGGTCAGCAATGTTCAGGCCAAGATCAGTCATGACTAGCCTATGAAACGGACGATCGTCATACTTGAACAGGACAAGACCTTCCTGAAGCAGATGATTAACGACGAGAAGCTCTTACTTGGAGGGGCACGTCGTTTCAAGAAGCCGTACTTCTTATTCGATAACAGTGTAGAATTCGAGGATGACGATACGATATGTCTAGAAGACCCTCTGGTAGTTAAGTTAAATAACCAAAGAATATGGTTGCCATCGATCAAGCGCCAATACCCTCTGTCAGCGTTTACTGATCTGGCTGTACAGAGGCAGATGAAATGGGACCTGACCCCTGAACAGCATGGGGTTATTTTAGGCAGGATCCAATTCAACTCTGGTGACCGAAATTAGGATACGTTCAAATGTGTCAAGGGTTCCACGTCCTACTCCATGAGGGGGCTGCATCTTGGAGTCATAATGAATGATGTTCCGACTGATCTTCACCCTTACGCTGCTGAGACTCTCTCCAACTTGATACTGTCAAAGAAGGAGTCGTATCCGGGAGGGAAGCTGCAGATGGAAGGTTGGAGACATTCTGTCTCATTCTGGAACGACCTTACTGGATGGGTGCTCTCGACTTACGAGGCCACCCTAAAAGCTGCTAGTCTTCTTTATGCCGTTAGAGCCACCCAATATGGCATTAAGGTTAACTAGCCAATGTTTGTCTTCTTGGCAGCGTTATACAACCATCACACGTGCACCTTCTTCACTCCGGGTTGGGAGATAGATTTGGCTCTTCACGAGATACAGGCGATATCCAAACATCCCTAGGGGACGGAGCCATACGCAGAATACGTCCCCTGTGATGCGGAGCTCCTGGATTTGGAGAGAGAGAACTCCGAGATGATGGAGGTGTACAAAGAGTTACTCTATCACTTTTTTATTTGTCACCAGATCATAAAGAAGGGTAAGACTGAGGGGTACCTTCCCCATACGAGGGCCTGGACCAACTACATCTTCACTAGAGAAGAAGGGGACGACCCAGTCTCTTTCTCGACTCGTAAGCCCTCGACGAAATCTAAGATAGAGCAGTTGATGGCAGATCACGGAGTTGTAGACGCCGAAGATAGTGATGATCCTGAGGGGAACTTCTCGATTTATCATTTCTTCAGGCAGGCCGAGTTCACGCTGTCAGAAAAGGCGGTGCTAGTCATTTTCCTGATGATATGGATTCGTGATTGTGTAGTCCCTGGTGGTTCAGGGTCTATTGAAAGAATAAGTCGGGGTATGATACTTCCAGCTGTAAAGCTGGCCTTTGGACGCCAACTTGCTCTGCTTTCAGCGATGGTCTGCGCCATCCAACGGGGTTTGTGATACTTTATTGTGAACGCGATAACACCCGATGGCAGAAAAAATTTTGCTAGGATTGAGTTTTCCTTTCATTATATGATGGGATGGCTGGTGCTGCATATCCCAGATTAATGAATGTCGGGCTGATGGCAGACTTTTTGGCGGGGGATGCCTTTCTCCGGAGATTCAATGATACGGATTGGACCGTTACAGGGGTGCCTGTTTGCAGGAAGGCTTTGAGTTTTCTGCAGAACTATGAATTCTTCAGAGTGTCGCTTCCGTTTGGTAGTGGTCGCACAGGAGACATGTCACGCCCTAGAACCAGAATACTGGAGAGCGGAGGAATGACTCAGCCAGCTACGTATTACGGGTAGATGAATACCGTATAATACGATCAATGTTGTCTAACCAGACGAGGGGGTGCATACTACATGAAAGTCTTACTATGGTCACTTCACATCTATTGTCTCAATCATTCAAACAAGAAGCAAAAATAGAGAACATGTAAGATAAAGCAGTAAGGCGTCCCAAACACTTAGTCAAAATATTCTTGAGATCTGGCTTTACAAAACATAGCCAGATGGTATAGTAACATATACACAATTGTTATCAGCTGCAGTCTAACTTAGTTACAATTATGTAAAAGTAAGTACAAGACGATCCGACTACCATGTCGGTGCCAAACGGCTAAGTATGAAGTAAATAACAAAACGAGCGGTGAAGTAAGGAACCCACTCGAGTCCTCCTGCGATCATTCCCCTAGTATTGACCATCTTGGAGGTGGAAGTAAGCTGAGTCCTCGGGAACCGGCTCTAAATCTGGCCATGCAAAACCAGAGAGGTTAGACCTCTAATAGCAAGTACCACAAGGAAGCATGATATAAAGGATTAAACCAGTAAGTAAGAGAATATAATAATAGATCTCTACTTTCCACTAGGATTCACATAACATCACGATACTTCGGACCAACCTCCCAACCAAAAAAAGACAGAAGTTGGCCCGTCATGTCCTGACATTCTGATCATCTCAGTTAGGCAACAGAGTAGGTACAGTACACAAACAAATCATCTTGAACGGCCAAATCAACTCCTACGGCTTGCTATTGTGAGTCCCAAGTTATCCTGGAATTATGTAAATAGGGATTTCTTCAGTTCTTACTATGTGCGAGCAAGGCTAGTCTATCCAGTCAATCAATTACGCCAATCATGAATTAGACGAGTCCCAGCGGGACGTCCGTCATCAATATACAATATACAATAATAATATAAGCAGATACCGCTTCCTGCCCGTGTGGCAGGTTTACAGTATCTGTGGGAACCAGCCGGCCTGTCGGGCACTACTAGTCCCAAGAGGGCTGCCATGTAAGAACTCGGAGATCCATTCTCTCCATGCAATCATTATTTTATTTAACTTAATAGTCCCTACGTTGAGTGAAATCCCATGCCGTGGATCATGGTCATTCAAATGAGTACTTTCGTACGGGGTACGATATGCGCAACTCTACAACGATATCCGTGCGGCTAGGTTGTAGGTCTTACATAGCATAATGCAACAATCAAATCTAACCACGGAGTAATCATGCCTTGACCATAAAGTACACATGCTGCTTTTGTAAAATAAATAAATAAATAAATTGAAGCCTGCATGTGCCTGTACGTCAATATTCGGGATCAGCCAGTCGATTACAATAGTTTATTACATGAACGTGTCTCATTCATTCAATTCAATAAGACGACTAGCCAGTCTCTTAGTTCCAACTTAGGAACGCATGATCAATTTTAGTCAAGATAACCATCGTCGTCAATGGTGACAAGGCATGAAAGTCAATTAGTATTAAATGGGGTCGAGTCTATAACTCTCAGGGTTAAGTTCCAGTCTTACTGGGTATCCATAAACCAGTCAAGACACAAGGCACTTTCTACACAACCATATGTATCAAGAATATTAACATGCTAAGATTATCGAGTTCATAAAAAGGTGTAAGGATATAATAGAAGAATTATCATGCCACCATTAAATGAATAAATTATAGAACAAATAGAAACACCCAGGTCAGGAAGTCACGCCAACAAGTCTATGCTAAGGCCAACAAGTCACGCCAACAAGTCTATGCTAAGGCCAACAAGTCACGCCAATAAGTCTATGCTAAGGCCAACAAGTTACGCCAACAAGTCTAGTAGGTAGGAGTGAGCATATAAACAGCGTGAGCGTAAAAAGTGGTTCACGTTGGCACGTACAACGTGAGCGTGAAGGGTAATCCACGCACGCATAGCGTGAGCGTACGAGCGTGAAAAAGCATGATAAGAAATTCACGCACACACAGCGTGAGCGTGATAAGTAACTCACGCACGCACAGCGTGAGCGTGATAAGAAATACACGCACGTACGTAAAGATGTGAGCGTAACTCAAATGTCACGCACGCACGTAAAGACATGAGCGTGACTAAAAATTCACGCTAACACGTAAAGACGTGAGCGTGACTCAAAATTCACGCTAACACGTAAAGACGTGAGATATCGAGGCTGCACTGGCATGCACTGTCTCGTGCACAATGTGCACATCCCCTGCTGTTCGGGGTCGACACAGGACACGACACGACTTTTTAAGACACAATTTTTGGTGGACACGTGGGCCTAATGTCTGACACAACACATACGAAGTTTGGGTTGACATGGTTGGGTATTATTGAAGTTATCAAGCTCGCACTGATTTTGTACATACAGGCACATGCACAGGAACACCCCTCTGATACGGCTTCGTATCGAGGACACGACACACTGTGGACATGACTCAGGCTACTGACACCCACCCCTAGACCTAGTCTACCTATTGATACACATGCACGACACTTTGCCTTGACACACGTGTCCCACAAGAGCCTGACACACACACACACACTTGTATTTGCCACTTCACTTCTTGACACACATTAGTTCACATTGTATTGCTGCACACCATATGTCTGACACCATCTGTATATATCCTTTATCTGGACACACCATATTCTGATATTGACACTGCATTGACACTTCACCATGTTCTAATACTTTAACACACTATGACACTCTTCACTGCACACAAACTGCATGCTCACACTAGGTATCCTCGTGTCCTACAGGAATTGGGGGAGCCTCCTGCTAAGTGGAGGTTGATGTATTAGAGAGGGTTGCCCTACCAGCAGTAAGGGCAGCAAGAGATGAACTAGAATTTGAACTAAGGAAGGAAGTGTATTATGTTAGTTGGGTATCTAAAGTATCAAGATGTTAGAAGTTTTAGATGTTAAAGTGTTCTGCCACCTCTCATTTTACAATAGGCTCTGTCTACCTTGGTCTTATTACCATCATATCCTCATAGCAGTCCAGAGACTTTTGCAGTAGCCCCATATTTAGTTCACTACTTCCCTAATGCCCTGTCCTATATTTCACTTTTGGTCAGCCCCAATGGTTAGTTCCCAGTTGCACATTCTATCCAGTTAGTATTGGTTCAGTCCCACTAGTAGTTTACACATCATTTTAGTATCAATTCTTTTGGTTTTGAGTTGGGGCTTTGTGTATCAGCATATGGTATCGACCCCTCTTATTACCCAGCCCACATTATACATGTTTTAGTCACCCTATATAAGTTCAGTCCTTAATTGGACATTATCAGTTGTTGTTCAATCTTATAGGTATCAGTTGTATGAAGGTTGCGGGTTTTGTTAGTTCAGTTATAATTGGGTGTGCATATGAGTATTGTCTATCTATCTATATACTGCAATATGTATATATATATAAAATATATATATATATATATATATATATATATATATATATATATATATATATATATATATATATATATATATACTTTTTATATCTTTATATATATATATTTTTTTTATATATAATATATATATATATATATATTATATATTATATATATATATATATATATATATATATATATATATATATATATATATATATATATTTATATATATATATAAAATATATATATATATATATATATATATATATATATATATATATATATATATATATATATATATATATATATATATATATATATATATATATATATAGGTGATGCATATCAATAGTAGGTAATGTCATGTAAGGAAAGGTTAGTAGGATTTGAGTGAGGCTACTATGTACTAAATGATAATGTAGGCTAGGTATATGGTTTAAGGCTATACCTATGTTACGATATATGTGGGTAGCAGTTGGTAAGTGGTATATAGACACATATATATACTACAGAGGTAAGGTAGAGATTTGGATAGTTAGACATGCATTGTAGGTGCATATATATATATATATATATATATATATGTATATATATATATATATATATATATATATATGTATATATTTATTTATTTATATATTATATATATATATATATATATATATATATATATATATATATAAACAAAATATATATATATATATATATATATATATATATATATATATATATATATATATATTAAATATATATATATATATATATATATATATATTTTATTTATTTATATATCATATATATATATATATATATATATATTAAAATATATATATATATATATATATATATATATATATATATATATATATATATATATATATATATATATATATATATAAGGGTTGGCCAATAGCTAATAAAGGTTAGGTATGGTGTCACAAGTTGTGTAGGCTTGTGAGTTAGATTTGAGTTAGCATTAGATAAGTTGACCTTGTTGACTAGAGTTTAACCAATACCCTATACTTGGACAAGTTTGACCAATTGACCCTTGCTAGCCTAAGTTTGACCAATATTGACTTGTTGACTTAGTTAACTAGGTAGTTGACCATAGATAGTTGACTTGACTCTTAGTTGACTTGGTTTGACCCAGAGTTGACCATGAGTTGACTTTGACCTAGAATGGCCTAGAATCATGTAGATTGCATTATAAACTTTATTTATCATATTTTAAACACATTACAACCTGTACTGCTCTATTTAGGACATTATGACTTCGGTGCAGACATCTGATATTACACTACTCTTTTCAGAGTATATGGCGAGTACATTCTCTAATAGTTCTCTCATTTATTTGTCAATTAATGTACTACAGTTGTAGTTAGTTTTATGTGATTTTCTGTTACAACACGTATGGATATTTCTGGATTCATGTATACGACACACATACTATATTGTCTGGCCTCTATTACTGGAATCATTCTGGAATTATTGCTAGTATCATCATGTTTGGCTGGACTCATCTCGATCCTCGTATCTTGTACTGGATTCACTTGTATTGCGGGGCGGAAAAATATTGAGTAAGACATGTAGACATACCCCAAATCTGGAATCTCCCAACTGGAATCTACTGGAAGCATAATCATCTCTCGCCTGATCAGTGAGTGATATGCCTGATACCTACAGCCGTTTACATGTCGATCTCGGTAATTTAAAACACACTGTTAGAATATAGCTGGTCTCACCTGGATTCTTGATCACTGACTAGAATCATCTTATACTGGATTTATCTCATATTAGATTCATCCCGTACTGGATTTACATAGGATTTACACTTGTTTTACATTTATTGTCTGGACTTATCATGTTACTCTAGTTCAGCTAGAATCTTATTTTACAGTCTTTATTGCCATAATTTTTCTCTTGTTTTAGTTACCTTACTTTCCTTGTATCTTAACTGTTTCTCTATACCATCACCTGAATATAAACTACCATATTCATCAATAAAATTGTTTATAACTGCTTTATAGTTCTTTGTCATTTACTTGGATTTTCTAGATGAGTTATACTCGTTTCTGTCCTGACTGGACCTGTTAAAAATTTTACAGATGATTGCCCTGAGGACACTTGCCCTACTTACTATGGACCAGGAGATATTTTAGCTACCTTTGGTGTCACTACCACATTTCTAGTATGAGGGTATTTTTGACATTTTTGGGGTAAATAAAATTTATTAGTATTAATTAGAAATTATGGGAATTTTTAGAAATTATTTTGGATTTATTTGGACTAGTTTGATTTTTGGCCAGTTTTGACTCATGTAGACCAACCTAGGAACTAACCATGGTTAGTTGGGCTTGGTTAGGTCAAGTGACCCTAGTCTAACCTAGTGTGACTCAAGTTAGTGGTTAGTGATTCATAGAACTAGAATTAGAAATTTAGAAATTATTTGATTTGGTGAATGGCTTGTGGTTTCACAAGTCATTATGTGACTTAGCTAGATTGGACTCAAACCTAGCTCAACCCTAACCCAAAGCCAAGTGGTCAGCCATCCCTAGCTGAACCTAGGGATTCCCCCCTATTTAATCCCTCCTAGTTTTTAGGGCTAGCCTCTTTAGGGTTCTAGCAAATTTCTAAGGAAGGATGTGAGTTCCATCTTTCAAAAATCATAAGAAATCTATTTCAAATCCTTTTTCCTTCAAACCAATTCCATTAGGACCTAAATTTCTTCCTCTTGCTGCTGGTATATTTTATTTGTAGGGAAATAATAATTTGTGGAGCTTGGAGGCTTGAGGAGTTTCTTCCATTTGAGGACTTTTCTATTCATTGTGCATCAATAGGTATAACCCTCATTACTCCATTAAACTCCTGTTAATCTTCATCGATAGGAACCCTAAGTGATCCCCCTAAGGTCAGGAATAGATTCGTGTCCAGTATCGAATGATTCGTATCCATTCTGGACATGTATCAGTGTCCTGGACAGGGTGTTCGATCAAATGCCACAGAGGGCAGGTCGATCATGTTAACCCATTCTCTTTGAATAGAAAATAGGTTTTAGGTCCACCCTTTGGTTTCCTGTCCTTGTGTCCTAGTTTCCGTGTCGTCCTGTGTCGATTTCTTGCTGTGGACACGCGCGTGCACACGGCCGCACGCTGCTATAGGGATCCCCTGCCTATCGGGCCCTGTAGCGGACACGACACAAACCCTCTGGACACAAAACTTTGTGAGAGCCACGGGGCACCCACTGACACTCCATGTGTCAAGTTTTATGGGCCCACGTGGCATTTCGAGCGAGAAATCCTCGACGCACGAGTCACTCCTTGTTCTGCACTGTCACTGTGTGTATTATTTTGAGTTTTTGAATGTGGACACGCCGTGTCAGGCCTTAGGGTGACACGAGATATTGCGTGGGGTTGTGCACGAGGGTTATATCCATTTTTCTAATCAGTAGATTCATGATTAATTAACTAGTTAATCGATTTCCTCATGGGACCAAATGTCTGATACAATCCATTAGTTTTCCTGTACATTTCCAGATTCTAAATTGATATTGTTCAGGGAGTTTAATCCTAATGTTGATGTTAAATTGCTAAGTTGAACTCTGATTATGTTTTCCCTATATGCATTAGCTCACCATGGCTAAGCTTGGTATTGAATTGATATATTGGTGGACTGTAAATGGGTTTTCTGGCAAGTTGGCAAGTCTGAAATGATATGTTGTATCAGTCATTGTTTCCAGATTTCACATTGGGTTTTTGATTGGTTATTTCACCTGCATTTATTGATAATTTCATGTTTTTATAGATCAAACATGTTCTCCTATATACTGCCTAACTATAGTTCAAGTTTTGGGATGTTTGGTGATTGTGTGGACCTTGATTTGGGTATGGGATATTGAATGGGTTAACTTGAGTGTTAACTGAGATTTAAATACATGAATAGATTTCCTTTTCTTTAATTATTACTGTCACAGGATGAAATGTTTGCTGCAAATAAAACTTGAGATAACCTGTGTTCACTGTCAAGTGATTCCTGAGTTTTGTTTAAAAAAAAACCTGAGAGTGGATACATGGATATACCAGAGGGTTACACTCTTTTGCAAAACTGAGTTTGAAGAACAATGTTGTTTTCCCTTTCTTTTCTTCCTTACTGTTTTCCTGGGTACTTTCCTTCACTGTTTCTATTTTCTGCATACTGTCACATTATTTCTGATGACATATTTTATTTTCCTGCACACTTTGACACTGATTCCTGCACACTGTTTGTTCTCTGCACTGTCATATTTTCCTGCACACACCCAATGTTCATATACATTACCCTCATACACTATTGCCTACATACACAAGCCTATTTTATTCCTGCACACTGTCACTTGTAATTCCTGCCACAGTATTCATTTTTCCTCTACATACTAGAGTATTTTCCTGGCTGCTGATTCCTGGACACTGCCCACATCCACACACAAGCCATTGTTCCTACACACTTATTGCCAATACACATCACACATACTTAATTCCTATTATACATTGACACACACACACCCCACTAGCTCTCTCTCTATTTTCCTAATTGTTAAGTATTGTGGTAGGCTAGTTGTTAGAACACTACATGTATGTGTGAATTCTATAATGTGTGTGAGTGCATATATTGGTATAAACTTTCTTTGTAACTAGTGATGTAGGGTTACTTTAGTCAAGATTTTGGTAGTATATATTGTGATGCTCATGTGTGGTGGTTAGTGAGATAGTAATTGTTAAGAGTCTAGAAATTAGCTAGGCTATTTTATGATGTGACTAGTATAGGCTTGCTTAGCCTTGATAGGATTTGTACTAGCTAGTATGGATGGAAATAGTCTAGTTTAGACTCCACTAGACTTGGTTGACCTAGTTTAACTTCTAGGGTTGACCAAAGTTGACCAAGAGTTGACTTTGGCCTAGATTGACTTAGAATCATATAGAATGCATAGTAGGACTCCATTTTGATATTCTGGACTTGTTGTGACTTGTGCTGTTCTGATTAGGAGCCAGACACCACTCCTTGGACAGTACGTTTCATACTGGACACTCAGTTACAGGCGAGTACATTCTCTGATCATTTCATATCCTACTTAGAATTATTACCTGCAGTAGATTACTTTACTTATACTGTCACGTTGGTCACACGGATTGGTACTATATGGATCTCTACATGCGATGTTATCCCCCTCGGGAGCATCGAGTATATTGTGCTTGTGCGTTTTACTTACATTATGTACTCCTGTGCTTCTATTTTACATGTGCACTCCTGTGAATCTTGTACTCTCATGTTCACGGAGCCCCATGTATACTATCATGTACACCCTATATGGGCCCCCATGTGATATCCTATGCAATAACATAACCTGTTTAGATCCTTGTATATTGATTGGGGATACGGGGGAGTGCTAGTAGTCGTGTGAACAATTCCTTGTAGTGTAGATTCCTGTGCACCTCGACATCCTGTGCAAATCTGTCATATTCACATGTGCTATCTCGTACTCTGATTCACTAGTCACTGCTAGTTCTCTATGTATAGTAGATATTTACATTACAGTTCTCTTCCTGTTTCCATACCGCATTTCTTTCAGTACTTGTATCTTACTTTACTGCATGTTTATATTTTCTAACCTGCTATGAATTGTTGAGATGTACTGTGCTCGCTTCTGTCCTGACTGGACCTGTTGAAATATTACAGAGGACGAGGAGGAGGCTTGCCTGGACACCTATTACGGGGCAGCCCTTGATGACACCTGTGAGCTGGACCCTCAGGAGGATCCAGCAGTAGCTGAGGACTTTCCCCCGACTGCCCAGATTAGATTTTAGGCTTTTATCTATGTAGTTGGATCATGTTCTAGTTAGACTCTTATTCTGGAGATCAGTTTTGTATATATTCTTTTATCTGAGACTTGTACTGCTGGGATTATCTTAGACTATGGTTTTATCTATTTTATTTCCTTGAGTTCTATTCATATCGTGCTACATCTTCCTTAGTTGTGATTGAGTTTCTATTGCTATGTCACCCCCATTCGGGGAGTATAAACTGTTTAGATATTTACATTGCTAGATGTTGTGACCTAGAACAGCGTTCTACCGCCGACAATACGGCGTAGGCTGGACGTATTCACGTCTCGTGCCCTTACTCTAGGGTGCGGGTCGTGACACGCTTTTAGTGGTGGCCCATGCAGGTCGAGACTAGAAGTGTAGTGGTACTCGAACTAGAGTATCACTGCAGCCTGCTATAGGATATAGGATATTAATTTTAAGATACTCAATCACTTTAGGAAAATTCCTTTTATTGCCATCTAAATCCTTTTGTCTGTTTATCCTTTGAATTAAAATTGTCCGCCTTTGTTATATCGCTTCTTTCTCAGAAATTGATACTCTTGTTTGTCTATCTTCAGGATGGTAGAGACTCGTTCACAGTGTGCCGTCTATGAGGATGCTATAGAGGGGACTGCTACCTCTCAGCCAGCACGGCGAGGCCAGGGGACTGCAGCTCTTGCCACCTCAGCTCGTGTTGAGACTTCGGCAGCCGCGGCAGGGGATATGCATCCACCGACTGGGAGGCAGGACCCGGTCTATCCAGAGGATCCTTTCCAGCCACTACCGCCTCCAGGACATGTGGACGCAGCTCAGATGTTCGCATATTTTCAGCAGTTCATGGACCGACAGCAGGCTCGGCAAGACCGAGGCATGGAGTTGGCCGTCACGACAGCCGCAGCTCGACCCGTGGTGCAGCAGCAGAGGATACCAGGGATCGAGCAGTTTCAGAAGATGAGCCCCAGGGACTTCATGGGGACAGAGGGGATCCTATATGCCGACGAGTGGATCGAGCATATGGAGGAGATCTTCCGCTTGGCCAGGATTCCGGCAGACCTTCAGATCGAGGCGGCAGCTAGCCGGATGCGAGATCTTGCTCGCACCTGGTATCAGTCGGACCCCAGGGTGGGGGTACCAGGGCAGACTTGGGAGCAGTTTCGGGGCTTCTTCAAGAAGAAGTTCTTCCCAGATTCAGCAGTCAGAGCCTTGGAGACCGAGTTTGAGAGCCTGGTCCAAGGGAGCCTCTCAGTTGAGGAGTATGCGGGAGAGTTTGGCCGTCTCGGCAGGTTTGTTGAGGGTCTGAGCGAGACGACGAAGGCCCAGAGGTTCCGGAAGGGTCTGGTCAAGGAGGTCAAGTCCCTGACCAAGGGGAACCGAGATGCTACGTTTGAGGAGATCTTGACGGGAGCGCTGCTAGCAGAGGATGATCTTGAGCTTAGGCTCAAGAGAGGGAGAGACCCAGCTGGGGGCAGTAGCAGCAGCGGGGGCCAGGCCAAGAGGCCTCATTTTCAGCACCAGCAGCCCAGACAGTTTCAACCGCAGCCGATTCAGCAAAGGCCAGCTCAGCAGCAGTTTCAGCATCAGGCACCCAGGCAGACAGTCAGTTGCACCTTCTGCAAGAAGCCAGGGCATGGATGGAATGAGTGCAGGAAGAGGCTCGGGAAGTACCTCTTTTGCGGAGCAGCAGATCACCAGATGAGGGATTGTCCTAGGTCTGTGGGACGAACAGCTCAGGGAGGTGGAGCCAGAGCTCCAGCAGGTCAGCAGCGGGGACCAGCCCTGCCGACGCAGCAGCAGAGGTTCGTCCAGCACCAGCAGCAGGCCAGGGGAGGCAGCAGAGGCGAGCTTTCACCATGGTAGCTGGAGATGCAGAGGTGACTGGAGAGCTGATTGCAGGTTCGATTCTTCTAGACTCCAGTCCAGCATTTGTATTGTTTAATTCCGGAGCATCGCATAGCTTTATTTCAGTATCTTTTGCGATTAAACACGGTATCATAGCTGAATCATTGCCTAGGACTTACAAGATCATGACCGGGGGTAGTATTATCCTCGTGAGTGATGTTTGTAAGGGTCGGAGAGTAGTTTTGGGAGGCCGTGAGTTGGAGGTGAGCCTGCTCGTAATGCCATTGCCAAACTATAATATAGTACTAGGCATGGATTGGTTAAGCAGGCACCACGCCAGCATCGATTGCAGAGGGGGTAGAGTTCTGTTCAGAGCACCGGGGGAGCCAGAGTTCGAGTATTACAGACGTCAGGCAGAGCAGAGCAGCAGAGTCTTCTGTGGAGTCTCGGTCGAGGAGCAGACGATTCCACACCCCTTGATAGCAGAGTACATGGATGTTTTTCCAGAGGAGTTGTCGGGACTGCCACCAGACAGGGACATTGAGTTCTCGATAGACTTGGTTCCAGGAGCGGAGCCCATTGCTCAGCATGTCTATCGGGTGAACAACAGCGAGCTGGTGGAGCTGAAGAAGCAAGTGGATGAGCTACAGGACAAGGGCTTCATCCGCTCGAGTTCGTCGCCATGGGGTGCACCAGTGTTGTTTGTACCAAAGAAGGATGGGTCAGTACGCATGTGTATTGACTATAGGGCACTCAACAACCTCACGATCAAGAACAGATACCCACTGCCGCGGATCGACGATCTATTTGACCAGTTGAACGGAGCTCGGGTATTTTCCAAGATTGATCTGAGGTCGGGATATCACCAGGTGAAGGTGAAGGGGGAGGATATTTCCAAGACCGCTTTCAGGACGCGGTATGGGTAGTTCGAGTTTTTGGTTATGCCGTTTGGGCTAACCAATGCACCAGCTGTGTTTATGAACCTTATGAACAAGGTGTTCCATCAGTATTTGGATCAGTTTGTAGTAGTATTTATTGATGATATCTTGATATATTCCAAGACTGAGAAGGAACACGAGGAGCATCTGCGGATAGTGCTGGAGATTCTCAGGAAGGAGCAGCTTTATGGAAAACTCTCCAAGTGTAAGTTTTTCTTGGACCGGGTGGATTTCTTGGGGCACGTGGTGACTGGAGATGGTATCTCAGTTGACCCCAAGAAGATTGTAGCAGTTGAGGCATGGACAGCGCCGACTTCAGTTGCAGAGATCAGGAGCTTCCTGGGGCTGGCAGGATATTACCGGAGATTTGTGCAGGATTTCTCCCGGGTTGCAGAGCCGTTGACACGGTTGACCCGGAAGGATGCTGAGTATGTATGGTCAGAGGAGTGTCAGGCAGCTTTTGATGAGTTGAAGAAGCGGCTGACGACAGCTCCGATTCTGACGTTGCCTTCAGGATCAGGTGGATTCACTATTTATAGTGATGCTTCAGGGAAGGGGCTGGGTTGTGTGTTGCAGCAGCACGGGAAAGTAATTGCCTATGCTTCCAGGCAGTTACGTCCCCATGAGAAGAATTACCCTACCCACGACCTGGAGCTGGCAGTAGTGATTTTTGCTTTGAAGCTGTGGAAGCATTATCTGTATGGTGAGCGGGTGGAGATCTTCACAGATCACAAGAGCCTAAAGTATGTGTTCACTCAGAAGGAGTTGAACATGAGACAGCACAGATGGTTGGAGTTGATGAAGGATTTTGACATCCTACTTCAGTACCACCCAGGGAAGGCCAACGTGGTTGCCGATGCCTTGAGTAGGTATCCGACAGCCATGTGTTTGACCATGGATCGGCATTTGCTTTCCCACTTGGAGAGCCTTGGGATTGAGGTGATCGTGCCGGGAGTACAGATGCAGCTATGGGGGATGCAGATTCAGTCAGACTTGATGGATAAGATCAAGGCGGCTCAGATTCAGGATGTGGCTTTTCAGAGTATCAGAGAGCAGGTCAGTATGGGGGTGGGGGATCCTAAGTTCTCACTTGTAGAAGATGGTGCCCTGAGGCACGGTGCCAGGCTATGTGTGCCTAGCGGGGAGCTCAGAGAGCAGATTTTGCAGGAGGCCCACAGATCCCAGTACTCTATACACCCGGGTGCCAACAAGATGTACCGAGATCTGCGAAAGCATGTATGGTGGTCAGGAATGAAGCGGGAGGTGTCCCACTTCGTAGCGAGGTGCTTGGTCTGTCAGCAGGTCAAGGCGGAGAGACAGAGGCCCGATGGATTGTTGCAGCCGCTGCCCATTCTCGAGTGGAAATGGGAGCATATCACGATGGACTTCGTATCAGGATTGCCGCGTACTCCAGGAGGGAAAGACGCGATTTGGGTCATCGTGGACAGGTTGACCAAATCGGCCCACTTCTTGCCATTCAAGGTGGGTACGTCTACAGAGAGGCTGGCGGAGATGTATATGCGGCAGATAGTCAGGATCCACGGAGTTTCGGTCAGCATCGTCTCAGATCGGGATAGCCGTTTTACTTCCCATTTCTGGAGGAGTCTGCAGACCAGCTTGGGCACTCAGCTCAAGTTTAGTACTGCATACCACCCCCAGACGGACGGACAGTCAGAGCGGACTATTCAGACCCTTGAGGATATGCTGCGGACGTGCGTCCTGGACTTTGGAGGTTCCTGGGAGGATCATCTTCATTTGGTGGAGTTTGCCTATAACAATAGTTTCCAGGCCAGCATCGAGATGTCACCTTTCGAGGCTCTGTACGGGCGTAGGTACCGTACACCCTTATCCTGGGATGATATTGGTGAGCGAGCTTTGCTGCGGCCAGAGATGATTGTGGATGCGGCCGAGAAGGTGAAGCTCATCAGGGACAGACTTCGCGTGGCACAGGACAGACATCGGCACTGGGCCGATAGCCACCGGAGACCCTTGGAGTTTGAGGTACAGATTAGAGTAGGATTAGATTAGGTTGTTGTTTGTGATTTTGATCATGTTTGTTATTTATTTTAATTGAGACCTTGCTTGTGATTAGGTCGGAGACCAGGTTTTCTTGAGGATATCTTCGACTCGTGGTACGATACGTTTTGGTGGAGGCGGGAAGCTTAGCCCGCGCTTCATCGGCCCTTTCGTTATCAGCGGAAGAGTCGGTGACGTGGCTTACAGGCTAGACTTGCCGCCTGCACTTGTGGGGGTCCACAACGTATTTTATGTATCACAGTTGAGACGGTATATGGCTGACCCTAGCCATATGCTCGATCATTCGGAGATTGAGGTGGGTCCTTCTCTCAGCTATCCAGAGCAGCCTGTGGAGATTCTGGATCGACGGGAGAAGGTTCTGAGGAACCAGGTGATACCCCTGGTATGCATCGCATGGAGGCATCATTCTCCAGGAGAGTCTACCTGGGAGCGGGAGGATGAGATGCGCGAGCGGTACCCTTATCTTTTTGGACCTTGAGGTATACTTTCTATCCTTCTCATAAGTTGCATTTCGTCTTTCAATTTCGAGGACGAAATTCTTTTAAGGAGGGTAGATTTGTCACTACCACATTTCTAGTGTGAGAGTATTTTTGTCATTTTTGGGGTAAATAAAATTTATTAGTATTAATTAGAAATTATGGGAATTTTTAGAAATTATTTTGGATTTATTTGGACTAGTTTGATTTTTGGCCAGTTTTGACTCATGTAGACCAACCTAGGAACTAACCATGGTTAGTTGGGCTTGGTTAGGTCAAGTGACCCTAGTCTAACCTTGTGTGACTCAAGTTAGTGGTTAGTGATTCATAGAACTAGAATTAGAAATTTAGAAATCATTTGATTTGGTGAATGGCTTGTGGTTTCACAAGTCATTATGTGACTTAGCTAGATTGGACTCAAACCTAGCTCAACCCTAACCCAAAGCCAAGTGGTCAGCCATCCATAGCTGAACCTAGGGATTCCCTCCCTATTTAATCCCTCCTAGTTTTTAGGGCTAGCCTCTTTTAGGGTTCTAGCAAATTTCTAAGGAAGGAGGTGAGTTCCATCTTTCAAAAATCATAAAAAATCCATTTCAAATCCTTTTTCCTTCAAACCAATTCCATTAGGACCTAAATTTCTTCCTCTTGCTTCTGGTATATTTTATTTGTAGGGAAATAACAATTTGTGGAGCTTGGAGGCTTGAGGAGTTTCTTCCATTTGAGGACTTTCTATTCATTGTGCATCAATAGGTATAACCCTCATTACTCCATTAAACTCCTGTTAATCTTCATCAATAGGAACCCTAAGTGATCCCCCTAAGGTCAGGAATGGATTCGTGTCCAGTATCGAATGATTCGTGTCCATTCTGGACACGTATCAGTATCCTGGACAGGGTGTTCGATCAAATGCCACAGAGGGCAGGTCGATCATGTTAACCCATTCTCTTTGAATAGAAAATAGGTTTTAGGTCCACCCTTTGGTTTCCTGTCCTTGTGTCCTAGTTTGCGTGTCGTCCTGTGTCGATTTCTTGCTGTGGACACGCGCGTGCACACGGCCGCACGCTGCTATAGGGATCCCCTGCCTATCGGGCCCTGTAGCGGACACGACACAAACCCTCTGGACACGAAACTTTGTGGGAGCCACGGGGCACCCACTGACACTCCATGTGTCAAGTTTTATGGGCCCACGTGGCGTTTCGAGCGAGAAATCCTCGACGCACGAGTCACTCCTTGTTCTGCACTGTCACTGTGTGTATTATTTTGAGTTTTTGAATGTGGACACGCCGTGTCAGGCCTTGGGGTGACACGAGATGTTGTGTGGGGTTGTGCACGAGGGTTATATCCATTTTTCTAATCAGTAGATTCATGATTAATTAACTAGTTAATCGATTTCCTCATGGGACCAAATGTCTTATACAATCCATTAGTTTTCCTGTACATTTCCAGATTCTAAATTGATATTGTTCAGGGAGTTTAATCCTAATGTTGATGTTAAATTGCTAAGTTGAACTCTGATTATGTTTTCCCTATATGCATTAGCTCACCATGGCTAAGCTTGGTATTGAATTGATATATTGGTGGACTGTAAATGGGTTTTCTGGCAAGTTGGCAAGTCTGAAATGATATGTTGTATCAGTCATTGTTTTCAGATTTCACATTGGGTTTTTGATTGGTTATTTCACCTGCATTTATTGATAATTTCATGTTTTTATAGATCAAACATATTCTCCTATATACTGCCTAACTATAGTTCAAGTTTTGGGATGTTTGGTGATTGTGTGGACCTTGATTTGGGTATGGGATATTGAATGGGTTAACTTGAGTGTTAACTGAGATTTAAATACATGAATAGATTTCCTTTTCTTTAATTATTACTGTCACAGGATGAAATGTTTGCTGCAAATAAAACTTGAGATAACCTGTGTTCACTGTCAAGTGATTCCTGAGTTTTGTTTAAAAAAAACCTGAGAGTGGATACTTGGATATACCAGAGGGTTACACTCTTTTGCAAAACTGAGTTTGAAGAACAATGTTGTTTTCCCTTTCTTTTCTTCCTTACTGTTTTCCTGGGTACTTTCCTTCACTGTTTCTATTTCCTGCATACTGTCACATTATTTCTGATGACATATTTTATTTTCCTGCACACTTTGACATTGATTCCTGCACACTGTTTGTTCCCTGCACTGTCATATTTTCCTGCACACACCCAATGTTCATACACATTACCCTCATATACTATTGCCTACACACACAAGCCTATTTTATTCCTGCACACTGTCACTTGTAATTCCTGCCACAGTATTCATTTTTCCTCCACACACTAGAGTATTTTCCTGGCTGCTGATTCCTGGACACTGCCCACATCCACACACAAGCCATTGTTCCTACACACTTATTGCCAATACACATCACACACACTTAATTCCTATTATACATTGACACACACACACACTGTAGAAGCATGGTAAATACTAAAGAAATTGACTCATGCGGCCAAGAAAGACCCATGCGGCTCAGAAAACGCATGCGGCTCAGGGAGTCATGCGGCCTAAGGAGCTATGCGGCCGGAGGCACTCCATGCGGTTCAGAAGACATGTGGCGTGACAGTTCTTTCCTCCGATCCATGCTGCATTAATTGCTTTGACGGCTGACCCCTCTGAAAAGTTGACAGACCTGACACCAAAGCAGGTAATTATGACTCTGTCATGATGATGAATCTCTAGGGAAGAGAAAGAAATCTCTGACACGGTCCCCTGAGAGCAACAAAATGCCACGTGGCCCTGCCACGTGGGCGTGCTTATGCGGCTCGAAGTAAAGACTTCCCATGCGGTTCAGAAGTGAAGCTGTCCCATACGGCTCGAGTGGAATCATCCCTATGCGGCTCAAGAAGATCATGCCCATGCGGCTCAGGCAGACACACCATTATGCGGTTCATGCGGCTCATCATATGGTTCAGAAGTCGGAAGGAGGGGGCCACTACCCAGACAGCCCTGACACGTGTCCTAAGTCTTATGCGGCCCAAAATTCATGCGGCCTAAATCTCATGCGGCCCAATCTGCATGCGGTTCCAGTCTCACCATGGGCTCTCAGGACACGTGTCCTCAGCTGATCAATCCCCCAGATTTATGGCAATCCAAGATCGGGTCGAATCCCAATGATCTGGGGCACGTGGCAGGAGAATGAATTTGATTTATTCGCAGATATGAGAGAATCATTATAAGGAAGATTTATGCCAATCAGCATTGATTGCTAATGGGGATTTGGTATAATCTACCCTTAATGGTTCTGATTCGTCACAATCCGAAACGAACGGCCTGGATTGATCAATCCCCAAGCCGCCGCCATCTCCAAGAGCTAATCATTGGCAACCCTAGCGATCACATCCCACTGTTATCAATAGCAAGGTGCCATTCCCTTGTAGCATATAGAGAGATATACAAAAAGAAACCAGAGAAGAATACGTATACACGGAGAGACTTCCCCCATAGTCAGAGAGAGAATATACACAGAGAGAGAGAAGCCAGGAGAGCAATCAGAGAGAGAGCAAGAAGGCATTTCTTCATCAACGACCAAGCAGATCTTCCCCGAGTCATGACTGCGTACCGATCGTCCAAGGAGTAAGGCAGAGCGGCCGTCGCTTTCCCGAGCCTCTATCGTCACCCCCCAGAATCTAAAATAAACAATCGTACTTAGACTGTTGTACCTAGGTTTTCGTCCCTAGGCTTTCTTTATACGAGCGAGTTTGTATTGTGAGTCTAAGTTCAGTCCTCCGATAATTGTTCTGTACTTTTACAATCAATGGCAAACACGATGGCGACTCTGCTGGGGACTAACTTCTCCACGGTTGAGGAGTTGGTGACGCAATCGGACGCAGCCAAACTAGGCTCTACACAATAGAAGATGGTCGTACGCTTCGACCAACAGGCGTTCGAAGAGATGCTCTCTGAAGGTAGCGCTGGCCCGGTCCAGAAGCGTACCCGCACCATAAAGGCTCGCAAAGAGTGGAGGCCAAAATCATTTGCTCCTCCGCAAGCCCTTGATGAGGTGCTCTCTATTGCTCAAGATGGCGAGAAAGACTCCCCTGCGGCCCCACTTCAGACCGTAGACAACTCTGCTGTCCCCAAGTCCGGCAGAAGAAAACACTATGATGCTGGACTTGCAGGGGCAAAGAGGAACTCTACGCGCTCCGAGCCGCAGAAGAATATTAACCGCAGGGAGAAAACCCATGCGGCTACAACCGCCGACCGCATAAAGAAAACTCATGCGGCCACATCTGTCAGTCGCATAACTTATGCGGCTACAGTTGCCAACTGCACGGATGAGACTCATGCGGCTACTAAAGTCAATCGCTTGCAGAAAACCCATGCGGCCACAGATGCCAACCGCATACGGTCAGCATGCACGGTCGTGACTCCTAACCGCATAAAGACTCATCCTACAACAAAAGACAGCCGCATGCAGACAGCCTGCACGGTACCCAATGCTAGCCGCATAGCATCCGTCCCACGCTTCTCTCGATCAGTCTTCGACCGACTCTCATGCGGTCCTGACTCTGATAATTATCTGGATGATAATCCAGACCCTGTGGTATTCGACTTAGACTCCTCCTATTACGCACCCACAAGTGCTAAAAGGAGGAAGTCTAGGGCAGCGCGGGCTCATCAAGTCCAGACGACTGCCCCAACCTCTGACTATCGGGGCGTCCCGCTGATTATCACGCGGGCCTCTGATGGAAAGTTGTATAAGACCACTCAAGTCCAGCCCCCGGCGGCAAACAGACAAAGTGGTTCCTCTGACCTGCGTGAGGTTATCCTCCACAAATGCAAGGAAAGAGAAAGAGCTTCGGGGTGTAAAGAGCCCTCACACGGACATCAATGCACCCAGATCATCGTCAACTGCTGCTGCAGCAGCGCGGCGGTGACGGAAGACCGGCCATCCGTCTTCCAAAGACTACATCACCCGAGCTCAGAAGACGAGGCACCTCCTGTTGTCTCCTGCAAATCCGCACAGAAAGTTTTCGCCAAGGGAAGAGGGAAGAAAACGAGTATCTCCAGCCCAAAGGTGTCAACTACTGCAGCTAAGAAACCATCGTCAAAAGGGTTATCCTCCACTGGAGTATTTCAACACACCCGTTCGAAGACGAAAACTGCTGCAGTAGGAAGTTCATCGTCCGTAACATTGGGGGTCGTCGGAACTGGGGGTAGCACTCCTCCAAACATCCACGACAATCCGACATTCCAAGAATACGGACTGGAGGAAGCAAATCCTCCGACGGATACAACAAATACCGACGTCCCCAAGGACATCCTAGACGAAGCAAGCTCCGATGCCGAGGGTAGTGTTCCTTCCGAGTCTGAACCTGAAGAGAACATCCCCACATATCCTGATGATTTCTCGGTGTACGGGTACGACTCGGAGGGTACATCCTCTACCACTCCTTCCGTCACTCCTCATGTGAAGACGGTGTTCATGACAGACAGCAATCAAGGCGGTTCCGGTGATCGCCAGCACATCGACACTTTGGAGGCCATATTACACGCCTTGGTCAAGTCTGTAGACGAGATCAAAGAAGCGCTTCCTAATCTGCAGGGGGTGACACCTGGCCAGACAAGCACGGGTCCCCCAATCAACGTAGATTCAAATTCGGCGGCACCAAACCCGGGCAATAATCCTCCCGAAGTAACGGCTCCGACTGCGACAGATGAGACCCGAGAAGTAAGGAGAGAAGTTCAAGAGCTCCGAGCCATGTTCCACGCCAGAGAAAACTCTCAAGACCTCCGGATACGGCAACCATATCCTGCTGAATGGAAGGATGTTCCCTTTCCACCAAGATATAAGCCGTTCAATATCAACCCATATGATGGCAAGACTTAAGCAAGTCAGTACATCACTTACTTTGAGGTCACTACCGACCATCTCCCCCATGATGACGCTATCCTCACGCGGTTATTCATTGGGGCATTGGAAGGAGTCGCGTTCGATTGGTACCGCAACCTGCCGGACAACTGCATCCATTCCTTCGCTGGCTTCAAACGCCTGTTCTTGGAGAGGTTCTATGAGGTAGGGCAGGACGTCACGATGTCTACCCTCATGGACGTCATTCAAGGAGAGAAAGAGCTGACGAGGAATTATATTGAGCGGTTTCGTCAAACTGTAATGAAGTTACCATCTGGCAACCCGGACTCATCCTTGATCGAAATTTGCCAAAAGAGACTACTCCCAACAATCAGTCTCTGGATGGACGAGAGTCAATTCAAGGACTGGAAGGCTTTTATCATTAGTGCTACAAGTGCCGAAGAACGATTAAAGAAGGCTCGCCAACTGGGATTACATATCTCAGAGGGCGAGAACAAAGGCAAGCGTCCCAGCACCGCCAACGACAATGGGGGTAGCCCCTCCAACAACCGGAACAACAGAGGCAAGCAGGCTATGGTGGCCGATACAGCCCAGAAGCCTGAGTCGCAACCTGCGGACAAACAATGGCCTCAAATCACTTACTCTTTTGAAGACGGTCACGTCAAGCCTATCTTGGACATGCTCATACAAGGAGATAGGATTCAGCTTCCCCCACCAAGACGGGAGCCTCGGTCGGCTGATCTGGAGAACCCAAAGTTCTGCCATTACCACCGCTACGTCTACCATGCTACGCACGACTGCTACCAACTGAAACGATATATCCAGAACCTCATCGATTCGAACGCTCTGGCCATCGATTTCGAGGAGGTAACCGTGGCAGCCAACATGGTGTCCGTACAATTCGGCAGCTTCCCTCCAGCCGAGACCCAGGATGGGGTGATACCCATCCCTCTGGCAACGATGGAGATTGCTAATCTCCCGCCTGCTCAAGCTGCTGGTCTAGTACCTCTCACCACATCACGAGGGGAAATCATGTGGGTCCATCCGGACCTAGTCCACGAGGTAACTCAGTCCACTCCATCTTCTAAAAAGAAAAGTGGAAAAGTCAGATCCTGCCGTACCACCTCAGCAGATGAAGAGAAAGTCACGGCCGTTGTTACTCGATCCGGAGCACAATCTCAACCTGTGGCTGAAAACTCGACTGATGATCATTCGCCCATTACCACGGATGCTCCGGGACCGGCTCAGCCTTCGACGACCGACAAGCCTAGGCCGAAGGAGACTCGCTTCGACAAATCCCTCCGAAAGGAAACATCTCAGGGGCTGGAGAGGCCCTACAACTTCGACATCTTGGCTCAATTGGCCAAAACACCGGCCAAATTATCCTTATATGAACTCCTGAGACTCTCGAAGGATGTCCGCACAGCTTTGAGCGATGCACTTCAAAATGCCGACGCGTACCTGGCTCAGGTCAACCTCACGGGAGAAAATCGGCCCGCAGACCTCCAAGACAGCGCCTGTACGGGAGCAATGCCCAACATCATCTTCACTCCACAAGACATGCTCATCAAGACTAATCTACACGATCGCCCATTATACTACACAGGCTACATCGGCGACATAAAGGTGGACAGGATGCACATTGACCCTGGGTCTTCCATAAGCATCATTCCAAAAGCACTACTGTATCATCTTCGCATTCCGATGCATCGCCTGACCCCTACAAACACCGCCATCAGCGGGTTCAATTCGGACAGGAGCTACCCAATCGGGAAGATCCGTCTGAAATGTCAGATTGGCGATCTCCAATCAGAAGTCACTTGCTACGTCATAGATGCCGACACTTCATACAACATCCTTTTGGGGTGCCCTTGGATACACGATTACATGATCGTGCCTTCCACGCTACACCAATGCTTCAAATATGTCGATAAGCACGGCTTCGTGAGGACAGAATTTGCTGACATCGATCCCTTCAAAGGGGTCGAATCTTATTACTCGGACTCCTGCCTATACGAAAAGTCGAAGAGGCACCTTGAAGGAGGAAATAAACAAACTGATGATGAAGCAACCACGGGATCAGAAGAACCTCTGACAATCCACCTCCAGGCTCGTAAACCAGGCAATTCTGTACCCCTTACGGCCACGCTGCATAAGGACGCGATCAGCCTCTCGGCGCAGGAAGAGCAGTTGAGAATCCGGCTGCCAAGGTCCGGCCAGGTAACGAGACCCACGACAGGGCCACTTACCATCAGATTGCCGAGAGTCGGTCAATCCCAAACAGAGAAGCTCAATCCCCTCCGATAGGCCTCTGATGATACGCCTGCCTAAGAAAGGTCGTCACCCCGATGCGAGGTCTGACACTTCAAGTGAACCAGCCACCCCTCGCTCCACATCAAGTGCCAGACTGGGGGTTGCTAGTCTACCTACAACCCCACGCTCCGCTCTGTCAGTTGAGCCTCTGAAGATCAAGCTGACTAGGATGCCCTCTCAATCTTCATTCACACAGGGGGTAGCCGAAGAAGAACCAGAGCTAGCCAAGTATATGGCTGTCCACACTGACGCTCCCTCCGCAGATGATGTAATCCCTCTAGAAAAGATACCTTACTTCATCAATAAAGGGTTATCTTTGAACTACAGCGAGCTCAATAAGCTATGTACAATGTATGCTATGGAACACGGTATAGGCACTCACCTACATACACAGGTGACAAATGTGTACACCGCTATCCAACTTACTCCAGTAGAAGACGCTTATAGAATAATCGAGGGAGGGGACCACCCAATCATCTTCGGCCGGACGAACAACCCGCATCCCCTCGCCATGGAAGAAGTCGACTTCGGGTCAGATGCTGGAAGACTGCCTCTGTATCTCTATAGCCCTCAATCCAAATATCTCATACAGAAACAGGGGTATGATCTAGAGACAACGCCAGGACTGAACTACGACACTGGACGACGACTACCTTTGAAGACACCAGCCCCGGCGGGCAAACCTCGAAACTACTATAACAAAACCCGATGCGGTTTAGGGTATGTAACGCCTACTACGACCCCTGAAAGCTCAGATAAAGAATGCGACTGGCAGTCACATTCAACCGGATCACCGACTTTTGACTCAGATACCAGCATCGGAGATGTGTTCAGACAAGTCATGTCAGTCAACATGGCATTCACCGACTCTTACGAGGAAGACGAAGACATCCCCAAAATCCTTGAGCTAGAGCCATGAGCCCAGTAATTAGACGCACAATGGGAAAAGCGGTTCGAACTGAGAGAACCTCCTACTAAAGATGAAGTCATACAAGTGGATCTCGGCAGCGAATCTTCTCCAAAACCGATCTTTATCAGTAAAAGCCTAACTGACGAAGAACGAGAGCCGCTGTTAGAACTTGTCAGAGAATACATTGATGTGTTCGCCTGGAGCTATGAAGACATGCCGGGGTTAAATCCTGACATCGCTCTCCACCAACTCAATATACGACCAGATGCAAAGCCAGTCAAGCAGCAACAACGACGCTTCCGCCCAGGCATCATGGACGCGATCGAAGCCGAGGTCAACAAGCTAATAGCCAGCGGCTTCATTTGTGAAGAGCAACATCCTGATTGGGTCGCCAATATAGTACCCGTCCTCAAGAAGAATGGGAAGATTCGAATCTGCATCGACTTCCGCAATCTGAACGAGGCATGCCCCAAAGATGAATTTCCCCTTCCTATCACAGACATCATGATCGATAATACAGGCGGCTTTGAACGTATGTCATTCATGGATGGATTCTCGGGGTACAATCAAATCAAGATGTCTTTCGACGACGAAAAGCACACTTCATTCCGAACCCCGATTGGCACATACTGCTACACAGTCATGCCATTCGGTCTAAAGAATGCTGGCGCTACATATCAGCGAGCCATGAGTATCATTTTCAGAGAATATTTGCGCAAAACAGTGGAATGCTATGTCGACGACATCGCCGTCAAGAGTCGTCGTAAGGAGGATCATCTGTAAGACCTGAGAACGGTGTTCAACTTTTTGCGAGCCCATAATCTGAAGATGAACCCTACGAAATCGTTCTTGGGCGTATCCAGCGGGAAGTTCTTGGGCTTCATCATCACTGCACGGGGTATCCATGTAGACCCCGAGAAAACGAGGACAATCATGGAGATGGGTCCCCTGAGAAATCTTCGTGAACTTAGAGGCCTCCAAGGGAGGCTAGCTTATATCAGGAGGTTCATTTCCAACCTCTCCGGGCGATGCCGACCGTTCACCCACCTCATGAAGAAGGGAGTCTCATTCGTATGGGACGAGGAATGCCAGCGCGCTTTCGATGATATCAAAGAATATTTATCAAATCCTCCAGTCCTGGTGGCCCCGGTCCCTGGAAAACTATTCCTGCTCTATGTACGAGCAATGGAACACTCCCTCGGTGCCCTGCTGGCACAAAACAATGACGTAGGCCACGAGCAGGCTATTTACTATCTCAGCCGAATGATGGTCGGGCCCGAACACCGATACACCGCTGTGGAGAAGGAATGCCTCGCCCTGGTGTTCGCCATTCAGAAAATGCGGCACTATGTCACCGGACAAACCATACATGTGATCTCACGAATCAACCCTCTCAGGGTCCTCATGACCAAACCAGGGGCACTCAGCTCCCGCCTCGCTACATGGGCGATATTGCTGTCCCCCTATCATATGATCTTCGTCCCGCAGAAGGCTGTCAAAGGTCAAGCCCTGGCAGACTTTTTGGCGGCCCATCCAGGATCGGAATCACCCAGAATATACGAAGAAATCCCAGATAAGGTTGTCGATTCAAATACAACCACCCACGATAACATATGGCGGATGTTCTTCGATGGCGCTTCAAGAACCGGACCCAAGGAAAACATCGTCGTCAGAGTCGGAGTAGTATTGGTCTCTCCTACCGGGCTAGTGATCAATCGCGCCTACTCTCTCACGGAACCCTGCTCTAACAATGTGGTCGAGTACAACGCTTTGGTCATTGGCCTCCAACTCGCAAGAGAACTGGGGGTAGAATACCTTGAAGTATACGGCGATTCGCAATTAATCGTCAACCAAATTCGGAGGACGTACAAAGTCCGCCATGAAGACATGATCCCCTACCACCAAATAGCGATCAACATTATCTCATCATTCGAGGGATTCTTCATCTAACACGTCCCCAGACTCTAAAATATCGAAGCTGATGCCCTAGCAGGCCTGGCTGCTTCCCTAGCAGTGCCAAACCACTCTCATCATTCGGTCGATGTAATCGGCCATGAGCTGGTCAGCCCCAAGAACAACGTTCAAGCCATGGCGAGTTATTCTGCTCAGATGATCGACGAAGCGCCAGACTGGAGACAACCATTCATAGACTTCGTGGTCTACGACATCCTGCCCGAGAACCCGAAGGAGGCTACTTCTATCAGACGGCGTTCTCTCAGATTCTTCTACGATACAGAGACGAAAATGCTGTATCGCCGCTCCTACGACGGATTACTACTTTGGTGCTTGTCGAACGCAGAAGCTAAAGAAGCCATACGAGAGGCTCATGACGGTGTCTGCGGGGCCCATCAGCCTGGCCCTAAGCTGCAAGACCGCCTTCGCCGGATGGGCTACTACTGGCCCCGATGGTGGCTGATGCAATAAATTATGCCCGAAAATGCAAGGCCTGCCAAGTCCACGCAGACTTCATTCACCAACCATCCGAATTCCTACATCCGACAGTGGCATCCTGGCCGTTCGAAGCATGGGGAATGGATATCAATGGTCCAATCACCCCACCTTCCTCCCGAGGACATCGCTTCATACTGGCGATCACTGATTACTTCTCAAAGTGGGCAGAAGCTGTCCTACTCGCCGAAGTCAAGACTTCGAACGTAATCAGCTTCCTGAAGCACCACGTCATTTACCGCTTTGGACTGCCCCGAAGGATCATCCATGATAATGGTCCGCAGTTTATAAGCCACGTATTCTACCGATTCTGCGACAAACACCGCATTCAGAATATCGCTTCGACACCATACAACCCGGCAGCAAACGGGTTAGCAGAGGCATTTAACAAAACAATCATCAAACTCCTCAAGAAATTTGTCTCCTCCAACAAACGCGACTGGAACGAGAAGCTCGGCGAGTGCTTATGGGCTTATCGCACCACGGTTCGAACAGCCACCGGGAATACACCATTTTCTCTGGTGTACAGGAGTGAGGCAGTTCTCCCATTAGAGACTCAGATTCCCTCACTCCGAGTCACCCTCACTTATCAATTGACAACGGATGATAACTACCGACGTCGACTACAAGAGTTAGAGGCCTTAGATGAAAAACGCCTCCTAGCTCAGCAAAGGATCGAATTATACCAAGCACGCATCTCAGGAGCCTTCAACAAAAAGGTCAAAGTCAGAACATTCCAAGTGGGCGATCTTGTTTTGGCAGTCAGGAGGCCAATGGTCATGACTCACAAGACCACCGGCAAGTTCCAGCCAAAATGGGAAGGCCCATTTATCATCGAGGCCGTGTTCTCCAATGGTGCTTACCGCCTCGCCAAGCAGAACGGAGACTTGCTCATGTTGCCCGTCAACGGCAAGTTCCTGAAGAAATACTATGTTTAAACAACATTTTCCAGAGTTTCGAGTTATGTGCCCGCTGGTACCACTGAACTCAACCCCCTAATTTTTCAACTTATCGAGTCACGTACCCTCTTGTACCACTGAACTCATATCCCAAATTCCTAAGTCATGTACCTGTTGGTACCTCTGAACTTATACTTTGATTCCAACATTCATAGATTTTCGAGTCATGTACCCGCGTGTACCGTTGAACTCATGCCCTTCTTCCATAAACATACCCCAAATTCCTAAGTCATGTACCTGCTGGTACCTCTGAACTTACACTTTGATTCCAACATTCATGGATTGTCGAGTTATGTGCCCATCGGTACCCCTGAACTTACATTTCGGTCACTCTTTTAAAAGAAAGTCATGTATAATCATACCGCTGAACTTTCTTCCTACAAGATCCTCCCTCATGATCTAATACCTGCACTCCCAGTGCACAACGAAGGTAACGGATCCACGAATTTTCGAGACGACCATGTCCTCATCACCTCTGAGTCGTCCCATTTTCGCCAAAAAATAAATCACCCCTACATAGAATTTCCATGTCCTCATTACCTCTGAGTTATTCTACGTACCCCCCTTCATTGAGCCCACTCCTGTCATGTTCTTATTACCTCTGAATGGGAAGGCTCCGTCGAAGAAACCTTCATACTTGCCATGTCCTTATTACCTCTGAGTAAGTATGATGATCCCCTTTCGACCTATTACCTGTACCCACAACCGGAGTACGCCAAGGGTAATGGGTCCACAAATGTCCTCTGTTGACCACAAATGTCCTCTGTTGACCACAAATGTCCTCTGTTGACCACAAATGTCCTCTGTTGACCACCAATACCCTCCGTCGAGTTCGTTCCTGCCATGTACTCATTACCTCTGAGTAGGAAGACTCTACGTTCAAAAAACTTTCCTACTTGCCATGTCCTCGTTACCTCTGAGCAAGTATGTCAGCTCTCTTTCATCCTATAACCCGTATCCTAAACCAGGGTATGCCAAGGGTAATAGGCCTACAAATATCCTCAGCTAAATTTCTTAACACAAACCTATCACCTCATCATGCCCCAGGAGCCCAGCTGCTCTACGGCAATTCTTTTCTCAATACCAAGAGCACCCATGACCACTTTGCTATGGCTGCTTCAGGTATCCTGATCGAAATCTGTTATCTCTACCTAAAACTAAGGTACGCCATGGGTAACAGGTCCACAAATATATCCCCTATGCGGGGAAGAACATCACCACAATATCACAGGCACAACAGGCAATACAAATGAAGGGTAGAATGGAAAATACTCTTTATTTGAAGGAAGAAAAGAAGTACTACATACTTCGGGACCACGTCCCTTTCAAAAAAAAAGAGAGGGAGAAGAGAAAGAAAAAGAAGGAAAAAGAAAAGGCCGACTATATTTCAGTGTTACTCAATTCTAGGAGGCGGTCTCTCACTGAGGTGGTCTCCCGCTCAATCCGTTGCCGAGCACGACGCTCGGCCTCCTGGAGTAACCGCTCCCCATTGTCCAAATCCAGGAGCGCCTGACAGTCATCTTCTAATTTCTTCAAGACAGCCTCCAGGTCAGTCGAAGCTTGAGTAACCCTGTCAGCTTCCTGAACAATTAGCCCCCTGTCATTGCGGGCAGTCTCGAGTTCAGACTCCAGGAAAGTCAACTTCTTCTGAAGCGCAAGGATCTGCTCCCGCGTCTCGGTAATCTCACGAGAGACAGACTCCTCCCGAGCCACAACGTTTTCGGTCGCATAACTCAATTGATCATACCGATCAGCTAAGTCGCTGAGATCCTTCAGTGCGGCCGGTCGGGTCTTATCTCGAGCCGCTCTGGTCCTCTCTATAACAGCAATAAGAGAATTCCGCTCCTCGTTTATAACAGCAGGCAGATCAGCCTGCCGTAATACTCGAAGCTCGGACACCAGCTGATCAGCCTCCAGCAATTTCGCCTCTAAAAGTGAAGCCATTCCTGCATCATCAGGAAGATCCCTAAGGATGTTTATTTGACCATGGGCACATCTTCGGGCCAAGGTAAAAGAGGTCCCCCTTTCTACAGCGGCCTCGATTCCCCTCTTCAAATGACGATAGAAACTGGCAACCACGTCCTGCAACGCGTCGTTCAAAACTTCAGCAGAGGAGGGCGTCAGGGGAAGCCAGAGCGGCAACGTCGGAGGAGTAACGCTAGAGCTCGCCACCAAGGGAGCGGAGTCCGAGAAGAACGATGCATGAATAGCGGCCAACTCGTCTTCCGCCGCCCGGAGAGCTTGGATGCTCGGCAGGAAAGAAAGGTCGATTCTCGAAGCCATTAGAGCAGAGGATGATGCAAGGACCATTGTTCCCTGCCCCGACTGCCCCAAGAACTGGCCCGTTAAACTCGGGCCCCCAGAAGGCCCATCAAGATGAGTCGGGCAGTGAGAAAGTACACCTCTTTCTACCGATGCCCCTTCGGTTGGGGTTGTCTCGACGACGTCCATCCTTGGCACTGAAAGGACAGGACCTGAATGTCCAGAATAACAGTCAATCGACGTAACCCGAAGGACATGATGATAGAGCAGATAGGCTTCTTCATGGGTTAAGATTCGACTAATCTTACCAGGGAAGGGGCATGAAGGTCCCGGCTCATCCACAACTGGCATGGTCCCCCCACCCGCGATCTCCGAGTTAAACTCAGTCACGTCCCCTGACCCCGTCACCTTGAAGGGGGATACAGATTGATCTGCGTCCTCTTGAGTAGGAACAGGCTCATGGGAGTCCCCATCATCCTGGGTCACCGCCCCGACAGCCTGAAACTCTTCTTCTTCCCCCGACACCTAAAAGAGGGAACGAAGACAATCAGGATTGAAACTCAGAGGAAAGAAGGAAAAAGGGGTCGAGAGCAGTTTTGTTACCTCTGACGCAGGGTTGATTTCTTCTCCACTCTTTTTTGTGGCTGGCGGACGGTGCCTAGTCGCAACCAGCTTCCGGGATCGAGAAACACAGCTTACAGGAGGAACCTGCCTGCTACGTTTCGGGATAGGACCAGGCGCAACAAGAGACTGATCCCTTAGCATCTCATCTGACAAAACATGCAATTGACCCACCTCTGCGCCTACCACTGGAAGGATAGAGTCATCTTCATTATGCTCGTTGTCTTCATCACCTTCAGCAGCGGAATCCAAATCTGGCACTTCGGCTATAGTATTTCTTTTCTTGGCCCCTTGAGAGCCTTCCTCCAGACCGGTGCCAGCAATAAAACTGGTACCTGGGTTAAAACCGACCGGGGGCTTGTTCGCCATGACATGATACAGAGCCGCCATATGCAAGATCTCCACTGACTCCTTAATAGCAGGGACCGAGAAAATTGTGCGAGTATGGAACGAATCATAATATTGCCAAGCTCTGATACCATCAAAAAGACTTCCCTCATAACCCAGACAAGAGCTGGGGCCGTCTAAACAAAGTTGGCTGTACCCAAACTGCCGGGCAAACCTGCTAGGCAGATACGGCTCCAGAAAAACAACATTGCGGTTACGGTACACCAGATGTAAGGGACGGATGTTACGCAACCATAAGAGCATCTGGCCATCCAGAAGTTGAGGAGGCGCAATGCCGTCTATATGCACAGTCTCTATGTCCCTGGCAGAAAAGCGAGGGACGGATACGAAAATATTATACTTATCTGCCCTTGCCAAGACCATCCGGCAAACCCGCATGGCCTTACATTCCCAAGGCTCATCACGGTAACGGAAGATAAGGGCGTCATCATCAGTCGCACCGCCCTCAGAGCCCGACCTCATCAAAGATGGATAATATATCAGCAGCCACCCCATCAAATAATGATAAGGTAACCCAGTTCGTTCAAAATCCTTGGTCACATCGCGGGCAATGACTTTGGACGTGAAGGTACGAAGACCACGGTATATGCTACACACCATAGCCGGAAGGAGAGCTAGCCCGATTCGCAAGACTAATTTCACAGCCGGAAGGATGAAGTTACAACTAATTCTCTCAATAGAACCGGTTCCTCCCGAGACTACACAATTTCGTAGCCAGATCATCAAAAATCCCGTCAGAAGCGCTTTCTCAGACAGCTCTTGAGTATCCTGGTAAAAGTAATCGAAAGTGTCGGTTTGGCTCCCGAATCTGCCACTAGTAGATGACACCAATTCTTTGACCGCCTCCCGAGACCTAGGGCGACGAGAGGTAACCAGACCTGAGGCATCTGCTGAGAAGAGATAATGCACCCAATCCTTGGTGTAGGGAGCATTCCCTTCCAGGTTATCCGTGCGGGTTATCTGATGGCATGTGTTATAATGACACAATATCTCCTGGTAAAGGGCTACAAAGCCAGGATACCGTCGTTCCAAATCTTCGAGTTCCTCATTAGTGGGAGTATATGCTTCAAACGCTTCGTCCCCCCAAGGAAGCTTGGAGATCGCATGCATTTCATGGAGCGCAAGTCCCATCTTCCCTACAGGTGTGTAAAAGGTCCCTGTACGACAATTATATATTTCCAGCAGGGACATGAACAGCTTCTTGTTTATGAACAAGCCATGACTGGTACCTCGGATAGCATGGTACAGGCCAATCTCGCACAAAAAAGCCTCATACTTCTGCAGGATCCAGGTAGATAAATTGATCCACGAGGGAATAGGGTGTATCCAACCAGGAAACGTCAATCGACCAATGGAATAGGAGCCTTTTCGGGCAAGTCGATTTATAAAAGTATCGGTGGTAGAAAACGTGAAGTTAGGACCTGCCACATTCAGGAAAGAACCTGGGACCAACCCTGTCACAGAACAACTGGTATGCACCTTGCCAGCAACCATGGACTTCAGATGGTTATTATATCGGATGTTCCCCACGAACATCCCACTCCTGGTAGGGGTTAGAGTCCCCTCCATCTTTCGGTCCAAAGGGAGCATATTGAACCAAGATAATGGAAAGTGTCGCTCCATCTGAGGGATGCGGATCGCCATCCCATTAGAAATAAAATTCCAATCCTCCGACACCTCCAGAACATGATCATTCTCCACGGTCAAAGCGTCTCCAAAAAAGAACGCAGGCTTCAAAAACTCTCCTTCGAATTTCCCGGAGTTCATCATAGCATTAAGGAAATGGAAAGGCTGATTCTTGATGGCATTCAATCTGGCCATAGGCTCATCGCTCGGAAACTGATCCGCCACGTGCTGAACAATATGGTCGTACTTATAGCCGAGAGCAGCTTGAGCGCTACCCACCAAGAGTTCTTCGGCGGCATTAACCGGCAAATTCACTGAAGAATAGACAAAGAAAAAATAAGTTAAACAGAGAATAAAAAAGAGCTGATTAGGTGTTTTCAAACCACATGCGGCTCAAGAAAATATCCATGCCCCCCATGGAGTTCTCAGAAGTCTTATGCGGCTCCAAAAAGCCCCATGCGGCTCCAGTTCAGAAGGCCGCTTATGCGGCTCCGCACAATAAGTCTGTGCTCCACCTATGCGGTTTCACTAATAAGGCGCACATACAGACACAATGGTTTTTCTTATGCGGTTCGCAGCTCAGCCGTGGGGCGAACATACGATTTACAAAGGCTCGTGCATAAAGTATGCGACGTAGCCATGGCGGTTGGGGTTCCTTAATTCATACATTGTCCTTACCAACAATGGGGGGATAGACGTCAGGATGAACAGCAGGCACGACGACGGGCGGGACAACAACCGCACCCAAGGTGGAAGTGGAGGCCGCCTTCTTGCCCTTCACTGCCACGATCTTCTTGGGAGCCATCAATTATCTAAGAAAAGAAAGGCAAGCGAGATAAGAGAAGAAAGAAAATAAAGAAGTCTTCTCTCTCTTCAAACCCCTCCTATTTATAGGAGGAGGGGAGAAGGCGGACACGTGGGCCAATGACCGACTCTTGAAGAGCGAAACCGACTCCTTGGGTTTCGTCTCCAGGATTCACCCAAGGCATCAAATCCAAAAATATTTAATGAACTGACCCTTGAGATTCCCCCTACAAAGACGTCGCTGAAGCAACGTGGAGATAAATAAAGACCTGTACATGTGGACGGGACCATCTATACGGCTAACACACTCCCTGCGGCTGAAACAGTCATACGAATAACACATCCAAGCAGCCAGAACTCTTATGCGGTCAGGATTGCATATGCGGCCAATACAGCCATACTTCTTGTTCAAAGTATTTCAATTTTACAAATTGAAAACTTTAAAGGGGGTCCTGTAGAAGCATGGAAAATACTAAAGAAATTGACTCATGCGGCCAAGAAAGACCCATGCGGCTCAGAAAACGCATGTGGCTCAGGGAGTCATGCGGCCTAAGGAGCTATGCGGTCGGAGGCACTCCATGCGGTTCAGAAGACATGTGGCGTGACAGTGCTTCCCTCCGATCCATGCTGCATTAATTGCTTTGACGGCTGACCCCTCTGAAAAGTTGACAGACTTGACACCAAAGCAGGTAATTATGACTCTGTCATGATGATGAACCTCTAGGAAAGAGAAAGAAATCTCTGACACGGTCCCCTGAGAGCAATAAAATGCCACGTGGCCCTGCCACGTGGGCGTGCTTATGCGGCTCGAAGTGAAGACTTCCCATGCGGTTCAGAAGTGAAGCTGTCCCATGCGGCTCGAGTGGAATTATCCCTATGCGGCTCAAGAAGATCATGCCCATGCGGCTCAGGCAGACACACCATTATACGGTTCATGCGGCTCATCATATGGTTCAGAAGTCGGAAGGATGGGGCCACTACCCAGACAGCCCTGACACGTGTCCCAAGTCTTATGCGGCCCAAAATTCATGCGACCTAAATCTCATGCGGCCCAATCTGCATGCGGTTCCAGTCTCACCATGGGCTCTCAGGACACGTGTCCTCAGCTGATCAATCCCCCAGATTTATGTCAATCCAAGATCGGGTCGAATCCCAATGATCTGGGGCACGTGGCAGGAGAATAAATTTGATTTATTCGCAGATATGAGAGAATCATTATAAGGAAGATTTATGCCAATCAGCATTGATTGCTAATGGGGATTTGGTGTAATCTATCCTTAATGGTTCTGATTCGTCACAATCCGAAACGAACGGCCTAGATTGATCAATCCCCAAGCCGCCGCCATCTCCAAGAGCTAATCATTGGCAACCCTAGCGATCACATCCCACTGTTATAAATAGCAAGGTGCCATTCCCTTGTAGCATATAGAGAGATATACAAAAAGAAACCAGAGAAGAATACGTATACACGGAGAGACTTCCCCCATAGTCAGAGAGAGAATATACACAGAGAGAGAGAAGCCAGGAGAGCAATCAGAGAGAGAGCAAGAAGGCATTTCTTCGTCAACGACCAAGCAGATCTTCCCCGAGTCAAGACTGCGTACCGATCGTCCAAGAAGTAAGGCAGAGCGGCCGTCGCTTTTCCGAGCCTCTATCGTCACCCCCCAGAATCTAAAATAAACAATTGTACTTAGACTGCTGTACCTAGGTTTTCGTCCCTAGGCTTTCTTTGTACGAGCGAGTTTGTAATATGAGTCTAAGTTCAGTCCTCCGATAATTGTTCTGTACTTTTACAATCAATGGCAAACACACACCACTAGCTCTCTCTCTATTTTCCTAATTGTTAAGTATTGTGGTAGGCTAGTTGTTAGAACACTATATGTATGTGTGAATTCTATAATGTGTGTGAGTGCATATATTGGTGTAAACTTTCTTTGTAACTAGTGATGTAGGGTTACTTTAGTCTAGATTTTGGTAGTATATATTGTGAAGCTCATGTGTGGTGGTTAGTGAGATAGTGATTGTTAAGAGTCTAGAAATTAGCTAGGCTATTTTATGATGTGACTAGTATAGGCTTGCTTAGCCTTGATAGGATTGGTGCTAGCTAGTATGGATGGAAATAGTCTAGTTTAGACTCCACTAGACTTGGTTGACCTAGTTTAACTTCTAGGGTTGACCAAAGTTGACTAAGAGTTGACTTTGGCCTAGATTGACTTAGAATCATATAGAATGCATAGTAGGACTCCATTTTGATATTCTGGACTTGTTGTGACTTGTGCTGTTCTGATTAGGAGCCAGACACCACTCCTTGGACAGTACGTTTCATACCGGACACTCAGTTACAGGCGAGTACATTCTCTGATCATTTCATATCCTGCTTAGAATTATTACCTGCAGTAGATTACTTTACTTGTACTGTCACGTTGGTCACACGGATTGGTACTATATGGATCTCTACATACGATATTATCCCCCTCGGGAGCATCGAGTATATTGTGCTTGTGCGTTTCACTTACATCATGTACTCCTGTGCTTCTATTTTACATGTGCACTCCTGTGAATCTTGTACTCTCATGTTCACGGAGCCCCATGTATACTATCATGTGCACCCTATATGGGCCCCCATGTGATATCCTGTGCAATAACATAACCTGTTTAGATCCTTGTGTATTGATTGGGGATACGGGGGAGTGCTAGTAGTCGTGTGAACAATTCCTTGTAGTGTAGATTCCTGTGCACCTCGACATCCTGTGCAAATCTGTCATGTTCACATGTGCTATCTCGTACTCTGATTCACTAGTCACTGCTAGTTCTCTATGTATAGTAGATATTTACATTACAGTTCTCTTCCTGTTTCCATACCGTATTTCTTTCAGTACTTGTATCTTACTTTACTACATGTTTATATTTTCTAACCTGCTATGAATTGTTGAGATGTACTGTGCTCGCTCCTGTCCTGACTGGACCTGTTGAAATATTACAGAGGACGAGGAGGAGGCTTGCCTGGACACCTATTACGGGGCAGCCCTTGATGACACCTGTGAGCTGGACCCTCAGGAGGATCCAGCAGTAGCTGAGGACTTTCCCCCGACTGCCTAGATTAGATTTTAGGCTTTTATCTATGTAGTTGGATCATGTTCTAGTTAGACTCTTATTCTGGAGATCAGTTTTGTATATATTCTTTTATCTGAGACTTGTACTGCTGGGATTATCTTAGACTATGGTTTTATCTATTTTATTTCCTTGAGTTCTATTCATATCGTGCTACATCTTCTTTAGTTGTGATTGAGTTTATATTGCTATGTCACCCCCATTCGGGGAGTATAAACTGTTTAGATATTTACATTGCTAGATGTTGTGACCTAGGACAGCGTTCTACCGCCGACACTGCGGCGTAGGCTGGACGTATTCACGTCTCGTGCCCTTACTCTAGGGTGCGGGTCGTGACATTTGGCCTCGACACTCAGAGTGATCGGAGACTAGTTAGTTGACTTGGTTTAGTTTCATGTTTTAGAACTTAAATTGTAATAAGTTGATATATCGTTTGTTTTGAGATTATTATTATTTAATAGTTGGTTTTGTTGTTGTTATTTAGTCTTAGTTATAAACTTATGTGTTATCATATCGTGCTTAGACTGTGATTGAGATTTCATTATATCTATACTTGTCCTCCGTTCGGAGTTGAGATTTTGACAAGTACATTATATAATTACGTGAGTTATTGTTTAGATAGTGACCTAGAACAGCGTTCTACTGCCGACACTGCGGCGTAGGCTGGACGCTGTTACATACTTGTACCCTCACAGTGGGTGCGGGTCGTGACACATTTTTAGTGGTGGTCCATGCAGGTCGAGAGTCGCATTAATACGATATCGTGGTAGTACGACGACTTAGTTGTACTGCTGCGAGCCTGCGATAGGATTGAGCGATAGGCTTCAACGGAGAGGTACTCAATCACAGTTAGAAAAAAATTCTACTTCAATTCATGCCATCTATACATCTTGCTGATGTGTCTTTCTCGAAATTAAATTTCCTCTCTTAATTTATCGCTCCTATCTCAGTATTGATTCCTTGTTTGATCTGTCTCCAGGATGGTCGAGACTAGATCTCATCGCTTCGGACCGAGGGATACTGCTGAGAGGTCTGCCACCTCTCGTCCTGTGTAGCCAGCCCCCGATACCGCAGCACCAATTGTGTCAGCTGGGGTAGGTGCCTCAGCTACTTTCGGAGGAGCCCCTCCACCAGTACACAGGCAGAGCCCGGTGATTCCAACGATGCTCTCGCAGCAACAGCTGCCTTCGGGATCCGTTGATGCAGTCGAGCTGTTCACTTTCTTCCAGCAGTTCATGGAGGCCAGCAGGCCCAGCAGCAGCATCAGGCATCAGAGTTCAGTCGGGGCATCGATCTGGCCCTCACGGTAGTTGAGAGGGAAACAGCTCAACCTTCGACAGTTCAGCAGCCACATCAGCCGAAGGAAAAGGGCATCCAGGATTTCCAGAAGATGCACCCGCGGGATTTCAGGGGTACAGAGGGCATCTTGTACGCAGATGAGTGGATTAAGCACATGGAGAATATCTTCAAGCTGGCAGAGATTCCAGCGAGGCTACAGATTGAGGCGACGGCCAGTATAATACAGTATTTGGCTCGCATATGGTACCAGACAGACCCGAGGGTTGGTATAGTTGGGCAGACCTTGGCAGCCTTTAAGAAGCTGTTCAAAGAGAAGTTTTTCTTTGATACAGCGCTTGGTGCCCTCGAGACACAGTTTGAGGCTTTAGTACAGGACAGTCAGACTGTCGACGAGTACGCCGGGGAGTTATGTCGTCTGGGTAGATTTGTTGAGGGGTTATCTGAGGCGACGAAGGCCCGGAGGTTCAGGAAGGGGCTAGTCAAGGAGGTGAAGTCCTACACCAAGAGTTCCCACAGTGCCACTTTTGAGGAGATCTTAGTAGGAGCCCTAGCAGCGGATGATGACCTTGAGCTGAGGCTCAAGAGGGGACGGGACGCTCACGGTACCAGCAGCAGGGGAGGCCAGGCCAAAAGGCCCTACGTACAAATTCAGCAGACACAGGTACGAGTGATGGTTTAGCAGGTGCAGCATCAGTATCGGGGTTAGGACCCGAAGACGATCAGTTGTTCCTACTGCAGGAAGTTGGGACACACCAGGGAGCAGTGTAGGAAGAGGCTGAAGGTTTGCTATTCATGTGTGTCTGAAGCCCACCAGAATATAGATTGCCCCATTGCACCTCCTTTTGTGGAAGCTAGGCCACCTGTAGCTCAGCACCAGACGGGTGGAGCTTTTGTGATGGCGGTCGAGGAGACCGACGCTGCAGGTGATGGGTTAGCAGGTTTGTCCTTTTTGTTATTCCTTCCCACCTTCATGTGTGATTCCATTGGTACCTGCCAGGATATGCTTGTGATATGTTAGATAGGTAGTTACCCTGATCCGGACTGTGGAATCACGACCAGCAGGATTTTGTTGCATGTTATATATCGACCTTGACTTTATTGGGGTTTGACCTAGTAGGGGTACGATCATCTTAATTTCGAGGACAAAATTTTTCTAAGAGGGTAGACTTGTATCACTTAGTTTTCCCAATGAGGGTAGTTTTAAACTTTTGTAATTATAATTATTTATTTATTGATATTTATATCATATTATGATTTTTGGTAATTTTTAATCATTTTAAAAACTATTTAAAAACCATGTCTTGTGATTTTGATGTGCTGCTAGTGAAACCCTAGAGACTGTCTGACTTAGAGCCTAACCATTTGATTGGGATATTTATTTATCATTTTTAGCCTAGGGGTATTTTGGTCATTTTGACTTATTAGAATTATTGATTAATTATTGGATTGATGGTTGTTAATTTTGACTTTTACTAGTTGTGACTTAAGAGACTAACCTAGATATTGACTTTAGCTATGGTGACTTGATTAGCATTGTGGGACCCTAGTCTAACTTAAGTCGACTCAAGTTGACTTATTTGAATCAAGTTTCATGTAGAGAATAAGTGATTTAGGTTCATGGACTTTTGACTTAAGGAGTGATTTCCTTTATCCTTGAAACTTGGCCCAAGCCCATTAGTCATAACCCTAACCCTAATTTTTCTCCTTCATGACCAGCCACATAGGTATCCCAACCCTATATAATATCTCTTCCTTTGGTTCTTGTCTCTTTTGTATTGAATCAACACTTGGAAAAGGAAAGGTATTGCCATTCTTTTCCAATCCCTAACTTTTCCATTTTAATTCCTTTTTGACTCTAGTTTCGTGCATTAGAGTCTAATACTCCTCTACTTTATAATTATGGAGAGAAATCTCAGCTTTTGAACAATTTGGGAATTTGAGCTAGCAAGGAGGATTACTCTATTTTGGGGCTTTTCTTGCCATTGACACACTATAGGTAAACCCTCTAAATTGTGTTTTATTCTAATTTCCTTGCATCCTAGCCTAGATCTAGGTGTCCCCTACTTGTCCCTCAAATTTGGTTAGAAACCGTGTCCATTTGGTGTCCGTATCGGACACGTATCAATGTGTATGTGCAAGTATTTGTTAAAATGCCATTGTGGACTGTTTGTTCTTATTTTTCAAAACAAATTATAGATTTGAAAAGCCCTATATATGAGGATTAATTATATATATGACTGAGCACGATTTGGGGTTGTATTCATGTCCAAACTGGACACGCACCTCATGTACGACACATGCGCATAGACCTTGTGCGGCTCCCCTGCTGTTCGAGTGTCCTAGCGGACATGATATGATGCCATGTGCCATAAAACTTCATGGACACGTGGGGTCACCCACTGACATCATGTCCATGAAATTTCATGGGTTCTCGTCGAGTGTGCGCGAAGATATCGAGGCTGCACTAGCATTGCACTGTCTCGTGCACACTGTGCATATCCTCTGCTATTCGGGGTCGACACAGAAAACGACACGGCTTTTTAAGACACAATTTTTGGTGGACACATGGGCCTAATGTCTGACACAACACACACAAAGTTTGGACTGACATGGTTGGGTATTCTCGAAGTTATCAAGCTCGCACTAATTTTGTACAGACAGGCACACGCACAGGAACACCCCTCAGATACGGCTTCGTATCGAGGACACAACACACTGTAGACGTGACTCAGGTACACTGACACCCACCCCTAGACCTAGTCTACCTATTGGTACATATGCACGACACTTTGCCTTGACACATGTATCCCATAAGAGCCTGCACACACACATACTTGTATTTGATACTTCACTTTTTGACAAACATTAGTTCACATTGTATTACTACACGGCACATGTCTGACACCATCTGCATATATCCTTTGTCTGGACACACCATATTCTGATATATTGACACAACATTGACACTTCACCATATTCTGATACTTTAACACACTATGACACTCTTCACTGCACACAAACTGCATGATCACACTAGGTATCCTAGTATCCTACAGGAATTAGGGGAGCCACCTACTAAGTGGAGGTTGATGTATCAGAGAGGGTTGCCCTGCCAGCAGTAAGGACAGCAAGTAGATGAACTGGAATTTGAACTAAGGAAGGAAGTGTATTATGTTAGTTGAGTATCTAAAGTGTCAAGATGTTAGAAGTGTTAGATGTTAGAGTGTTCTGCCACCTCTTATTTTACAATAGGCTCTGTATACCTTAGTCTTATTACCATCATATCCTCATAGCAGCCCAGAGACTTTTGCAGTAGCCCCATATTTAGTTCACTACTTCCCTCATGCCATGTCCTGTATTTCACTTTTGGTCAGCCCCAATGGTTAGTTCCCAGTTGCACATTCTACCCAGTTAGTATTGGTTCAGTCCCACTAGTAGTTTATACATGATTTTAGTATCAATTCTTTTGGTTTTGAGTTGGGGCTTTGTGTATCAGCATATGGTATCGACCCCTCTTATTACCCAGCCCATATTATACATGTTTTAGTCACCCTATATAAGTTCAGTCCTTAATTGGACATTATCAGTTGTTGTTCAATCTTATAGGTATCAGTTGTATGAAGGTTGGGGGTTTTGTTAGTTCAATTACAATTGGGTGTGCATATGAGTATTGTCTATCTATTTATATACTGTAATATGTATATATATAGGTAGGTAATGCATATTAATAGTAGGTAATGTCATGTAAGGATAGGTTAGTAGGATTTGAGCGAATGTCTACTACGTACTAAATGATAATGTAGGCTAGGTATATGGTTTAAGGGTATACCTATGTTATGATATATGTGGGTAGCAGTTGGTAAGTGGTACATATACACATATATGTAGGTGTATACAAGTTTTATATATATATAAGGGTTGGCCAATAGCTAATAATATATATAAAGCTATTGGTCAACTTATCTAATTGGTCAACTTATCTAAAGCTAACTCAAATCAAACTCACAAGCCTACACAACTTGTGACACCATACCTAACCTTTATTAGCTATTGGCCAACCCATATATATATATATATATATATATATATATATATATATATATATATATATATATATATATATATATATAAGCTAACTCAAATCAAACTCACAAGCCTACACAACTTGTGACACCATACCTAACCTTTATTAGCTATTGGCCAACCCATATATATATATATATATATATATATATATATATATATATATATATATATATATATTTTATATATATATATATATATATATATATATATATATATATAAGGGTTGGCCAATAGCTATAAAATATATATATATATATGGGTTGGCCAATAGCTAATAAAGGTTAGGTATGGTGTCACAAGTTGTGTAGGCTTGTGAGTTTGATTTGAGTTAGCTTTAGATAAGTTGACCTTGTTGACAAGTGTTTAACCAATACCCTATACTTGGACAAGTTTGACCAATTGACCCTTGCTAGCCTAAGTTTGATCAATATTGACTTGTTGACTTAGTTAACTAGGTAGTTGACCATAGATAGTTGACTTGACTCTTAGTTGACTTGGTTTGACCCAGAGTTGACCAAGAGTTGACTTTGACCTAGAATGGCCTAGAATCATGTAGATTGCATTGTAAACTTCATTTATCATATTTTAAACACATTATAACCTATACTATTCTATTTAGGATATTGTGACTCCGATGCAGACATCTGATATTATACTACTCTTTTCAGAGTATCAGGCGAGTACATTCTCTGATACTTCTCTCATTTATTTGTCAATTACTGTACTTCAGTTCTAGTTAATTTTATGTGATTCTCTGTTACAATACGTATGGCTATTTCTGGTTTCATGTATATGACACACATGCCATATTGTCTGGCCTCTATTACTAGAATTATTCTGGAATCATTGTTAGTATCATCATGTTTGGCTGGACTTATCTCGATTCTCGTGTCTTGTACTGGATTCACTTGTATTACGGGGCGGAGAAATATTGAGTAAGACATGTAGACATACCCTAAATCTGGAATCTTCCAACTGAAATCTACTGGAAGCATAGCCATCTCTCGTCTGATCAATGAGTGATGTACCTGATACCTACAGCCGTTTACATATCGATCTCGATATTTTAAAACACACTGTTAGAATATAACTGGTCTCACCTGGATTCTTGATTATTGACTAGAATCATCTTGTACTGGATTCATCTTGTATTAGATTCGTCCCGTACTAGATTTACATAGGATTTACACTTATTTTATATTTACAGTCTGGACTTATCATGTTGCTCTAGTTCAGTTAGAATCTTATTTTACCGTCTTCACTGCTATGATTCTTCTCTTGTTTTAGTTAC
Source organism: Iris pallida (assembly GCA_029216955.1). NCBI lineage: Eukaryota > Viridiplantae > Streptophyta > Magnoliopsida > Asparagales > Iridaceae > Iris > Iris pallida. Next base: position 27,577,584 of record JANAVB010028000.1, on the reverse strand, counting down.
CTTACTTTCCTTGTATCTTAACTGTTTCTCTATACCATCACCTGAATATAAACTACCATGTTCATCAATAAAACTGCCTATAACTGCTTTATAGTTCTCTGTCATTTACTTTGGTTTTCTAGATGGGTTGTACTCGTTCCTGTCCTGACTGGACCTGTTAAAAATTTTACAGATGATAGCCCTGAGGACACTTGCCCTACTTACTATGGACTAGGAGATGTTTTAGCTACCTTTGGCCTCAACACTCAGAGTGATCGGGAGACTAGCTAGTTGACTTGGTTTAGTTTCATGTTTTAGAACTTAAATTGTAATAAGTTGAGACATTGTTTATTTTGAGATTATTATTATTTAGTAGTTGGTTTTGTTGTTGTTATTTAGTCTTAGTTATAAACTTCTGTGTTATCATATCATGCTTAGACTGTGATTGAGATTTCATTATATCTATACTTGTCCTCTGTTCGGAGTTAAGATTTTGACAAGTACATTATATAATTGCGTGAGTTGTTGTTTAGATAGTGACCTAGAACAGCATTCTACCGCCGACACTGCGGCGTAGGATGGACGCTGTTACGTACTCGTACCCTCACAGTGGGTGCAGATCGTAACATGGCCCGTCGAGGCGTACTCCTGACAAGCAATCTTGACAAGTAACCATTAACCTGACATGACATGAATATCTTGAATGCTGTTGTGACAGCTACCCTGACTTTGCTAAGTAACTCTTGCCTTGACACCGTGGTTGATTTTCTTGATTGTGCCTGTATAAGCTACATGTCTCGTCTTGCATTATGTCTAGGACATGAATTCCTGGTTACCACGGTCAGGGATTCATAATGAATCTGATTAGGTTAATGACTAGATTGATCATGTAGTTCATATAGAGAGATTTTCCAGTTACAGACGATCCCGTTATCCTGGCCACACCAGAAGGACTTGTAGCCTGCCGACGAGTAGGGCACATTTCCAGCTCACTGTCATGTGGGGCACTTCTTAAAAACATAAGTACTGAAAGTACACCAGTAAGCTTGATAACTCTTGTAACTCTAACAAATCTCCTCGCCTGGATAACCTGGATAGCTGCAGGGCTTGTGATTGCGGAAACATCTCATTGCATCTTGCAAGTAACTAGGCTTATGATAACCCTAGTTAGTTAAAGTATCAAGCCGTACTCTTTGCTTGGCCGTGAATGATGGGTATAGTCCAGTCTAGTCTTGTCTAATCGATGTCAGTCTATGATTACTTCAGCACATGCTCGCTTATGCCTTACTCTTGTCGATAATTGGTTGGAGACTAAGCTCTGTTCGGGTGAAGGGTTACAACCTTGGTCCTTGTTTGGTTTACGGGTTGTAACTTGGCTACCGAAATAGTCCCTTAGTTGTCTTATTGTTTATCACCTTGTTTTCTCTAACCCATGTCTTTTATTACAATTTATGTTCCCATGTGCTAATATGCTGGTTTTAGTTCTTAAGTGAAGCCTCCCTTGTGGCACTTGATCTTCTGGGGTCTGACCTAGCTGATTTTGTATGGCCAGATTTCGGAGTAGGACTCGAGGATCCTCCAGCCTTCCAACCAGATGGTGCCACTAGGTGCAACCCTAGCAACGAGTGGGTTCTTATTTTGCTCTTCCACTCTCTTGTAAAAATATTTTTTGAGGTATTTAGCCGCCGAGCAAGTGTTAGCTCGTTTGCAACTTTACTTACTGTCTGCCTACGGGCTGTAACATGATTGACAAATCCTAGGGTTGATCATATATGACTGAAACTCTTGCTAGTCTTCACATTTTGTATGAATAGCTTCATGATCATCTGAATATGTAATGTTTGGAATGCCTTACTTTGTATGTCTGATGATCTAACATCTTGTAACATTTACTTACTTGCTTGAGATTGAGACACTAGGCTTGTTCATGACCATAAGAGACGGTTGGCTTGTAGATAAACCCTCATGCATCTAAATAGCCGTGACCGTATATCGAGGTAGATTATACCTGTAAGCACCCTGAATTTTGGGTTGTTTTTTTAATTTTTCTGATTGAATTAGTTCGATAAATAATTATTCTGTTTATTATTCTTAAATGTACTATCCCGTGCCTTTGATATTTGGAGTGTCAGGGATGTTCAACTCTGGAAACCTTCTTTACGAGTTTTGTAGTGGACAGGATTACCTTCATGATGGTATATGATGTTCCATCCAAACTTGTTTCCTTGTACTCTTTTTGCTTCGCAGAACTTCGGGTCGATCTAGACCATTTGATTATTAATTAATTTTCCTACTTTTTTTCTTGATCATTTTTAGCATGTTACCGTGACTTTTGAATTGGGAGCACCAGACCCGTCATTTCCTTGAAACCAACTCATCATGCATGATCTACTCGAGACGCTCTTCACCCATGACCTTCGTGTCCCACTTAGACACACCATTTTGTGCTCCATTTTGTTCACACAACTTTCCTGACACGTGACCTGATTTTATTTTACCCCACGGTGTCACATTCATTTTCCAACTTGATTTGTAGGTATCATGTCGACCAAAACCTGTCAACCCCAAATATGGACATGGACCACATTGAGCCTACTACCCGCACGACACTTGTGTCCCATTTATTGGAATCCCCATGTCCTACTTATTTATCCATGATCATCAACACCTATTTTAATTTGATTATTTCGCCATGTCTGATTTTGATCCAACCCGGTTTGACCGAACCCAGCCCCAGCTCCATGTTACTCTCCATCACCATCACCCTCAGCCTCATTATCCTTGAAAAATACTACATACTCATTCTACCTATTTTTAATATTTATTGGAAATTTGTTATTGAAATCTCCATAGGAATAACCTATTTTCCTACAAATAAATCCTAGCCTTTGGATTCTCCAAATAAATCCTAACCATTAAAATCCCTACATTCAATTCACCCCCACTCACAGCCACATGATCGGCCCTAAATTTGAGAATTGGTTTTTCTCTCTCTCTCATTAAATTTATCATCTCTCACTTTCTCTCTCTTCCTTCTAAATTATTTTTTTTTACAATAACACTCATCTCTCTCTCCAACTTCCATACATTTTCACAGCAGTAGCCAACCTGGCCGAGCCCGACCTCTCCTCCACCCTGGACGAGCTCGGCCGGCCATCCACCAGTCCAGCCTCCTCATCTTTCCTGAATCACAACCACCACCACTATTTGAATAACACACACCACCACCCTCACCATTAATCAACCACCACCACCACCTTAGCCCGCCACCACCTCCACTGCACGTTCACCGTGCAGCCCCGCCGTGCCTCCGTCGGACCGGGCCAGGCAGTGCAGCCTCGCGCAGCCGCACGCAGCCGCACGCGACGCTGCACAGTAGCTGCTGTGTGCAAACAGCGGCCGGAAACGGCCTGTGGCCGCGCGTACAGCACCGTCGCCGGCCACGCACCGCCGTGGCCATGCCCTCCCACGGTGGACGAACACCGGTGACCCCCTGGGTCGGCCACCTCTCTCTCCGGCACGACGTGTAGGCGATTCGTGCGTTTCGTACGAATTCCCGCCGTGACGCGCGCGAAATCAAGTCCGTTTTGGCGCCCCGTCGCAGCAACTTCACATGCAATTTTCGAGAAATCTGACCGTTTGATCGGCGATTTCTTCACTCCGTCACAATCTAGGTATATCCACCTTCGCTCCTGTCAATTTTTATCCGTTGATTTTATCGTTTAATACATCAAAACTGGCCACCAAGTTGACCGTTTAAATTGTATTAATTTTGGATAGTTTCGCGGAGTCAACTTAGTCAGCTTGTACCTCCTCCACCGCAGCTCCATTTGGTGTGCTACCAGTTCCTATGCGAAGCTGGTATAACCCTCTTACTACCCCTCTAGTTTCGTTTTATTGTGAGTTTGTTTGATTGGTTGAATTCGACGCCAAAGTTGGCCGTCCGAATTCGTAATTTCCAACTTGTAAAATTCTATTTTTGAATACGGAACTCCATATTTCATTTCTGACACCACCAGTAGATTTGTGGCATCGTTCTGGCATGTTTTTATATAAAATTTGTTAGATTTGGAGGACGTGGGCCCTGGCATATTTTTCGGTGCAAAGTGAGTCCCACAATCCGGATCAACGAAACTTTTTGACGCCGGCTCATCAGAATCCAATTTCGGATACACCGTTGAGTTCGTATCGTCATTCTGGACCCGTTGACATATAATTTGCTAGGTTTTGGTGGACATTGGATCCGGTACGCATTTCGGTGCAAGTCGGATACCAATATCCGGATCAACAAGTCATTTTGAGATCGGCTCATCGGAATCCGATTTCGAATATACCGTTGAGTTTGTATCATCATTCTGGACTCGTTGACATATAGTTTGCTGAGTTTTGAGAACATTGGCTCCGGCACGCATTTTCGTACAAACCAGAATTCCATTGTTCTGGTCAACGGACCAAATTGAGATTGGGTCAACGGAATCCAATTCCGGATATACCGTTGGGTTCGTATCATCATTCTGGTCTCGTAGACATATACTTTGTTATATTTTGTAGACTTATTTTTTGCACATATTTCGGTGTAAAACGGCTTCGATACGGATACCATTTTGACCCGAAATTACCTTTTTGCCCTTGTATCCAAATTGGGCCGTTGGATAGGCTATCCTAGCTAATTTGACCATTCTGGAGACGTTGGCGATATTTATTTCATCATCCGACAATGTTTGTTAATAATTTTTCTGAGTTTAACCTTTTTATAATTTATTAATAATTAAATTCTTATAATGTTCGTATTTCGGGATTAGTATAACTAAACTAAGATCAGTCAATTCCAGTGATCTCACATCGATGAAATTAACAAGATGGACACGTGGATCACTATAATAAGATTATCAACTTTACCGTCGATTATCTCATCTCGATTTTCGTATCGTAAGTTTCGACGTACGAATAACGAAGTACACTTTATATCTTTAATAATTAGACTAGAATTGACCCAGTTTGACCAGAGTTGACCAGTTGACCAAAAGTCAACTGTAAGTCAACACTTGACCTAGTTTGACTAGATTGTTGACCGGAGTTGACCTAGAGTTGTTTTGACTTAGAAGAACCTAGGATAATATAGATTGCTTGTAGAGATTCATTTATTACAACTTGAACACCTTGTAACCTGTGTTGCTTTAAATAGGACTATGTGGCTTCAGTTGGACCCCCTATACTTATCAGTTGTTTAGGTTATCAGGCGAGTACATTCTCTGATCATTTCATATCCTGCTTAGAATTATTTTCCTGCTTTAAATTACTATACTTGATACTGTCACGTTGGTCACACAGATTGGTACTATATGGATCCCTTCTTGAGATGTTATCCTCAGGGAGCATCGGGTACTTTATGTTTTGTGCGTTTCACTTACATGGCGTATTACTATGCATCATTGGTTCATTGATCACTTGTGACATGTACTCTCAAGATCACAGAGTCTTCCTTGAATCCTTATCACATTTATTAGGTTTTCCAAGAATCTCCATTTATGGGACATCCATATATCACCCTTCGGGGGCCTTTGCATGGAATCATAACATAACCTGGTTGGATCCTTGTGTATTGATTGGGGGTACGGGGGAGTAGAAGTGGACATGTGAATAATACCCAAGTAGTATCTCATCAGAATTATTTCATAGTGTCTCATCAGAATCATCCCATGCCATTTATATGCCTATATTGTACTCTGACTCACTAGCCACATGATAGTTCTCTATTGTATAGTAGATATTTCTATTACAGTTCTCTCTCTCTCTATTTACATACTGTATTTCCTTCAGTACCTGTATTTAACTTTACTGCATGATTATATTTTCTAACCTGCTATGAACAGTTGAGATGTATTGTGCTCGCTCCTGTCCTGACTAGACCTGTTGATAAATTTTACAGATAGCCTGGAGGTTGCCTGCTAGCCTAGAGGAGACACAATAGAGGTTGTATAGATAGCTAGGGTTTTGCTTATAGCTTATTTTCAGTTGTCTTGAGTTGTATTTATGGATTACTGTATTTGAGCTTTGAGATGTATTTCTGGATTTGTGTATCTTAGACACTTAGACTTCTATCTGCGGTATCTCTTTTGGATTTCATGTTTTATCTATCTTTATCATGCTCTACCTTAGATGTGATTGAGACTGTATCTGCTATGTCACCTCCATTCGGAGAGTATATATTGTACAGGTACCTTTATTTTGTTAGATGTTTGACCTAGGACAGCATTCTACCGTCGACACTGCTGCGTAGGCTGGGCGTTGTTACGTTTTTGTACCCTCACAGTGGGTGCGGGTTATGACACGTTTTTAGTGGTGGCCCATGCAGGTCGAGTTTGTGTAGTGGTATTCGAACTAGAGTACCACTACAGCCTGCAGTAGGATTAGGATATATTTTTGAAGGTACTCAATCACAGTTAGGATCCCCTGAGGGATTCCTGGGACGACCCTTGATAATCTTATTTTAACTTCAATTTGAAAACTCTCTTCCCTTGATTTGATTTATCTTTACTTTTTGTTGTTGAATTTGATTTTGATGGATTATTGTTGAATTTGAGTTTGTATTTATTGATTTTTATGGAAGATTGTTGAATTTTGAATCTTGATGTTAGCTGTAGCATCCGAGTTTGTTTTTATATAATTTGAAGGATTTTTGTTCATTTTTGAATCTTGATGTTCGTTGATAAATTTGATTTTTGGGTATTCATTGTTGATTTAATTTTTGTCAAGATGAAATTATATGGGCTAGGTCATCTAAGTTTTGGAATCTAGTCTTCTATAGTCACATTAGCCAGCATGGTGAGGACATATAGTCTGATTTTGGATATATTTCTCGGGTGTAGGAATTTAAGGTTTTCGCAGCCAAGCTAGCGGCATCGCCAAAATGTTAAATACCATAATTCTAGAGGTATGTGCCTAAGTCGAGGATTCTGTGATTATCGTAGCCCTGCTTACTATTATGACGAGGATTTAGAGTACCATGATTTTGGATAGACGCATATGATTATCAGATTGTACCTTAAATTTTTTCAAACATGTTTCCTCTAGTTTTGTTTCAGTCCTTCAAAAAAAATTTATTATTTTTTTGTTTTGCTTCTCATTATTTAACTTGGGAGTAGCTTTAACTGCTTTTATAAACCTTGTGTAACTTTTGCTATGGGTTTCTTCATAATACCATGAATCGATGATTTTTACTAGACCTTATCTTGGATTTGATATTTTAGCTCTGGGTTTCAAAATGGTTCTTCTTTCAAATAGATAAGCAGAACAGGTTTTATCGTTATTTCTTCTTGCTATTATTATTGTATTAAATAATAATAAAAAAAAAACTGTCTTGATTACATCAATCACCTAATTTGCAATGTTGGTAGGAATCTAAATGTTGGTCTTAACGTAGAATAAAAAAAATTATATATTGGGACGTGAGAATATATATGAATATATATATAGCAGACACTTTGCCTGACACGTATGGATACTACACTTGATTTCCTACCTATTTAAATACAAATTCCATGTTATTAGTTTTGTTTACATCACTGCACATGTATGTTATATACAGGGTTTTAACTCTTAAAGAAATTGGTTGAGTTTTGTGTTTGAATTTGTCAAATCTAAGACTGTGTGCATATTAACCCTTAATACTAGATTTTAAATGTTAGTTCAATTTGTTGTTTTAAATGTAATATTTTGAGCTATATACATTGTGATATGTGGGGATATAAATTTAGGTTTCATATTCTTACATGTTAGGTTGTGATAAACATTGGGTTGGTTGATGTTCAAATTTCTCCAAATCCTAAAACTGAATACATGTTAACATTTTCACATTAATTTCAAATGTTTAGTTCAATTCCAGATTTAACATGTAATATTGAACTGTATGCATAGCTAAATGTATGGATAGTATGTTAGGGTTTCTTCTCTATCATGTTAGGATGCATTGGAAGCATTGAGTTAGTTGTGATGTATCAAATCCCTAAAAATTTGAAACTACATTATGTTAATATTACACTGCTTTAAATGTTAGCTTATTTTTAGATTTTGTATGTAAATGCTGAACTAAAATCGGATTTAACCTTTCAATACTAAGCTATAACCCTGTACAAGGACACACATACCCTAACTTAGTATACACTGCCATGTAAACCTATCCCTTCCTCTCTATGTTATGTTCATATATCTATATAGATATATATAGAGTTTATGCATACATGTTATAATGTATATATATACATAGCTAAATCTCTACCTCTTTATATAGATATGTATATGGTTAGCCATGCATGTTATGAGTAAATAGGTTGTGTATTGTAGATTGTTTAACCAATATGCCATGAGTAGTGTAACTTGATAGCCGTTGTTTTGAAATCCAAATTCTCATATACACTTTTATGTATATTTCACGTACACACATGCCTACTATCAAACCACATAACATTTACATAATGCTAGCTTTTTCCTCTCTAACGCTATATATATAAATATATTGTGATTGGATTTCAATGCAATTGACTTTCATTCTTTAACTTTGATTTTAATTTTCTTGAATAGTATCCCTTAATAGATAATTGGTGGTTATCTTTATTTTATTTTTTGATGAGTACCAGTTTTCATGTAGGATGGTAGACTGCCTTACAGTTTTGATGATTGTTATTTCTGTATCTTTCTAGTTTAGCACCCTAGATTGCTTGTGTGTTTTGATTCCCTATGACCGTTTTGGTTAGCATGACTAGTATACCTAGATGAGACTTTCACTACCACCATATGCCATGACCCTGTATGTCGTCCTTTTAATCACATGATTTATTTAAGTTCTGGGACTTGATTGTGGGGGTTTGACCTAGAAGGAGTATGAACATTTTAATTTTGAGGACAAAATTTTTATAAGGTGGTAGGATGTGAGCATCCTGAATTTCGGGTTGATTTTTTTTAATTTTTCTGATTGAATTAGTTCGATAAATAATTATTCTGTTTATTATTTTTAAATATACTTTCCCGTGCCTTTGATATTTGGAGTGATGTTCAACTCTGGAAACCTTCTTCACGAGTTTTGTAGTGGACAGGATTACCTTCATGATGGTATATGATGTCCCATCCAAACTTGTTCCCTTGTACTCTTTTTTCTTCGCAGAACTTCGGGTCGATCTAGACCATTTGATTATTAATTAATTTTCCCACACATTTTCTTGATCATTTTTAGCACGTTACCGTGACTTTTGAATTGGGAGCACCAGACCAGTCATTTCCTTGAAACCAACTCATCATGCATGATCTACTCGAGACGCTCTTCATCCATGACCTTCGTGTCCCATTCAGATACACCATTTTGTGCTCCATTTTGTTCACACAACTTTTCTGACACGTGACCCGATTTTATTTCACCCCACGGTATCACATTCATTTTTCAACTTGATTTGTAGGTATCATGTCGACCAAAACCTGTCAGCCCCAAATATAGACATGGCCCACATTGAGCCTACTATCCGCACGATACTTGTGTCCCATTTATTGGAATCCCCATGTGCTACTTATTTACCCATGATCATCAACACCTATTTTAATTTGATTATTTTGCCATGTCTGATTTTGATCCAACCCGGTTTGACCGAACCCAGCCCCAGCTCCATGTTACTCTCCATCACCATCACCCTCAGCCTCATTATCCTTGAAAAATACTAAATACTCATTCTACCTATTTTTAATATTTACTGGAAATTCGTTATTGAAATCTCCATAGGAATAACCTATTTTCCTACAAATAAATCCTAGCCTTTGGATTCTCTAAATAAATCCTAACCATTAAAATCCCTACATTCAATTCACCCCCACTCACAGCCACATGGCCGGCCCTAAATTTGAGAATTGGTTTTTCTCTCTCTCTCATTAAATTCATCATCTCTCACTTTCTCTCTCTCCCTTCTAAATTATTTTTCCTCACAATAACACTCATCTCTCTCTCCAACTTCCATACATTTTTACAGCACTAGCCAACCTGGCCGAGCCCGACCTCTCCTCCACCCTGGCCGAGCTCGGCCGGCCACCCACCAGTCCAGCCTCCTCATCTTCCCTGAATTACCACCACCACCACTCTTTGAATAACACACACCACCACCCTCACCATTAATCCACCACCATCACCACCTTAGCCCGCCACCACCTCCACCGCACGTTCACCGTACAGCCCCGCCGCACCTTCGTCGGACCGGGCCAGGCCGCACAGCCTCGCGCAGCCACGCGCAACCGCACGCGACGCTGCACAGCAGCTGCTGTGTGCAAACAGCGACCGAAAACGGCCTGTGGCCGCGCGTACAGCGCCGTCGCCGGCCACGCACTGCCGTGTCCGTGCCCTCCTACGGTGGACGAACACCGACGACCCCCCTGGGTCCGCCACCTCTCTCTCTCCGGTGCAACGTATAGGCGATTCGTGCGTTTCGCACGAATTCCCGCCGTGACGCTCGCAGAATCAAGTCCATTTTGGCGCCCCGTCGCAGCAACTTCGCATGCAATTTTCGAGAAATTCGACCGTTGGATCGGCGATTTCTTTACTCCGTCACAATTTAGGTATATCCACCTTCACTCTTGTCAATTTTTATCCGTTGATTTTATAGTTTGATACATCAAAACTGGCCACCAAATTGACTGTTTAAATTATTTTAATTTCGGACAGTTTCGCGGAGTCAACTTCGTCAGCTTGTACCTTATCCACCGCAGCTCCATTTGGTGTGCTACCAGTTCCTGTGTGAAGCTGGTATAACCCTCTTACTACCCCTCCAGTTTCGTTTCATTGTGAGTTTGTTTGATTGGTTGAATTTGACGCCAAAGTTGGCCGTCCGAATTCGTAATTTCTAACTTGTAAAATTCTATTTTTGAACACGGGACTCCAGATTTCATTTCTGACACCACCAATAGATTCGTGGCATCGTTCTGGCATATTTTTATATAAAATTTGTTAGATTTGGAGGACGTAGGCCCCGGTATGTTTTTTGATGCAAAGTGGGTCCCACAATCCGGATCAACGGGACTTTTTGAAGTCGGCTCATCGGAATCCAATTCTGGATACACCGTTGAGTTCTTATCGTCATTCTAGACTCTTTGACATATAATTTGCTAGGTTTTGGTGGACATTGGATCCGACACGCATTTTGGTGCAAGTCGGATACCAATATCCGGGTCAACAGGTCATTTTGAGATCGGCTCATCGGAATCCGATTCCGGATATACCGTTGAGTTCGTATCGTTATTCTGGACTCGTTAACATGTAGTTTGCTGAGGTTTGGGAACATTGCCTCCGTTACGCATTTCCGTGCAAACCAGAATTCTAATGTTCTCGTCAACGGACCAAATTGAGATCGGGTCAACGGAATCAAATTCCGGATATGTCGATGGGTTCGTATCATCATTCTGGTCTCGTGGACGTATAATTTGTTATATTTTGTAGACTTGTTTTTTGTACATTTTTCGGTGCAAAACGGCTCCGACACGGATACCGTTTTGACCCAAAATTACCTTTTTGCCCTTGTGTCCAAATTGGACCGTTGGATAGGCTATCCTAGCTAATTTGACCATTCTAGAGACATTGGCGATGTTTATTTCATCATCCGACAATGTTTGTTAATAATTTCTCTGAGTTTAACCTTTTTATAATTTATTAATAATTAAATTCTTATAATGTTCGTATTTCGGGATTAGTACAACGAAACTGAGATCAGTCAATTCCAGTGATCTCATATCGCTGAAATTGATAAGATGGACACGTGGATCACTATAATAAGATTATCAACTTTACCGTTGATCATCTCATCTCGATTTTCGTGTCGTAAGTTTCGACGTACGAATAACGAAGTACACTTTATATCTTTAATAATTAGACTAGAATTGACCCAGTTTGACCAGAGTTGACCAGTTGACCAAAAGTCAACTGTAAGTCAACACTTGACCTAGTTTGACTAGATTGTTGACCGGAGTTGACCTAGAGTTGTTTTGACTTAGAAGAACCTAGGATAATATAGATTGCTTGTAGAGATTCATTTATTACAACTTAAACACCTTGTAACCTGTGTTGCTTTAAATAGGACTCTGTGGCTTCAGTTGGACCCCCTATACTTATCAGCTGTTCAGGTTATCAGGCGAGTACATTCTCTGATCATTTTATATCCTGCTTAGAATTATTTTCCTACTTTACTTGATACTGTCACGTTGGTCACACGGATTGGTACTGTATGGATCCATTTTTGAGATGTTATCCTCATGGAGCATCGGGTACTTCATGTTCTGTGCGTTTCACTTACATGGCGTATCACTATGCTTCATTGGTTCATTGATCACTTGTGACATGTACTCTTAAGATCACAGAGTCTTCCTTGAATCCTTATGACATTTATTGGGTTTTCCTAGAATCTCTATTTATGGGACATCCATGTATCACCCTTCGGAGGCCTTTGCATGGAATCATAATATAACCTGGTTGGATCCTTGTGTATTGATTGGGGGTACGGGGGAGTAGAAGTGGACATGTGAATAATACCCAAGTAGTATCTCATCAGAATCATTCCGTAGTGTCTCATCAGAATCATCCCATGTCATTTACATGTCTATATTGTACTCTGACTCACTAGCCACATGATAGTTCTCTATTGTATAGTAGATATTTCTATTACAGTTCTCTCTCTCTGTTTACATACTGTATTTCCTTCAGTACCTGTATTTTACTTTACTGTATGATTATATTTTCTAACCTTTTATGAACTGTTGAGATGTATTGTGCTCGCTCCTATCCTGACTGGACCTGTTAATAAATTTTACAGATAGCTTGAAGGTTGCCTGCTAGCCTAGAGGAGACACAGTAGAGGTTGTATAGATAGCTAGGATTTTGCTTATAGCTTATTTTCAGTTGTCTTGAGCTGTATTTATGGATTACTGTGTTTGAGCTTTGAGATGTATTTCTGGATTTGTGTATCTTAGACACTTAGACTTCTATCTGCGGTATCTCTTTTGGATTTCATGTTTTATCTATCTTTATCATGCTCTATCTTAGATGTGATTGAGACTGTATCTGCTATGTCACCTCCATTCGGAGAGTTTATACTGTACAGGTACCTTTATTTTGTTAGATATTTGACCTAGGACAGCATTCTACCGCCGACATTGCGGCGTAGGCTGGGCGTTGTTACATTTTCGTACCCTCACAGTGGGTGCGGGTCGTGACACGTTTTTAGTGGTGGCCCATGCAGGTCGAGTTTATGTAGTGGTATTCGAACTAGAGTACCACTACAGCCTGCAGTAGGATTAGGATATATTTTTGAAGGTACTCAATCACAGTTAGGATCCCCTGAGAGATTCCTGGGACGACCCTTGATAATCTTATTTTAACTTCAATTTGAAAACTCTCTTCCCTTGATTTGATTTATCTTTACTTTCTGTTGTTGAATTTGATTTTGATGGATTATTATTGAATTTGAGTTTGTATTTATTGATTTTTATGGATGATTGTTAAATTTTGAATCTTGATGTTAGCTGTAGCATCCGAGTTTGTATTTATGTGATTTGAAGGATTTTTGTTCATTTTTGAATCTTGATGTTCGTTGATAAATTTGATTTTTGGGTATTCATTGTTGATTTAATTTTTGTCAAGATGAAATTATATGGGCTAGGTCATCTAAGTTTTGGAATCTAGTCTTCTATAGTCACATTAGCCAGCATGGTGAGGACATATAGTCTGATTTTGGATATATTTCTCGGGTGTGAGAATTTAAGGTTTTCGCAGCCAAGCTAGCGGCATCGCAAAAATGTTAAATACCATGATTCTAGAGGTATGTTCCTAAGTCGAGGATTCAGTAATTATCGTAGCCCTGTTTACTAGTATGACGAGGATTTAGAGTACCATGATTTTGGATAGACGCATATGATTATCAGATTGTACCTTAATTGTTTTCGAACATGTTTTCTCTACTTTTGTTTCAGTCCTTCAAAAAAATTTATTATTTGTTTGTTTTGCTTCTCATTATTTAACTTGGGAGTAGCTTTAACTGCTTTATAAACCTTGTGTAACTTTTGTTATAGGTTTCTTCATAATACCATGAATCATTGATTTTCACTAGACCTTATCTTGGATTTGATATTTTAGCTCTGGGTTTCAAAATGGTTCTTCTTTTAAACAGATAAGCAGAACAGATTTTATCGTTATTTCTTCTTGCTATTATTATTGTATTACATAATAATAATAATAAAAAAAGTGTCTTGATTACATCAATCACCTAATTTGCAATATTGGTAGGAATCTAAATGTTGGTCTTAACGTAGAATAAAAAAAATTTATATATTGGGACATGAGAATATATATGAATATATATATAGCAGACACTTTGCCTGACACGTATGCATGCTACACTTGATTTCCCACCTATTTAAATATAAATTCCATGCTAGTAGTTTTGTTTACATCACTACACATGTATGTTATATACAGGATTTCAACTCTTAAAGAAATTGGTTGAGTTTTGTGTTTGAATTTGTCAAATCTAAGAATGTGTGCATATTAACCCTTAATACTATATTTTAAATGTTAGTTCAATTTGTTGTTTTAAATGTAATATTTTAAGCTATATACATTGTGGTATGTGGGGATATAAATTTAGGTTTCATATTCTTACATGTTAGGTTGTGATAAACATTGGGTTGGTTGATGTTCAAATTTCTCCAAATCCTAAAACTGAATACATGTTAACATTTTCACATTGATTTCAAATGTTTAGTTCAATTCCAGATTTAACATGTAATATTGAACTGTATGCATAGCTAAATGTATGGATAGTATGTTAGGGTTTCTTCTCTATCATGTCAGGATGCATTGGAAGCATTGAGTTAGTTGTGATGTTTCAAATTCCTAAAAATTTGAAACTGCATTATGTTAATATTACACTGCTTTAAATGTTAGCTTATTTTCAGATTTTGTATGTAAATGATGAACTAAAACCGGATTTAACCTTTCAATACTAAGTTATAACCCTGTACAAGGACACACACACCCTAACTTAGTATACACTGCCATGTAAACCTATCCCTTCCTCTCTATGTTATGTTCATATATCTATATAGATATATATAGAGTTTATGCATACATGTTATAATGTATATATATACATAGCTAAATCTCTACCTCTTTATATAGATATGTATATGGTTAGCTATGCATGTTATGAGTAAATAGGTTGTGTATTGTAGATTGTTTAACCAATATGTCATGAGTAGTGTAACTTGATAGCCGTTGTTTTGAAACCCAAATTCTCATATACACTTTCATGTATATTTCACGTACACACATGCCTACTATAAAACCACATAACCTTTACATAATGCTAGCTTTTCCCTCTCTAACGCTATATATATAAATATATTGTGATTGGATTTCAATGCAATTGACTTTCATTCTTTAACTTTGATTTTAATCTTCTTGAATAGTATCCCTTAATAGATAATTGGTGGTTATCTTTATTTTATTTTTTGATGAGTGCCAGTTTTCATGTAGGATGGTAGATTGCCTTACAGTTTTGATGATTGTTATTTCTGTATCTTTCTAGTTTAGCACCCTAAATTGCTTGTGTGTTTTGATACCCTATGACCATTTTGGTTAGCATGACTAGTATACCTAGATGAGACTTTCACTCCCACCATATGCCATGACCCTGTATGTCGTCCTTTTAATCACATGATTTATTTAAGTTCTGGGACTAGATTGTGGGGGTTTGACCTAGAAGGAGTATGAACATTTTAATTTCGAGGACGAAATTTTTATAAGGTGGGTAGGATGTGAGCATCCTGAATTTCGGGTTGATTTTTTTTAATTTTTCTGATTGAATTAGTTCGATAAATAATTATTCTGTTTATTATTTTTAAATGTACTTTTCCGTGCCTTTGATATTTGGAGTGTCAGGGATGTTCAATTCTGGAAACCTTCTTCACGAGTTTTGTAGTGGACAGGATTACCTTCATGATGGTATATGATGTCCCATCCAAACTTGTTCCCTTGTAATCTTTTTGCTTCGCAGAACTTCGGGTCGATCTAGACCATTTGATAATTAATTAATTTTCCCACTCTTTTTCTTGATCATTTTTAGCACGTTACCGTGACTTTTGAATTGGGAGCACCAGACCAGTCATTTTCTTGAAACCAACTCATCATGCATGATCTACTCGAGACGCTCTTCAC
Organism: Iris pallida; assembly: GCA_029216955.1. NCBI lineage: Eukaryota > Viridiplantae > Streptophyta > Magnoliopsida > Asparagales > Iridaceae > Iris > Iris pallida. Next base: position 27,561,371 of record JANAVB010028000.1, on the reverse strand, counting down.
CCATTACCTTCGTGTCCCACTCAGACACACCATTTTGTGCTCCATTTTGTTCATACAACTTTTCTGACACATGACACGTTTAATTTCACCCCATGGTGTCACATTCATTTTCTAACTTGATTTGTAGGTATCCTGTCGACCAAAACCTGTCAGCCCTAAATATGAACATGGCCTACATTGAGCCTACTTCCCGTACGACACTTGTGTCCCATTTATTGGAATCCCCACGTGCTACTTCTTTACCCATGATCATCAACACCTATTTTAATTTGATTATTTCGCCATGTCTGATTTTGATCCAACCCGGTTTGACCGAACCCAGCCCCAGCTCCATGTTACTCTCCATCACCATCACCCTCAGCCTCATTATCCTTGAAAATTACTAAATACTCATTCTACTTATTTTTAATATTTATTGGAAATTCGTTATTGAAATCCCCATAGGAATAACCTATTTTCCTACAAATAAATCCTAGCCTTTGGATTCTCCAAATAAATCCTAACCATTAAAATCCCTACATTCAATTCACCCCCACTCACAGCCACATGGCCGGCCCTAAATTTGACAATTGGTTTTTCTCTCTCTCATTAAATTCATCATCTCTCACTTTCTCTATCTCCCTTCTAAATTATTTTTTCTCACAATAACACTCATCTCTCTCTCCAACTTCCATACATTTTTAAAGCTGTAGCCAACCTGGCCGAGCTCGACCTCTCCTCCACCCTAGCCGAGCTCGATCGGCCACCCACCAGTCCAGCCTCCTCATCTTCCCTGAATCACCACCACCACCACTCTTTGAATAACACACACCACCACCCTCACCATTAATCCACCACCACCTTAGCCCGCTACCACCTCTACCGCACGTTCGCCACGCAGCCTTGCCGTACCTCCGCCGGACCAGGCCAGGCCGTGCAGCCTCGCGCAGCTGCACGCGACGCTGCACAGCAGCTGCTGTGTGCAAACAGCGGCCGAAAACGGCCTGTGGCCGCGCGTACAGCGCCGTCGCCGGCCACGCACTGCCGTGGCCATGCCCTCCCGCGATGGACGAACACCGACGACCCCCCTGGGTCCGCCACCTCTCTCTCCGGCACGACGTATAGGCGATGTAGCACCCAGTTTTCCAAATGAGGGTAATTTTAAAATTTTGTGTTTATAATTATTTTAATAATGATATTTAATTCATGATATAATTTTTGGTAATTTTAAATCATTTTAAAATTATTTAAATCAATGACTTGTGGTTTTGACGTTTTGCTAGTGAAACCCTAGAGACTGTTTGACCTAGAGCCTAACCATGTGATTATGATATTTTAATGTCATTTCTGGCCTAAGGATATTTTTGCATTTGACCTCTTTGAATTATTTTAATATTATTTTATTATTTATGATATTGCTTTGGGATTATTGGAGTCGGGTTCGAATTTCATCTCAATCCGACTTGTAACGGGGACCCGGGGTAACTTAGACTCTAGTTGGACCCATGCATTAGTTAGCCATGGCCCATATTTTAATTAGTCTTGTTAGAAAGATTAGTCATAATCCTAATTATTAGGTTAACCATTTAGAGTTTTTATTTTGACCCTTTTACCCCCAAACCCTAACCAAAATTATTTTAAACACTTGTAACTAAGAAAGGGGCAAACTTGTAATATTCAATGAGGGGGGGATAACCATTGTGGCCGGCCCTAATAGGACTCCCATCTCATTTCCTTTCTTTGAGAAGTCTTCTTCCCCAAGTGCTCTCAAGCTCTCCCAAGGAAGAAGTCTTTCTCCTTGGATTTTCTCTCCTTTAGGTAATATTTCCTTCTCTTTTATTTCTCCATTTTGCATTTAGGAAAGTTTTAACCATAGGAATGACCCCCATTGTTGTGTCCCTATTTTGTGTCCTCTTGTGTCCATTATGTGTCCTTTAGGGATTTCTATTGTATTATTGTTGTGTCTTGTGTTCATGGAGAAAACCCCCAAACTTGGACACACTTCATATTTAAAATATTGATTAAATAAATTAATTCATATTAAATCTCAGATTTGAATATGTAGAGATGTGTTCTTGAGTACTTTACATTTCATTCATGTATCTCTTATAGATGTGTTCATGTAACATATATAGATTTGTGTATGAATATATATATATATATATTTTTTTTTTTTTTTTTTTTGTGTATGTATATATATATATATATATATATATTTTAATGTATATATATATATATATATATATATATATATATAATATATATAAATATATATATATATATATATATATATATATATATATATATATATATATATATATATATATATATATATATATATATATATAAATAAAATATATATATATATATATATATATATATATATATATATATATATATATGTATATGTATATGTATATATATATAAAAAATATATATATATATATATATATGTATATATATATATATATATATATATATATATATATATATATATATATATATATATATATATATATATATATATATATTGTAATGAGAGTGTATCTATATTTATATATGTAATAAATGGTTCATGATGATTATATAATCAAGTTTGTGAGTGTGGTTCCTCATATTATTATTGTCATTATTGTTGTGGATAATTAGGATATATATTGTGTATTCTTTTGGCTCAAACTATCTATATCCGTCATGATTTTTATCCACATTTTTAATTTCAGCCCTAACTTAGAAATGTCATAACTTCTAGCTCAAAGCTCGGTTTAATCTCTCATTTTTTTTAAAAGAAGCGTATTGAAGTTAGCTTTCCAAAAACATGTATTATAGGCCTAATTCTTTCTGTAACTTTCTGGAGAATTATTTGAGTGTCAGCTGTACGAAAGACAAACGCGTTCTCGGTGTTTTCGCGATTCCGAGAGTTTCCGAAAACGAAAACACGATCCGTTTGAAGTTTCGGAAAGCTAACACATAGATCTATAACATACTTTAATCCTAGATTTTAATTCATGCTGAGATTGTACAGTATTGATTATTAGTAGGAGTTACTATTCGGCATATGCATTTTGGGCACCCTTGTGTGTAATATAATATTCTATTTAATTTTAACCCATGTTAATGTATATACATTATGTGTCACTCTCCGTTTCCAGAATGCGTATTTTTATACATGTACAACTTATATATATTTATTTAATATTTATCATGTATTATCCTGTATTTAAATTCCTTTAATTTCATGTTAATTAATTATCTGCATTTTATTTCCTGCTGTTATTCTCTTCTAGTCTTGCTTTTAGGTTCGGCCTATGGAGGGTTCTTCGCGGGTTCATGGTGGTTCACATGAACCAAACCCCCACCTACCACCACCCCTTCCTATTTAAAGTCCCCATCCCCTTCTATCTCCTCATAACTCTCCTTCACCATTACTTCTTCTTCTTCCTCACCACTCTCTTCCACCTACCAGCAGGCAAGTACATCTTGCTTCTTGCTTCCACTTGGAGAACTATTTTTATGGTTCATTTGTCTTCCTCTTGTGATTCTAAGAGAGTTTACTACTTAGCATTTTTGATTTCTTTGGCTGGTTTCTCCTAGATCTAAGTTGTTGTATTCTCGGTTGTTCATTGGTTTTGATCTCCCAACCTGGCGTGCTTTTTTGGAATAGATAGTTCATGAGGCAGAGCTTCTCATTCTACACCATTCTGAACCATAGGAACTTTATTTCTGGCTTGGAACGGAGGATGAGTCACGCACACGTTCTTACGTATTTGCGTGAATTTTGAGTCACGCACACGTTCTTACGTGTTTGCGTGAATTTTGAGTCACACACACGTTCTTACGTGTTTACGTGAATTTTGAGTCACGCATACGTCTTTACGTGTTTGCGTGAATTTTGAGTCACGCACACGTCTTTACGTGTTTGCGTGAATTTTGAGTCACGCACACGTTCTTACGTGTTCGCGTGAATTTTAAGTCACGCACACGTCTTTACGTGTTTGCGTGAATTTTGAGTCACGCACACGTCTTTATATGTTTGCGTGAATTTTGAGTCACGCACACGTCTTTACGTGTTTGTGTGAATTTTTAGTCACGCACACGTTCTTACGTGCGTGCGTGAATTTTTAGTCACGTACACATCTTTGCGTGCGTGCGTGGATTTTTTATCACGCTCACGCTGTGCGTGCGTGAGTTACTTATCACGCTCACGCTGTGCGTGCGTGAGTTACTTTTCACGCTCACGTTTTGAATACGTGAATTACCCTTCACGCTCACGCTGTGCGTGCCAACGTGAACCACTTTTCACGCTCACGCTGTTTATACGCTCACTCCTACCTACTAGACTTGTTGGCGTGACTTGTTGGCCTTAGCATAGACTTGTTGGCGTGACTTCCTGACCTGGGTGTTTCTATTTGTTCTATAATTTATTCATTTAATGGTGGCATGATAGTTCTCCTATTATATCCTTATGCTTTTTGCATAAACTCGATAATCTTAGCATGTTAATATTTTGATACATATGGTTGTGTAGAGCGTGCCTTGTGTCTTGACTGGTTTATGGATACCCAGTAAGGCTGGAACTTAACCCTGAGAGTTATAGACTCGACTCCATTTAATACTAATTGACTTTTATGCCTTGTCACCATTGATAATAATGGTTATCTTGACTAAAATTGATCATGCGTTCCTAAGTTGGAACTAAGAGACTGGCTAGTCGTCTTATTGAATTAAATGAATGAGACACGTTCATGTAATGAACTATTGTAATCGACTGGCTGATCCCGAACATTGACGTATAGGCACATGCAGGCTTCAATTTATTTATTTATTTATTTATTTATTTATTTATTTATTTTACAAAGACAGCATGTGTACTTTATGGTCAAGGCATGATTACTCCGTGGTTAGATTTGATTGTTGCATTACGCTATATAAGACCTACAACCTAGCCGCACGGGTATCGTTGTAGAGTTGCGCATATCGTACCCCGTACGAAAGTACTCATTTGAATGACCATGATCCACGGCATGGGATTTCACTCAACGTAGGGACTATTAAGTTAAATAAAATAATGATTGCATGGAGAGAATGGATCCCCGAGTTCTTACATGGCAGCCCTCTTGGGACTAGTAGTGCCCGACAGGCCGGCTGGTTCCCACAGATACTGTAAACCTGCCACACGGGCAGGGAGCGATATCTGCTTATATTATTATTGTATATTGTATATTGATGACGGGCGTCCCGCTGGAACTCGTCTAATTCATGATTGGCATAATTGATTGACTGTATAGACTAGCCTTGCTCGCACATAGTAAGAACTGAGGAATCCCTATTTGCATAATTCCAGGATAACTTGGGACTCACAATAGCAAGCCGTAGGAGTTGATTGGCCGTTCAAGATGATTTGTTTGTGTACTGTACCTACTCTTTTGCCTAACTGAGATGATCAGAATGTCAGGACATGACGGGCCAACTTCTGTCCTTGTTTGGTTGGGAGGTTGGTTCGAAGTGTCGTGATGTTATGTGAATCCTAGTGGAAAGCAGAGATCTATTATTATATTCTCTTACTTACTGGTTTAATCCTTCATATCGTGCTTCCTTGTGGTACTTGCTATTAGAGGTCTAACCTCTCTGGTTTTGCATGGCCAGATTTAGAGTCGGTTCCCGAGGACTCAGCTTACTTCCACCTCCAAGATGGTCAATACTAGGAGAATGATCGCAGGAGGACTCGAGTGGGTTCCTTACTTCACCACTCGTTTTGTTATTTACTTCATACTTAGCCGTTTGGCACCGACATGTTAGTCGGATCGTCTTGTACTTACTTTTACATAATTGTAACTAAGTCAGACTGCAGCTGATAATAATTGTGTATATGTTACTATACCATCTGGCTATGTTTTGTAAAGCCAGATCTCAAGAACGTTTTGACTAAGCGTTTGGGACGTCTTACTGCTTTATCTTACATGTTCTCTATTTTTGCTTCTTGTTTGAATGATTGAGACAATAAATGTGGAATGACCATAGTAAGACTTTTATGTAGTATGCACGCCTTACTGCTTTATCTTACCATAGTAAGACTTTTATGTAGTATGCACCCCCTCGTCTGGTTATCTTACATGTTCTCTATTTTTGCTTCTCATTGCGAGAAGCCGGGCCATGTAGTGGCAGAGTGTCGTAGGGCACAAGGATTGTGCCTGGCTTGTGGAGGAGCAGACCACCAGATAGGGACCTGCCCGAATAGGGGAGGTCCATCATCATCCAACCTTTCTAGTTCTTCGATGAGAGGACCAGCCCCAGGTCCAATCTAGCAGCAGCAGCAACAGCAGTACCCGAGGCCATTGGTGCCCCAGGCCCAGGCCTTCCAGCAGCAGTTCACCCAGGCTCCAGCACAGAGTCGGCAGAGGAGTTCCCAGCAGAGAGGACCCGCAGCTATAGGTCAGACTATGATGATGACCATGGAAGAAGAAGTTACACCAGGTGAGGTAGTGGCAGGTACTATTCTCGTCAACACCTTTCCAGCATCTGTATTATTTGATTCTGGTGCATCGTATTCATTCATGTCTGCACGATTTGCGACACGGATAGGATTGGAGCCCGAGTCATTATCAGTGAGGCTCAATATACTTACTGGTAATGGTCTTGTGGGAGTAGATCGAGTGTTTTCCTCGTGTCGGATCGTAGTTAGCGGTAGAGAGTTCCCCGCTAGGCACATAGAGTTCCCTATGGCAGACTATGATATAGTCCTAGGCATGGATTGGTTGAGGAACCATTATGCTAGGATAGACTGCCATGTTGGCAGAGTTGTCTTTAGTATTCCCGGAGAGCCAGAGTTTTCATTTTTCAGAGGCACAGTAGAGCCATCTCCTCCAGCATTGCGGATGGCAGTAGCAGCAGTGCAGTTGCCCCAGATAGTTGAAGAGTTTCCAGATGTCTTCCCAGAGGAACTTCCAGGGATGCCACCAGAGCGGGAGATCGAGTTCACCATTGACTTGATTCCCGGGACAGCACCAGTATCAAAGCGAGTCTACAGAATGGCACCTTCAGAGTTGGAGATTTTGTACAAGATGATTGAAGAACTTAGAACCAAGGGATTCATTCATGTTAGTGGATCGCCTTGGGGAGCCCCGATGCTTCTTGTGAAAAAGAAGGATGGTACGTCTAGGCTATGTGTAGATTATCGTACCTTGAACTCAGTGACAATCAAGAACAGATACCCTCTTCCGAGGATAGATGACTTGTTTGATCAACTCAAGGGGGCTTCAGTTTTCTCGAAGATAGACTTGCGGTCAGGATACCACCAGATCAGAGTCAGAGAGCAGGACATCCCGAAGACGGTGTTCAGATCTAGGTACGGGCATTGGGAGTTTCTAGTTATGCCCTTTGGAGCGACCAATGCTTCGGCAGTATTCATGGACCTCATGAACCGTATTTTCATGCCTTACTTGGATCAGTTTGTGATAGTGTTCCTTGATGACATCCTGGTCTACAGCAAGAGTGAAGCAGAGCACGAGCAGCATCTCAGAGTTGTCCTCCAGATTCTCAGAGAGCACCAGTTGTACGCCAAGTTCAGTAAATGCGAGTTCTGGCTCGATCGTATTTCTTACTTGGGTCACATCATTACCAGAGGAGAAGTGGAAGTGGATCCCCAGAAGATTGTGGCTATCGAGGCAGGGCCAGTACCCAGCTCAGTGGCAGAAATTCGCAGCTTTTTTGGATTGGCCGGCTACTACCGGCGGTTCGTCTCTAATTTTGCAAGGATTTCAGCGCTGATGACCCAGCTGACCCGCAAGGATGTGCCGTTCGTTTGGACAGCAGAATGTCAGGAATCATTTGAGAAGTTAAAGCGAAGTTTGATAACGGCTCCCATTCTCACCCTTCCAGATGGGACCGGAGGATTCACAGTTTATTGCGACGCTTCAGGCAGAGGATTGGGATGTGTTTTGATGCAGCATGGGAAGGTAATTGCTTATGCGTCACGTCAACTCCATGATCATGAGAAGAATTACCCGACCTACGACTTGGAGCTAGCAGCAGTAGTGTTTGCACTTAAGTTGTGGAGGCACTACTTGTACGGAGACAGAGTGGAGATATTTACTGATCATAAGAGCCTGAAGTATGTTTTCACCCAGAAGGATCTTAATATGCGGCAGAGAAGATGGCTCGAGCTACTTGTGGACTATGATGTGGACTTGCAGTATCACCCAGGGAAGGCCAACGTTGTAGCAGATGCGTTGAGCCGGAGAGCCGGAGTTTATTTCATGACGGTGCAACCAGAGTTATTGTCGGATTTTCAGAAGATGGGAATTGAAGTGATTCTTCCTTCCAATGTGGCCCTGATGGCCAGCCTACAGATTCAGTCCACCATAGTTGAGAGGATCCGGACAGCACAGTTAACATATTCCAAGATTCAGCGGCTCAGAGCAGAGTACGAGGCAGGACACAGGCCAGAGTTATGCATCCATGAAGATGGTACACTTCGACACGGCACGCGTCTTTGTGTACCCAGTGGAGATATCAGACAGGAAGTCATGGCAGAGGCTCACAGTTCGCAGTATTCCATCCACCCAGGCAGCACGAAGATGTACCGAGATATTCGTCAACACTTTTGGTGGAATGGCATGAAGAGGGAGATAGCCCGGTATGTCTCTCGATGTTTGGTTTGCCAACAAGTCAAGGCTGAACATCAGAGGCCAGCTGGACTTCTTCAACCTTTACCGATCCCAGAATGGAAATGGAAACACATAACCATGGATTTCGTGACTGGGTTACCCAGATCTCCGGCCGACAGAGATGCTATTTGGGTCATTGTGGACAGGCTTATCAAGGTGGCACACTTTCTTCCATTTAGAGTTGGACAGTCGACGGTGCAGCTAGCAGAGATGTATCTCAGGCAGATCGTCAGACTTCACGGAGTGCCAGTCAGCATAGTATCAGACAGGGATACGAGATTCATATCGCACTTCTGGCACAGTCTTCATCAAAGTTTGGGGACTCGTCTCAAGTTCAGCTCAGCGTATCATCCGCAGACAGATGGGCAGTCGGAGCATACTATACAAACTTTTGAAGATATGTTGCGGTCGTGTACCCTTGACTTCGGTGGTTCGTGGGAGGATCACCTGCACCTGGTGGAATTCTCGTACAACAATAGTTTCCAGGCCAGTATCCAGATGGCACCCTTCGAGGCTCTGTATAGTAGGAAATATAGATCCCCGTTAGCATGGGACGAAGTCGGAGAGAGGCAGATGCTCGGTCTAGAACTGATTTTTCAGACGATTGAAGTGGTCAGGGGAGTCAGAGATCACCTCCGAGTTGCTCAGGATCGCCAGCGCCATTGGGCCGATGCTCATCGGCGTCCCTTAGAATTTGTCGTCGGCGACCATGTATTCCTTAGGATCTCGCCTACCCGCGGCGTCATTCGTTTTGGCGTGCGGGAAAAGCTTAGTCCTAGGTATATAGGGCCGTTCCATATTCTGGAGCGAGTAGGCGATGTGTCCTATCGTCTCGGTCTTCCGCCGTCGCTAAGTGAGATACATGATGTATTCTATGTATCCCAATTAAGATGGTACATCCCAAACCCGAGCTATATCCTAGATCATTCGGAATTGGTTGTTGGTACCAACCTTTCGTATGAGGAGAGGCCCGTGTCTATTTTGGACCGGAGGGAAAAGACGCTCAAGAACAAGACTATTAACTTAGTCCGTGTTGCTTGGGGTCATCACTCTCTAGGTGAGTCAACATGGGAGCGTGAGGACGACATCCGATCGCGATACCCCTACCTGTTTGACTCGTAAGGTATAATATCTTCCTTGTGCCTTACGCTTTCCCTTCCTTGCTTGCATTGTATGATTGTATGATTTAACTGCTTAGTGTAGCTTATCTGTGCTTAGTATAGCTTGTCGTGGCAATCTCTAGCTCCTTGATTAAATTCCGAGGACGGAATTCTTTGAAGGTGGGTAGAGTTGTCACCCCCATTTCCTGTATTTCGTATTTGTGCTCGTAATTTGATTTTTGGCACGTATTTTATTTTCTCGACTTGCGGATTTTGGTTTCTCATAAATGGGTTTGGACCATGGCTTGGTTTTATTTTGTGGAGTTGGTTTGGTTTGGTTGGTTCATCATGAGTGGAATACATTAGCCTATTCTCCACCTCCATTCCATCACAACCACCCTCATTAAAACCCACCAACTTTTCTCTCTCCTCCATAACTCCATTAATTTCTTACAACTTCTTCTTCTTCCTTCTTCCACACAACACCACACCATAGGCAAGTGCACCTTGCCATCAAATAAGCACCACTTTTTATTTGTCCATTAACTAGATTAGGCCATGGAGAACAACTTTAGAACTTGACATTTTGTGATTTGGAGCTTTTATTTTTCTAGATCTAAGTTTTAACCATTTTCGAAAATCCTTGGTTTTGATCCATTAAACTTCGATTTTTGCATGTTTTGATGCTTCCATGTGGAAGAGAATTCGATTTTACTCAAGTTAGAACTTTGAAAATCTAGATTTGGTTTTGATTTGGCTAAGTTATGAAGATTTGAAGTTTTGGGTGTTCTTGAGGAGTTCATCTCAGCCTTGGTGAAGGCTCTCGGCCAGTGCTCTTTAGCACTTGACCGTTTGCGCACCCCGGCCTGTGCTCTTTAGCGCATGGCCGATTGCGCATAGGCTCAGCCAGTGTTTTGTGCTGTGCTGGATTGCGCTGGCGCAAGCTAGCCATGCGCAAGCCAGCCATGCGCAAAGTAACCCCTGCGCACTCGACCATTGCACAATCCACCCCTGCGCACTCGACCATTGCGCAATCCACCCCTGCGCACTCGACCATTGCGCAATCCACCCCTGCGCAATCCACCCCTGCACAGTTCACTCCTGCGCAGTCTGTTCATGCGCAATCTAACCCCCTGACCCCTTGTGCAAACTATTGGCTCTTGGAGTTTTGGTTTTATTTCTCTAAGCTTGGCTCTTCTATAGTCCTATATATATTGGTACTATATGAGATATTTTGCGTCCATTTTATATCCTTACGCCTTTTGTCACGAACTGATTTTTTACTTAATATATTTGGAATAACTATGGTACATGGCATGGTATGACAAGGATATAGCATAACACGACAGTGACCCGTAGTGGTGCACTCCTGACATGACCAACCTGACATGATAGTGGCCCGTCGTGGTGCGCTCCTAACAAGTACCCTGACATGATTTATCTTGATAACTTGATAGTGGCCCGTGGCGGCGCACTCCTGACTTGACTTGTAACTTGTAAACTTGACTCGTATAATCAACTTGACACCGTGGGTGTTCCTGCTTGCTTGCTTGTACAATCCACTTGTCTTGTCTTGTATCATGTCTAGGACGTGACTTCCTGGGTACCACGGCCAGGGACTCGCGCTAAATTGGATTAGGCTAATTATTAGATCAAACTAGAACATGGAAAATTCCCAGTCACAGGCAATCTCGTTATCTGGGCACTTTAATGGACTTGTAGCTTGCCGACGAGTAGAGCACATTTCCAGCACACTGTCATGTGTTGCACCCTCTAAGTCACCTAAGGGTACATTTGTCTCCCGAGCAATGTACCCACCTATAACTCTCAACCCGCGGAAGGATAACTGGATGGTCTGCAGGGCCTGGGACTGGAAATCATCACTTGCATCTTGTTAGTAATTAGGCTTGTGATAACCCTAGTTAGTTAAAGTAGTAAGCCGTAGTACTTGCTTGGCCGATTGTGAATGAATGGTGTCCAGCTCTGTCTAAGTCTTGTCTAGCCCCTGTACCTGGAACTCTTGATCATGATTGTTTTACTTATCTCTAACGATAAATAGGTAGAGACAGTGAGCTATTCAGGCGAAGGGGTATAATCCCGGTCCTTGTTTGGTTTAAGGATTGTAACGTAGCTCCCATAATGGTTCCACGTCCCTAGTCGTTTATCGCTCTGTGTACTTTTATTACTTGTACTTTCCTTTTATTCTTTATGTTCTGATATGCTGGCTTTTGTTCTTATTTGTGGACTCCTTGTGGCACTTGCTTTTTCTGGGATTTGACCCAGCTGGTTTTGTGTGGCCAGATTTCGGAGCAGCTCCCGAGGATCTACCAAGCTTCCAGTCCAATGGTGAACACTAGACGGAACCTGGGCTACGAGTGGGTTTTTTTTGTTTAACCCACTTATATGTAAATTTATTCTTTTGAGGCGTTTAGCCGACGAGCACCTGTTAGCTCGATGCACATTTATTTACTGTCTGCCTACGGGCTGTAAACATGATTAACAAATCCTAGGGTTGATCATGTATGACCGAACTCTTGCTAGTCCTATCATTTTGTACGACTAGCTTCATGATCATCCAATATGTAATATTTGGGATGCCTTATATATATATATATATATTTGATGCTCTAATATCTTGTAACTCTGTTAATTGCTTGAGATTGAGACAATAGGCTTGACCTTAAGAGACTGTTGGCTTGTAGTAAACCCTCATATCTAGACAGCCGTGACCGTATAGTTGAGATGTATTCTATTTCAATATACGTAGCTAGCTATGTCTGCCCCCGCTCTCCAGTATTCTGGTTCTGGGGCGTGACAATCAGCCAGGTTTTGCAAGTACAACCCCCGCCGTTTCGAGGACACGGAGGATGCCATCTCAGCAGATGCATGGCTTAAGGATATTGAGGCTATTCTGACAGCAGCTAAGGTACCGGCAGAAGAACGTGTGGATCTAGTGAAGTTGTTACTTCAGGATCTTGCACGTGATTGGTGGGAATCAGAGGAAGTGGGCATCAGACGTCCTGTGGCTTGGGACGATTTTACTGTAAGATTCAAGACCAAGTACTATGGAGTTGTGGCACGGTTTGAGCTACAACAGAAGTTTATCAACCTCAGGCAGGCCGGCAAGACTGTAGATGCTTATGCAGTAGAGTTCTGCAGATTGAGTAGATTCGCCCCAGAGATGGTAGCAACAGAGAGACAGAGGGCCATGAGGTTTCAGCAAGGGTTTCATCTTGAACTCTTGCAATTGATAGAGGGGCACAATTACCAAACTTTTGACAAAGTATTGACGGTAACTCGAAGGCATGAGATCACCATTCAGAGGCTTGCGACAAGGACTGGAGGTCAGAAGAGATCCCACAGTCAGATTGAAGAAGGAGGGAGAGCAGCGCCCCGAACAACAGCACCATCCACTGGCATTCGTATCCACGATGTGGCAATACGAGGACCAGTACCACCACCCAGGCAGCAGCAACAGCAACAGAGGAAGAACCAGCAACCCCCGGCGGGCTTGTACTTATTATGGGAAGGCAGGACACACTAGAGATGTGTGTCGGACATTGAATGGACTGTGTCCAATATGTGGAAATCCTGACCATCGGATTACCACATGTCCCATGAATTCGAGGTCAGGAGGACCAGGGCAACAGTTTCTTGCTCTGCCAGTACCAGGGGCAAGCCAGTATCGAGGACCAGCGGTGGCAGTAAGGCCGTTGGCACAGCGTCCGTTAATGCCGCAGGCTCAAATGTTTCGGCAGCCGGGGTCGCCGATGCAGCAGCACCATCATAGACCACTCCAGCATCATCAAGGAAGGGGCCAGCAACAACATCAGGCTAGACCGCAGCATGGAAACCAGCAAGGAGGTCGAGGGCAAGCATTCACTCTGTCCTTGGAGGAGGCATTGACATCGGGAGATGTTGTGGCAGGTAACATTCTCGTCGCCTCATATCCCGCAGTAGCATTGTTTGATTCGGGAGCATCCCATTCATTTATATCTGCACAATTTGCGGCACGACTAGGAATAGAGTTCGAGGCATTGCCAGGGAGGTTGAATATACTCACTGGTAATGGGCTCGTAGGAGTTAGTAGAGTTATTTTAGCATGTAGCGTTGTAGTTTGCGGGCATTCCTTATCCGCCCGGTTGATAGAATTTCCTGTTGGAAATTTCGACGTTATCTTAGGCATGGACTGGCTGAAAGACAGTCATGCGACAATAGATTGTCGTAGAGGGAGTGTATCTTTTGATATTCCAGGCATGAAGCGGTTCACCTTAGTCAGATCAGGGGCAACTCAACAAGAGCAGGGAGTAGTAACGACGATGGAAGAAGTTCAGGTTCCGAAGGTAGTTGAAGAATTTCTAGACATATTTCTTGAAGAACTTCCAGGGCTACCACCGGTTAGGGATATTGAGTTCAGTATAGAATTGGCACCAGGAACTAAACCGATATCAGATCGAGTTTACAGAATGGCGGATTCAGAGCAGGCCAAGGTATATCAGCATATAGAGGAACTGAAGGAGAAGAAGTTCATTCAAGCTAGCATATCGTCGTGGGCAGCACCAGTGGTACTTGTGGGAAAGAAGGATGGGTTATCCAGATTGTACATTGACTACAGGAAGCTTAACGCGGCAACAGTGAAGAACAAGTACCCATTACCCAGGATTGACGACTTATTTGATCAGTTGAGCAAAGCTAGAGTTTTCTCCAAGATAGATCTTCGTTCAGGGTACCATCAGGTGAGGGTTCGGAAGGAGGATATTCCCAAGACAGCATTCAGGTCGAAGTATGGGCATTATAAATTCTTAGTAATTCCGTTTGGTTTGACCAATGCTCCAGCAATATTCATGGATTTGATGAATCGCATCTTTATGCCATACTTAGACCAGTTTGTCGTTGTGTTTCTTGACGACATTCTTGTATACTCTGCTAGTGAAGAGGAGCATGAAGACCACCTCAGGAAAGTGTTACAGGTTCTGAAAGAGAACCAGTTGTATGCCAAGCTCAGCAAGTGTGAGTTTTGGTCGGATCATATTTTATTTTTGGGTCACATCACATCAGGAGCTGGAGTAGCAGTAGATCCCAAGAAGATAGAAGCAGTAGAAAGTTGGCCAGTACCCAAGACCGTAGCAGATGTACGGAGTTTCTTGGGATTGGCAGAATATTACAGAAGGTTTGTATCAGACTTTGTAAGGCTTTCAGCACCCATGACCCGCTTGACCCGGAAGGATGTACCATTCGTTTGGTCGGCAGAATGTCAGGCATCATTCGAGACTTTGAAGCAGAAGTTGATATCAGCACCTATTCTTATATTGCCAGTTAGACCCGGAGGTTTATAGTATATTGTGATGCATCAGGTAAAGGACTTGGATGTGTCCTTATGCAACATGGGAAGGTGATAGCATATGCATCTAGGCAGCTTCGGGACCACGAGAAGAATTACCCAACTCATGATTTAGAGTTAGCGGCAGTAGTGTTTGCTCTGAAGGTATGGAGGCATTACTTATATGGTGACCGAGTAGACATGTACACAGACCATAAAAGTTTGAAGTACATCTTTACTCAGAAGGAACTAAAAATGAGGCAGAGAAGATGGCTGGAGTTGCTCAAGGATTATGACGTAGAGCTTCAGTATCATCCAGGCAAGGCTAATGTAGTAGCAGATGCTCTTAGCAGGAGAGGCGGCGCATTTATGTTGACAACACAGAGGCATATCTTAGAAGACCTTCAGGAGATGGGCATCGAAGTTATAGTCCCTAGTGATGTAGGAGTTCTAACAAGTCTGTAAGTTCAATCCGACTTGGTAGGCAGGATCAAGGCAGCTCAGGCACAAGATCCAAGGACTCAGAAGCTTAGGGCAGAATGTGAGTCAGGACTCAGGAAGGAGATAAGAATTCATGAAGACGGTACACTTAGGTTTGGAGCACGTCTATGTGTGCCTAGTAGAGATATCAGACAGGAGGTTATGGCAGAAGCTCACAGTTCTCAGTATTCTATTCACCCTGGAGGGACCAAGATGTACCAAGATATCAAGCAGCATTTCTGGTGGAACGGGATGAAGAGGGAGATAGCTAGATTTGTTTCCCGTTGCTTGGTATGTCAGCAAGTGAAGGCAGAACAGCAGAGGCTAGCTGGGTTATTACAACCGCTTCCTATCCCGGAATGGAAATGAGAGCATATTACAATAGACTTTGTGACCGGTTTACCGAGATCACCAAGTGGCAAGGATGCTATTTGGGTAATAGTGGACCGACTCACAAAGGTAGCACACTTTCTTCCTTTCAGAGTAGGGCAATCTACAGAAAAGATGGCAGAGTTGTATATGCAACAGATAGTCAGGCAGCATGGAGTCCCTGTCAGTATTGTGTCGGATCGAGATATCTGCTTTACATCACATTTCTGGAAGAGCTTACATCATAGTCTGGGTACCAAGTTAAGATTTAGCACGGCTTACCATCCACAGATAGATGGGCAATCAGAAAGAACGATTCAGACTTTAGAAGACATGTTGCGAGCTTGCACTCTAGATTTTGGAGGGTCTTGGGAGAGTCACCTGCACTTAGTCGAGTTCTCATACAACAATAGTTATCAAGCCAGTATCCAGATGGCACCATTCGAAGCACTATATGGTAAGAAGTGCAGGTCACCGCTTGCATGGGATGATATCGGGGAGAGGAAGATGTTAGGCCCATAAATAATTGTTCAGACGGTTGAAGTGGTTAAGGGAATTATAGAGCGACTTCGAGTTGCGCAGGACCGGCATCGTCATTGGGCGGACCAGTATCGTAGGCCGTTAGAGTTCTCTGTTGGGGACCACGTATTCTTGCGGATCTTACCTACTCGTGGGGTCATTAGATTTGGCGTTCGCGGGAAATTGAGTCCGCGGTACGTGGGCCCATTTGTTATCCTTGATCGGATAGGCGATGTTGCTTATCGTTTATCCCTCCCACCTTCGTTACGAGAGGTGCATGACATGTTTCATGTATCTCAATTACGTAGGTATGTATCGGACCCAAGCCATATCCTTGATCATTCTGAGCTGGTTGTTGGTACCAACCTGTCTTACGAGGAACAGCCTGTGTCCATTTTGGACCGAAGAGAGAAGATACTCAAGAACAGAACAATTAGTCTTGTCCGTGTTGCTTGGGGTCATCACTCCTTGGGAGAGTCAACGTGGGAACGTGAGGATGATATCCGATCACGGTATCCACACCTGTTTGACTCACAAGGTATATCTCTTTCTGTATACCTTCATTGTCCTGATTCTTCATGCTTATCACCTTATGGGTAGAGCTACTTGATATCGTGGATTGATGAATTTACATATATAGTACTTGCTTTTGATATGGTAAAAATGATTGCTTGCTCACTAGAATTGCTTGTATTAGTTTAGCTCCGATATTTCTACCTGCTTGGATTTGAAATTCCGATGACGGAATTTTTCTAAGGTGGGTAGAGATGTCACTCTCCGTTCCCAGAATGCATATTTTTATACATGTACAACTCATATATATTTATTTAATATTTATCATGTATTATCATGTATTTAAATTCCTTTAATTTTATGTGAATTAATTATCTGTATTTTATTTCCTGCTGTTATTCTCTGCTTTTAGTCTTATTTTTAGGTTCGGCCTATGGAGGGTTCTTCTCGGGTTCATGGTGGTTCACATGAACCAAACCCCCACCTACCACCACCCCTTCCTATTTAAAGCCCACATCCCCTTCTCTCTCCTCATAACTCTCCTTCACCATTACTTCTTCTTCTTCCTCACCACTCTCTTCCACCTACCAGCAGGCAAGTACATCTTGCTTCTTGCTTCCACTTGGAGAACCATTTTTATGGTTCATTTGTCTTCCTCTTGTGATTCTAAGAGAGTTTACTACTTAGCATTTTTGATTTCTTTGGCTGGTTTCTCCTAAATCTAAGTTATTGTATTCTCGGTTGTTCATGGGTTTTGATCTCCCAACCTGGCGTGCTTTTTCGGAATAGATAGTTCATGAGGCAGAGCTTCTCATTCTACACCATTCTGAACCATGGGAACTTCATTTCTGGCTTGGAACGGAGGATGAGTCACACACACGTTCTTACGTATTTGCGTGAATTTTGAGTCACGCACACGTTCTTACGTGTTTGCGTGAATTTTGAGTCATGCACACGTCTTTACGTATTTGCGTAAATTTTGAGTCACGCACACGTCTTTACGTGTTTGCGTGAATTTTGAGTCACGCACACGTTCTTACGTGTTTGCATAAATTTTGAGTCACGCACACGTCTTTACGTGTTTGCGTGAATTTTGAGTCACGCACACGTATTTACGTGTTTGCGTGAATTTTGAGTCACCCACACACATCTTTACGTGTTTGCGTAAATTTTGAGTCACGCACACGTCTTTACGTGTTTGTGTGAATTTTGAGTCAAGCACACGTCTTTACGTGTTTGCATGAATTTTTAGTCACGCACACGTTCTTACGTGCGTGCGTGAATTTTTAGTCACGCACACGTTCTTACGTGCGTGCGTGAATTTTTAGCCACGCACACATCTTTGCGTGCGTGCGTGGATTTCTTATCACGCTCATGCTGTGCGTGTATGAGTTACTTATCACGCTCACGTTGTACGTGCGTGAGTTACTTTTCACGCTCACGTTATGAATGCGTGAATTACCCTTCACGCTCACGCTGTGCGTGCCAACGTGAACCACTTTTCACGCTCACGCTGTTTATACGCTCACTCCTACCTACTAGACTTGTTGGCGTGACTTGTTGGCCTTAGCATAGACTTGTTGGCGTGACTTCCTGACCTGGGTGTTTCTATTTGTTCTATAATTTATTCATTTAATGGTGGCATGATAGTTCTCCTATTATATCCTTATGCTTTTTGTATGAACTCGATAATCTTAGCATGTTAATATTTTGATACATATGGTTGTGTAGAGCGTGCCTTGTGTCTTGACTGGTTTATGGATACCCAGTAAGGCTGGAACTTAACCCTGAGAGTTATAGACTCGACCCTATTTAATAATAATTGACTTTCATGCCTTGTCACCATTGATAATAATGGTTATCTTGACTAAAATTGATCATGCGTTGCTAAGTTGGAACTAAGAGACTGGCTAGTCGTCTTATTGAATTAAATGAATGAGACACGTTCATGTAATGAACTATTATAATCGACTGGCTGATCCCGAACATTGACGTACAGGCACATGCAGGCTTCAATTTATTTATTTATTTATTTATTTATTTTACAAAGGCAGCATGTGTACTTTATGGTCAAGGTATGATTACTCCGTGGTTAGATTTGATTGTTGCATTACGCTATGTAAGACCTACAACCTAGCCGCACGGGTATCGTTGTAGAGTTGCGCATATCGTACCCCGTACGAAAGTACTCATTTGAATGACCTTGATCCACGACATGGGATTTCACTCAACGTAGGAACTATTAAGTTAAATAAAATAATGATTGCATGGAGAGAATGGATCCCCGAGTTCTTACATGGCAGCCCTCTTGGGACTAGTAGTGCCCGACAGGCCGGCTGGTTCCCACAGATACTGTAAACCTGCCACACGGGCAGGAAGCGGTATCTGCTTATATTATTATTATATATTGTATATTGATGACGGACGTCCCGCTGGGACTCGTCTAATTCATGATTGGTGCAATTGATTGACTGGATAGACTAGCCTTGCTCGTACATAGTAAGAACAGAGGAATCCCTATTTGCATAATTTCAGGATAACATGGGACTCACAATAGCAAGCCGTAGGAGTTGATTGGCCGTTCAAGATGATTTGTTTGTGTACTGTACCTACTCTGTTGCCTAACTGAGATGATCAGAATGTCAGGACATGACGGGCCAACTTCTGTCCTTGTTTGGTTGGGAGGTTGGTTCGAAGTGTCGTGATGTTATGTGAATCCTAGTGGAAAGCAGAGATCTATTATTATATTCTCTTACTTACTGGTTTAATCCTTCATATCGTGCTTCCTTGTGGTACTTGCTATTAGAGGTCTAACCTCTCTAGTTTTGCATGGCCAGATTTAGAGTCGGTTCCCGAGGACTCAGCTTACTTCCACCTCCAAGATGGTCAATACTAGGGAAATGATTGCAGGAGGACTCGAGTGGGTTCCTTACTTCACCACTCGTTTTGTTATTTACTTCATACTTAGCCGTTTGGCACCGACATGTTAGTCGGATCGTCTTGTACTTACTTTTACATAATTGTAACTAAGTCAGACTGCAGCTGATAACAATTGTGTATATGTTACTATACCATCTGGCTATGTTTTGTAAAGCCAGATCTCAAGAACGTTTTGACTAAGCGTTTGGGACACCTTACTGCTTTATCTTACATGTTCTCTATTTTTGCTTCTTGTTTGAATGATTGAGACAATAAATGTGGAATTACCATAGTAAGACTTTCATGTAGTATGCACCCCCTCGTCTGGTTAGACAGCATTGATCGTATTATACGGTATTCATCTACCCGTAATACGTAGCTGGCTGAGTCATTCCCCTGCTCTCCAGTATTCTGGTTCTGGGGCGTGACATTATATAATTAAATAGAGAATGCAAGCATGAGTAAATGTAAATAAATGATGTATGAGGTGTAAGTATCCTATCTAATGTAAGCATGTATAAGTATGGCTTGTAATGAATATGTAGGTTCCATATAGTATGTAATGTATGGTACATATAGTAGTACAAGAGAATAAATGAATGATGAATGAATGCAAGCATGAATGTAATGTAATAATAGATGTAATGTATGCAATATACAAGTTAATGAGATGTAATATTCTATGTTAACACAAATCCTATATTACCTCATGTACGCCTTACACTATGTTGACACTATTACACTTGACACTTTGTTCACTTACACTTTGACACTCTTTGATATGTATACACTATGTATGCCCATTTAACCCTCACTTGCCCCTTTGCCATGTTCACATACACACACATAGCCTCTTAAATAAGTATTTATAAATATAGTTAACTTAGCTATGTATGTATATTATATATATGTTAGCATATTGTGTTGTAATATATAAGTTTATATAACCATTTGAAATGCCATGATTATAAACCTAATATTGAATACCAATATATGCATGTGTATATATGTGTAGACATATATAGCTTAAAGTAATAGATTACCTAGTGTATATCCAATGTAAATTCTTGCCTATTTGAGTATTGAATAATTGCATGCTATACAGAGTTGGGTGTATGTTGGCTTGTATAGCCTTGTATTGATGTGTGCTTGCTAGGATAGTCTTGGTTAGGCCTAGTAAGACTTGCTGGGTTAGGACATGACCTAGTTTGACCTAGTTTGACTAGTGCAGTTGACCAGAGTTGACCAAGGGTTGACTTTGGCCTAGTTTGACCTAGATTCATGTAGAATGCATTGTAGTATTTTATATTACCCTTCTGGACATGTTGTGACGTGTGTTGTTCTAATTAGGAGCCAGACACCTCTCCTCGGACACTATCTTTACCTTGGACATTCAAATATCAGGCGAGTACATTCTCTGATCATTTTATATCCTGTTAGAATTATTTTCCTGCTTTAGATTACTATACTTGATGCTGTCACGTTGGTAACACGGATTAGTACTATATGGATCCTTTCTTGAGATGTTATCCCCTCAGAGAGCATCGTATACTACATGTTCTGTGCGTTTCACTTACATGGTGTATCACTATGCTTCACGGTTCTTCGATCACTTGTGACATGTACTCTCATGATCACAGAGTCTTCCCAGAATCACCCATTTATAGGCATTCCCAGAATCACCCCATTGTGGGCATTCCCAGAATCACCCATTTATGGGCTATCCATGTATCACCCCTTGTGGGCCTTTGCATAGAATCATAACATAACCTGATTGGATCCTTGTGTATTGATTGGGGGTACGTGGGAGTAGAAGTAAACATGTGAATAATATCCAAGTAGTGCAGTTCCCAGAATCACTCTATAGTATAGTTCCTAAAATTTTCTATGACATTCACATGTTTATATTGTACTCTGACTCACTAGCCACTGTTAGCTCTCTACTTACAGTAGATATTTCTATTATAGTTCTCTTTCTCTGTTTACATACTGTATTTTCTTCAGATCCTGTATCTTACTTTACTGTATGATTATATTTTCTAATCTGCTATGATCTGTTGAGATGTACTGTGCTCGCTCCAGTCCTGACTGGACCCGTTGATAAATTTTACAGATAGCCTGGAGGTTGCCTGCTAGCCTAGAGGAGATAGTAGAGGTTGCATAGATAGCTAGGGTTTTTGCTTATAGTTTATTTTCAGTCATCTTGAGTTGTATTTATGGATTACTGTATTTGAGTTTTGAGATGTATTCTGAGTTTGTATCTTAGACACTTAGACTTCTATCTGTTGTATCTCTTTCCGATTTCATGTTTTATCTATCTTCCTTTATGCTCTACCTTAGATGTGATTGAGTTTACATTCTGCTATGTCACCCCCATTCGGAGAGTATAAACTGTTTAGTCTTATACTGTTAGATGCATTGAGACCTAGGACAGCGTTCTACCACCGACACTGCGGCATAGGCTGGGCGTTGTTACGTTCTCGTGCCCTAACTCTAGGGTGCGGATCGTGACACGTTTTTAGTGGTGGCCCATGCAGGTCGAGATTCGTATTAGTGCGATTTCGCAGTAGCGCAACGACTTAGTTGTACTACTACGAGCCTGTTATAGGATATATAAATTAAGATATTAGGATGAGAGGATACTCAATCACTGTTAGGATTCCTTGAGAGATTCCTGGGATGATCCTTGAGAATCTCATTTTGAATTCCGATTTAAACTCCTTTTCCTTGTTTTGATTCACCTTTTTCCTTGATTTGAATTTGATTTTGTTGATTCATTGTAGAACTTTGAATCCTGGTATTAGTTGATAATTTTGATAAAATTTTGTAGTTGTTGATTTAATTTTGTATTTAGATTAATATTTTCAAATCCAAGGTACTCAATCACACTTAGGATTCTTTGAGAGATTTCTGGGACGACCCTTGAGAAACTCATTTTGAACTTCAATTGGAATTCCTTTTCCTCTTGTTTGGATTCACCCTCATTCCTTGCTATTGAATTTAAGCTTAATGGATTTCTCTCGTTTGAACCGATGAGAAGGAACATATCTTCATCATTCTTTCTCGCCATTATTCCCTTGCATTCTTATTTACCTCTTATCTTAAACTCTGTCTCATTACATTAATTACCCATATCTTGTCGTCCCTACCAGATGTACTTCGAAACCCTTGAATCTTCGTATCTTTTGCATAGAGAAGGCTAAGGAAGTGACGTAAATTATGTAGCTCAGAAAAGACGTAACTGGTTATTTTATGATGATCTAAAGGAAATCAAATGTGGAGTATTCTATATGAAAACTTGAGATAGAAATGTGGTAAAGGTCTCGAATAGAATAAAGAGATGTATACTGCTAATCTGGAAACAATTACATTTAGAGAAATTTTGGGGTTATGAGATAGTTTATAGGTGTATTCAAAACTAATGAGGATATCAGAGGTCAACCTAGTTTTGAGAACTTAAAAAATCTTGGTTATTGATTCTGGGAAAAACTTTTACTCTGAGGCTATGTAGAAGGTTAGTAATGGAAAAGAGAAGTTAATTGTGTTTAATAAGGATATTAAACAAGATGTTGCGAGGAAATGACTAGGGATAGAGAGAACACAAGGTTGTAGAAGTTTAGAGATTGTTGTAAAATATTTTTAGGAGAATAATATTCAAGGGTGTATGTCAAAGAAAATACAGAAGTTGATTTTATGATGAAAGATAAGTTTTGTAAGGCCTAGAGATTTAAATTAAATAATACGAGGAGAACAATTTAAACAAGTTCAAGGAATTCGTAAACGGGATTTAGAGGTTTTGGGTCAAATTTAAGACAAGGTGAAAGAACTTGAAAATTTAAATAAATGGTTAATGTTGATTCTTAAATGTGAGGGCTGTGCTTCAAGAGTGATGTTTGGAAATTGGGAATTGCCTATGGTAGTCATGGTAAGGGTTTAAGTAAAGGTTAAATTTTCATATGGAGACTGGTGAGGTAAAGATATGATTGGCAAGTTATGACCAGATGAACTTAAGAGTATCAGAAGCAGATGACTAACTCGATCTTCATTATTTTTGTGCATTAATTACCACCTCTTGAACTCCCACTTTCTAATTGAGATCCTTGACGTTCCTTATCGTGACTTTGATATTCGGAATGTAATACTAGCTGTTACCCTCCAACAAATCTTATATGCAAGACCTAGACGAGCTCACCTTCGTGTAGGTATATCATGTCCCACTAAAACCCGTCTTCTTGTACTCTATTTTCTTGATATGATTTTCTGGTCAACTGGCTAAACTATAACCTCTACCATTATACTAAATTTCTTCTTATTTCAATTAGAAACTAGCCTAGACTCAATTCTTTCGACCCGACATGTGATGGTGTTCTGCTTGTTTCCTTAGATGCTTAACCTTGTATCTTATCTGATTACTTGACCCGTTGGTTAAGAAACTTGGACTATGTAATTCCTTTCATCATTACCACCCTTATATCTTGTGCTGCTAAATTAGCCTTAGTTTTACAAGCTTATCTATTTTCGAGCTTGGTCATGACATATTTTATTGGGTGGCCACCTACTAACATATTGTCTAATCAGAACCGGTACATGATGGTCTAATCAACCTATTGCACTTTGGTTCGCTTTTTTATGTATCAATCTACGAGAATGGAGACATAATTAAACTTGACCCTAGAGTCTCATTCGTGACAGCCTTGACAATTCTCCTTGAAATCTTTTCATCGCCTATGAACCTCGTATTCGTACTCAGTCGAATTAAATTTAATCATGACCTGAACCTCCATCATTGGATGCTCGTGCTCATACTTTGATTTCATTTATTTCCCTTCTTGCCCAAATCTCGTTTTATCTCGAAATTGATCAACTTAGATCGTGTCAAGACAAAAATCTATTTGTGATTTCTTGTGCCTAAATTTTCAATTTTTGCTATTTTATGGAATAGTAACCTTTTAATAATTTCTTAGTTGCTTATTAATGACCAATTTTTATATAGGATGGTAGACAGCCCTACAACCTTGATGATTGTTGTTCCCTTACCTTCCCAATTAGGACACCCTAGATTGTTTGTGTGTTGATACCATAGTACTGTTTTGACCTAGAATGATTAGTGTACCTAGGTGAGACTTCCAACTGCTACGGTATGCCCTGACCTTGTATACTATTCTTTCAAATTGCATGATTTAGATAAAAAAAATTAGACCTTGATTGTTGGGAAATAGGGACGTTGCCCCATTAGTATCAGTTGCAGATATATATAGGTTAGTCCTTGATGTGGGGATGTGTATCTATAAACATGTAGCTTATGAGATTTATGAGAGATTATAGTATCAGCCTTGATAGGATGTACTAGTCTTTTGGTGAGTATAAATGTGTTATGAGAGATAGGGACCTATATGTCTTAGTAATGCATCGTTCCTATGGTAATAGAATGTATTAATAGATGGTTAATAGGAAGATAATAGTTTGAGCATACCTATAGCCTATGATCAGTTCTTTTTCATCCTTAGTTAAGACCACTTTAAAATAGGTCCAGTCCCTTGGATATAGGTTCCAGTCCATATTTTATTGAAGTTCCATTACCGCCGTACAGCAGAGCAGTGTTGGAGGTATTCCTAGATTGACACTATTTAGATGTTCGTTTATTATTCCAGTGTTAGGAAGTGTTACCTTAGATATTGGGTAGGTTAGAGGCTCTAGAAGGAGTACTATCGATCTTAAATTTCGAGGACGAAATTTTTCTAAGGTGGGTAGAGTTGTAGCACCCAGTTTTCCAAATGAGGGTAATTTTGAAATTTCGTGTTTATAATTATTTTAATAATGATATTTAATTCATGATATAATTTTTGGTGATTTTAAATTATTTTAAAATTATTTAAATCAATGACTTGTGTTTTTGACGTTTTGCTAGTGAAACCCTAGAGACTGTTTGACCTAGAGCCTAACCATGTGATTATGATATTTTAATATCATTTCTGGCCTAAGAATATTTTTGCATTTGACCTCTTTGAATTATTTTAATATTATTTTATTATTTATGATATTGTTTTGGGATTATTTGAGTCGGGTTCGAATTTTATCTCAATCCGACTTGTAACGGGGACCCGGGATAACTTAGACTCTAGTTGGACCCATGCATTAGTTAGCCATGGCCCACATTTTAATTAGTCATGTTAGAAAGATTAGTCATAATCCTAATTATTAGGTTAACCATTTAGAGTTTTTATTTTGACCCTTTTACCCCCAAACCCTAACCAAAATTGTTTTAAACACTTGTAACTAAGGGAGGGACAAACTTGTAATATTCAATGGGGGGATAACCATTGTGGCCGGCCCTAATAGGACTCCCATCTCATTTCCTTTCTTTGAGAAGTCTTCTTTCCCAAGTGCTCTCAAGCTCTCCCAAGGAAGAAGCCTTTTTCCTTGGATTTTCTCTCCTTTAGGTAATATTTCCTTCTCTTTTATTTCTCTATTTTACATTTAGGAAAGTTTTAACCACAGGAATGACCCCCATTGTTGTGTCCCTATTTTGTGTCCTCTTGTGTCCGTTATGTGTCCTTTAGGGATTTCTATTGTATTATTGTTGTGTCTTGTGTTCATGGGGAAAACTCCCAAACTTGGACACACTTTATATTTAAAATATTGATTAAATGAATTAATTCATATTAAATCTCAGATTTGAATATGTAGAGATGTGTTCTTGAGTACTTTACATTTCATTCATGTATCTCTTATAGATGTGTTCATGTAACATATATAGATTTGTGCATATATATATTGTAATGAGAGTGTATCTATATTTATATATGTAATAAATGGTTCATGATGATTATATAATCAAGTTTGTGAGTGTGGTTCCTCATATTATTATTGTCATTATTGTTGTGGATAATTAGGATATATATTGTGTATTCTTTTGGCTCAAACTATCTAAATCCGTCATGATTTTTATCCACGTTTTTAATTTCAGCCCTAACTTAGAAATGTCATAACTTCTAGCTCAAAGCTCGGTTTAATCTTTCATTTTTTTTAAAAGAAGCGTATTGAAGTTAGCTTTCCAAAAACATGTATTAATAGGCCTAATTCTTTCTGTAACTTTCTGGAGAATTATTTGAGTGTCAGCTGTACGAAAGACAAACGCGTTCTCGGTGTTTTCGCGATCCCGGGAGTTTCCGGAAACGAAAACGCGATCCGTTTGAAGTTTCGGAAAGCTAACACATAGATCTATAATATACTTTAATCCTAGATTTTAATTCATGCTGAGATGGTATAATATTGATTATTAGTAGGAGTTACTATTCGGCATATACATTTTGTGCACCCTTGTGTGTAATATTATGTTCTATTTGATTTTAACCCATGTTAATGTATATACATTATGTAATTAAATAGAGAATGCAAGCATGAGCAAATGTTTAAATAAATAATGTATGAGGTGTAAGTATCCTATCTAATATAAGCATGTATAAGTATGGCTTGTAATGAATATGTAGGTTCCATATAGTATGTAATGTATGGTGCATATAGTAGTGCAAGAGAATAAATGAATGATGAATGCATGCAAGCATGAATGTAATGTAATAATAGATGTAATGTATGCATTATACAAGTTAATGAGATGTAATGTTCTATGTTAACACAAATTCTATATTACCTCATGTACCCCTTACACTATGTTGACACTATCACACTTGACACTTTGTTCACTTACACTTTGACACTCTTTGATATGTATACACTATGTATGCCCATTTAACCCTCACTTACCCCTTTGCCATGTTCACATACACACACATAGCCTCTTAAATAAGTATTTATGAATATAGTTAACTTAGCTATGTATGTATATTATATATATGTTAGCATATTGTGTTGTAATATATAAGTTTATATAACCATTTGAAATGCCATAATTATAGACCTAATATTGAATACCAATATATGCATGTGTATATATGTGTAGACATATATAGCTTAAAGTAATAGATTACCTAGTGTATATCCAATGTGAATTCTTGCCTATTTGAGTATTGAATAATTGCATGCTATATAGAGTTGGGTGTATGTTGGCTTGTATAGCCTTGTATTGATGTGTGCTTGCTAGGATAGTCTTGGTTAGGCCTAGTAAGACTTGCTGGGTTAGGACATGACCTAGTTTGACCTAGTTTGACTAGTGCAGTTGACCAGAGTTGACCAAGGGTTGACTTTGGCCTAGTTTGACCTAGATTCATGTAGAATGCATTGTAGTGCTTTATATTACCCTTCTGGACATGTTGTGACTTGTGTTATTCTAATTAGGAGTCAGACACCTCTCCTCAGACACTATCTTTACCTTGGACATTCAGATATCAGGCGAGTACATTCTCTGATCATTTCATATCATGTTAGAATTATTTTCCTACTTTAGATTACTATCCTTGATGTTGTCACGTTGGTAACACGGATTAGTACTATATGGATCCTTTCTTGAGATGTTATCCCCTCAGAGAGCATCGTATACTACATGTTCTGTGCGTTTCACTTACATGGTGTATCACTATGCTTCACGGTTCTTCGATCACTTGTGACATGTACTCTCATGATCACAGAGTCTTTTCAGAATCACCCATTTATGGGCATTCCCAGAATCACCCCATTATGGGCATTCCCAGAATCACCTATTTATGGGCTATCCATGTATCACCCCTTGTGGGCCTTTGCATGGAATCATAACATAACCTGGTTGGATCCTTGTGTATTGATTGGGGGTACGGAGGAGTAGAAGTAAACATGTGAATAATATCCAAGTAGTGCAGTTCCCAAATCACTCTATAGTATAGTTCCCAGAACCTCCTATATCATTCACATGTTTATATTGTACTCTGACTCACTAGCCACTGTTAGCTCTCTACTTACAGTAGATATTTCTATTACAGTTCTCTTTCTCTGTTTACATACTGTATTTCCTTCAGATCTTGTATCTTACTTTACTGCATGATTATATTTT
This sequence comes from Iris pallida, assembly GCA_029216955.1. Taxonomy (NCBI): domain Eukaryota; kingdom Viridiplantae; phylum Streptophyta; class Magnoliopsida; order Asparagales; family Iridaceae; genus Iris; species Iris pallida. The sequence continues at coordinate 27,532,523 of JANAVB010028000.1, read as the reverse complement.
CTAACCTGCTATGATCTGTTGAGATGTACTGTGCTCGCTCTAGTCCTGACTGGACCCGTTGATAAATTTTACAGATAGCCTGGAGGTTGCCTGCTAGCCTAGAGGAGATAGTAGAGGTTGCATAGATAGCTAGGATTTTTGCTTATAGTTTATTTTCAGTCATCTTGAGTTGTATTTATGGATTACTGTATTTGAGATTTGAGATGTATTCTGAGTTTGTATCTTAAACACTTAGACTTCTATCTGTTGTATCTTTTTCCGATTTCATGTTTTATCTATCTTCCTTTATGCTTTACCTTAGATGTGATTGAGTTTATATTATGCTATGTCACCCCCATTCGGAGAGTATAAACTGTTTAGTCTTATACTGTTAGATGCATTGAGACCTAGGACAGCGTTCTACCGCCGACACTGCGGCGTAGGCTGGGCGTTGTTACGTTCTCGTTGCCTAACTCTAGGGTGCGGGTTGTGACATGCGATTCGTGCGCTTCGCATGAATTTCCGCCGGGACGCGCGCAAAATCAAGTCCGTTTTGGCGTCCCATCACAGCAACTTCGTGCACGATTTTTAAGAAATTCGACCATTGGATCGACAATTTCTTTACTCCGTCACAATCTCGGTATATCCACCTTCACTCCTGTCAATTTTCATCCGTTGATTTTATCGTTTGATACATCAAAACCGGACACCAAGTTGACTGTTTAAATTGTATTAATTTTGGACAGTTTCGCGGAGCCAACTTCGTCAGCTCGTACCTCCTCTACCGCAGCTCCATTTGGCATGCTACCAATTTCTGTACAAAGCTGGTATAACCCTCTTACTACCCCTCCAGTTTCATTTCATTGTGAGTTTGTTTGATTGGTTGAATTCGATTTCAAATTTGGCCGTCCAAATTCGTAATTTTCAACTTGTAAAATTCCATTTTTGAACATGGGACTCCAGATTTCATTTCTGACACCACTAGTAGATTCGTGGCATCGTTCTGGCATATTTTCATATAAAATTTGTTAGATTTGGAGGACGTGGGCCCTGGCACGTTTTTCGGAACAAAGTGGGTCCCACAATTCGGGTTAACGGGACTTTTTGACGTCGGTTCATCGGAATCCAATTCCGGATACACCGTTAAGTTTGTATCATCATTCTGGACTCGTTGACATATAATTTGCTAGGTTTTGATGGACATTGGATCTGGCACGCATTTCGGTGCAAGTCGGATACTAATATCCGGGTCAACAGGTCATTTTGAGATCGGCTCATCGAAATTCGATTTCGGATATACCATTGAGTTCGTATCGTCATTCTGGACTCGTTGAAATATAGTTTGCTGAGGTTTGAGAACATTGGCTCCGGAACGCATTTTCGTGCAAACCGGAATTATAATGTTCTGGTCAACGGACCAAATTGAGATCGGGTCAACGGAATCCAATTCCGGATATACCGTTGGGTTCGTATCATCATTTTGGTCTCATGGACTTATAATTTGTTATATTTTGTAGACTTATTTTTTTGTACATTTTTCGATGCAAAACGGCTCCGACACGGATACCGTTTTGACCCGAAATTACCTTTTTGCCCTTGTGTCCAAATTGGACCGTTGGGTAGGCTATCCTAGCTAATTTGACCATTATGGACACGTTGGCGATGTTTATTTCATCATCCGACAATATTTGTTGATAATTTCTCTGAGTTTAACCTTTTTATAATTTATTAATAATTAAATTCTTATAATGTTCGTATTTCGGGATTAGTACAACGAAACTGAGATCAGTCAATTCCAGTGATCTCACATCGCTGAAATTGACAAGATGGACACATGGATCACTATAATAAGATTATCAACTTTACCGTTGATCATCTCATCTTGATTTGCGTGTCGTAAGTTTCGACGTACTAATAACGAAGTACACTTTATATCTTTAATAATTAGACTAGAATTGACCCAGTTTGGCCAGAGTTGACCAGTTGACCAAAAGTCAACTGTAAGTCAACACTTGACCTAGTTTGACTAGATTGTTGACCGGAGTTGACCTAGACTTGTTTTGACTTAGAAGAACCTAGGATAATATAGATTGCTTGTAGAGATTCATTTATTACAACTTGAACACCTTGTAACCTGTGTTGCTTTAAATAGGACTCTGTGGCTTCAGTTGGACCCCCTATACTTATCAGCTGTTCAGGTTATCAGGCGAGTATATTCTCTGATCATTTCATATCCTGCTTAGAATTATTTTCCTGCTTTAAATTACTTTACATGATACTGTCACGTTGGTCACACGGATTGGTACTATATGGATCCCTTCTTGAGATGTTATCCTCAAGGAGCATCGGGTACTTCATGTTCTGTGCGTTTCACTTACATGGCGTATCACTATGCTTCATTGGTTCATTGATTACTTATGATATGTACTCTCATGATCACAGAGTCTTCCTTGAATCGTTATCCCATTTATTGGATTTTTCTAGAATTCCCATTTATGGGACATCCATGTATCACCCTTCGGGGGCCTTTGCATGGAATTATAACATAGCCAGGTTGGATCCTTGTGTATTGATTGGGGGTACGGGGGAGTAGAAGTGGACATGTGAATAATACCCAAGTAGTATCTCATCAGAATTATTCTGTAGTGTCTCATCAGAATCATCTCATGCCATTTACATGTCTATATTGTACTCTGACTCACTAGCCACATGATAGTTCTCTATTGTATAGTAGTTATTTCTATTACAGTTCTCTCTCTCTCTGTTTACATACTGTATTTCCTTCAGTACCTGTATTTTACTTTACTGCATGATTATATTTTCTAACCTAATATGAACTGTTGAGATGTATTGTGCTCGCTCCTGTCCTGACTGGACCTGTTGATAAATTTTACAGATAGCCTGGAGGTTGCCTGCTAGCCTAGAGGAGACACAGTAGAGGTTGTATAGATAGCTAGGGTTTTGCTTATAGCTTATTTTTAGTTGTCTTGAGTTGTATTTATGGATTACTGTATTTGACCTTTGAGATGTATTTCTGGATTTGTGTATCTTAGACACTTAGACTTCTATCTGTGGTATCTCTTTTAGATTTCATGTTTTATCTATCTTTATCATGCTCTACCTTAGATGTGATTGAGACTGTATCTGCTATGTCACCTCCATTCGGAGAGTATATACTGTACAGGTACCTTTATTTTGTTAGATGTTTGACCTAGGATAGCGTTCTACCGCCGACACTGTGGCGTAGGCTGGGCATTGTTACGTTCTCGTACCCTCACATTGGGTGCGGGTCGTGACACGTTTTTAGTGGTGGCCCATGCAGGTCGAGTTTGTGTAGTGGTATTCGAACTAGAGTACCACTACAGCCTGCAGTAGGATTAGGATATATTTTTGAAGGTACTCAATCACAGTTAGGATCCCCTGAGAGATTCCTGGGACGACCCTTGAGAATGGGTGTTATAAATATTTTTAACCATGACGCTTTTTTCCACAGCAACCGTTATGAAAACGGGTGTTATAAATGTTTTTTAAAAGCGTCATAAAATAACCGTCATGAATAGTTTCTATAAAAGCGTTATGAATAGTTAATATATAGTGCACAATTCAGAACAATTTTAAAACGTCATGAATAGATAATATGTATAGGCTCAATGCAGCACATTTATAACACTTTATACTATTCAAATTAGCACATTTATAATGCTCTATACTGCACAGTATATATTACATTCCAAAAACTTAACATTATATATCACCATCTTTATTACATTCTCAAAATAGAGTACATATCAACATCTTTATTACATTGAATATCCAAATACAGAATGTACCCAAAAAATAGGAATAAATCTCTCTTTTGCTACCAAATTATTAGAAATATTTACTTAAGTAGATTCTGACCATGGATCTTCTCTCTGCCATCTCTTGAAGATATCGGGAGTCCCAAAGAGAAGTAGTGTTGCAGCTGAGCGACGACTTGGTGCTGCCGCAGTCGGCGCAGTCGTGGGAGAGCCTCATCCTCTGATCCCTTACTCTCGCCTGAACCCTCACCAGCGCCTGCATGCACCTCAGCGTCACGTTGTGCCTTTTTTGCAAAAAATCGGAAATGTTAGCTTAGCACTTTAGTAATCAACGCTGAAATATGAGTCTAACAATCAACCTGGATTTTACCAAGCCAATAAATTAAAAAAAGTTAACATGAAATTTATATATTAAAAATCAAAATCGAAAATGCATAATTAAGAAAGCATCACTTATTAGACTAACTGCACTTGGCGCAAATGGAGAATTGCTAAAAATAGAATGATATTAAAATGCCAACCAAATGGAGGTCTCGTGTTCCAAATCCTCACCCCACCTATATCCACAATTTAGATGTTCTCAAGTTAGAACCAGGTATAAATGACACATAAGACCTACTGAGAAAAGTACATCAGTAATATCTTGAGAAGCAACATATATTTAAGCACTCACTTCCCTGTTTCTGTTTCATTTTGTTCAAAAAAGTAACAAAATGATAACATAAGCAGAGAAAATAATAACATAAATAGCTCCAAGAGGTACATAAATTAGCTAGAAGAGGCTCAGATTCAGCTTCAGTCCATGATTACTCATTCACAATTGGAGGTGGACCCCCACTCTCATCATCCCTTCTTCTAACAAATGGCTGCAATGGAGCTGCCTCGCCATCTGAAGGAGCAGCCAAATCATCATTGCCAAAAAAATTCTTGTTCTTCTACTTTCCCTTTTTCATTTTCCTTTTTTTTCCGCTCCTCTCCTCTCCTCTCCTCTCCTCTCCTTAATTCTAATTCCCCTGACATATAATTTTGAACTACCAAAATATTACCTGCTTGAAGAGAGAGTCTGCAGAGGAAAGAAAAACACACCAATATAGGCTTATACATCCTTAAACTACCAAAATATTACCTGCTTGAAGAGAGAGTCTGCAGAGGAAAGAAAAACACCAATTACTAAAGTTTCATTCAGGGGACCATCCTGCCAAAGATTTCTTGATGCAACTCTAAGCTTCAAATTTTGTACTTCATAATCCTTAATGGAAACTTTTGCTTGACTACAAAGAGAGAAAATACAAAATAATATTAGAACTTGAACTGAAGAATAATCGGCAAAAAGCAAGAAGTTAATTAGTCTGGTAAATGGTATTAGAGAATCAATAAAGCAGCTAGTCAGTCCAATCCTACAGTTCATACAATTGAATCAAATGCCATTTGAAATCTAGCAGAAATAGGAGAGTCATGAACAAAAAACCACTTGATGAAAAGAAGAAATTTGAGTCTACATATATAGTTTCTTTGCAAGTGAATACAAGTGATGAGAACAATAATCAATCACAGAGGGGAAAAAAGATGCATGTACAAGACAAACTAGTTCTCTAACAACAATAGGAATTAAAGATGAACAAAACTCGACACTTGTAAGATGATCTCACAGAATTTTGTCAAGAATAGTAGATCTTGCTAGATTCATTATGTGGAATGACTCATCATAACCAGTCAAAGAAAAATTTTGCATAAACGAAACACTAGTTCAGTATGTCAATAAAGGCAAGGAAAATAATCTACCAGGACAACACAAAAAAAACTTTCAGTGGCATACCAGTGACAACACAAAAAAATTAATGTGAAAAAAAAATGTAAATATAGAATTGGACTCCAAATTGGGACTTACTATTCTACAAAATAATTTTCTACATTCTGAATCTAGAAATTCTCATGTCCAACTTATAGTTCATCTGGTTGGGTTAGACCTGAAAATTTAGAAATAGAAAAATAGTATGGGTCTTACTATTCTATAAAATGAGTTCCTATATTCTAAATCTAGAATGTAGAAATTGGTATGGGCCTCCGTAATGATGCTCTAACAAGAAATCTAAGAATCAATCCACACTTAACTGTGCCCCAGTTTAGGATTTGAATACTGATTAAACTTTCTCTTTTCTTGTTCAATAAAAATGATTAAAACTATATTTAATTTAGTCTTCAATATCTTAAATTTGTTAAACTTTTGTTTTGTTGTATGATGAAAATTTTAAAAATTTGGACAACATATAGAGAATTTATACAATGGGCCAAATGAGAATGTACAACAATGTTCGTCTCCATCCAACAAATATCAATACTTGGAATCATCATCTGTTCCTATATGCATAATAAGGAGAGACAGGAGTACTTGGTCGAGCAACGAACAGCGAGGTTTGTAAAAAATAGGCAACTCCTTACCGTGTCCGTGTCTGCGTCCTTGCACGGTTGAGCAGCATGCAGGGGACAGAGTCCTTGTGATGAGGGCAGACAGCAGCCTGGTGCAGTTCAAGAAGGGGATCCGGGCCAAGGAGGTCGCGGCGTCGCACCTGGGCTACCGGGTGGTGCTGTGCGACTCCGTCCGTACGGGGCTGTGGGGGTCGGCCACGCTGGACAGCGGCAGGCTCTACTTTCTAATGCCGGAGGACGAGGCACGGTGTAATGCCTGTGGTTCGTATTACGTATTTTGGCATACGTGTACGTATTTATTCTTTTATTGCATAATTTCCTTGTTTAGTTTCCTTCATGGCTTGGCTTTGTTTATTCCTGGTTCGGGTTGGTTGGGCCGACTTGGCTTGGTTTTGATTGGGTTCATGATGAACCCAAGGTGAACCCCCTACCTACCACCACCACTCATATTTATTACCCCTTTCCCTTTCTCTCTCTTCACTTATCATCTTCTCCACCATTACTTCTTCACCTACCAGAGAGAGGAGAGAGAGGTCTAGGCAAGTGCAACTTGCTTCATGGAGGAACTCCAATTTTATTGCTTCATTCTCTTCCTTATAGCATTTTAACTTACTTTAGTACTTGACATTTTCACTTTCCATGGCAAGATTCTTCTAGATCTAAGTTTACTTTATTTTTGAATTTTATGGGTTCTGATCTACCTAATCCTGTTTTTTCTGAGTTTTGAGGGTTCTATGTTGTAGAGAATCTCGTTCTACCCCATTTTGACCTATGGAAGTTCGAATTTGGACTTCGGATGAAGGTTTCATGGAGCTTGGAAGCATGGATTCTTGGTGTTCTTCTTCTCGGAAGCTTGGAGAAGAAGAACAGTGCTAGACTTGACCGTATTTTTATGCGGCAAGTGATTCCGAGCCGCATGAGCCTTCATACGACAGTCCTGGCCGCATGGGCTTGACTTGACCGCATGAACACTTCGTGCGGTAAGTGCTCTCTCAGCCGCATGAACTTTTCCCCGCGAGCCGCATAGACCTGTTACTCGCTGGCCGCATAAGGACTCGAGTCCTCTCGGCCGCATGACTGTCTGGATCCCTGAGCCGCATGGGCCCTGATCTTCGAGCCGCATGAGAACCCCCAGACCCAGCCGCATGGACTTCTTAATCCGGGCCGCATGACCCTGATTAATCCCAGTCGCATATAAATCCTTTATTTCCTGAGCCGTATGGTCTTCTACTGAACCGTATGTGTCCTCGTCCCCCTGAGACGCATACGCCCTTCTTCTCTTGGCCGTATGGGTTCCAGTGACCCGGGCCGCATGCGCTCACCTAATTGAGCCGCATGTGTCTTGCCCTTCTCTTGGCCGCATGAGGTTGAGTCCCTTATCAGCCGCATATGCACCCTTCACTTCCTGCCGCAAAAGCAGCCATGTTGACCCAGCCGCATGGGCTTCTATAAGCCGCATGCGCCTCCTTCTACCCAGCCGCATGATACTACACTTCTCAGCCGCATGAGATCCATCCTGGCCGCATTTGCCTTAGCCGCATGGCTCTTCTATAGCCCTGTATATTGATATTTTATTAGATATTTAACGTCCATTTTATATCCTTACGCCTTTTGTCCTGAACTTGAAAATCATGAATTCATTTGATATGTTTGGAATTGATACTGGAGCACGACCTGATAGTGACCCGTAGTGGTGCACTCTTGACAAGTAACCTGACATGACCGGATAGTGGCCCGTCGTGGCACACTCCTGACTAGTACACTTGACATGATAACCTGGCATGATATATCTGATAAGCTGTTGCGACGGCTATCTGACATGACATGACCTGTATAATTAATCTTGGACACCGTGGGCGATTGTGCTTGTACAAATATTCCTATCCTGTCTTGCATCATGTCTAGGAGGGGACTCCTGAGTACCACGGTCAGGAGTACCTATTGAAATAATCTAAGGCTAATAACTAGATTAATACACTAGTCATGACGAGATTTCCCAGCTACAGGCAATCCCGTTACCTGGGCACGCCTTGGGATCTGTAGCCTGCCATCGAGTAGGGCACATTTCCAGCACACTGTCATGTGTTGCACCCTTCAAGCTACCTAAGGGTACATTCGTTTCCTGGACGTTGTACCCACCTGAATTTAACTCTAAACTTTTAACCCGGGTAACCTGGATGGACTGCAGGGCTTGTGGCTGTGGAAGATTCTTACTGCATCTTGCTAGTAATTAGGCTTGTGACAACCCTAGTTAGTTAAAGTATCAAGGCGTAGTTCTTGTTTGGCCGTGAATGATTGGATGGAGTCTCACCTGTCTAGTCTTGTCCTGATTTTGTCCCAGATTACTGCCTGACCAAAATGCTTGTATTTATTTTACCGATAAATGGTGAGAATTCCAAGTTCTGTTCAGACGAAGGGTTACAACCCCGGTCCTTGTTTGGTTTACGGGTTGCAACCTGGTTATCTGAATAGTTCCATGGTTATCTCGTCGTATATCATCCTGATGTAATTCTTTATTTTCAATTCTTACCTTATTTATACTCTTGTGCTGATTGCTGGTTTTAGTTTCTAAGTGAAGCCTCCTTTGTGGCACTTGCTCTTTCTGGGGTCTGACCCAGCTGGTTTTGTGTGGCCAGATTTCGGAGCAGCTCCAGAGGATCTACCGACCTTCCAGCCAGATGGTGGCCACTAGACGGAACCCTGGCAACGAGTGGATTTATTTTTGATCTCCCACTCTATTGTAAAAATATTCTTTTGAGGCGTTTAGCCGACGAGCACCTGTTTAGCTCGATTGCACCTTACTTACTGTCTGCCTACGGGCTGTAACATGATTGACAGATCCTAGGGTTGATCATGTATGACTAAACTCTTGCTAGTCCTAACATTTTGTAACGACTAGCTTCATGATCAGCTGAATATGTAATGTTTGGGACACCTTACTATTATATATTTAATGATCATACTTCTTGTAACCTTTTACTTACTTGCTTGTGATTGAGACACTAGGCTTGTTCATGACCTTAAGAGACTGTTGGCTTGTAGATAAACCTTCATGTATCTAGACAGCCGTGACCGTATAGCGAGATGGATTCCATTTCATATATGTAGCTGGCTATGTCTGCCCCCGCTCTCCAGTATTCTGGTTCTGGGGTGTGACATGGTTTAAGTGGTGGCCCATGCAGGTCTTGTAAATTAAGATATGTAAGGGTTTACCGGATAGATGTCTCAATCAGTATTCGTCCTTGATCTCTGCTCGTATCTTCTGAATCCCAGTGATCTTGTCCTGATCATATGCTTGTATCGTTGATCTGTCCTGGTCCTTCCTTATTGTTCTCCATGTCGTCTTCTTCAGCGGCATCGTTCCTGGACCTGCCGGTCAGCAAGGCGGAGCATTTCCCGTGAATCAGCAGCAACCTGGAGATCAAGCCCAGCATTCGGGAGTAGCCTCCAGAGTCGTGCCTTCTGATAGAGAACCACCAGTCCAGCCAGTTCAGCCTGTCGAGCCTGATGATGGCACTTTGGTAGGTCTCGTCAGGACCTTGATAGCTTCTCAAGATCGTCGTGGAGATGCCTTGCAACAGGCAGTGGCGGATGCTTTGACCAGAGGAGGTCATCTGGGTAACAGCGCGGCCAACAGCTTCAAGCGCTTGAACCCTCCCTTCTTCGACGGTAGAGAAGATGCTATCGCAGCAGATGCATGGCTTCAGGACACAGAGGTAATTCTAGAAGCAGCTAGGACCCCAGAGAACGAGAAGGAAGCTGTGGTGTGCCTGCAGTTATTAGATCTTGCCCGCAGCTGGTGGGCAGCACAGGCCGTTGGATTAGCAGCACCCATTGCTTGGGCAGTATTTAGAGAGAGATTCTAGACCAAGTATTTTGATGCCGTGGCTCGGTATGATCTGCAGACGAGGTTTACCAATCTGAAGCAGATGGACAGGACGGTCGACGGATATGCGGTCGAGTTTTCCAGACTCAGTCGGTTTGCTCCCACTTTGGTGGCAACCGAGTACGATAGAGCCCAGCGATTCCAGCAGGGACTTCACCTGGAGATCTTGTTGGCAGTTGAGCAGTTTGAGCATCAGACTTTTGATGCAGTCTTGAGAGCAGCTAGGAGGCATGAGTATACCTCCCAGAGGATTGTGGATAGGGCCGAAGATCGAAAGAGATCTCACGGCCAGATGAATCAGTCTTTAGTCCCAGCCCCGGCAGCCAGGGCTTTGACTATTGGAACTCCGAGGCGGACGGCCTCAGTAACGTCGGTCCAGCATTCCACCCCGACGTACCCTCAGCAACAGAAGCAGAAGCAGTCTTCCGCCGTATGATGTTCTCATTGTGGGAAGCCAGGCCATGTAGTGGCAGAATATTGCAGGGCACAGGGATTGTGTCTGGCTTATGGAGCACCAGACCATAGGATTGGATCCTGCCCGAATAGGGGTGGTTCATCATCGTCCAACCTTTCTAGCTCTTCGGTGAGAGGACCAGCTCCGGTCCAGCAGCAGCAGTATCCATTGCCGAGGCCCTTGCCGCCTCAGACCCAAGTGTTCCAACAGCAGAACCCCCAGCAGCATGTTCAAGCCCAAATCCAGAGTCAGAGTAGGCAGCGAGGATTTCAGCAGAGGGGACCAGCACCCCGAGGGCATGGTCAGGCTATGGTGATGACCGCAGAGGAAGGATTGGCACCAGAAGAGGTAGTGGCAGGTACTATTCTCGTCAACTCCTTTCCAGCTTCAGCTTTATTTGATTCTGGTGCATCGCATTCTTTTATGTCTGCACGATTCGCGACACGGATAGGATTGGAGCCCGAGTCATTATTAGTAAAGCTCAATATACTTACTGGTAACGGACTTGTGGAAGTCGATAGAGTGTTTTCCTCGTGTCGGATCGTAGTTAGCGGTAGAGAATTCCCTGCTAGATTGATAGAGTTCCCGATGGCTGATTATGATGTGGTCCTAGGGATAGATTGGTTGAGAAACCAGTATGCTAGGATAGACTGCCACATTGGCAAGGTTATTTTTAGCATTCCAGGTGAGCCAGAGTTTTCTTTCTCCCGAGGCGCAGTTGAGCCTTCTCCTCCAGTGTTGCGGATGGCAGTAGCAGCAGTACAGTTGCCCCGGATAGTCGAAGAGTTTCCAGATGTTTTTCCAGAAGAACTTCCAGGTATGCCTCCGGAGCGGGAGATTGAGTTCACTATAGACTTGATTCCCGGGACAGCACCAGTATCAGAGCGAGTCTACAGGATGGCACCATCAGAGTTGGAAATTTTATACAAGATGATTGAAGAACTGAGGACCAAGGGATTCATTCGTGCTAGTGGATCGCCTTGAGGAGCCCCGATGCTTCTTGTGAAAAAGAAGGATGGTACGTCCAGGCTATGTGTTGATTATCGTACCTTGAACTCAGCGATAATCAAGAACAGATATCCTCTCCCGAGGATAGATGACTTGTTTGATTAGCTCAAAGGGGCAGCAGTATTCTCGAAGATCGACTTGCGCTCCGAATATCATCAGATCAGAGTCAGAGAGCAGGACATCCTGAAGACAGCTTTTAGATCGAGATATGGGCATTGGGAGTTCCTTGTTATGCCTTTTGGAGCGACCAATGCGCCGGCAGTATTCATGGACCTCATGAATCGCATCTTCATGCCTTACTTGGATCAGTTTATGATTGTGTTCTTGGATGACATCCTGGTCTACAGCAAGAGTGAGGCGGAGCATGAGCAGCATCTCCGTATAGTTCTTAAGATCCTCAGAGAGCACCAGTTATATGCCAAGTTCAGTAAATACGAGTTCTGGCTCGATCGCATTTCGTACTTGGGTCATATCATCACTCGAGGAAGAGTAGAAGTGGATCCCTAGAAGATTGTGGCTATTGAGTCATGGCCAGTGCCCAGCACTGTTGCAGAGGTTCGTAGTTTTCTTAGATTGGCCGGCTACTACCGGCGGTTTGTTTCGGATTTTGCTCGAATTTCAGCGCCATTGACGCAGTTGACCCACAAGGATGCACAGTTTGCTTGGACAGCAGAGTGTCAGAGTTCTTTTGAGCAGTTGAAGCGAGGCCTGATAACAGCTCCTATTCTCACGCTTCCAGATGGGACCGGAGGATTCTCAGTGTACTGTGATGCTTCAGGCAGAGGTTTAGGATGTGTTCTGATGTAGCATGGGAAGGTAATAGCTTATGCTTCATGACAACTTCGTGATCATGAGAGGAATTACCTAACCCATGACTTGGAGCTGGCAGCAGTAGTATTTGCACTTAAGTTATGGAGGCACTACTTGTATGGAGACAGGGTGGAGATTTTCACCGACCACAAGAGCCTGAAGTATGTTTTCACCCAGAAGGATCTTAACATGCATCAGAGAAGGTGGCTGGAGCTTCTCGTAGATTATGATGTCAACTTGCAGTATCATCCTGGGAAGGCCAACATTGTTGTAGATGCATTGAGCAGGAGAGCCAGAGTTTATTTTCTAACAGCACAATCGAAGCTGTTAGCAGATCTTCAGAAGATGGGTATAGAAGTTGTTATCCCTTCCAGTGTAGCATTGATGGCCAGCATGCAAGTTCAGTCCACTATAGTCGAGAGGATCCGGATGGCACAATCAACAGATTCTAAGCTTCAGCGACTCAGAGCAGAGTGTGAGGCAGGACGAAGACCAAAGTTATGCATTCATGAGGATGGTACACTTCGACATGGTAAGCGTCTTTGTGTACCCAGCGGAGATATCCGGCAGGAGATCATGTCAGAGGCTCATAGTTCGCAGTATTCCATCCATCCCGGCAGTACGAAGATGTACCGCGATATCCAGCAGCATTTCTGGTGGAATGGCATGAAACGGGAGATAGCTCGGTTTGTCTCTCGGTGTTTGGTTTGCCAACAAGTTAAGGCCGAACATCAGAGACCGGCTGGACTTCTTCAGCCCTTACCGATTCCAGAATAGAAATGGGAGCATGTGACCATGGATTTTGTGACTGGACTACCTAGATCCCCAGCTGGTAGAGATGCTATCTGGGTTATAGTGGATCGGCTCACGAAGGTAGCTCACTCTCTTCCGTTCAGAATTGGTCAGTCAACAGCTCAGCTAGCGGAGATGTACCTCAGGCAGATTGTCAGATTGCATGGTGTGCCAGTCAGTATTACCTCAGACCGAGATTCAAGATTTATGTTGCACTTTTGGCGTAGCCTATAAGAGAGTTTGGGGACTCATCTCCAGTTCAGTTCAGCATATCACCCGCAGACAGATGGCCAGTCGGAGCGTACGATCCAGACTCTTGAAGACATGTTACGGTCTTGCACACTTGACTTCATTGGTTCATGGGAAGATCACTTACACTTGGTGGAATTCTCGTACAACAACAGTTTCCAGGCCAGTATCCAGATGGCACCGTTCGAGGCATTGTATGGTAGGAAGTGCAGATCCCCGCTAGCATGGAATGATGTGGGAGAGAGGCAGATGCTTGGTCCAAAAATGATTGCCCAGACAGTCGAAGTGGTCAGGCGAGTCAGAGATCATCTTCGAGTTGCCCAAGATCGCCAGCGCCATTGGGCTGATTCTCATCGCGCCCTCTCGAGTTTTCGGTCGGCGATCATGTATTCCTGAGGATTTTGCCTAACCGTGGCGTCATTCATTTTGGCGTCCGAGGAAAGCTTAGTCCTAGGTATATAGGACCGTTTGACATTCTGGAGCGAGTAGGAGATGTATCCTATCATTTCGCTCTTCTGCCGTCGCTAAGCGAGGTGCATGACGTGTTCCATGTATCCCAATTACGACGGTATATCCCGGACCCGAGCCACATCCTAGATCATTCGGAATTGGTTGTTGGTACCAACCTTTCGTATGAGGAGAGGCCCGTGTCTATATTGGACCAGAGAGAGAAGATCCTCAAGAACAAGATTATCAAGTTACTCCGAGTTGCTTGGGGTCATCACTCTTTGGAGGAGTCAACGTGGGAGCATGAGGATGATATTCGATCGTGATATCCCGACTTGTTTGACTCGTGAGGTATAATGTCTTACTTATGCCTCATGCCTTCGATTCCTTGCTTGAATGAGTGATTGTCTGCCTAGTTATAGCTTGCATGTGATTAATGTAGCTTGTCATTGCTCCTCTAGCCTCTTGATTAAATTCCGAGGACGGAATTCTTTTAAGGTGGGTAGAGTTGCAATGCCTGTGGTTCGTATTACGTATTTTGGCATACGTGTACGTATTTATTCTTTTATTGCATGATTTCCTTGCTTAGTTTCCTTCATGGCTTGGCTTTGTTTATTCCTGGTTCGGGTTGGTTGGGTCGGCTTGGCTTGGTTTTGATTGGGTTCATGATGAACCCTAGGTGAACCCCCTACCTACCACCACCACTCATATTTATTACCCTTTTCCCTTTCTCTCTCTTCATTTATCATCTTCTCCATCATTACTTCTTCACCTACCAGATAGAGGAGAGAGGTCTAGGCAAGTGCAATTGCTTCATAGAGGAACTCCAATTTTATTGCTTCATTCTCTTTCTTATAGCATTTTAACTTACTTTAGTACTTGGCATTTTCACTTTCCATGGCTAGATTCTTCTAGATCTAAGTTTACTTTATTTTCGGATTTTATGGGTTCTGATCTACTTAATCCTGTTATTTCTGAGTTTTGAGGGTTCTATGTTGTAGAGAATCTCGTTCTACCCCATTTTGACCTATGGAAGTTCGAATTTGGACTTCGGATGAAGGTTTTATGGAGCCTGAAAGCATGGATTCTTGGTGTTCTTCTTTTCGGAAGCTTGGAGAAGAAGAACAGTGCTAGACTTGATCGCATTTTTATGCGGCAAGTGATTCCGAGCCGCATGAGCCTTCATACGACAGTCCTGGCCGCATAGGCTTGACTTGACCGCATGAACACTTCGTACGGCAAGTGCTCTCTCAGCCGTATGAACTTTTCCCCGCGAGCCGCATAGACCAGTTACTCGCTGGCCGCATGAGGACTCGAGTCCTCTCAGCCGCATGACTGTCTGGATCCCCGAGCCGCATGGGCCCTGATCTTCAAGCCGCATGAGAACCCCCAGACCCAGCCGTATGGACTTCTTAATCCGGGCCGCATGACCCTGATTAATCCCAGTCGCATATGCATCCTTTATTTCCTGAGCCGCATGGGCTTCTACTGAACCGCATGCGCCCTCGTCCCCCTGAGCCGCATGTGCCCTTCTTCTCTTGGCCGTATGGGTTCCAGTGACCCGGGCCGCATGCGCTCACCTAATTGAGCCGCATGTGTCTTGCCCTTCTCTTGGCCGCATGAGGTTGAGTCCCTTATCAGCCGCATATGCACCCTTCACTCCCTGCCGCATAAGCAGCCATGTTGACCCAGCCGTATGGGCTTCTATAAGCCGCATGCGCCTCCTTCTACCCAGCCGCATAATACTACACTTCTCAGCCGCATGAGATCCATCCTGGCCGTATTTGCCTTAGCCGCATGGCTCTTCTATAGCCCTGCATATTGATATTTTATTAGATATTTAACGTCCATTTTATATCCTTACACCTTTTGTCCTGAACTTGAAAATCATGAATTCATTTGATATGTTTGGAATTGATACTGGAGCACGACCTGATAGTGATCCGTAGTGGTGTACTCTTGACAAGTAACTTGACATGACCGGATAGTGGTCCGTCGTGGCGCACTCCTGACTAGTACACTTGACATGATAACCTGGCATGATATATCTGATAAGCTGTTGCGACGGCTACCTGACATGACATGACCTGTATAATTAATCCTGGACACCGTGGGCGATTGTGCTTGTACAAATATTCCTATCCTGTCTTGCATCATGTCTAGGAGGGGACTCCTGAGTACTACGGTCAAGAGTACCTATTGAGATAATCTAAGGCTAATAACTAGATTAATACACTAGTCATGACGAGATTTTTCAGCTACAGGCAATCCCGTTACCTGGGTACGCCTTGGGATCTGTAGCCTGCCGTCGAGTAGGGCACATTTCCAGCACACTGTCATGTGTTGCACCCTTCAAGCTACCTAAGGGTACATTCGTTTCCTGGACGTTGTACCCACCTAAATTCAACTCTAAACTTTTAACCCGGGTAACCTGGATGGACTGCAGGGCTTGTGGCTGTGGAAGATTCTCACTGCATCTTGCTAGTAATTAGGCTTGTGATAACCCTAGTTAGTTAAAGTATCAAGCCGTAGTTCTTGTTTGGCCGTGAATGATTGGATGGAGTCTAACCTGTCTAGTCTTGCCCTGATTTTGTCCCAGATTACTGCATGACCAAAATGCTTGTATTTATTTTATCGATAAATGGTGAGAATTCCAAGTTCTGTTCAGACGAACGGTTACAACCCCGGTCCTTGTTTGGTTTACTGGTTGCAATCTGGTTATCTGAATAGTTCCATGGTTATCTCGTCGTATATCATCCTGATGTAATTCTTTATTTTCAATTCTTACCTTATTTATACTCTTGTGCTGATTGCTGATTTTAGTTCCTAAGTGAAGCCTCCTTTGTTGCACTTGCTCTTTCTGGGGTCTGACCCAGCTGGTTTTGTGTGGCCAGATTTCGGAGCAGCTCCAGAGGATCTACCGACCTTCCAGCCAGATGGTGGCCACTAGACGGAACCCTGGCGACGAGTGGGTTTATTTTTGATCTCCCACTCTATTGTAAAAATATTCTTTTGATGCGTTTAGCCGACGAGCACCTGTTTAGCTCGATTGTACCTTACTTACTGTCTGCCTACGGGCTGTAACATGATTGACAGATCCTAGGGTTGATCATGTATGACTAAACTCTTGCTAGTCCTAACATTTTGTAACGACTAGCTTCATGATCAGTTGAATATGTAATGTTTGGGACGCCTTACTATTGTATATTTAATGATCATACTTCTTGTAACCTTTTACTTACTTGCTTGTGATTGAGACACTAGGCTTGTTCATGACCTTAAGAGACTGTTGGCTTGTAGATAAACCCTCATGTATCTAGACAGCCGTGACCGTATAGCGAGATGGATTCCATTTCATATACGTAGCTGGCTATGTCTGCCCCCGCTCTCCAGTATTCTGGTTCTGGGGCGTGACACGCGGTGTCGGGAGACGTACGAGATGTACTGGTCCGTCGGTCCTCCGTGCGCCGCCGAGTTCGGCGGCCACCGCAAATTCGCCAACGCCCGATCGAAAAGTGTAAAGAAGAGCGGGAGAGACCACAATCGGCTGTCCCGCTCTCTTTTTTCACCTAACGTGACGTCGGCGTCAGAGAGGCCGTGCCAGAGCCGTCGGCCCGCCCGCGCCGCCAGCTCCCTCCCCATCTCCTCCTCCCTTTCTAACTAGGTTTAGGGTTTTGTATCTAGGGTTAAGGTTTTGGAGTTGGAGGAAAGGAAGGAGAAGAAGAGGAGGAGAGGAGGGTGTTGCTAAACTAGAGTTAGGGTTTTGGATCTATGGTATTTTTGAGTTGGGGGAGAGGAGGGAGAAGAAAGGATCGGAGAAGGAGAAGACCAGAACGAGGGGGAGAGAAAAAAATTTGTTGAAGCGCGGGATTTTGTTAAAAAATGAACTTAAAAAATATTACAAGTTTGCCACCCCTCTAAAATATTAATAACGTTTTGTTTTATAAACGTTATGAAAAGTCCAAAATTAGCCCAAACCGTCATAGAAAAAAAGGTATTTCGAACTTTCATAACGCTTTTTTATCAGCCGTCATGAAATCCACTTATCAAACGTCATTAATAGGTCTTTTTGTTGTAGTGAATATAGACGTGGAAGGATATATATAACATTAGGTAGGAGTAGATAATTTAGAGGTAATATGGACGTGATTATCCTTGATGAATGCTTTGTTCAGAGGTTATCTGGACGTGGCAAAACATTTCTTAATCATCCCACTGGGAAAATAATTATCGAAAAACACATCAGAGGTAATAGGAACGTGAGTTGTTTTCGTCAGACCGAGCTTGGGCAAAGTCAAAAACGAAAATGATTCCACTGGAGGAATATTTAGAGGACCCATTATCTATGGTGTATTCAAGACTCTTGAAATACGGATAATAGTTAGATGATTTTTGAATCACATAAACATTGTACTGTACATTTACATGACTGAAAATATGTGAACACAGTTTATAAAAGGTTACAAATAATATTTCTTCAGGAACTTGCTGTTGATCGGCATCATAAGCAAGTCACCATCAGGCTTGGTTAGTCGATATGCACCGTTAGAATACACTGATTCTATAACGAAAGGACCTTTCCGTTTAGGCTGAAATTTTTCTTTTGTCTTGTGCGTCATGACCATTGGTCTTCTCACTGCTAAGACTAGATCACCAACTTGAAAGATTCTTTCCTTCACCTTTTTATTGAAGGCTCTAAAAAGGCATGCTTGGTATAGCTCAATATGATGCTGAGCTAATAAACATTTTTCGTCTAGCGCCTCGAGCTCCTGTAGTCGCAGACGGTAGCTTTCTTCGGTAGTCAACTCACTGGCTAAGGCTACTCGAAGAGACGGAATTTGGATTTCTAGGGAAAGAACTGCTTCGCTCCCATAAACCAGAGAGAATGGCGTACTGCCTGTTGGAGTCTGAACCATTGTACGATAGGCCCAGAGACATTCTCCGAGCTTCTCATTCAAATCGTGCTTGTTTGAAGACACGAACTTCTTGAGAAGTTTAATGATGGTTTTATTGAAGGCTTCTGCTAACCCATTAGTCACTAGATTATAGGCAGTAGAGGCTACATTCTGGATTCGATTCTTATCGTAGAACCGATAGAATGCATGGCTCGCGAATTGTGGACCATTATCATGGATGATCCTGCGAGGTAGGCCGAAGCGATAGATAACATGATGTTTGATGAAACTGATCACATTCGATGTCTTCACTTCGGTGAGCGGTATAGCTTCCGCCTATTTGGAGAAGTAATCGATTATAGCTAGGATGAACCGATGTCTTCTGCAAGATGGTGGGCTGATTAGGCCTATGGCGTCCATACCCCAGGCTTCAAAAGGCCAAGATGCTGCTGTCGGGTGTAGAAACTCCGAAGGTTGATGAATGAAGTCAGAATGGAAGTGACAAGCCCTACACTGCTTTGCATATTCAACAGCATCTGTTATCATCGTGGGCCAATAATAACCCATTCGTCTGAGACGATCTTATAATTTGGGGCCTGGTTTATGTGTACCACAAACTCCGTCGTGAGCCTCACGGAGTGCATGTTTGGCTTCTGTGTCTGATAAACATCGTAACAGTAACCCGTCATAAGAGAGTCGGTACAGCATTTTGGTAGCTGTATCGTAGTAAAATCTGAGGGATCTCCTTTGGATAGATACTGCTTCCTTTGGGTCCTCAGGGAGGATTCCATAGACAGCGTAGTCTATGAAAAAAAAATCTCCAGTCTTTAACGTCGACGTTTATTTTCGTTGTGTAACTATGATGAATATGCAAGGTGTCTTTCACACAGAATAGTTTTTGACCAGACACTGTGTCACGTCCCAGAACCAGAATACTGGAGAACGGGGGCAGACATAGCCAGCTACGTATATTAAAATGGAAACCACCTCGATATACGGTCACGGCTGTCTAGATATATGAGGGTTTACTACAAGCCAATAGTCTCTTATGGTCATGAACAAGCCTAATGTCTCAATCACAAGCAAGTAAGTAAGGTCACAAGATGTATGATCATTAAATATACAATAATAAGACGTCACAAATATTACATATTCAGCTGATCATGAAGCTAGTCGTTACAAAATGTTAGGACTAGCAAGAGTTTAGTCGTACATGATCAACCCTAGGATTCGTTAATCATGTTTACAGCCCGTAGGCAGACAGTAAGTAAAAGTGCATCGAGCTAACAGGTGCTCGTCGGCTAAACGCCTCAAAAGAATAGTTTTACAATGAAGTGGGCAAGACAAAAGAAAAACCCACTCTTGGCCCGGGTTTCGTCTAGTTGTCACCATTGGGCTGGAAGCTTGGTAGATCCTCGAAAGCTGCTCCGAAATCTGGCCACACAAAACCAGCTGGGTCAACCCCAGAAAGAGCAAGTGCCACAAGGGGGCCACGAAATAAGAACAAAAGCCAGCAATTAGCACAAGAAAATTTAATAATTAAAACTAGAATTTACGAAAACATGTCAGGATGATATACGACGAGATAACTAAGGAACTATTCCGATAGCCAGGTTACAACCCGTAAACCAAACAAGGACTGGGGTTGTAACCCTTCGTCTGAACAGAACTTGGTTTCCCACCATTTATCGACAAGAAAATAATGTAAGAAATCAAGACAGGAAGCAATCTTGTACTGGATCAAGACATGACTAGACTGGTTATACCTCATTCAATCAATCACGGCCAAGCAGATACTACGGCTTACTACTTTAACTAACTAGGGTTATCACAGGCCTAATTACTAACAAGATGCAGTGAGATTATTCCACAGCCACAAGCCCTGCAGACCATCCAGGTTACCCAGGTCAAAAATTAGGGATTGAATTCTGGTAGGTACATCGTCCAGGAAACGCATGTACCCTTAAGTAACTTAGAGGGTGCAACACATGGCAGTGTGCTGGAAATGTGCCCTACTCGACGGCAGGCTACAGATCCCAAGAGCGCCCAGGTAACGGGGTTGCCTGTAGCTGTGTCATCTCTTCATGACTACTGTGTTATTCTAGTTATTAACCTTAATCCATTTTGGTAGGTACCCCTGACCGTGGTACTCAGGAGTCCCATCCTAGACATGATGCAAGACAGGACAGGTGGATTTAACAAGCAAGCAAGAAAGAACTACCCACGGTGTCAAGACAGGTCAAGTTAAGTTAGCCGTCGCAACAGCATTAAGTTATCAAGTCGTGCTACAAGTCAGGAGTGCGCCGCCACGGGCCACTATCAAGTTATCAAGTCATAAGGATTAATTACAAGCTACAAGTTAGGTGTGCACCCCACTGGGTCACTAGCAAGGAGATCAGAGAATACCAGGATCATAATCCACAGAAAATCCCGAGAACCGTACTAGTCATAAACAATTACTTGAAAACCGTGTTAGGCCGTGTCGGGTCAAGATAGTAGTGCTGTGTTGAACAGATCTCAGGAAAACCCAATCCACAAAAAGAAACCAAGCCGAGAAATAAAACCAATACTCCAAGAGCCAATAGGTTAAGCAAGGGGTCAGGGAGCAGCATACGCGCAAGAGCACGCACGCAGGGGAGCAGCGTACGCGTAAAAGCATGCACGCAGGGGAGCAGCATACGCGTAAAAGCACGTACGCAAGAGAGCAGCGTACGCACAAGGGCACGCACGCAGGGGAGCTGCGTACGCACAAGGCACGCACGCAGGGGAGTTGCGTACGCACAAAAGCATGTACGCAGGACAGCTGCGTACGCAGAAAAGCACGCACGCAGGAGCGCTGCGTACGCACAAAAGCACGCACGCAGGAGAGCTGCGTACGCACATAATCACGCACGCAGGAGAGCTGCGTACGCATAAAAACACGCACGCAGGAGAGCTGCGTACGCACAAAAGCACGCACACAGGAGAGCTGCGTACGCGCAAAAGCACGCACGCAGGAGAGCTGCGTACGCGTAATAACACGCACGCAGGGGCTTCTTCTCCATGGCTGAGAAGAGGCTCCAATGGTTCCCAAAACTTCAGATCATCACCACTTGGCCATCCGAACTCCAAATCCAGATTTCCAAAGTTCCAACTAGGGTGAAATAGAATTCTCCTCCACATGGAAACATCAAAACCCATAAAAATCCAACTTAAATAGATCAAAACCATGTAAAATCAAAAATATGGAAAACTTAGATCTAGAACAATGGAGACTCCAAATCATAAAATACCAAGTTCTAATGTTGACCACCATGTCCTAATCTAGCAATTGGACAAATAAAAGAGGGTTCTCATGTGGTGGCAAGGTGCACTTGCCTATGGGTTGGTGTTGTGTAGAGGAAGGAGAAGAGTGTTGTGTAGAGGAAGAAGAAGAAGAAATTAATGGAGGTTTATGAGGAGAGAGAAAAAGTTGGTGGAGTTTTAAAGAGGATGGGATGTGGTGTGTTGAGGGTGGAGCATAGGCTAAGGTGTTCCAATACACATTAAACCAAACCAAACCAAACCAACCCAATCCAATTAAAACCGAGCCATGTCAAAACCCAAAATACGAGAAATACCGAAATTCCACAAGTTGAGAAAAATAAAAATACATGCCAAAATCCAGATACGAGTATAAATACGAAATACTGGAAATACGGGAAATAAGGGTGACAACTCTACCCACCTTAAAAGAATTTCGTCCTCGGAATTTAATCAAGGAGCTAGAGATTGTCACGACAAGCTATATTAAGCACAGGCAAGTTACACTTAGCAGTTCAATCATACAATCATACAATGCAAGCAAGGAAGGGAAAACGTAAGGCATAAGAAAGATATTATATCGCACGAGTCAAACAGGTAGGGATATCGTGATCGGATGTCATCATCACGCTCCCACGTTGACTCACCTAGAGAGTGATGACCCCAAGCAACACGGACTAATTTAATAGTCTTGTTCTTGAGTATCTTCTCCCTCCGGTCCAATATAGACACGGGTCTCTCCTCATACGAAAGGTTGGTACCAACAACCAATTCCGAATGGTCTAGGATATGGCTCGGGTCCGGAATATACCGTCGTAATTGGGACACATGAATACATTATGCACCTCACTTAGCGACGGCGGAAGAGCGAGACGATAGGAGACATCTCCTACTCGCTCTAGAATATCGAATGGCCCTATGTACCTAGGACTAAGCTTTTTCCGTACGCCAAAGCGAATGACGCCGCGGTTAGGCGAGATCCTAAGAAATACATGTTCGCCGACAGCAAATTCTAAGGGACGCCGATGAGAATCGACCCAATGGCGCTGGCGGTCCTGGGCAACTGGGAGGTGATCTCTGACCTTCCTGACCACTTCAACCGTCTGGGAAATCAATTCGGGTCCAAGCATCTGCCTCTCCCCGATATCGTCCCATGCTAGCGGGGATCTGCACTTCCTGCCATAAAGAGCCTCGAAGGGTGCCATCTGGATACTGGCCTGATAACTGTTGTTGTACGAGAATTCCACCAGGTGCAGATGATTCTCCCATGAACCACCAAAGTCAAGGGTATAGGATCTCAACATATCTTCAAGAGTCTGGATTGTGTGCTCTGATTGACCATCCGTCTGCGGGTGATAAGCTGAGCTGAGTTGAAGGCGAGTCCCCAAACTTTTCTGCAAGCTGCGCCAAAAGTGTGATGTAAATCTTGAATCCCTGTCCGAGGTGATGCTGACTGGCACACCGTGAAGCCTGACGATCTGTCTGAGATACATCTCTGCTAACTGTGCCGTCGAATGTCCAACTCTGAATGGGAGAAAGTGTGCCACCTTGGTAAGCCTGTCCACAATCACCCAAATAGTATCTCTACCGGCCGGAGATCTGGGCAATCCGGTCACGAAATCCATGGTTATATGTTCCCATTTCCATTCCGGTATCGGTAAGGGTTGAAGAAGTCCAGCGGGCCTCTGATGTTCAGCTTTAACCTGTTGGCAAACCAAACACCGAGAGACAAACCGGGCTATCTCCCTCTTCATGCCATTCCACCAGAAATGCTGACAAATATCACGGTACATCTTCGTACCACCCGAATGAATAGAATATTGTTAACTGTGGGCTTCTGCCATAACTTCATGTCTGATATCTCCACTGGGTACACAAAGACGAGTGTCGTACCGAAGCGTACCGTCTTCATGGATACATAACTCTGGCCTTCTTCCTGCTTCACACTCTGCTCTGAGTCGCTGGATCTTGGAATCTGTTGACTGCGCCACCCGGATTCTCTCAACTATGCTAGACTGAACCTGTAGACTGGCCATCAATGCCACGCTGGTTGGAAGAACCACTTCAATTCCCATCTTCTAAAGATCTGCCAATAATTCTGGTTGTGCCGTCAGGAAATAAACTCCGGCTCTCCTGCTCAATGCATCTGCTACAACGTTAGCCTTTCCGGAATGATACTGCAAATCTACATTATAGTCCAACAGTAGCTCGAGCCATCTTCTCTGCCGCATATTAAGGTCCTTCTGGGTGAAAACATACTTCAGGCTCTTATGATCAGTAAAGATCTCCACTCTATCTCCGTACAAGTAGTGTCTCCACAATTTCAAAGCAAACACTACCGCCGCCAATTCCAAGTCGTGGGTCAGGTAATTCTTCTCATGATCACGTAGTTGACGTGACGCATAAGATATTACCTTTCCATGCTGCATCAAGACACACCCCAATCCTCTGCCTGAAGCGTCGCAATAAACTGTGAATCCTCCGGTCCCATCTGGAAGGGTGAGAATGGAAGCCGTTATCAAACCTTGCTTCAACTTCTCAAATGACTCCTGACACTCTGCTGTCCAAACAAACGGCACATCCTTGCGGGTCAACTGGGTCATCGGCGCTGAAATCCTTGCAAAATCTGAAACGAACCGCCGGTAGTAGCCGGCCAATCCAAGGAAGCTGCGAATCTCTGCCACTGAGCTGGGTACCGACCATGACTCGATAGCCACAATCTTCTGGGGATCCACTTCCACTCCTCCTCGGGTAATGATGTGACCCAAGTATGATATACGATCGAGCCAGAACTCGCATTTACTGAACTTGGCGTACAACTGATGCTCCCTAAGCGTCTGGAGGACGACTTTGAGATGCTGCTCATGCTCTGATTCACTCTTGCTGTAGACCAGGATGTCATCTAGGAACACGATCACAAATTGATCCAAGTAAGGCATGAAAATGCGATTCATGAGGTCCATAAATACGGCCGGCACATTGGTCGCTCCAAAGGGCATAACAAGGAACTCCCAATGTCCATACCTCGATCTGAATGCTGTCTTCGGGATGTCCTGCTCTCTGATTCTAATCTGGTGGTATCCCGACCGTAAGTCGATCTTCGAAAATACTGAAGCCCCTCTGAGCTGATCAAACAAGTCATCTATCCTCGAAAGAGGGTATCTGTTCTTGATTGTCACCGAATTAAAGGTACGATAATCAACACATAGCCTGGACGTACCATCCTTCTTTTTCACAAGAAGCATCGGGGCTCCCCAAGGTGATCCACTTGCACGGATGAATCCCTTGGTCTTCAGTTCTTCAATCATTTTGTATAAAATTTCCAACTCTGAAGGCGCCATCCTGTAGACTCGCTCTGATACTGGTGCTGTCCCGGGAATCAAGTCTATAGTGAACTCAATCTCCTGTTTCGGCGACATCCCTAGAAGCTCCTCTGGTAAGACATCTGAAAACTCTTCAACTATCCGGGGTAACTGTACTGCTGCTACTGCCATCCGCAATGCTGGGGAAGATGGCTCCACTGCGCCTCTGGAAAACGAAAACTCTGGCTCGCCGGGGATACTAAAGACAACTCTGCCAATATAGCAGTCTATCCTAGCATACTGGTTCCTCAACCAATCCATGCCTAGGACTACATCATAGTCTGCCATAGGAAACTCTATGAATGTAGCGGAGAACTCCCTACCGCTAACTACGATCCGACACGAGGAAAACACTCAATCTCTCCTACAAGGCCATTACCAGTAAGTATATTGAGCCTCACTGATAATGACTCGGGCTCCAATCCTATCCGTGTTGCAAATCGTACAGACATAAATGAATGCGATGCACCAGAATCAAATAATACAGACGCTGAAGAGGAGTTGACGAGAATAGTACCTGCCACAACCTCATCTGGTGCAACTTCTTCTTCCATAGCCATCATCATGGCCTGACCTTGTCCTCTGGCTGCTGGTCCCCTCTGATGGAAACCTCTCTGCCTGTTCTGGATCTGAGCTTGGGCTTGTGCATACTGCTGGGGGTGTTGTTGCTGGAATGCCGGAGACTGAGGCGGCAAGGGCCTCGAATACTGATACTGCTGCTGCTGAACTGGTGCTGGGGCCGGTCCTCTCACCGAAGAGCTGGAAGGGTTGGATGCTGATGAACCACCCCTATTCGGGCAAGCCCCTATCCTATGATCTGCTGCTCCACAAGCCAGGCACAATCCCTGTGCCCTGCGACAGTCTGCCACCACATGCCCTGGCTTCCCGCAATGAGAACATCCCATCGCGGAAGTCTGCTTCTGCTTCTGCTGCTGCGGGTACGTTAGGGTCGAATGCTGAACCGATGTTACTGAGGCTGCCCGCCTCGGAGTTCCAATAGTCAATCCCCTAGCTGCCGGGGCTGGAGCTGATGATTGGTGCATCTGACTGTGGGACCGCTTCCTACCTTCGGTCCTATCCACGATCCTCTGGGAGGTGTACTCATGCCTCCTTGCTGCTCTCAAGACTGCATCGAACGTCTGGTGCTCGAACTGGTCAACCGCCAACAAGATCTCCAAATGCAGTCCCTGCTGGAACCGCTGGGCCCTATCAAACTCGGTCGCCACCAAGGTGGGGGCAAACCTACTGAGTCTAGAAAACTCCGATGCATAATTATCGACTGTTCTGCCTCCTTGCTTCAAGTTGGTAAATCTGGTCTACAGGTCGTACCGAGCCATAGCATCGAAATACTTCGTCTGGAATCTCTCTCTAAACACTGGCCAAGCAATGGGTGCCACTAATCCCATGGCTTGTGCCGCCCACCAACTGCTAGCCAAGTCCAACAACTGCAGGCGTACCACCGCCACCTTCTCATTCTCTGGTGTCCTAGCTGCTTCCAGAATCACCTCGGTATTCTGAAGCCATGCATCCGCGGTAATCGCATCCTCGCTGCCGTCGAAGAAAGGAGGGTTCAATCGTTTGAAGCTGTTGGCCGCCTGGTTCCCTGGATGTCCGCCTCGGGTCAAAGCATCTTGAACTGTCTGGTGCAGGGCATCGCTTCGACGATCCTGGAAAGATATCAAGGTTCTGATAAGGTCTACTAAGGTACCATCATCTGGCTCTGCGGGCTGGACGGGCCGAACTGGTGACTCCCCTCCAGTAGGCACAACTCTGAAGGCTACCCCGGAATACTGGGCTTGATCTCCGGGTTACTGCTGATCCACAAGAAGTGCTCCATCTCGTTGATCGGTAGGACCAGGTACAGTGCCGTTGAAGAAAATGACACAAGGAACAATAAGGAAAGGACCAGGACAGATCAATGATATAAGCACAGGATCAGGGCAAGAATCCAGGGATTCAGAGGATACGAACAGAGATCAAGGACGAGTACTGATTGAGACATCTATCTGGTAAACCCTCACATATCTTGATTTACAAGACCTGCATGGGCCACCACTTAAACCATGTCACGCCCCAGAACCAGAATACTGGAGAGCGGGGGCAGACATAGCCAGCTACGTATATTAAAATGGAAACCACCTCGATATACGGTCACGGCTGTCTAGATATATGAGGGTTTACTACAAGCCAACAGTCTCTTATGGTCATGAACAAGCCTAATGTCTCAATCACAAACAAGTAAGTAAGGTCGCAAGATGTACGATCATTAAATATACAATAATAAGGCATCCCAAATATTACATATTCAGCTGATCAAGAAGCTAGTCGTTACAAAATGTTAGGACTAGCAAGAGTTTAGTCGTACATGATCAATCCTAGGATTCATTAATCATGTTTACAGCCCGTAGGCAGACAGTAAGTAAAAGTGCATTGAGCTAACAGGTGCTCGTCGGCTAAACGCCTCAAAAGAATAGTTTTACAATGAAGTGGGCAAGACAAAAGGAAAACCCACTCTTGGCCCGGGTTTCGTCTAGTTGTCACCATTGGACTGGAAGCTTGGTAGATCCTCGGGAGCTGCTCCGAAATCTGGCCACACAAAACCAGCTGGGTCAACCCCAGAAAGAGCAAGTGCCACAAGGGGGCCACGAAATAAGAACAAAAGCCAGCAATTAGCACAAAAAAATTTAATAATTAAAACTAGAATTTACGAAAACATGTCAGGATGATATACGACGAGATAACCAAGGAACTATTCTGATAGCCAGGTTACAACCCGTAAACCAAACGAGGACCGGGGTTGTAACCCTTCGTCTGAACAGAACTTGGTTTCCCACCATTTATCGGCAAAAAAATAATGTAAGAAATCAAGACAGGAAGCAATCTTGTACTGGATCAAGACATGACTAGACTGGTTATACGTCATTCAATCAATCACGGCCAAGCAGATACTACGACTTACTACTTTAACTAACTAGGGTTATCACAGGCCTAATTACTAACAAGATGCAGTGAGATTATTCCACAGCCACAAGCCCTGCAGACCATCCAGGTTACCCAGGTCAAAAATTAGGGGTTGAATTCTGGTAGGTACATCGTCCAGGAAACGCATGTACCTTTAAGTGACTTAGAGGGTGCAACACATGACAGTGTGCTGGAAATGTGCCCTACTCGACGGCAGGCTACAGATCCCAAGAGCGCCCAGGTAACGGGATTGCCTGTAGCTGTGTCATCTATTCATGACTACTGTGTTATTCTAGTTATTAACCTTAATCCATTTTGGTAGGTACCCCTGACCGTGGTACTCAGGAGTCCCATCCTAGACATGATGCAAGACAGGACAGGTAGATTTAACAAGCAAGCAAGAAAGAACTACCCACGGTGTCAAGACAGGTCAAGTTAAGTTAGCCGTCGCAACAGCATTAAGTTATCAAGTCGTGCTACAAGTCAGGAGTGCGCCGCCACGGGCCACTATCAAGTTATCAAGTCACAAGGATTAATTACAAGTTACAAGTTAGATGTGCACTCCACTGGGTCACTAACAAGGAGATCAGAGAATACCAGGATCATAATCCACAGAAAATCCCGAGAACCGTACTAGTCATAAACAATTACTTGAAAACCATGTTAGGCCGTGTCGGGTCAAGATAGTAGTGCTGTGTTGAACAGATCTCAGGAAAACCCAATCCACAAAAAGAAACCAAGTCGAGAAATAAAACCAATACTCCAAGAGCCAATGGGTTAAGCAAGGGGTCAGGGAGCAGCGTACGCGCAAGAGCACGCACGCAGGGGAGCAGCGTACGCGTAAAAGCACGCACGTAAGGGAGCAGCGTACGCGTAAAAGCACGCACACAGGAGAGCAGCGTACACACAAGGACACGCACGCAGGGGAGCTGCGTACGCACAAGGCAAGCACGCAGGGGAGTTGCGTACGCACAAAAGCACGCACGCAGGAGAGCTGCGTACGCACAAAAGCACGCACGCAGGAGAGCTGCGTACGCACAAAAGCACGCACGCAGGAGAGCTACGTACGCACAAAAGCACGCACGTAGGAGAGCTGCGTACGCGTAAAAACACGCACGCAGGAGAGCTGCGTACGCACAAAAGCACGCACGCAGGAGAGCTGCGTATGTGCAAAAGCACGTACGCAGGAGAGCTGCGTATGCGTAATAACACGCACGCAGGGGCTTCTTCTCCATGGCTGAGAAGAGGCTCCAATGGTTCCCAAAACTTCAGATCATCACCACTTGGCCATCCGAACTCCAAATCCGGATTTCCAAAGTTCCAACTAGGGTGAAATGGAATTCTCCTCCACATGGAAACATCAAAACCCATAAAAATCCAACTTAAATAGATCAAAACTATGTAAAACTGAAAATAGGGAAAACTTATATCTAGAACAATGGAGACTCCAAATCACAAAATACCAAGTTCTAATGTTGATCACCATGTCCTAATCTAGCAATTGGACAAATAAAAGAGGGTTCTCATATGGTGGCAGGGTGCACTTGCCTATGGGTTGGTGTTGTGTAGAGGAAGGAGAAGAGTGTTGTGTAGAGGAAGGAGAAGAAAAAATTAATTGAGGTTTATGAGGAGAGAGAAAAAGTTGGTGGAGTTTTAAAAAGGGTGGGATGTGGTGTATTGAGGGTGGAGCATAGGCTAAGGTGTTCCAATATACATTAAACCAAACCAAACCAAACCAACCCAATCCAATTAAAACTGTGCCATGTCAAAACCCAAAATACGAGAAAAACCAAAATTCCACAAGTTGAGAAAAATAAAAATACATGCCAAAATCCAGATATGAGTATAAATACGAAATACTGGAAATACGAGAAATGAGGGTGACACACTGTGATCGACTGCTGAGTATTGGTAGGAACGGTCAGGAAAGCAGCAAGATCGGCTACAGCATCTGCTTCTATATTTTGTAGTCGATCGAGGTATGTGCTCGATGAAGAATCCAGCAAAAGTAGATGCCAATTCAATTTTTGCTTTGTGATACGGGATGAGATCTTCGTGACGAACTTCATAATCCCCTCGGACCTGACTAACTATTAGCTTAGAATCGTCGAAAGCTTCTAGATAGTCAACTCCCAGTTATTTTGCCAGTTGAAGGCCGATCAGTAGGGCGTTATATTCGACCACGTTGTTGGTGCAAGGTTCCATGAGAGAATATGCACGATGTATAACCAGATGGTCGGGTGACACAAGCACGATGCCTACTCCGGCAATAATATTTCCTTTAGGTCCTGTTCTTGATGCACCATCAAAGAACATTTGCCAAATAGAGATTTCCTCAGTTGCGACGTTAGACTCCACTACTTCATCCAAGATTTTATCGTAGAGTTTGGAAGATTATGGTATCGGATGAGCTGATAAGAAATTAGCTAATGCTTGGCCTTTTACTGCCTTCTGAGAGACGAACAGCATATCGTATGGAGACAACAGCATTGCCCATGTAGCTAAACGGGAATTAAGAGAGCCCGGTTTAGTCATGAGTATTCTGAGAGGATTGACTTTATATATGATGTGGATCGTCTGTTCAGACACATAGTAGCGTGTCTTATGGATAGAAAATACCAGTACAAGATATTCTATTTCCACAAGTGTGTATCTGTGCTCGACACCCACCATCGTACGGCTGAGGTAGTAGATTGCATGTTCATGGCTGCCTTCATTCTACTGAGCTAATAGGGCACCAAAGGAATGGTCTATAGCAAGGACATATAGTAAGAAGGGCTTTCCCATTATTGGAGCCACAATACTGGGGGGTTTATGAGATATTTTTTGATGTTGTCAAACGCGCGTTGATATTATTCAGTCCAGACAAAAGATACGCCTTTTTCATGAGCTGAGTAAACGGTTGACACCTTCCAGAAAGGTTCAAAATAAATCGTCTGATGTAAGCTAGCCTTCCTTGAAGTCCGCGTAGCTCTTTGAGATTTTTTGGGGGATGCATATCGAGAATAGCTTTCACTTTCTCTGGATCAAGATGTATACCCTTTGAAGTGATAACAAAACCAAGGAACTTGTCGCTGGATACTCCCAGAAAAGACTTGGTTGGATTCATCTTGAGTTGGTGTGCACGCATTAATTCGAACACCGTTCTCAAGTCTTGGAGGTGGTTGCACTTGAGATGACTTTTAACTGCGATATCGTCTACATAGCATTCAACTATTTTGCACAAATGATCACAAAAAATTGTGTTCATAGCTCGCCGGTATGTCGCCCCTATATTTTTTAATCCAAAGGGCATCACCGTATAGCAGTATATCCCCAACGGTGTTCGAAAAGATGTGTACTTCTCATCGTCGGGGAACATCTTGATCTGGTTGTAGCCTGAGAACCCATCCATGAAGGACATCCGCTCGAAGTCGTAAGTATTGTCGATCATTACGTCGGTGATCGATAGAGGGAACTCATCTTTCGGGCATGCAGATTTTAAATCACGGTAATCGATACAGACTC
The DNA here is from genome assembly GCA_029216955.1 of Iris pallida. Taxonomy (NCBI): domain Eukaryota; kingdom Viridiplantae; phylum Streptophyta; class Magnoliopsida; order Asparagales; family Iridaceae; genus Iris; species Iris pallida. The sequence goes on along the minus strand of JANAVB010028000.1, from coordinate 27,500,664 downwards.
AAACTTTACCGTTCTTTTTCATGACTGGAACAATGTTAGCGACCCAGTAAGGGTGTTTTTCTTCGCGAATGAATCCACTTGCAATAAACTTTTTGACTTCACTCTTGATGGCCACCATAATATTTGGTCGGAATCGTCGTTGCTGCTACTTCACTGGCTTAGCTTTAGGCAAAATATTTAGGCGGTACATAGCGACTTTAGGATCCAAGCATGGCATGTCTTCATAGCTCCATGCAAAGACGTCAATGTATTCTCTTATAAGCTGTATAAGAGATTGTCGTTCATTGCCAGACAGACTTTTGCTGATGAAGATTGGTTTAAGGGATGATTCATCTCCTAAATTGACTTGGACGACTTCGTCTTCAGTAGGTGGTGCACGTTGTTCGAAACATAACTCCTATCTAGTATCCATCTTTTGAGCCTATTGTTCAAGCTTGATCGATTGGACATCGTGTACAATTTAGTCAACTGACACCATGTTGACGGACAAAGTTGCTTTGAACATGTCTCCAATGCTGGAGTCTGAATCCAGAGGCAGGAATCAGAAGAATGAGAACAAAGATCTGCTTCGATGTCTGATCTTTCAGGAGTTGTTAGAGGAGTGACATAACCCAAACTAATACCATTTTGTTGATAATAGTTCTCGGGTTTGACGGGGGGAGCAAAGTGACGTATTGGCAACCGTCGTCCCCGACCGTAGTTTAGCCCTCGGTCGCTTTTTATATCATATCCCATATTCTAGATGATATTCTTGGCCTGCCAACTATATCAAAAAAGTTACATTTTTTCAGAATCATAGTCAGCTTCAGTGTTGTGATTGGGAGAAGTAGAGTCCAGAACGAACTTTCTTTCGCCAATTATTCGACCGAAGATGATTAGTTCTTTACCCTTCTTTCTAGCTGGAACGATGAAGTAGTGGATATCTTCTAGCCAGACTTTTTCTTGTAGATAAGACGTCGTGACCGTCACGCAGAGGTGTGGTCATATGTCGTGCTCTAGAGCGTATATCATATCTATATATTGGTTTACAGATTGATAGACATCGGAGTAATTCAAAGATAAACCTTTACTTAGAAAATACATAAGTTCTTCTTCAGGGATAACATCATCCACTGAAGGTACATTATTTTGAGTATTGATATACTCATTGAGAGGATCATTGTCTGGAACAGGAGCCACACCCTTGGCCAAGTTCACCACATAAGGTAACTCTTCAAGATTGGGAGGACAGACTTCAGCAGGTTCTACTCGAGGTATCTTGTGAAGAGTGATGGTCAATGGTTTGACCTTATCAGGATTCTTCTCTTTAACCCAGAGTGTGAGAGGCTTTGGAGTACTTTTTGGAGTAGTACATCCTTTGACTCGGATAATCAGGGGACCATCACTGGAGTATGAACTCACTTCAGCTTCATCGTCAGCTTCGTTACCGTCATCCTTGGAGGACTGATATTGGTAAAGTACCGAATCTCCATAGTAGGCTTCAATGCCCTTAAAAGGATCGACATCGACAAACTCCGTCTTCACGACGCCATCGCTGTTCTCGTGTATCTACGGACGTCCCAACAAGACATTGTAGGATACATTGGCGTCGATTATATAGCAAGAAATCTCTGTTTGGAGATCACCAATCTGGCACTTGAGACGGATCTTGCCCAGCGGGTGGCTTCTTTCAGCATTGAAAGCCATGATAGTTGTATTGGTTGCAGATAGCTTGTGCAGAAGGATTCCTAGAATTTGGAGTAAACTTCTAGGAATGATGCTGAGGGAGGAACCTGGATCGATGTGCATCCGATCCACCTTAATCGCCCCGATATACCCTGTATAGTACAGAGGTCTATCATGATGATTATTTTTTAGTAGCATGTCCTCCTGTGAAAAGATGATGTTGGGCACCACTTCCATAGTACTGTGGTAGTGGGGATAGGAGACAGGATCTTCAGCGGGGGCTTTGACTTCAGCGAGATAAGAGTCGGCATGTAGTAATGCCTCACTTAAGGCCTTCCGCGTTTCTTTGGAGAGTCGCAATAGATCGAACAAAGATAACCTGATAGGTGTATTGGCCAGCTATGCCAGTATGTCAAAGTTGTAAGGCCGATCCATGCCTTCGGGAGTTGGTGCCTTCAGAGACTTGTCAAATCGTGTCTCCTTCTGCTTGGCTTTGTTGGTAGTTGAAGGCTTAGACGGACCGACTTCTGAACTTGTGGGGGCAGCAGGAGCTTGAGAATGTACTGCTTCTTCTTGTGCAGGGTCATAAGTCCGTAGGTAAGCCTTTCCAGATCGCGTCTCGCCAGATAGAACTTCGTAAATAGGAGAAGACACCATATGACATAATTTATATTTCTTGTCCCTCTTTACTTTGAGAGATACCACCACCTGTGTTATTTCTTGCACAAGGTTCGGATGGACCCACATGATCTCACCACGTTCAGTTATAAGTGGTACCAAGGTTGAGTTGCGAGCTGGCGACAGGTTGACGACTTCCATTATTGCCTTGGGGATTGGAACTATGCCGTCTGGAACTTCTATAGAAGGAAAGTCACCAAATTGAAAAGAGATCATGTTAGAAGATACGACCTTGTCTTCAGCTTCTAGGTTGATCACTTGGCTGTCGATAAGCTGTTGTATCTTCTTCTTCAGGACGATGCAATCCTTGGTAGAGTGGTGCACGTACTGATGATAAAGACAGTACTTGGGATCGTTGAGTTGGTTCGCCTCCGCAGGACGTCGTGGTGGGGGCAATGTCAGTTTATTACCCTTCGTCAATGTGTGAAAATGGTAATAACATCATCCTCGTCAAAGGAGAAAGTCTTCTTAGGTTTGTCAAGAGCGCCCTGAGAATTAGAAGTTCCCTTGGAAGTGTCGACCTTCAAGACTTCTTTTCCTTTACCCCCACGAACAGGGATAATTTGAGGGTGCTTGCCTTTATCTTCAGATTTGGGTGTTCTCAACCCCAGTAATTCCAGATTAGGGACTTTATTTTCAGCAGCATCAGCGGCCCCAATAAAAGCGGGCTATGTATCATACTTATGTATACCCAGACAAAACTTTACTGTAGAAAGGAAGTTATGTCAACAAGTATCCATAAGTTCTGAGTCTGTTATACCGAAGGGCATCTTCAGTGCTAGTCGCCTGAAGCGTTCGATGAAAGCAATGACAGACTCAGTCCTCCTTTGCTTGGTCTCGATGAGGGTGGACATACTAACATGCATGCCACTCTCGTAAAACCTGTTGAGGAATAATCTCTCCAAGTCTTTAAAGGAATTGATACAACCGTTAGGTAGACTACAGAACCATTCAAAATCTACCCCCTTCAAGGTGCTAATAAAAAGCTTTGACAAGAACGGATCGTCCCTGGGTAAGTGTAGAGTCTACGTGTTAAAGTATGTCATGTGTTGACGAGGAGAAGTCATCCCGTCAAATGAATTTAGCGTCAGTGGCTTGTAGTTAGGAGGGCAAGTAGCATTCTCTCATTCAGGAGGATAGGGTTGAGATATCTCGATCTTCTGAAGCTCGTCTTTATGTGAGATGGTATCGAGACGGGCAACAAGAGAATCAATTGCATCATGTTGATTGAGCAGGTGTTGAGAAACGACTGTTGTACGGTTGTCAAGCGTCGTTGGTGAAGGACCACCTCCAGCATTTGTAAGATTTGGAGGAGGAACAATAAAATGATACTCCTTCTGTAGTGAAGGAGGGTTGTTTCTATGAGCCGAACTAACGTGTGCTGAGACATTTTGTTGAGGTGGAGGAACAGCCCCAGTAGCTTGGACCGCCATGATACTGGTAAGCATATCAGTGATCTTGGCAAATGCTGTTTCAAGACCCTATAGCCGCTTGTTGGTCTAATCACTAGCTTCTTCAGGTCTCTCTCCATCCGCCATGTATGTAGATAACATGCGAGGATGAATAGAGAAAATAGTACAACTGGTGCTGATATTGTCTGTCTCTGAGTTAAAAAATCTCTCGTCTTCAGGTAGGGGAGGTAGATAGTCACCATCAAACTCGAAGAGATCATCATCATATGGAAGGCTACCCCCGGTGTGAAGGTCATCTGCTTCAGACTCTGATGGAATACTACCCCCAGCTTGGAAGTCATCGTCATATATATGGAATCTCGTCCTCGACCGAGTACCCTTATAGACTCCTTTAGATGTGATAGCCTGCTGGCTATCTGTTGGCAGACTTCTTCTTTTTTTGTTCGCGAAACTGAGAGAGAAAGTTGGGTTCGTGGTCCACCTTCTTTGATTGGGGCTCCCGTAAGTGGGACCCCATGAAGCCATGTTGGATGAAACACACAGCGGCTTTTCATCGTCAGAGCAATGCAGTCGTCGAAATACGGAATGGCTCTGAGGCACTCTCGTTGCTTTGGAGCAGCAACAGTTGATGACAATACTGGTGCACGGATGTACGTCATGAATTGTTGTATCCTTTCTCGCTTTACGCTTATGATTTATCATATCGCGTAAGTCAGCGGAAGGGAGTTTTGCCTTAAATTCCATGTCACATGCATCGCCGAGCTTTACATATGGGTTTGTAAGGAGAGTTGGTGCATCCGGACTTAGTTCACGTGCAGGGGCAATCCCCACACCTAAGTTCTGTGATGACCTTGAAGACAGCCTCGTGCTATACGCGTTGGGGCCTATCTTTTTGCTGTGGGCGCATAGACCCTGGAGTCTTCCTTTGGGCGCATGCTTCCCAGAAGTCTTGGCAGCAAGCCTAAGCTTCCTTGATGTGGGCGCATAGTATGGATCAGTAAAGCTTGGGTGCATAGCCTTGGGCGCATGACCCTGGGTGCACAATCTGTCGAAGACAGAAGTCTTCTGGCCAAAGTTTTGCACCAATGCACCCTCTTGGGCGCATAGCTTTGGGTGCATGCTTGGTGAAGCAGCACAGTTTTGTCCCAGCTTCGCCTCCTTCAATTGTAGGCCTCGTTGAGTTTGCCCAGAGTGTCGAACACTTCGATTCTTGGCATCGTAGTATTTTCCTTTGCCAAGTCTCGAGCGTTGAGCACTCTGTTGTTGGTTGCACATGAGAGAAGTAGCTGGGCTAGTAGATCCCAAAACGGTATGAGCCTTCTTCATTTGTGAAGCTTCTGTGGCAGAGCCATGCGCCCACAGAGGAGCTCTATGCGCCCACGTGACAGAGTCCTTCGGTTGCATATCTTCTATGACACTGGTAGGATATGCACCATGAGCCTTCGGAAGACAAGTCTTGCGAGACCTGTTTAGCTTCACTGATTTTGAGGGAGTAGAGCCGTCCCTCGAGAGCATCTCTTCGAACGCCTGCTGATCGAACTTCACGATCAACATCTTCTGAGTGCTCTCCACTTTGTCGGTATCGGATTGCGTCACCACCTTCTCGTCAGAAAAAAAGGTAGTCCCCAGCTGAGTCACCATTTTTGTGGACACACAAAAAAAAGAAGAAGAAACGCTATCTTTTCTTATTGGCGCAAGGCACCACAAATCGAGTATGCCTGAGAGATCCTACGCTGAGGATCCCCAAGTACAAAAAGAATTCTGGGGAATGGGACGATGGAGATCGAGCTACAGTTGCTCCTTTACTCCGTTGACACTCCGATTATAAAAGTGGAAGAAAACCTAAAAAAAATTGCTAACTCTCGGCTCACTGGCAAGAAGTGCAGCAATTTGGCTCTTGAAAATGCTCTCCGTTCTATGTTTTGAAGAGGTATGAAACCCCTTTTTATAGTCGTTTCCATGCTGGAATGATTTTATGCGCCCACATGAGAAAACATACTGGTTTTCATATGGACGCATGGTCCTGCTTTGGGCGCATAGAGTGTAGGCGCATCCAGACTGCGTGATCGTGGTCTTGACGTGGCCGCATGCTTCGGTGCATGACTGCTCGTGGAGACTGACGTGGCCGTATGCTTCGGTGCACGATTGATCGTGGGTTTGACTGAGTCGGGGACTGTCCTGACTTGGGCGCATAGCCTGAAACAGGGCTATGTACCCCCTGCTGGAGGGGTCCAGAGTGGGCGCATGGGCGCATAGTATGCTCTGGAGACTTGGGCCCATAGCATGCTCTAGAGACTTGGGCGCATAGTATGCTCTGGAGACTTGGGCGCATAGCATGCTCTGGTCATATGGGCGCATATGACTTCTCTGGCTTGGGCGCATGTGATTTCTCTGGCTTGGGTGCATGGTTGTCAAGACTGCTGAAATTTTCATGCTTCTACAAACATCCTTAATTTTTTTTTGTCCAGAGGTAATATGGACATGACAACAAAATCAATAGATAGTATACTCAATCTACTTATTCAGAGGTATAATTGGACATGGTAAAGAAGATAAAGTATGCCTCTACTGGGAATTGAAAATAAAATCGTTCAGAGGTAATATGGACATGACGGTAGAAATTATTAATCTCCTGGGGATGTAATAGAGGAGTATATCAATAAGAAAATATTGACCTATTGACCAATCAGAAGTGATATAAATGTGATAGATATAGACTATGGGGAATATGGAATTGCTTTTCCTGAGGTGAAAAGGAGGATCTTGGCATTTATTGACTGTTTAGACATAATACTAGACGTGAAGATTAGGGGTGAGCATTATTCGTTTTTGGACCGAAAACTGAAACTAACCGGGCCGAACCGAATAAGAGATTCGGTTCGGTTTGACAAACTTTCGGTTTGGTTTTGGTTTTAAAAATATCAAAAAAATATTATGTTTAAAACCGAAAACAGAATAAGACTTCTGCAATTATATAAATACCCTCAATGTTATGCATATTATGTGATTAAAAATGTATATATTTTGAAAACATAAATTCTATGTATATGTTTCGAAGTCCAACTTTGATAATTTAACTACTCCAACTCTGGAAGCAACTTTGAAATATAACAAATGTGTGTATAAAAATTACAATTTTTAGTATAATTTAACCAATATTCCAACTTTAAATCCCACCCACTAAACAATATAAATATTCCAACCGAATAAACCAAATTGATTATACGGTTCGGTTCGGTTTCGGATTTGTCTAATTTTGGTTCGGTTTTGGATTTTTTGAATTTTGGTTTATTCGGTTTGACTATTTCAGTTAGGTTGAAACCAGAGAAACCGAACGCTCACCCCTAACATCAATAGACATAAGCCAGGGAGACACTATTAACTCACTAGGGAATTAATAGTAGAGTTCTCATTTGACCGATTAGTGGTATAAATGGACGTGAAGATCAATGAAAGATCTGCTAATTCGCTGGGTAATGAACAGAGGGAAATTGAAATTGGTAATGATTTTTCTTGAAAACAAAACGTCAAGCACTGTTGGGAATTTGAATATAATCAAAATATGTTAACCCAATCTGGCTGATGCACAATATTTCTTCAGCAACTTGTCATTGATAGACATCATAAACAAGTCATCATTTTCTGTTGCTAATAGATGAGCACTGTTGAAATACACTAATTCTACTATGAAAAGACCCTCCCACTTAGCGTGGAATTTGCTTTTGTTCCGATGGAATGACCGCCTCACTTCCGTATACCATGAAATAAGACATTGCATGCAGGAGTCCGAATTTGAATTTCCAATAAAATGACAGCTTCACTTTCCATTAACTAGGATTCTTGGATACTACAAATTTACATGTAAAAGTTGTGTTACACTTGCAACCGGCATTCCGGTTTACATTGCAATCTCACACCAAAAAATAAAGTTGCTTTTGTCCAAAATGAATTTTCCTTTACACGGAATGCCGTTGACAATGAATGAAGAAAACATCCAGGTAGACGAGTGGTGTTTCTAGAAGACCAGCTCCGCAAAACAAGCCACCCTTTCCTATCAACAATGGTTAAGAATCATCAGTATCACCAGACCTCGATGAAGTTGACAACTCTTCTCCTGCAGCTAGATCTCCTCCACCTCCATGGCTCTCTTTACTAGAAAGTTCGTCATCGTCACCTGCACTGTTACTCGATTGAGAGAACACAGCAGCAGGATCATCGTTATTGTCACCATCTGAAACGGTAGGTGCACTCTGGCTGCTATTGTGCTTTCTATTCTGGGCCTCTTCCATATCCTGGCCTCTGAGTTCTAATCTTCTGCGCTTTCGGACATTACGCTTGCCCTTTGGAAATTCTTCTCGATGCGCCTCCCCATTTATGTCAGCAACCTCCTTTGAAGAAGCCTTCTTTCCATCTTCATATTCTGATTCTTCCAGACCTGAATCAAGTTTTCTTCTCTTGCTTGAATTCGTCTGGAACATACAAACACAAGACAATTTTTAGAGAGCTCTTAATTGCTTCAATACAGCCCCATAGAGATATTCCATGCACAGCAATCTAAAGAACTACTCGTAAGATTGGCTATTTGACTGACCCCAAAAATATCACCATTTGAAATGACAGCTAGATTGAAATAAAGGACTTCAATAGCATGAATTAAATAGATGATTTTTCTGCATATATATTTACCTTGGGGCCCCGATCAATGAGATGAGCCCATTCGCTCCTGTTTCTCAGGCAATCAAGAACTGCATGTGAATGACTAGAATAAACATAGCGGTCCCCATTTGGTTTTCTCAGGTTATTCCAGTGCTGCAACAGAAATGATAAAATAGAAGGGGGAAAAAACCAATGCATTAGAAAAAGATAAAACAAACATAAATTACTCATCTCACGGGTGCTGGAGACACATACCGGGCGGACAGAATCACATAGCTCTTCATATGTGGAACAGTTTCCCTTACTTAAGATCTCATCAAGCAAGACTGCGGAATATAAGCAACAATATATGTATTGATTGAATTCTACAAAACTTGTACTGATTTTAGAAAAGAAAGAAACAAAGAGAGAAAAAAAATACTTGTTGCTAAGCTCAGAAACATACCAGGTAAAGTACGAGTTATGACACTGTTACCACCATCTGCAAGGTCCCTAGGTGAGCTCCTTTTTGACAATGTATTGTGTCCAGTGGCCTCAAAGGACGGCTGGAACCTGGTTTCACCTTCGTCACAGGTACCACTAGATATATTCTTTCTCAAAGACACTCCAGAATCGGGAGACCTGTTCCGGATATCTTTCTTGGAAGAACCATCCGTCACAAATGCTGACTCCCGATACTTTCGATCAGGTGAGGACGAAACCCTAACCATCCTTTTTGTTTCATTGACTTTGTGTGAATTACGAGATATATCTTTGGGTGCTTCTTCCTTGTTCTTCCTTCTAAAGACCTTCCCAATGACACCAACGATTTGAAAATGGACTCAGATAAACCTCCACCAACCATAAAACATAACTTCTTCTTTTTTAGCATAGCATCATAAGCATACTAGTCTACAAGATATTAAGGTAATGCATACTTACAGAAAGTCATTTATTATGATCAAATATAGCAGTTATAATCTTGTCATGTAGGTGGTCATTTTGCAATATGATTTTAAGCTATTTGGTATCAGGATTAGAAGTTAATTTATGGCACTAACAAGGGGTAAGTACTGAATGGTAAGAAAGAGGACATATCTTTGTTCAAGAATAACCCCACTAAAGAAAGAGACCTACAAGGATTTAGATACAAGCCTACGGAAAACTAAGGTAAAATACCTTTATAAGATTTACCTGGTGTTTTACCTAAGATTATGAAGGATATAATTGGGGTGTTTTGTCGAGTTCTCCTTTCCTCACTGCATTCATTCTCTTCTTCCTCCTCATTTAACACTTTATTGTCTTTATTTCTCTCTCTTCTGTTTTCTCAGTTGCTGCAGTTTTCCAATGGTCCTATAGATTAACTAGTTGCATAATCCATTAAGCATCAACTTTTCCATAATAGTTTTTGCTTTTTCCCACTAATTAGTTGCAAAATGAAATTACCAATGTTAAGTATTAGTAATAGTGGGCTTTAGTCCCACATTGGAAAAGAGAGTAAAGAGAGGAGCTAGATTCTCCTATATATATGTAATCCCTCTTCATAATAAAATTAACCGATTATACTCATTCTACATGGTATCAGAGCCATAAACCATCCTCCTCCCATCTCTCCTACACACACACACACACAAAACCCTAACCCTAATTACCCCCCTGCTGCCCCGCCCCTCCAGCCCCCCCCCCCCCCCCGGACCCCACCACCTGCTGGCCCCTCTCAAGCAGCGCCGCCCACCTCCAGCTCCCCCCCCCCTCCAGCGCCCCCCTCCCCTGCTGGCCCCTCTCCAGCGCCACCCCCCCCCCCCCCCGGCTGCTCCCCCCCCCCCCCCAACCACCCGATCCAGCCCCCTCCCCCCCCCCCCGCTACAGCACCCCCTTCCCTCAACCCCTGCTGTCCCCCCCCCCTCCAGCCCCCCCCCCCCTCCGGCTGCACTCCCTTCCGCCACCAATCCTAACCCTAGCGCATCCAATCCCTAACCCTAGCCGCTACCATGTTCCTTCTTCCAAATCCTAACACTAGCCCATCCATCTCCTACAAACCCTAGCCGTCTTTTCTTCAAAAAAAATAATAAGCGTCGTATTTCGAAGACAGACGGTAGCCAAATGCTTTATTTGCACACTCTGTTCCTAGATTACGCCGTCAGGAATTAACAAAGGGTAGACAACTTGATTGTCTACGTGGATCTTTGTTTTTTCTACCCCGATCTTCACATCAGGATTTACACAGAGAGTGATCGTGTTTACTCCTGTGTCTTGACGTGTTCACCAGCTACACAGAGAAGGAGCTTGTTTACTCCTGTGTCCTGCTGTCTTCACTTTACATGTGCGCGCCGGTGTTGGCCACATTAATAGCGCACTAGTAAAGTTGATGTGATTATTGGGGTTGGAAAAAACTCGCGATGGTTGCATTCATTTCAAGATGACAAACCCGAAGACAGATGATGGTGATTCTACTACCAGTATCAGTAGCGCAACGGACACTGGCACAACGGTCTCTTCGACTCGACTCGTCGATCGTCGATTGGACGGACCAGATGGTTACTCAACATAGCGGAAGAAGGTTGAGAAAACACTTCGGGGGATGCGACTGTCTAAACATCTGACTGACAGCCCTCCGGCAACGACTGATCCCATGTTTGAACAATGGGAGACGGATGATAGTCGACTGTTTACACAGTTGATGAACTCAATGGAACCGTCTGTCGAGGAGATGGTTCAGAACACAGACACGGTCAAGGAGCTATGGGAGGTCCTCGCAACGGCGTTTGATGGAAAACGTGACTTGTCTCATATCTACGACTCGGTTGTTGGCGTTTACCGAGCAAATCAGGAAGACAAATCTCATAAGGACCACTTCCGGTCCTTCAAGGCTATGACAGTTGAAATTGATCGTGTTCTCCCTCTGACGACGGATATCAATAAAGCTCGATCTCAACGTAAGCAGCTTCATATTATGGCATATCTTGTCTCTCTCCGTCCAGATGCGGACTCGGCTCGATCACAAATCATTGCTGGATCTGAAGTTCCGTCTTTGATGGAGGCCCACTTCCGTGTTCTTCTGGCCGCAAAGGTCGTTGAGACCATTCCGGGGGAAGCTCCTGCTGATCGATCTGTCCTTGGTAGTGCTGCTCGTCCTGGCGTTCGTGGTGGGCGTAGTGGACGACGAAGTGGCCGAACTTATGGTCGTGATGGCGGGCGAGGCAATGGTGGTCATGATGACGACTACGAACATGCTTCCACTGCGGTCAGCAGGGACATTTCCAGTGGCAGTGTCCTAAAGCTCCTGCTGCCAATATTACTTTGGACGCTCCTGATGATAGCGTTCGTTCGATTCAGATGAGCGTCGATTTTTACGCAAATTTTTTTGAGTTTCAAGCTCAACGTCGTAGTGAGATATCCACGTCTGGATCCACTGCTGGGTACTCTGCAGCTTGTGTGGTGCGATCGAAACAGTGGATCATTGGCTCCGATGCGTCTGCTCACATGACTGGCGACGCAGGTATGATCCGCAAGTATATCGGTGGGTCGTACTTCAAGTATTACTGTTGCCAATGGTGGTTCACTGAAAGTTCGTAGGCGAAGAAGTGTCCGCCTTTCTTCCGTCTTATCACTTCATTCGGTGCTGCATACACCTGGAAATCCATTTAGTTTGCTTTCCATTAGTCAAATTACTCGCGACTTACACTACTCGGTAACTTTTTTCCTGATGGTTGTATTTTTCATGATCTGAAGACTGGAAAAACTATTGGTAAAGGGCATGTGACTGGAGGCTTGTATCTGTTTGACGTCTCTTCTCTGGTTACTTGTGTCGGCGTGAAACTCAATGCTTTTGAGTTACATTGTCAGTTGGGTCATCCGTCAATCCACGATCTTCAACAATGTACCCATCTTTAGATGTTCCTTTTAATTTTCATTGTGAGTCGTGTCAGTTAGCCAAACTTCACCGGGTTTCATATCCGGTAAGTCGGAATAAAATTGTGTCTACTCCTTTCGAGCCAGTACATTCAGATTTGTAGGGACCGTGTCCTGCCAATTCAGTAATGAGTTTCAAATATTTTGTTACGTTTGTTGATGATTACTCACGTATCACTTTTGTTTATCTGCTAAAACAACGATCCGAATTATTTGAAATTTGGTGCAAATTCTATGCAGAAATTAAAACACAATTTGGTGTTTTGATAAAATATCTTCGAAGTGACAATGGTCGTGAGTATTTGTCTAGATATTTCAGCTCGCATCTATCTCGACATGGCATCATCCACCAAACTTCATGTCCTTCCACACCACAACAGAATGGTGTGGCCGAACGAAAGAATTGCCGTATCTTGGAAACAACGCGTGCTCTTATGTTTCAAGCACATACTCCCAAAAAAATTTGGTCGGATGCGGTTCTTACAGCTTGTTATCTTATTAATCGCATGCCATCATCCGTACTAAATGGTGCTACTCCTTTTTCTCGGTTATATCCCGATCAGAATCCGTTTTCCCTTCCTCTCAAAACGTTTGGGTGCCTGTGTTATGTTCGAGATATCCGACCGACTCTTTCTAAGCAAGATCCCAAGGCAATCCGTTGTATTTTCCTTGGTTATCCTAAGGATCAGAAAGGGTATCGGTGTTTTTTTTCTGTCTTAAAACGATAATTTCTCTCGAAATGTTGCCTTCGTTGAAACAGAGTTTCCTCCACTCCCACAAACTGAAAATCCGGTTTCCCAAGTTTATCCAGACGAGAATTTTTTGTTGTTTTCCGTTCAAACGCAACAGTCTCCTGTACGAGTGCCCTCCTCTACCGAGTTCCCGGTCAGACGATCCGCATACACCAGTTCAGTCAGCACTGACGTCGTCCCGGTCAGACTAACCGCAGACACCAGTTCAGTCAGCACCAACGTCGCCTGATCCCGCCTCACAGATAGTGCCTACGGTTATTGACTCATCATCCTCGTCTAGCACTCCTGGACAATCCTCCTCAAGCTCCTCTGAATCGCCTCCAACTTCTCCATCAGCTCGCCCTCGTCGTGTCTGTCGTGATCATCCCTTGTATGTTAGCAACTATAAAGGCCTAGCAAGCCACACCCAGTCCCTCATAGCCACTATTGATGGAATTTCGATTCCCAATACTGCTGAAGAGGGTCTCTGACATCCCGGTTGACGTGCTGCTATGGAAGAGGAAATGAACGCCCTTCGAGAAAACCATACTTGGGATTTGGTCAATTTGTCACCTGAAAAATAGGCAGTCGGTTGTAAATGAGTGTTCACGATCAAAGTGAAACCTGATGGCACTCTTGATCGTCTAAAAGCTCGTCTTGTAGCTAAAGGATATTCTCAGACATATGGTGAGGATTACTTTGAGACATTCTCTCCGGTTGCCAGAATGACTTCTGTTCGCGTACTATTGGCCCTAGTTGTCCGCTATGACTGGTCATTACTTCAACTGGACGTCAAGAATGCATTCTTACACGGGGATCTTGACGAAGAAGTATATGTAGTGCAACCTCCCGGGTTCGTTGTAAGGGAGGGTAAAGTGTGTCACCTGAAGGACGGTCTCAAACAATCACCACGGGCGTGGTTTGGTCGATTCACAAATGTTGTTACTCAGTTTGGCATGTGTCAATCAAAAAAGGATCATTCGGTATTATACCGACAAATATCAGCTGGAAGGATACTACTTGGTATCTATGTTGACGACATTGTCATCACGGAGGACGATTGTCAGGGCATTGCAGGACTGAAAAAGTTTCTGGGAGAGCAATTTCAGACCAAGGATATGGGAGCGCTGAGCTACTTCGGTGTTGAAGTAATAAAGGAAAAGAAGCACATTGACTTGTCCCAGAGAAAGTATTTATTGGACATACTACATGATGCTGGAATGATGCAAGCCAAGGGAGCAACGTCGCCAATGGACCCAGGAGAAAAGTTACTTTATGACGAGGGGACACTGATGACTAATCCAGATCAGTACCGTCGAGTAGTGGGAAAGCTCAACTACTTGGCAGTTATGACTCGTCCAAATATTTCATTTGTTGTTAGTGTTGCGAGTAGATTTATGTCTTCTCTACGAATTCCACATTGGCAGGCAGTTCTCAGAATTCTACATTATCTAGTTTAGAATCCTGGAAAAGGAATTCGCATGAAAAATCAGGGACATACGAATGTTGAGAGCTTCACTGATGCTGACTGGGGTGCAAGTCTAGCGGATAGACGATCTACATCCAGTTACTCTGTATTTATTGGCAGAAACTTGGTCTCGTGGAAAAGCAAGAAGCAAAGTGTGATTGCGCGATCAAGTTCCGAAGCAGAATATCGAGCTACTACTCATGGCATAGCAGAAGTGCTATATCTGAAACATCTGCTACAAGAATTAGGAGAAAAAGCAGAATCTAGAGCAGCAGACATGTGGTGTGATAACCAGTCCGCTATTCATATTGCTACTAATCTTGTATTCCATGAAAGGACGAAGCACATAGAAATAGATATCTACTTTGTACGCGATGAGTATAAGAAGGGGGCAATAAAGTTTCGTCATGTGAGAACCGGTGATCAAATAGCTGATATCTTCACAAAGTCTCTGTTGGGTCCTCGGGTTCAATTTCTGTGTAACAAGCTGGACATGATTGACATATATACTCCAGCTTGAGGGAGGGTGTTAAGTATTAGTAATAGTGGGCTTTAGTCCCACATTGGAAAAGAGAGTAAAGAGAGGAGCTACTCTCCTATATATATGTAATCCATCTTCATAATAAAATTAACCTATTATTCTCATTCTACAACCATTAACAGTATTGGTACGTTTTGTTTCTTTTTCCGTTAAGAAAACCTTTAGGCTGTGCTTGGTTTGTGAGAAAATAGGGAAAGAAAGAGAATGAAAAGGAAAGAGAAGAAATTTTTTACTTGCTTGGTTGGTAAAAAAAAAGTTCAAAAAGTTGGAGAAGAAAATTGAGAGAGGTAGGTTAAGTTGAGAGAGAAGATATAATCCACCATTTTGGGAGGGTGAAAGAGAAAACTGGTATTAGCTATTCTCTCATTGTCTTTTTCATTTTCTCTCTAACCAAACAACACAAATCACTTTGTCTTTCCTCTTCTTTTCCTTTCCCTCGCTTTCTCTTAAACCAAACACAGCCTTAGCTTCAACAAAATTTGGATTGACCACCTTCACTTAAAAGTTCCAGAACTTACTTATAGCCTTCCCAGAATAAGCAGCAGATTTTCTGTTTTAACTTCCACTATTATCATCTTTAAAACAAAAATTCAGTTTAAATACAAAGATCTCTAGAATACATCAGCATGACATCAAAACAAGAAATAAGCTTTGTTACAAATGAATATTGTGTATAGTATGCTGTCATTGAGATACCTGATCCTTTGCCCCAGAATGTGATGACGAGCGCTTTGAAAGCATACTAGGAGCAGTTGGAAAAGCCAACTGCATGCTAGTTGCTTGACGTATGCGTGGAACCCTAGGAACTCTGGAAGAGCTATTAAGTTCTTGATGCAATAGGAGTGCAAGCTGCCAGAAGGATAAGATGCGAGAATCTTAGAAACTACATATGTAATTTTCTACTATTAAGGCATGCAAACAAATAGCTTGCCAATTGTACCTCTTCATCACTTAATGTAGTTACAGTGGCACATGGTGGTGGATGAGTGGAACTTGAATTATTAAGCAGTTTTGATGGCGGAAGAGGAAGTGGTTGATTTAACTTTTCACTTTTCTGACATGAACCCGAAGGGAGCTGAATGGAAGCATTTTGAGTCTGTGATGATCCAACTGCCTCAGTAGAAGTGGCTACATTTATATTCATTGCAGTTGAAGTTTTAGAAGATGGACCAACAAAGGGTTCTTTTGAATCTGATACCACGTGTTTAGAATCAGAAGAATGAGCAATTCTGCTCAACTGTGATGATTTTGATCCATGACAATCCGAGCCCTTAGAATGACCTTTAACAGGATGTCTCGAAACCTCGCGGACGCTTTCCTCAGTGGATGAAACAGTACCCGCAATATCTTTCTTACCAGATGTCAATGAAGTCACCTTCACTCGCTGTTTACTCGACTGAGTAGCCTTACCATCCGTTGAGGATGCTGTGCTAACCAGTGATTTGTGACTACTTGAAACAGATGGTCTGGAGATAACTGGTGCAAATGAAGTTGAAGATACTTTTCCAGCAGCTACAACTAGTTTATGTGAACTTGGTGGTACTTCGCACAGATTTGAGTCTCCATATTTCGTAGGTTCACCAACAATTCTAGAAACATGCGCTTCTTCAAGCAAACTTTTTTCCACTGTTGCACAACTTGGTGATTCCTCCATTACCTGCCCATGTTGCTTTCTCTCACTAACCCCAGTTTGTTGACCTTCGGTAGTTTTATCGTAAACTTGATTTGAAAATACCACCTCTTTCTCGTTATCTCTAGATTTATGCTCATTTGATGATAAACTAGTGACAGTTTGATGTACCAGCAAAATATCAGATGAATGGCCTGACGATTTTTGGTGGAAATGGGGAAGCTGGTTTGCACTATGTGGGATTTCATCACTAGCAAGACAAAGCAGCAACTTTGTGTTTTCAAAACCCTGAGCATCAGTCGTATCAATTTTCACGTCAAACTCTTGCAATTTAGAGGTCAGTGACAATGGACCATCTGAATCAGGAATATCATGCATCTCTGGCACACTGGGATGACCAATCACAGCCCTCGGGTCCTCTTTGTCTATGACAACATGGCAAGAACCTACATTTAGATCCCCTTCAAAATGGCTCTCATCCTTGGGTTGTCTCCGACCATGTACAGCTTTGTTAACATCCTAAATAAAATATTTAAACATTTTTGTTCACTTCACTTGATAGGAGTAACAGCAACAATACAGATACTACCCGAAACTACAAAGAACTAGAATGAAGAAAACCATCAACAGGTCCTACAAATAACAAATAACCCTGTCTGTAGCATAAATGTAATCATTATTCTTATAAGTTGAACAGTTCCTAAGTTACGAAACAGACTCCCACTCCCAGACCCATTCTGTGAGAAGATTGCAGGGAAAAAAAGGTCAGGTATCCCAATTGAGGAGATTTTGACATGATACATCACCTATAATTCCTTTCCTGACACAGAAGGGAAGAGAACTACTAAAGTTAAGTGTATATGAATTTGCTATTGTCATTATAAAAAAAAGACTTCTCTGCTGCTTAAGTCCATTTAATCGATTGTCCGATTAACTGAATGGTGGAGACGCATGCAATCGCAATTAACTAGCCAAGTAATCGATTAATCAGTATTGAGACATGGAACAAGCATGTAATTAAATTTAAAACAGCTTAAACATCATTTACTATTATTGAGAGAGACCAGTCAAATGTAGAAAATTAACTTCAACAAAGCACCATAGTGAAGTGACACCCACACCAAACTGGTACACTTACTTTTCCAAGGGCATGAATCCTAGAAACTCTTCCATTTCCTACTTAAAGATAAGGCTTTACTCTATTCATGATCTCATAGTTAAAGATGAGATAATATGTATCAATTATACTGTCAGATTAAATCATAGATGCATCAACTATTGTGATTTAGATGTCTTTCGTACTATGAATATATTCCTAATGAACTTAGTACATATCTGAAATTTTTTGGTGTTTGATAGAAAAATTATTACAAGGCAAAAGAAAAAGTAAGACGCGCCTTATCATCCAGTAAGACGCTCCTTATCATCACACGAGAAACATGAGATAAAAAGTCTCAAGTGTAATATAAGGCTCTAGAATCAGTCTAAACCTCCGAAATTGACCAATTCAAAACAGGTGAAATCCCACGACCCCTCACCCAGAACTTCCGAGAAACCAATACTCATAAGAAGGGTCGGAGATTGATACATACTAACCTTGGTATTACATTCCAAAAAATTTGGTATAAAACCGTTGTATTCTCCAAGAGATGCACAAGATTGGACCTACGATAGGAACCAAAACGATATATTGTATCGAGGGTGTCATTCCCCATCAGTTGTCTTTCCAGGAGAGGCACAATATTGGACCTAGTAAGAGAAGAGTAGGTTGGTTATTATGTTCGACTCTGATATTGATGGGTCTATAACTCATAGCAATTCATGTATGGCAAGAAGCAACAGGACAGAGTAATGGCTATCAAAACGGGTCACACAATGGGCCAAGGGTCCACAAGTTGTTAGTTGAAGGATGTTTCCGATCGTGCCCATCGCGAGCAAAGCACGTAGAAACTTGGTTGATTGAGATGTTGCAACTATGGTAATGTTCATTCTAAAGAATTTAGCTTCAACAAGATGCATAAACAAGCATGCGAAGCTAGTCGTTCAGTTGGGTACGAAGGCACTGCGAAAGTTGAAAACACAATGGATATGACTTCTTGTTTTAAGGTGATCGATGCAAGCCTATCAACATTGTCAAAAATATTGATTCATGTTACTAAGAGGTTACAGTCCAGCAATACAAAACGTCAGAGAAGCACACTCAAAACTGACTATGACACACAAAGGGGGCTACGTCGGAGGAAGACTACTAAAGAAATTCAATAATAGGTTGGAGAAGCACACATAGACCAGAGTATCACACAGGGGACGTACGTTGGAGAACAACTACAATTGGAAAGGAAGGAAAAGGAAATAGGACCAAGCAGCTATGTTGTATTGGGCGCTAGGCGAGGCGAGGCGACAACCTACCCGCCTCGCCTAGGCGCGCCTAGGCGCCGCCTAGGCATCCGCCCAGGTCACAGATGATTATGTACTGGAAAAAAAATGCAATATAGTAGACAATGCAGTTATGTACTTATGTATAATTTATGTACTTATAAAAGTATAAGATATTAAGAAACAACAATATAGCAGTATAAAAGAACAATTGATTTGCCAAGAATAGTTGATAACTAATATACACAATTAACATTAACATGAACAATTGATAAATTTGTATGTACTTATAACAATATAATATATTAAGACGCCTTCTCCGCCTTTCACTTTCCCTGGTCGACCCTAGGCGTTCGCCTAGGCACGCCAAGGCGCCCACCGCCAGACACGGAGATAATTTCTCCTGGTCGAGGCGCCCTCCCTTCAACCTAGACGCCTAGGCCGCCTAGGCGCTCCTAGGCGTCGCCTGTAACAACATAGCCAAGCAGAACCAAAACTATAGTGACCCGCTCCACCCTAGCGGAACGCCGATTCAAACGGCAAAGTGCAACGACTCAAACGAGCCGTCGACCCGAAGAGTTGGCATCGACCAGATGAAGAATCGATGCAAGGCTTACATTGGCCCGTCAAGATGAATCCAGACTTAGACTTTCAAAGGCGCGCTCGGAGTATCGCTCGGCCGATGCGAACATCGCTAAGGTGGGTGGCTCCGATGAACCCGTCTTTGCTTAGCCTAGACACATAACAATACGGACACTATCACGAGAATCGCTAGGCGATAACCCCGCGCATGCTAATAAATGACTCAACGCACCTAGCTAAGGAAATAATTCCATCTTGCATGCTTGTATAGAATATGGAAAGGAACATGGAAGAATGTGAGAACTCTCGTACCGCGCCCTACGCTCGTGCTACGGCACAAGCTTACGTTCAAGTCCCTTACGCGTTCAACAATGAAACAATGAATGGTTTACAACAAAGAAATAGGAAGACTATCAACATAGTCGTTCCGAGTAGAGTTTAGCAACATTGAAAGTATGGGACCGATGGGTCGCCAAGGCGACTCCCGCACGAGGAGTTGCAAAATGTATGAATGAATGAATGAACGAATAAGTGAATGAATGAATCAACGAATGAAAGAATGAATATGTGAATGAATCGATGAACAAACGGACAAGTGAAAGAAAGAAAAGAAAGAATAAATAAAAGACTAAGAAAAGAAAAAATGGTTAGCGACAGGTGTGACGGGCACGTGCAACGGGGCTCGCTACCCGCGCTGCACGGACGCCAACCTGGTCGATAACGCATTATGGCTAAGGGTTAGCCTACGGCTCGGAGATAGCCGTTAAGTTAAATGACAAGATAATACGAAATGGTCGTGGACAAACGGCACGGGCGTTGTGTGGAGTATACCGTGGCCGTGGTAGTGGAAGGATTCTGCGGCACGAGCGTTGTGTGGAGTATACCGTGGCCGGCCTAGGCGGAATCAAAAGTCGGGGCTTACGGGCTGCCTGGTGCGGACTTGGGCACCGGGAGACGTAAGTGCAGGGTATTTCAAGAGACTTAACGGGGTGTACCAGCCATCACCCTACGCTAAGTTGAGAAATACCAAGGGAAAATGTCCAAAATGGCTTGTCATGCCAGCGACCGGTGCATATAGATTAAGTGGACTTTGCTGGTGGCTATCCACATGCAAGTCCTTGCATTGAAATCAAAGTAGTCTAAGTTAAATGAACAAGTGCCTACTGAACGGTTTGAAATGTATCACACCAAATGACAAAGAGTACTTCATGTTGGCATATTTTATTTTGAGTAATTAACAGCATCTTCGTAGTTTAGTCTTCTGTTCTTCAGATTCAAATATTCTCAGAAGATGTACTACATGGAGTTCTTCACTTCAAGAGCTTCCTCCTTCCTTGAAGACTGTAGCAGTTACCGGCGTTCCCTGCATAAAGTCGGCGTCTTCCTGCTTAGAGTCTTCGTGTCTGTACTGGTCTAGGTATATCTGTAAACACTAAAGGATGGATGATAACTAAAAGCACAAATCGAAAAACATGTCATTCAGAGCGGCATACCGGCGGTATGCTTCGGCATAACGGCGGTATACCGTTTTCGTGTCCAGAAAAGTTTCTGTGACAAAAAGCGGCATACCGACGGTATGCTTCGGCATACCGGCGGTATACCGTTTTTGGACTCTAGAAAGTTGCTGTCTCGAAATGTCGGCATACCGACGGCATGCTGCGGCATACCGACGGCATGCCGTTTTTAGCAACACAAAAGTTGCTGTGATCAACTGTCGGCATACCGACGGTATGCTGCGGCATACCGGCGGCATGTCGTTTCTAGCAGCTCTAAACTTTCTGTGACATTCTATCGGCATACCGACGGTATGCTCCGGCATACCGGCGGTATACCGAATTTCGAATACTTAGTTTTCGATTTGGTCTGACACGCATTAATGGCCGCATTTAATGCTCTTGAACGGTCATAATTATGACCGTTACTATTTGGCCGGCATACCGGCGGTATGCCGCGGCATACCGACGGCATGCCGTTCTGCCTGCATTTCAGAGCATTAAATGCCACCTACTCTTGGTTTTCTTATAAAAGGAAGCTCTCTCTCTCTCTTGAGCTTCCTCACCAACTCTTCCATAAATTTTCCAACAACCAAGAGCTCCACCATTAATACTCTTCAAAGCTTTTCATTGTCATCCTCTCCCAAAGTGCTAGAGTATTAAAGAGTTGTACATTTCGATCTTCACGTGTTAGAAGATCAACAAGTTCTCATTCTCTTTTGTTTGAAGTTGGCGAGCCTTCGTACGAAAACTCGTGTGTAGAAGTTGGCGAGTCTTCGGATCCAAACTCGTGTTGAAGTTGGCGAGTTCTTCGGATCCAAACTCGTGTGTACTATTTGGATAATAGTGGATTAAAGCCGGAGAGAGTTCCGGGACTGGATTGCCTCAAAAGAGGATACCAGGATACATCCTTGCGTTTGCGTTTGATCTTTCTACTCTTTACTTTCAATTGTCTTTATTGCATCAATTGTTGTAGTTTATATTTTATTTCCCTATTCACCCCCCCTCTAGGGTTCTACACTTCATGCAAACGAGTTAAAAGAACACACGCCTACGACGCGCTAGAATATGAGGCAGGAACACGTCCTTTACAGTGAATGCTTACGTGTATCATGTTAAGTTAAAATATATGAACTGTTGTCTAACTTGGTTTACTTTGGACAGGGAAGGCCGGACGGTAAGTATGGGTAAGTTGTGTATGTATTTCCATGCGACACTTGAATTTGGCAACACGGGATAGGTGATGACATATGCCATAAAATTGATCCTAAGGCAAGATTAGAAAGACAATGAATGATAGAGATACACAAAAGTAAATGGAACGTGTTTGGTAATGATGGCGTTGTGGGCGAGCTAGCCTCCCCACCAGTGCATAACAATGTACTGATAACCCCACAGTCTGCTTGCAGGAAGCGGAAAACGTCGGCGGGTGCGGAGCTTTCCTCGAACGTGCTGAGGCGCGGAGCTATCTCTCGAGCCTTGGAGCGTTGCAAGGAGCTGGAACACCATATACAGGACATAATGTATTGGAACATCGCCATGTATCATTCCATCTTGTAAGCCACTTGGCACGCCTTTTATGTTTCAGAGAGAGCTTGAGCGATTTGTAATATCGGCCTAGCGCCGCTTGTAACCTTCTTGAATATCAATAAAGAGTTCGAATTCGCTTCTACTTGTGTTTATTTACTTTCCGCTGCAATGGGGACACTCTGTGCGACTCTGTGGCCTAGCTCAAATCGGTCGTTTTTGGACTTGGCCTTGCACGGGCGCAACCTAGGCCCGTGCGGCATCACGCCTTAGCGAGGACGATCGCTCCTACGGGAGCGGGGCGTGACATTTTGGTATCAGAGTCCGACTTTACGTCCTTGGACTTCACGTTGATTTCTCAGTTTTGAAAGCTCGTTGAAACAAAAGAAGTGTACGCTCTCTCTCGTTGTGCCTTGGGATGTTCCATACAATAAGTCTAATATTTTCAAAAGCTCGTACGAGTACTCGGTTGGACGGGATCGATAGGCGAAGGCCTTTGTGCCACCACGACGGACTTGAGTCGGAAGGAACCGATGCTAAGAGTTAGCAAACGCAGTACATGCTTGAATGAGTTTACGTTGACAGCAAACGAGTACACGAGACCAAAGTATAGTTTGAACGGGATGGTTATACACGCAGCCTTTTGGCTAAGTTGTGCAGAGTATCGCGCACCTAGACCTTCTGGTGCAAACGTGTTGCGAGTGAGATCGATTATCGCTCGAACAAGAATAAGTGAGCATGCGTACTCGAATATAGTCCGCACGGGATAGCTATGCACACGACCTTTTGGTTATGTTGTGCCGCGTGTTGCGCACCTCGACTTTTGGTGCAATCGAGTTGCGAGCGATATCAAGTATCGCTCGGTCGGGAACAAAGCTACACTTAGAGTGTATATCGATAGGAACGCTATCAAACTAACACTTAGGCGTGCACGAAAGTTTGGCTTGGATTTTGAGGATTGTGCGAACGACTTAGTACGTCGAGGCGACGTGAGCGATTACGCTAGAGATTCGTCGAACAAATCTGAAGGATGTCTTAGCGCATGACGCGAACGTGATTGAGGACTAGATCATATGGCTTGAATCCGAGTGGTGTATGTTATAGGTTCGGAGAAGAATAAGAATGAGTGTCGACGACTAGTCGAGTGGCTCGAACCCTGAGTGGTGTATGGACGTCATAGAAATTGTTCGAGCGAGACTGAAGGATTTACGGATAGAACGAGTATATCGGCGAGGCGATGCGATCGTGCAGAGCCTTAGAATCGCGTCACGCTTAGTTGATCGTGACTTCGTGTGTCCCGAACGAG
This sequence comes from Iris pallida, assembly GCA_029216955.1. Lineage (NCBI taxonomy): Eukaryota > Viridiplantae > Streptophyta > Magnoliopsida > Asparagales > Iridaceae > Iris > Iris pallida. Next base: position 27,476,708 of record JANAVB010028000.1, on the reverse strand, counting down.
ATGTCGTTCGGACAACTTGTGAATGAGCAACGCGAGTTAGAAAAAGATTCAGGACGATGAATAAAAGTGAATGTCGTGATCGAGAAAACTTAAAGGATCGCACATACGATTTCGGATTGATTCAAATGAAATGTGACTTGAGTTTTGAACAATGATCTTGAAACGAGCTTGAGGAATAGCGATCAAACTTGATCTTGAATATCGAGGAAATTGTGGAATATCCAACTCGGACAACAGCATCAACGCACGACTCGAAATCGGTTGCAAAGGAAGATCGTCAGGTTACGCATATCGTCGATGGTATTGAGGCGTATCAAAGATCGATATGCGATAACTCGGGAGTACTCTGACTCGGATAATGACGATCGTGCAAATGTCATTGTCCCGTTGGAAGCTATACTTGGGATGTTAAAAACGTGTCAAGGAAAAGATAGATTTAGCTCGAGGATTTTCTAATTGAACGTATGACGGTCAGACTATCGAATTAATTTGGCTTGGATGAAAATATGAATGCTTGGATTTACTTCGACGATAACCCCAACGTCAACATGCTTGTCTTATGCGAGCGCAACTCCAGCCTCGTACATGCGTCGCACCGATTAGGGCGATCACTCCGCGTGAGCGCTGGTATGGTGATTCATACAGCGGGGGTGATTGAACTAGCATGGCGTGGCAAATTGTGTGCTTCGACTTGTGGTTTGATGCGAAGGCGGACTCGAGAATGAATTTGGGTGCTTGAAGAATTAAACTTGAGGATTGAGTAGGTCCAATCCGCGTATCGAGAATGGGTCGGTCTAAAACTCAAACAAGAGTTACGCCCCGATAAGAAAGATTATTCCGCGGGAGCGTTGCATGGTGATTCATGAACCACCGTGGATAATCGGACTCGCGTGAGATTGGGACGCAATGTATTGTCGAGCTGGATTGACCTCGTGATCGAATACATGAATTGGTTAGAATGGATATGTGAAGTATGTCGATTGGGTGATTTAATAGATTCGAATATGCGCAACGAATACATTGATGCGAATAGGTAATCGTGCTCGATGTTTAGAAATCTGAGTAACGCGAGCTTGGGTAGAAAAACCCCAGTACTATCGACTTTGGTTTGACCCTAGGATTGGGGTCAGTGTTGGCATTATTGTTGGGAAACTGTGATTCCAATCCTGACATTGACTTAGCCTCGAAAAGAAATAGCCTAGCGGATAGGCGGACGACCCTATACCGAGTGAACCTGTGAGATTGATATTAGAGTATCGTCTGGACGAACGATAGACTAGGGGCAACAAGACTTAGAGTAGGACGGAAAATTAGGAGTGTGCGTGAACGACAACGAGAATGGCCCCAAACGATGGAATGATAGGAATGGATGATGCACAAGTAAAGTTGGAATAACGAATTGAATCATTGGTCGGAAGACGTACTCGATGATAGTGCAATACTTGGTCTCGAATCGGACGAAAATTTCTTAGACTTGGCCGACTCCGCTAAGAAGAAATCGTACTGATTTCGTTGACAAGAGCGCTTGAGCAGCGAATCGAATCATCTCGAGGACCGAGATAAACGATACGTGATACATACATGAGTTCGGTTTTAAATCGAAGTTAGCAAAACGATCGGCAAATCGAAACTATCACGAGCAGCTTGTCTGACTTCGCTAGTCGCTAAGCTTGGGTGAAATGTACGTATTCGGGGGACGCCTTGGATACGTGCACGATCCAAACTCAGCGATATGATGAACTCGAATGCAGCTGCAAGTGGGTGTTGTGATGCGCATGAACGAATGAGTGAGTTTGCCTCAGCCTACGACTCTCGTGTTTGAGAATTTCAACGCATCTCGTGCGACCGTTTCAGTCCCATGATACGTCGAAATAGCAACCAAGTCAAAGAAATACGGCAATTGAATAAGTACCATCAACTCTGAAATGAATGTAAAGCCATTCAATAAAATCGACCACAGTGTGCGACATAGAACTTGAAAAAGTATCGAGTATAGTTCGGTGCCATAGAACGATAGAGCCGTTCGATAGGGATTGCCTAAGAAACACGACGACGCGAGTTAAGGAATAGTAGGATGACCTGCACTCAGAAAGTCTCGAGGACGAGACTTGTTTTGAGTGGTGTATAATGTAGTGACCCGCTCCGCCCTAGTGGAACGCCGATTCAAACGGCAAAGTGCAACGACTCAAACGAGCCGTCGACCCGAAGAGTTGGCATCGACCAGATGAAGAATCAATGCAAGGCTTACATTGGCCCGTCAAGATGAATCCAGACTTAGACTTTCAAAGGCGCGCTCGGAGTATCGCTCGACCGATGCGAACATCGCTAAGGTGGGTGGCTCCGATGAACCCGTCTTTGCTTAGCCTAGACACATAACAATACGGACACTATCACGAGAATCGCTAGGCGATAACCCCGCGCATGCTAATAAATGACTCAACGCACCTAGCTAAGGGAATAATCCCATCTTGCATGCTTGTATAGAATATGGAAAGGAACATGGAAGAATGTGAGAACTCTCGTACCGCGCCCTACGCTCGTGCTACGGCACAAGCTTACGTTCAAGTCCCTTACGCGTTCAACAATGAAACAATGAATGGTTTACAACAAAGAAATAGGAAGACTATCAACATAGTCGTTCCGAGTAGAGTTTAGCAACATTGAAAGTATGGGACCGATGGGTCGCCAAGGCGACTCCCGCACGAGGAGTTGCAAAATGTATGAATGAATGAATGAATGAACGAATAAGTGAATGAATAAATCAACGAATAAAAGAATGAATATGTGAATGAATCGATGAACAAACGGACAAGTGAAAGAAAGAAAAGAAAGAATAAATGAAAGACTAAGAAAAGAAAGAATGGTTAGCGACAGGTGTGACGGGCACGTGCAACGGGACTCGCTACCCGCGCTGCACGGACGCCAACCTGGTCGATAACGCATTATGGCTAAGGGTTAGCCTACGGCTCGGAGATAGCCGTTAAGTTAAATGACAAGATAATACGAAATGGTCGTGGACAAACGGCACGGGCGTTGTGTGGAGTATACCGTGGCCGTGGTAGTGGAAGGATTCTGCGGCACGGACGTTGTATGGAGTATACCGTGGCCGGCCTAGACGGAATCAAAAGTCGGGGCTTACGGGCTGCCTGGTGCGGGCTTGGGCACCGGGAGACGTAAGTGCAGGGTATTTCAAGAGACTTAACGGGGTGTACCAGCCATCACCATACGCTAAGTTGAGAAATACCAAGAGAAAATGTCCAAAATGGCTTGTCATGCCAGCGACCGGTGCATATAGATTAAGTGGACTTTGCTGGTGGCTATCCACATGCAAGTCCTTACATTGAAATCAAAGTAGTCTAAGTTAAATGAACAAGTGCCTACTGAACGGTTTGAAATGTATCACACCAAATGACAAAGAGTACTTCATGCAAACGAGTTAAAAGAACACACGCCTACGACGCGCTAGAATATGAGGCAGGAACACGTCCTTTACAGTAAATGCTTACGTGTATCATGTTAAGTTAAAATATATGAACTGTTGTCTAACTTGGTTTACTTTGGACAGGGAAGGCCGGACGGTAAGTATGGGTAAGTTGTGTATGTATTTCCATGCGACACTTGAATTTGGCAACACGGGATAGGTGATGACATATGCCATAAAATTGATCCTAAGACAAGATTAGAAAGACAATGAATGATAGAGATGCACAAAAGTAAATGGAACGTGTTTGGTAATGATGGCATTGTGGGCGAGCTAGCCTCCCCACCAGTGCATAACAATGTACTGATAACCCCACAGTCTGCTTGCAGGAAGCGGAAAACGTCGGCGGGTGCGGAGCTTTCCTCGAACGTGCTGAGGCGCGGAGCTATCTCTCGAGCCTTGGAGCGTTGCAAGGAGCTGGAGCACCATATACAGGACATAATGTATTGGAACATCGCCATGTATCATTCCATCTTGTAAGCCACTTGGCACGCCTTTTATGTTTCAGAGAGAGCGCTTGAGCGATTTGTAATATCGGCCTAGCGCCGCTTGTAACCTTCTTGAATATCAATAAAGAGTTCGAATTCGCTTCTACTTGTGTTTATTTACTTTCCGCTGCAATGGGGACACTCTGTGCGACTCTGTGGCCTAGCTCAAATCGACCGTTTCTGGACTTGACCTTGCATGGGCGCAACCTAGGCCCGTGCGGCATCACGCCTTAGCGAGGACGATCGCTCCTACGGGAGCGGGGCGTGACAAAAACGAGCTCATTTTAAAGAAATATGGACTCCTTTGAGAGGAAGCAATGCAGTAAGTGATGTGATCATGTCCAGAGGAAGCCAATATCATACCAAACTCCAGGATTTGCGAGGACTTAAAATATAGAGAATCCTTGTTGATCTGGGTATCTAAAATAGTAAGAACTACAGAAGTGCAGTTGTGGTCCTCACTCTCGACATTTCAGCATTTAGCCAAAATTGCCATGTTTGAAAGGGGATTAAGATAAAGAGAAGGCCAGCAAAGGGTAGTTGACCTATGTGTGTTGGTGAGTCTAATAGCAATGAGGGGATGGGTCTCAGGTGCATGCATGGTGGAGGATGGAGCCAGGCATGACAGCATTATGATGGAGTAGACGCACGGAAGCATCAACTATGAGAACACAGCAAGTTCCTCACGTGAGAGCAACTACCACGGGAGGATGTAATGGGGAACAGGGACATGATGGCCTCCATTTATGCCCCTACAAAAGAATACGTAGGGGAAAAAACATAGCTATGTTGGAGTGCACAATGCATGTCTCTAAGGAGAGGCCGACAAAGATGCTTCTTTATTTGGTGATATTGCAATTACATGCCAGAGAGAGACACAAAGAAAAATATGAGTGGATGTAGAGGGGTATGGATCTCTCCAAGCGGGTAGAACAATTGAGGTCAATGGATAACCCAGTATGTGGAAGCAAAAAGAAGACTGTAATCTTAAGTGGAATCTCTACTTAAATTACGCAGCAAGTTTCATACAATATTTTGATGATTACAATGGCCCCTCAAGGATCCTATTTATAGTTTCAGAAAAGCCCTACAAGATAGGAACAACAAACAAGAAAGAAAAAAAAAAACCAAATATGCAAGATGTAGCTAAAAAGTCGCATATGTTGCAACCACTAATTATTAGCTCAATCTCCCACAATCTTGTTGGATAAACTGAATCTGATCAATTTAATCTACTACGATTTGGTTGTAACAACCAACCAAATATGACGTCAATTAAAAATTGATCTCAACTAAGAGACCCTTCTGAATCATGACTCCACCTTTCTGGAAGAAGCCAACTCATGTTGGATCTAAAACTGAAGATAGAAATACTAGACTTGACCGTTTCCCAATTGAACTACTTTGTCGTAATTGGACGTTGACTTTCCAGACAACTGTAAAATACTCCTTTATGTCGCGTATGGTTTGGATGATTCTCCTCTCCACGATAGTTTCCACTAGCAGCGTTGTCTCTTGATTGATGATCAAGTCATCCACTAATGGTAGAATCTCTTCCGACTCATCATCAAACATTGACGGTTTAAAAGGCTTCAAGTTGCTGACGTTCATGACGGAGTAGACCTCCATATAAGTCAACAACTCCAACTGGAAAGCGTTGTCACCCATCTTCCAGAGAATCTTGAAGGGGCCATAGCGAATGGGCTTCAGCTTTCGTCCAACTCCCTTGTGTCGCTCCTTCCCGAGGTGCAACCAAACTAGGTCACCCTTTCGAAAATTTGCTTGCACTCGATGTCGATCATGCTGCTCCTAGTACTTTTTGTTGTGATCTCCGCCGTTGCTACTCCACCTTGCTATGCACGTGCTAGATTCCTTCTAAGAAATGTTGAGCTTTCGCAACTTCCCCTTCTTTCTTGGAAGTTTGTAGTATAGAGCCAGTCGTAAACTCAAAGTCAAAAGAACTCTGTGGTAAATAACCCAAGCATATCTCAAAAGGTGATTTCATCGTCAAGTTGTGCATCGCCTTGTTGAATACTAACTCTAGGTAGGACGAGCTCTTATCCAAAGTCTTAGGATGCTGAGAGTTATAACCCCGCGGTAGGCACATCATTGTTCGATTAACGAACTGTCTGACTATCGGTTGTGGATGATATAGTATGGACCTCTGCAGCTTCATGTCCATCATCTTCCACAATGACCTCAGAAGGAAGTCAGAAAATGGTTGGCAAGATCGAAGGCAATTGAGCTAGGTAGCCCAAAATGAATCCAAGCGTGTTGGAAGAACAATCGTCCTACCTCCTCTTCCGTAATACTTGCAGGGAATCAATACCACCATCTTGGAGAAGCAATCGACTACCACGAATAAGTAGTCATTCTCCTGTTTCGTACTCGGGAGACCTCCCAGGAAGTCCATGGAGATATTATCCAAAGGTCAACTTGGAACTGGCAGGGCTGGTACAACCAAAGTTTCTCGTCAATTTCTGGTTTGAGGGCTTGAAAGAATAACACAACACAAACTTTTATGAATTGGGCCACATATTGCTGTATTTCAGGCCCGTAGATATAGCATTGCAGATTAGCTACCATGTTGTTCACCCAAAGTGGTCCAGCTATCTTCGATGTATGTGCCTCCCGTGTCCAATGTACCCGATCTACTTCTTTTGGTACAAATAGTTGTGCCTTTGTAAAGGAGCATGCCTCGCAAGGCAAACTTTGTTGTTCTTCCCGCTCTAATATACTCCAAGATCCTTTGAAAAGCCGGGTCCCTCTTGTACATGTTGACGTACTCTTCATTCATCATTGGTTGGATGTGCATAAGAATAAACATAATAAAAGCCGCAATAGGGTCTCGACAACATGTCCGCCAGCTTGTTCTGGACGCCCTTCTTGTACTTGATGATTGTTGTACTACTGAAGGTACGACATCTACTTCATGTGTCGGGCTTGCTGCAGCTTGGACTGAATTTCTTTGATAAAATCTTCGATCTTTAAGAAATGCTCGTCCAATATTGATGTGGAACTTTGATAGAGACAACTTCATGTCGCGTTACTAAGTCACTTTCATAAAGACAGTATTTTCCCCCACCAAAAAGTGTGCACCATGTTAGAGCAAGAATGCCTTAGGATATAATGAAGCTTGGTCTAAAGACTGTCTACTTCCGTCTGCACTAACGAAGGTAGACCAGAACACATTTGATCTAGAAAAGGAAGACAAGATAACTAATATTCAATTCTATAGCAATTGAATTTTAGAGAGGAGAAGAATGTAGAGAGAATTCTGTTGAATGTTGGATACTTCAAATAGCTACATAACTAGCCTATTTACAAATTTTCATGGCACCATTCAAATGGGTTATAATCTTTTATGAACAAACACGACTTTTCATTCAAATATGAATGAAAACACCCCCTATGAATGGACATCCATTCACCAAGTGACACCATCCAAAAGTCACATCTCTATATATTTTCTCTACATATCATTTAAAAGAAAACAACACAAAACAAATGTTTATTTAGAAAATTTCCAACAGAATTTACATGTACTGTAGTCGTTGATGGTCAATGTGGACTGCTATCTCCTTCCCCAAGAGGTAGCACCTTCAATACTTCAATCGCCTGGTACATGCCTAAGAGCTCCTTGTTATACGTCAAGTAGTTGAGTTGGACTCCTTGGAACATATTGGAACATCTCTGAGTCATATGCCACGGGTCGACTATCTTGGCATAAGATGGCAGTCATATTGTATCCCGGCGCGTCAATCTCAAGCTTGAATGGTTATTGGAGACTTGGCAAGGCTAAAACAGGCGCCTCACTAATCTTCCTCTTCAACCGTTAAAATGCGTCAATATTTCGTCTACTCGAATTTGTTGTTTGCCTTTATCAAGGCATAAAAAGGAGAAATCAACACTGAAATTTTTCGAATGAATTTTGAGGTATTGGCACTATTCTAAAAATCGGCCTAGGCGGCATGTGCCCGCCTAGTGCCCCCGATGTCCGACTACGTATGTTTTTGGATTTTATGGACAATTACCGCAACTTTTAGCATGATTTTTGTTTTTTTGTTCATTTTTTGAACTACCTAGAAGTAGGCGGGCTAGGTGCCCGATGAATGCCCGACTAGCGACTAATGACTTTCACAAACCTTGGTTATTGGCATGCTCCAAGGAAGTTTTTGACCTCAATCATGAACCGAGATGTCGGTTTCCTTAAATAACGCACACCTTCTCGAAATTTATTTGGAGTTGGCCATTACCAACCACAAATCCGAAGTACACCAGCAACGAATGCCCAACCTTGCATTTCTTGTTGTTCAAGCATAGTTGATTCTGCTCCAATACTTCAAGAACCTTCTTTACGTGCTCTAGATGCTACTTCGAAGAGGGGGAGAAGATGAGAATATCATCCATATTGACAAGGACGAAGTCATCGAGGAAAGGGTGCAAGACGTCGTTCATCAGCCTCATAAATGTTGCAAGAGCGTTGGACAGTCCGAACGGCATCACTCGCCATTCGAAGAGCCCATGTCGTGTCTTGAATGCAGTCTTCCAAGCATCCTCTTGGCAAATCTGGACTTAGTGGTATATGGACTTCAAATCCAGGTAGATGAATATTTTAGCGTTCTTCCTTCAGTTGGTCGAGTTTGACGATGTGAGGCAGCGGATAGCGGTTCTTGATAGTGATATGTTCTTGATGGTGATCTTGTTAAGGACGTGGTAGTCGATGCACATCTGCCACCCTTCGTCCTTTAGAACCAAAACTACAAGCGAGCCGCAAAGGAGCTTCTCGACTTGATGACGATATTCTCGAGCAACTTTGAAACTTGTCATTTGTTCTCCAACACCGAGTTTATGCACATACTATGTTAGGAAGTGTTGCGCCAAAAATTAGTTGGATCTCTTGCTCTATCGCAAGACTTGGTAGTAATCCAAAGGTCTCTTAAAAAAGTCTCGAGTATTTGACAAGAAGTCGAGTCATCTCATCCTCTTGCTCCCTGCACGACAATGTTAATACATAAATCTCTCTCGTGTTTGGGACTATCAGGCGGATCATCACCAAGATGAACTTTCGACAAGTGTTTATGAGATGCTTCCCTGACATGTCGTCACCAAATTGGTCGATTGGTTGGTTCACTCTCAGGTGACGATGAATTTTCCATCGTCCTTGGTGAAATCATACTCCTAAGCTCGTCGATGGCAGTGGGCATCTCAGTCATATAGGAAAAAAAAAGTGTCGATGATTAATTAGTAGATCTCTAGCGAAACCATCTCATAGATCATCTCTTCAATATAACTTCCAATGATTGCTAAGCAAAATTTGCACTAACGATTCACTATTTGTCTAATGTCCATCGTTATCCACCACAGGTGATATGGATGCAAATGAGGAGGCGTCGTCAGGCCAAGCCTTTGCAGAAGGCTTAGGGAGATGAGGCTCTTCTGGCTACCCGTGTCAATGATGGCACCAATGACCTCATTTTCACCTGAATATTGACGGTGAAGAGATCTTATGCGGCTTCTCGTTCAGTCGACGGACTTGGGTCTAACACCTTCGACATTGCCATCATCACTGGACTCATGTCCGCACTACCGATCGAATCGATCCATTCAGCTTCTCTCGTCGCCTATCTCAACGCACTTGGTAGTGTTCTTCTCCCTCGGTCTTTTCAACATTAGCTCATGTTGGAGCTTCCACTATTGTGCCTTTGAATAACCTTTAATCATGTCGTACTCGCAATACATGTTTTTGTAAGAGGGAGAGGAAGAGTTATTGTCACCGCCTTCTCGTGCAACTTGAAGATCCTTCGTTGGTCATGTCATGAGCCTTCAAATAGTCGGGCTTGTTTTTCTTCTCGATATGGGGTTGGACGATTGCCCAATACAGTCATAGTTCATCCGAATCTGTTGAGGAAGTACAACCACGAACTTTGTGATAACGTCTTCAAGTCGAGGGAGACATCCTGCATAATTATTAGATGACAGAACTCCATCATGTACTCACTACTCATAGACCTAATGATTGTGGTGTTCCTCCAGATTGTGCCAGCGTGCCTTCGATCTTGGGAGTACACCATTAGGTAGTATGCCTAGTGATGAGGCATTTGAACTCGTCACATGTCATCCTTCCATTGAAGCCGCACAAGTAGGCATTTCGCCAAAGCGTGGCTCGTATGCTTCAGTCCTACGAACGTGACTCTCTTTGCTAATATACCAAGTAATTAGGTCACCAGCTGGTCGATTCAGGCATCCAGCTTCTAGGTATCTACCTTGTTGTCGAAGGAGGGGATGTCCAGCTTTGCCTCGACGCAAAAATATTGTAGCTTCTTGCCAATAACACGGATGGTGTCGTCGATCTAGGCTCCTCCGATTCAGCTAGCATCTCTATATAAAATTCTTTTGTGTGTTGCTAGCGCTTTGGAAGGAAGGTTGTCGTCCTTCGTAACCGTTGGATCGATTGTCGATAAAGTGTTCGGTTGTTGTTGATTCTCTTCGATGTTCTCCATCCTGGCCAGCATGCCCCCCATCTTCTTAATCTATGTTGCCAAATCATAGGTTGAGTTTCTCTTAAGGGAACTCATATTCGGTTGTCGAGGTCGTCAGTGTATCGTCATGACGTCAAGGGATTCGTTGGTTGCTTTGTATATGGCCCTCGTATGTACTATACAACTCCTAGAACTATTGCTCTGATACCAAAACTTGATTCGTATGAAGAAAGAAAAATAAGAAGTACGTAAATGAAAATTTTAGGTTGAAACTCTCCTTAAATTAAGAGGCAAGTTCATTCAATATTTTGATAATTATAATAGTCCCTCAAGGGTCCTATTGATAGCCTTATGAAGGCCCTAGAAGATAGGAACAAGAAACAAAGGGGGAAACAACCAAATCTACAAGATATGGCTGAAAACCCACATATGGTGCAACCACTAATTCTCAGCCAAATCTCCCTCGATCTTGCTTGATAAACTAAATTTGGCCAGTCTAATCTACCATGGTTTGGTTGTAACAACCAACTAGGCGCCAACTAAAAATATCTCAACTAAGAGATCTTCCCGAATCAAATGGACAAGCAGATGGAGTTGAACATGGAGTCGAACAAGGTGGAGCAGAGCACATGTAACAATGAGAATGATGTAAGAGTTTAAGGAGGCAGTGACTCCATGCAACAATGACAATGATGTAGGAGCTTAAGGAGGCGTATATGTCAAGCAATGAGAGGGTTGAGAGAGAATCCATGGAGTTTCAGCGAAGAAGGTTTTGAAAGTGGAGTTCGAGTTTCGATGAAGTAAACTTAGGAGAAGGAGAGTAAACTTGGCAGCTTGTGGCACTAGCCAAGGCGGAGGCAAGAAGTGTAGTGAACCACGGCATTACACCTATTATCACCACATAAGAAGATAAGAAGATTTTAGCGGAACGACAATAGTGTTCACACATGAAGACCAAGCAAGGGTCCAGATTCTATAGAGAGAGAGAGAGTCGAAAGATATGAGAATTGAGGGGTTAGCCTTCCCAGAGCTATCGTGAACTGGGATTATTAGAGAAATGACCATTCTTGAGAAGGAGAAAGGGTTATCGGGAGGGGTAAGCAAGGGAATCTGATAGAGTTAAACTTGTGGGTAATCTTGGAACAAAGGGAGACTCAATGCCCACTTGTCCCCAAGTGGGCCCTTATAGGATCACAGGATGCCCAAAAGAATGTAACTGCAAGGAGCGGGGCCAGATCAAGATTTAGGATCCTCAAGAGGACACATTCTTTCCTAAATCCCAAATAGAATCAATAAGCAGATATCACATTAATGGACTTGGGCATTCTATAAGTGTCATCGCTACGATCACACTAAAGCAAGCTTCTAAATGGCGGTAGGCGGGTGCGCAGCAGAGAGGGTCCGCATGCCGCCTAGGCACCGCCTAGATGCTTCATACATTTTGGATTTTTTTTTTTACTATTTTACCTTTTTTTTCATAATATACATATTTTAAGGGTGTTTTATGCATAACTAAGTTGTAAAACAAAAATTTATGAAGTTTCAGTCTTGTAAAAATGAACTACATATCCATAATGCTTGCAAAACTGCTTTACCAAAATATCTAGTCAGATATTACTCCGCCTAGATGCCGGCCTACGACGCCTTACCTCCGCCTATACTGCCAAACCTTCGCCAGCCACGTACTCCATCGCCAACAGCAAAAGCCATGCGAAGAGTGGTCACCTAGCGCATAGGCGTCCATATCATCATAATCACTATCCTCATCCACGCTCTCCCATCAATATGTGGTCGGCTATGGAACATAAGAAAGTTCCATATAAAATTTGACAAAATCTTATGAATGGTTGTCGATCTAACGTCAACCGTCTATGTTGGTGCCAAATTCCTAACTAAGGTAGTTATGAGCATAATAGGGTCATGCCATAAAATCTAGGTGACTAGTTGATAAGCAGGTAGGACTACCTTTTGGAATGCAATTTAAGCTCCCGCAACCGAGGAACACCCTCCAAGTTCATGTCATAGCTTAGCCTAGTTCGTTAGTGCTCATAAGACATGCATAGTATTGCAGTTGCAGGCTTCCCATCTACTAATACACATAACACTTGCTACTTGCATTAATAGTATCTCGATACAGTGAGGAATTTGGACCTTTCTCATTGATCATTGCTCACCTATGTTCTTTTGAGTTGTACAACCAATTTCTAATAGGGTTATTTACTCTAATTCAATTGTTATCTTATTGAGAGTTAAAACTCAAATGTTTTTCGTTATTCATATAATATACTCCATAGTTTCACTATCCTATCCAAAAAAAAAAAACATGTTTGCAATTTAATTTGAACTTGGACTATAAACTAATCACATCTTACAGGTTTTCGATCCTTTTTATAGTCCTTTATCACAATAACTAAGGATTAATTATTGTTAGAATTATTATTGTTATTTATCTTATGTGGGTACAATGAAGTAATTGTGGGTGTATTTATCATCATGTATATTAATATGAATACACATAAGGTGCAACCTAGTGATTAAGCCATTCCACTCTCTTTCCTCATTTTCTCTTTTCACCTCCTCTTCTCTTTCCCTTATCTCCAAACTTCACTTGGTATCACAGAGAAACTTGAAGGTACTGAAAATCCCATCCACACTGTCGTTGATTGGACTTGAAGGTACATCAAAAAAAATTGGATGTTTGATCGTTGTGTTTTTTGCATGTTTTTTGTGATTCGTCGTTCGTGGTTTGTATATAAGATCTAGTATCTACAGATCTCGGTGTTCATAGTTGATAGTCATTGGTTGTGAGATTTAGAGTTTCTATATATCTCCGTTGATTGTTCGTTGTCGATTGTGGTTTGTTGTGAGATCTAGGGTTACATAGATCTCATCTTTTTGTTGCATCTGCAACAATGGTAGGAATCGAATTTGCTGGCAAGGCTAATAGTGATGGTGGCGGCAGCGGTGGTCACCCGTTTACTGTTATTCACAATAATAAATAGGAAAAGTCTATTACAGTGGTAAAACTCAATGGTACAAACTATCTTGCATGATCCAAGTCTACAAAAGTAGTGTTGATAGCAAAGAAGAAGTTAAAGTTTTTGACAAAAGAAATCTCACATGAAACGTTCGTTGAGTACAAGAATTGGATGAGTGCAGATGCATATGTTATATCATGGTTGTGGCATAGTATGGAGGCGCACATTGTCTCTAATGCTCAGTAGTGTGAATCCTCCAAATAGATTTGGATATCTCTAAAAGAATCATATTCACAAAAGCATAATGTAGCTCGTATCTATGAGTTGTACGAGTTCTTGATTAATACAAAGCAAAATGGGAAGCATGTGAATAAATATTTGGCTTCAAAGAAGGCTTTGTGGGAGGAACTATTACAATATTATCATATTACTACTGATTTGAAGGAAGCTCAACGACAGAATGAAGAGTTCCATGTTTCACTTATCTTAGCCGGCTTGAATCCTGCGCTCGAATCTTATAAGACTCGGATCATTGGTGGAGAACAGTTACCTACGGTGGTAGATACTTTCTATCGTCTCAATCGTTCATTTCTATGACAGAGTTTTGTGGTGTCGAGTAATGACTCTTATGCTTTTAATTACTAGTGTTGTCGGTTATGGTGGTAGAGACGGTGGTCGTAGTTTTGGTCGAGGAGGCGGTCGTGGTGGTGACCGTAGTCAACCACAGAAGTATAACAATTGTGGAATACTCGGTCACATCGAACACTACTATTAGGACAAGTGGGATAAACCAGAATATGCACATCAAGTACATTATGAAAATATGCAGTCCCAGGTCACCACTTCTGCTCCTATAGATGATGTTTTTGGTTTCAGTTAGACTTCAACTTCATCCATTTGAACAAATCCTCCAAAAGTTAAACGTGTTGGCTAGTATCACCTTCCAACCTAATACAACCATGACACAGGTAATCATGCATTTGTGGCAATCCAGTCACTATTCTCCTCTTAGATCATCAACTCGGGAGCAAGTTTTCACATGTCTGGTATATAAACTCTCTTTCATAACATAGTTTGTAGATAATATTATTGATCAAAACATGAAATGTCATATTTCTATTCCTTAATAATTACTATTTTATGCTCATTTGATGTCTAAAGGTGCTTATTATTCATCTATTTTGATTTATGATGCAATTGGAGATATTAAATGCAAAATAGAGCTAAATAGCAATTTTGGATAGTTTTAACTCCTTTTAGCAAAATGGGTACAACTCCCTCATCTGAAATGCAATTGAGCTGATTCAAAAAGATTTGGAAAGCTAAGACAAAGATCTACAACTTTCGTACTTTGAGTTTTCCGAGATTCAGGCTGCATCTTAGACGAAATCAGGTTTGAAGTCGAGTCAAATATGCTGTGAACGAAAATATGAGATAAAATAACTATTTTCCTACTTGTTTCTATGACCTTATTTTATTGTTTGAGAAGTTGTAACTCTTGGAGGATTTGTGGGTTGATACTGTGGGCTTCAAACAACTAATTTAGAGTGTATAAAAGGGGTAGAAATCATGAGGAAAGGGAACCACAACACACCACTCTTCTCCTTCTCCTACCTCTCTTGTGAAGTACCATGAACATGTGTAGCTAAAGTCTTGTTGGTCGAAGGAAACGGAAGCCTCGGAATCAATAAAAATTTGTGAGATCTAATTTGTGTTTATATGTTTGATTTGTGCTTTGAGTATCGAATATTTTCTTATACATATTTTCATGATTATCTTGTTTAATTATTAGGATGCATACTAGTTTATTATTCTTGACAATCTAACACTAAATTAGATATCGAATTCGGATTTGTTTGATCACTCTAATTTGTGAAGCAACCAAGATTTAATAAATTACTTCTTTGTATTATTAAATCTTAGGAGGAAAACATTTGACTAAATTAAATGCAACCACTTGTGCTTATGTTGTTTTGCTTCATCGATCTCATTAATTTTAATACGCTACTAAATTAAACCTTTAGCGCTTGTCTAGGGTTGTTTAGTAGTTAAGGTTAATTAGGTCGCTTGTTTCTAATTAATTGTGGCTAAAGGGATAGAAAAATAATTCCTACGATGAATATTCATAATGCATATCAATATATATTTGCATCTATGATCAGTTTCAAGATTTCGATAGTAGATGTTGACTTAGACCAACGTTTGTTATTTTGATTTATTTTAATATTCTACTTCCTCTTCTTAATTGGCTTCCATTTATTCAATCCCTCATTCATTATTCACATAGCACAAAATTAAATTAATTACTCTTCGTAGAAACGATTCTTACTCACACTACTACATTTTCAAAAGTATCGGTTTTATTTTTGGGTGCCTACGACAGCACACCAAATTTTGGCGTCATTGATTTGATTGTGGATTGTCGTAGTTGAATTTGGGATGATCTCTCCATCCTAGGTTGTTTGAATAGGGATCATACTTCATTTGTGATTGTCCAGGAAATCCACATATCGCATTCACTTGTTCACTAGGCTCCTCTTGATGAGTTGGGCACATATCAGCTAGATGCACTGCTGCTAAACAAATCCCACAAGTTATTGTTGTTTGCATGTTACCTAGAACCATTTAATGAACAAGAGAAGTTAAACTAGCCTTTTTTTTCAAGAGAAGAAACATTTACCTCATTCGCATGACTAGATGGAAGATCTAGCCAAGTGGCAAATTGTTGAGAATTCGTCATGTCCTGTTAAAAAAATTTTGCTAATAAAAAGAAAATTACTTCATTACAAGAATGAAATAAAGATCACAAAAAGCACAAAAATTAACTAATATTACTCTTCGGCAACGGTGCCAAAATTTAGTGTGTTGTCGTAGGCACCCAAAAATAAAACATATACTCTTGAAAATGTAGTAGTGTGAGTAACGATCGTTTCCACGAAGAGTAATTAATTAAGTTTTGTGTTATCTGAATAATGAATGGGGGGATTGAATATAATGGAAGTCAATTAAGAAGAGCAAGTAGAATATTAAAATAAATCAAAAAAACAAACGTTGGTCTAAGTCAAAATCTACCATCGGAATCTTGAAAAATGATCATAGATGCAAATATATATTGATTTGTATTATGAATATTCATCGTTGGAATTATTTTCTTATCTCCTTTAGCCACAGTTAATTAGAAACAAACGACTTAATTAACATTAACTACTAAACAATTCCAGACAAGCGCTAAAGGTTAATCTAGTAGCGTATTAAAATCAATGAGATCGATAAGCAAAACAACACAAGCACAAGTGGTTGTATTTAATTTAGTCAAATATTTTCCCCCTAAGATTTAATAATACAAAGTAGTAATTTATTAAATATTGGTTGCTTCACAAATTAGAGTGATCAAAAATTCCGGATTCGAATCTAATTTAGCGTTAGATTGTTAAGAATAATATAAACTAGTATGCATTATAGTAATTAAACAAGATAATCATGAAAATATGCATAAGAAAATATTCGATACTCAAAGCACAAATCAAACATATAAACACAAATTAGATCTCACAAGTTACTATTGACGAGGCTTCTGTTTCCTTCGAACAACAAGACTTTAGCCACACATGTTCATGGTACTTCACAAGAGAGGTAGGAGAAGGAGAAGACTGGTGTGTTGTAGTTCCCTTTCCTCATGATTTTTACCCCTTTTATACACTCTAAATTAGCTGTTTGAAGCCTACAATATCTCCCCACAAATCCTTCAAGAGTTACAACTTCTCAAACAATAAAACAAAGTCATAGAACAAGTAAAAAAATAGTTATTTTAGCTCCTATTTTCGTTCACAGCATATTTGACTCAACATCAAGCCTGCTTTTGTCCAAGATGCAGCATGAATATCGAAAAACTCAAAATACGAAAGTTGTAGATCTTTGTCTTAGCTTTCCAAATCTTTTTGAATCGGCTCAATTGCATTTCGGATGAGAGTTATGCCCATTTTACTAAAAGGTATCAAAACTGTCAAAAATTGTTATTTAGCTCCATTTTGCGTTTAATGTCTCCAATTGTATCCTAAATCAAAATAGAAGAATAATGAACACCTTTAGACATCAAATGAGCATAAAAGAGTAATTATTAAGGAATAGAAATATAACATTTTATGTTCTCATCAATTATCTTGGTTGATGGGTCCACTCGTTATATCCTTAAGAAACGTGTCATTTACCCGACTCAATCACTGCCATTATATGATTCATTATGTGTGCCCAATTTTTCTATCAATTTGCTATCCGTGAGCTAGTTAACCAAATCTCTTTAATATTCTATACATTTCTTCTAATTCTTGTGTTTTTAGACCTCGGGATGAAGAAGATAATTGGTTCGAAACATAAAAGTGATGGATTGTATTACTTGGACTTACCTGGAAAGCCTTTCACTTCAGTTTCTACTTCTTTATTTGCAGTGACATTATCGTTTGGGCCATCCATCTTTTCCTAAATTGTGTCAATTTGTTCCTAGTTTGAGTCATGTTTCTATTCTTGAATATGAGACTTGTTAGTTGGCAAGCATCACCGTAGTTCTTTTCATCGTCGTGTTGAGAGTCGTCAATTGCAGTCTTTTGAATCTATCCATTCTGATATTTGGGATCCGTCTCCAAAAGACTTTCAATATTTTATTATTTTTGTTGATGATTATTCCAGACTTGGTATTATTTAATAAAAGAAAAATCTGAGTTTTCAAATGTATTATCCACCTTTTATAATAAAATCTATGTTTAGTTTGATAAACGTATCAAAATTTTGTGTCCCGGTAATGCTTTGAAGTATACTCAATCGTTTGTGAATATTTTTTGTATTGATCGCGACATGATTCATCAAACTAGTTGTGCACACACCTCTTAGCGAAATGGTAATGCCGAACGCAAACATCGACAATTTAGATGTGGCTAACTCTCATATTCAATATGCATGTTCCTAAACAATATTGGCAGATGTCGTTCATACTGCATATTATCTAACTAACCGCATGTCATTATCTGTATTGAATAACCAAGTCTCATTCTCCATGTTATTTTCATGTATTTCCTTTTTTTTACCTCCTCGAATGTTTGGGTATATCGTTTTTGTTCACAACTTGGAATCTAACCGAGACAAGTTGGCTCCTCGATCTTTGAATTCTCTTTTTTCCTTATCCTCGTACTGAAAAAGGTTATCGTTGTTACAGTCCACAATCACGTAAGTATTATGTCAATGCAGATATTACATTCTTTGAGTCTACTCCTTTCTTTTTCTCAGGAGACCATCTTATTCCATTCCCATCATATTTGGTATACCACTTTCGGCCATTCCTTAATCAGTTTATGTCTTCATTTCTCATTTACAAGTTTAACAGAGACCCAATAGCAGGCCAGTGGTTCTGTCAACCAACCAGCTTCCGTGCCTGCGGTTTTTGCTCCCATCACCACAGATCCAGGTGATATTCATGTTGCTCTCAGAAAAAGAAACGTCTTTGTACCATAAAAAGTATCATATCTCTAATTATGTTTCCTTGCATCGTGCTTCTCTATTTGTGCATGCATTTAATGTTTTACTGTATTCCATTTCCATTTCCAAAACTTATAAGCACAATATGTCATCTTCTGGTTGGAAAAGTGCAATAGATAAGAAGACGTGTACTTTACATCAAAATCAGACTTGGAAGCTTGTATCACTTTATGTTGGGAAACAAAAAGTGGGTTGTATATGGGGGTACATTGTTAAGTACCATTCGAATGGTTCAGTTGAGCACCTCAAGGCACAATTGGTTGCAAAAGGATATACTCATACATATGATATAGATTATATAAAAACCCTCTCCAACAGCTCGGCTGAATTCAGTTCGTATTCTTATCTCTGTGACGATTAATCATCAATAACCTATGTATCAGGTAGACATAAAGAATACTTTCTTGTATGGTGACTTACAGGAGGGGGTTTATATAGATCAACCATCGAGGTATGTTGTGGCTGAAAGTGGAAAACTTGTATGTCGATTGAAGAAAGCATTAAATAGGCTAAAAGAGTCACCTCGAGCATGGTTTGACAAGTTCAATTCTCATTCAGTATAGATTTCGACGCACCACATCAGATCGTTCAGTATTTTTCCATTCTTTCTTAGTAGGTGTTATCGTATTGATTGTTTATGTTGATATCATTATATCTGGAAGTGATCGTTCTGGAATTGTAGACTTGAAGGCCTATCTTAGCGTCAGTTACATACTAAGGATTTGGATCTTTTTCAATATTTTTTTGAAATCGAGGTTGCTCGATCTAAGAAGAGTGTGTATCTGTCGTAGCACAAATATGTTCTAGATTTGCTCTCAAAAACTGGGATGTTGGAGTGTCAGCTAGTAGAGACTCCTATAGATTATCATGACAAGGGAAAGTTATTTGAGGATATTGGACATTATATAAAGTTGGTTGAAAAACTTATATATATCTTACTATTACACGATCAAACATCACCTATGCAGTTGGAGTAAGTCAATTTATGCATGTCCCTTGACAACCACATTAGAAAGTTCTCTATTTCATTCTACGATACTTGAAGGGTGCACCTGAAAAGAATTTGTTGTATAAATCTTCCTAGTTGCTCACAATGACGGGGTTCAGTAATGCTGATTGGACAGGCAGTCGCAGTGATAGGATATATACTTCTGGCTATTGTACATTTGTGGGTGGCAATCTTGTGACGTGGGTAGTAGAAAACAAAATGTCGTGGCTCATTCTAGTGTAGAGGCCGAGTATCGTGCGATGACTCATTCAGATTCTGAGATGATGTAGGTGTGGTCTCTTCTTCATAACATAGAAATTATAGTTCGTATCCCTATGGAGACGTATTGTGACAACTCGACAATTTTGATCGCAAGTAACCAAGTATTTCATTAGCGCACTAAGCATATCAAGGTGGATTGTCATTTTATCCGTGATTTGTTGCTGAAGAAACAGCTTGTCACTTCATATGTTCGATCAGAGGATCATTTATGTGACATCATCACCAAACCACTTGCTTGTCCATTTTTTTATTTATATAGCAAGTTGAGCATGTTTGACCTCTATGCTCCAGCTTGAAGGAGGGTGTTAGAGTTATTATTGTTATTTATCTTATGTGGGTATAATGAAGTAATTGTGGGTGTATTATCATGTATATTAATATAAATGCACATGAGGTGCAACATAGGGATCAAGTCCTTGTACACTCTCTTCTTATTTATTTTTCTCTCGTCTCCTCCTCCTCTTCTCTCTCCTCTCCAAACTTCAATATACCTACCAATCATATGCCTCGTAACCAGTTCAAGGCAAGCAATAATTCAAATGGACAAGTGTATGCAAGAAATACATGGTTAGCAACATTAAGGTGAAGCATAGAACATACCTCTACTTTGGTAGATTCATAGGCTAGAGCATTATTGCCCTTTTGAGTAACATTAGAATCTTCAATTTTTGAAAAGGATCCATTATTCTCATCTGCTTTCTCGACCTTCACAGGTATTTCGGAAGAGGCATCATGCTTCAGTCCCTCCTCGTTCGAGGGTTTCGTACAAGGTTTAACCACAACTACAGGTTTCGGCTTGCCGCCATACTCCATCCCTTCCCCGTTGGTGACCGAGCTCTTCACTTCCGCAACACCCTCATCCGATCCAACTCTGTTTGCATCGGCAGCAGCAGAAGAATCCCTCCTCCTCAAATCCGCAGCAATTCTATCACCATCTCCCCGGACCTTCTTCACCGTCGACGACTCCTTCCTCCTCTTGCTCGAGTGGGATCCCATCACCCGCAGCCTGTTCCTCTCCTTCTTCCCCCACCCCAGCAGCTGGTGGTGCACCTTCCTCTCCTCCAGGCTCCTCTCGACCACCCTTGGTGGCACTATTTCCTTGGAGAGGGAGAAGAGCACATTGGCGCCACGGCTGGCCGGGTTCTCCCCGCCGTCATCCTCGTCCCAGCACGAGAACTCCCGGTACTGGAAGTTGAACTTCTTGGGGACGTAGCCAGCACGTTTCCAGAGCTCGGAGGTGAAGACGGAAGGGGCAATCTCGTGGAAGAGGGCGGGGTCGCCGCCAGGGAGGCCCTGGACGTGGATGCGGTCCTCGATGGGGAGCTCTGCCCAGAGGCAAAACGGGGGGCGATGGGGAGGGGCGGGGGGGTGGGGAGGGGGGAGCGGGGGAGGGGGAGGGCAGGTGGGGAGCTCGACGAGGAGCTGAGCGACCTCGGTCTCCTCGGCGAGGGAGGGGTTGGGGTGATTGGTGGGGCTCTTGCAGTTGTGGCAGGCGAAGGAGGCCTCGCCGCGGATGAAGCGGGAGCAGCGGGTGTGGACCCAGACGCCGCACTCGTCGCAGCTGACCATCTCCTCGCCGTCGTCGAAGGTGACGCCGCAGGAGCAGTCGACGGTCCAGGAGCCTTCCCCCCAGTCGTCCGGCGGGTCGGAGTGGGGGAGGCGATGGGAGCGGCTCTTCATGGAGGGGGACGGAGGGGATTGGAGAAATTAGCGTTAGGGTTAGGGTTTTTGTTGGAGAATTAGGGAAATGGAGAAGAAGCCCTAATATTTTTCGTTGGAAGGAGGCGGCTGTTGGGAGAGGGAGAGGGAGAGGGAGGGCGGATGGGCACTCTCCGGCACGATACCTATCCACACGGCGGGGAATTGGAGTGTTGAAAAGATGAGAGCTCTAGGAATAATTTTTGTTTGGCGTCCGGGGAGCACCGGATTGGCAGCCTGATTAGGTTTCAGGAAAAGAAAAAAAATTCAAAACAACTGATTTAACTCATTGAAATTACCTTTCACACTACTTTCTACTCGTTGAAATTACCTTTCACACTACTTTCTCCTAAAAACAAAAAAACAAAAATAAGAAGTAAAACTCTTAGCTAGACAATAACAAGGACAAACGATATCCAAATTAGGTAGTCCCCATGGCCGCAGTTCATTAGGACCGGTAGAGCACCCCAACGCAGTGGCACGGGTTTGAGCTCCCTTGGAGGCATGCCTTCAAGTACCATTAAGAAGTGAACACCCTCAAAAAAAAATATCCAAATTAGGTCTATGTCATTTGTTTTAAATTCGAGTCATAAGTCTTACAAACATCGTATCCTACCAAACATGGTCCTTCAATTTAGTATAGTCAACCTGTTGCCCGTTCTAATCATCTGATTGAACATTTTTTTTGTATTTTGATATTCATTTGATATATTATCGATACAGTTTAAAATTTTCACCAACGAGTTTGATGGTTGTCGTGTCCACGGTAACTAACCTTAGGTTATTAAATGATGTCTAGATCCATCGATAGAAAAATTCAACTTGTATGAAATATAAATTATTTATTTTAATACGAATTAAAATTTGCTTAGAATGTATCAAAACAATGGGAAGAAAATCATATTCTTACTCCAACATAGTTAAACTAAGGTGTCATAAGCTATTAACCTCCTTATTTTTAAAATTTTCAACTACCATCCTTTATCCATTATTATGAGACTCGTCTCACCCTATCAATATTCGTATACGAATACAGTATTATGTATCGTATTTTTTTCTGGTTTTTGTGATTCTTATAACTTGCCATGATGTCATTTCTAGATTCTTGTATTGATGGTTTTTCTGTATTGGAGATTTTCTAATTCCTATATTTTGGATATCGTGTGATACGCCTATTTTTTGAGAAAAAATATTAATGACTTATGTAACATAATAATTTTCTATGTTTATGGCAAGTATATTGCTCACAGACTATTCGGGACTTGTAGAGTACCCATTGGCATTGTCATAGACCTGTGTTAGGACCCGTACGTGGATCGGATTCCTAAAATTTCTCGAAACTAAGCTTTTAGAGTCGGACCGAAATACCGCATGTACTCAGCGGAACACCATCGGTATTCCGCCTAGCTGATATTTTCTCATAATCGAGTGATTACTGGTTCACTATTTTCCACTGGACTCTCGTGTTTCTTTGGATGGTTGAGACTGATTAGGGGTGAATTGGATTGATGACTTGGGTCATATAAGGGCCGAGATTAAATTCCCCATCATATATTATCTCTCAATTTCCTCTCTCCTTTCTCTTTCACTCTTTTTTCCCTTCTCTTCCTCTCTATTCCTCAAGCAAGAGCTTGGAGCTTGACCTTGAGGTATAGAGTGTGGTTTCGGAACCCCTATTTGTGGTGGAGTGGAAGATTAGGCTTGGGACTTGACCTAGGCAAGTACATCTTGCCATTAAATAAGCATAAGAATTGGCTTATCTTTTATTGTTATTATTTCTTTAATATTATTACATAAAATGTTCTCCACATGATACTCAAATAGTTTAGTTATTGGCTTATACATTTCTATGTGTTTTCGTCTTGTTTATGGCCAATTATAATTTCTAGATCTACTCGTGAGATGCAGAGTTTGATCTTGGTATTATGTGCGATACTCATGTTTTTTCTTATGGATGTTGGTCCTATATGTTATATGGACCTTATCCTAGTCTTGTATCTTGTTGGTTTTGAGTTTGGTGGAATCGGCACACGTTTCAACTTACCAAGAATCCATTTTGGAGTATTTTTGAGGTCTTCATCTTTCAAAACTCAGAATTTGTGAATCTAGTATTACCATGTTGTGGGGAATTCAATGGATTAGGGTATAGCTAACGTACTACTGTCAATATCGTACGGAGGCTGGCAATCCTCATGTATCGTACCCTTATTTGGGAGAAGAGCGTGACACATTTTTTGGCGGCCGATGCAGGTCTTATATTCAAAAATAGTATGATGACATAGTAGTATTTATGTTAGTCATACTATTGCGAGCCTACGACTAAGTGAAAGGATTACAGGGATTGTCTAGGAAGCTAGGTTCTTATTTATATATATATATATATATATATATATATATATATATATATATATATATATATATATATATATATGATTCTATGAGTAGGTTCCCAGTTAGCTCCCTTCACTTCATATCTTTGACTTGCTTAATTTTTTGTCAGTTTTGCATCCTACTTTCTTATGCCCTTTATTTTAAGTATATTCGACCTGACCTTTGTTCATCTTTCCTTTTAAGTAACTAATGGTTAGATTAGGCGTAGTGTGGCTCAAAGTGGAGGGTGAGTCGATGACCCATTCACCACCCTGGAGCATGTTGGCCCATTGATCATAGTCACACCTGATTTTGATAATCAATGTAAACTTTGGTCGATACGCAAATAATACGCAGCTACAGGTACAAAAATAGAACGTTTACTTCCATATATTGCTACCATTCATCGTCTTCATCAAACAAAGATTGCGGATGTTAATCAAATTTTTTTCTATTTTATTCTATATTTTACACTTTATTGATTCTAGAAAAAAATGTGTGGTAAATTTTTTTCTATTTTTTTTCTATATTTTACACTTTATTGATTCTAGAAAAAAATGTGTGGTCGATCGGATTGGCAACTGGCTATGCTACTAAACTCCAATTTCAAATAGCCTACCTATCCATAAAAGATTCTACTCCACATTTCATACTAGCCAAAAAGTCCAATACCCAATGTACCTAAAAAGCCATCTTAATCAAGAACACAAATTGGTCAGGAAACTCACCATAAGAGTTCGACCAGAGTTTAGTTAGGTAGTTCCTGAAGTCATGTGGTCTTCTTGAAGATCTGTAACCAATTTTTTGAATTTTGAAAAATATGCACTCAAACTCATGCCGAGTTCTGTCCATAAAAATACTATAAAAAGATGAGAAGTTTTCATTCCAAATCACCCATTCATTCTTCTCTTCTCTATTTATTTAGAAACATTCAGTGAGCTTTACATTTTCATATCTAACCTTTGATAACTCCTAGCTAAGACAAGTGCCATTCCGGTTCGATTTAGAGTTTGGTTCGAGTTTGTAAAGAAGGCTTTTACCGTTCCAGTTTTCAAGTTTCGCCCTTTTGAAGTTGTGAGCCCTTCGGATAAATTCTCGTGGTTGTAAAGAGCTACAAGCACTTCAAATTCAAAGCTTATGTCATTATATTTGGGTCTACTAACGAACATCTATGTCAAGAATTTGCTAAGTGTATGTAGAGTGAGTTTGAGATGAGTATGATGGGAGAGTTGAACTACTTCATCATACTACAAATAAAAAACTCTCAGGGAACCTTCATCAATCAAGCTAAGTACACGAAGGACTTGTTGAAGAAGTTTGACTTTGACAACGCAAAGCCTATCGGGACTCCTATGGCTACATCAACCAAACTTAATCTTGATGAAAGTGACAAGTCAGTCGACCAACATAAATATCGAGGTATGATTGGTAGTTTATTATATTTAACTGTTAATCGACCAATATTATGTTCAACTTTGTATCTGTGCAAGATATCAAGCTAACCCTAAGGAATCACACTTATGCGCAATTAAGCGTATCTTTTGATACCTTAAAGGAACTTCTACTGTCGGCTTATGGTATCCCAAAACTACATCATTTGACCTAATTTGGTATTCCGATGCTGATTTTGCTGGATGCCAGGTAGACCGTAAAAGTACCAGCGGTACGTATCATTTTCTAGGCAAAGCTTTAGTCTCATGGTTTAGCAAGAAGCAAAATTATGTTGCATTGTTAACGATTGAAGCCAAGTATATTGCTAAGGTCGTTGCGCACAAATTTTGTGGATAAAGCAAATCCTAGAAGACTATAATTTACAATACACTTAGATTCTATATATTGTGACAACACTAGCACTATAAGTCTTTCTAAGAACCCTATATGTCACTCACGCACTAAATACATTAAGATATGTCATCATTGTAACGCCTCAGTCCCAAAATATGCAGGACTATGAAAGCGTATACATGCCAGCTACATATCGAGTGGACTCCAGCCCAGCTCGAATATGTATAAGTTGTAGAGTAATGATCAGCTATCTATACTAACCAATAATATCTCTAAGTCTCAATCCACGATAATATAGAATACAAGAATGAACAATATATAACATAATGTACACCCCTTGCTACATTTGTCCGAATAGACTCGAAAGAATAACTTGAGTCTACAAATACTAGGCTAACAAGCAAAATATAAATAAATAGAGATAAATACATAATCGCAATAGATACCTGAAATAGAAAATAGCACCCATCATGATCAACAACCAACTTCGCTCAGTTGAATACCTGGAGAGATCACCAGGTCCTTAGGGAACATAACAAGGAACATACAACATGCCAATGTGCAAAAAAGAGAATATATATAAAACGAAGGGTAACTATCATAACCATCTAAGTGCAAATATGTTATTGAGGACTATCCTAATACCAGGCCCAGTCATACTGGCAATCACTCATGGCACCATGTTGTGATACCGATGGACGAACGAGTAAACAAAGCCATAGCTCTACTACAGATACCATGACCACGAGTAAAATAACCAAGCATGATCACGAGTCTAGACGGCCGAATATTTTGGTAGAGTCTTTCCCTCCCTATGCTCTAAAACTATCCAATCAAGTCACGTATGAATCATGTACTAGTAACAAGTCACGCGAGCTTGTACTACATGCTATCACAGAGTCCCTAGCCACGAATATCTTATGTCAAACTTCATGTTATATCATCACCATACATCGTGTCTGTGTCCTATGGTCCATCGTGTCAATGAACAGGACATAATGCACAATGTCTAATGTCGATATACAATGCAATAAAATGACATTGGCACCCAAATATGAACAGACGCTAAATATCGACCAATCCTACATTATGACAATAATGAATGAGAATAATGCAACAATAAAAGGAAAATATAGTAAACTGTAACATTTGCAAGGTACACTTGCCTGTAACCCCTGACTGCGCATATGTCTGACCAACTCCAAAGTCCTCTCTACTCCCATCACGTCCACCTATAAAAATATTCTATTATTAATAACTCAATACCACTCACCTTATATAAACTTACCTTATATAGACCATAATAATATAAGTTTACCAAAACTAGTCATATTAACTATTCTACATAATATAACACATAGGTCATTAAATCTACCCATGAAAATAATAGATTAATAACATAAAATATTAATTTTAATTCTAGAAAAATTCCTACAAAATTTTTATAATATTATTTATCATATTTTATTCGTAGAAAAATAAGTGCCCAAACCCTATATTGATTTTACAACAATATTTCTAGGCTTGGTCTATGATTTGAGTCTCGAAACAAATATTTATTAAATAATAATAATTTAAAAAAATACCAAAAAAAGTTATAAATATATTTTTATCATCAACTCATGCACAACAATTAATTTGGTTATGGCATATGAAGTTTCGAATCAATCAGACACATAAAACTCATAAATTTTGGTGTTTCGATATTACGGTAAAATGTCCAAATTTTTAATAAATAGTAAACTAAACCAAAACACTACAAAAGTATATGCATTTGAAAGATCAGGAAGTCTAGTTTCTTACCAAAAATATACGGAAGGTCGAAGTGGCCCCAAAGTAGATAAAATTGGCTCACAACAGATATGGTCTGTTTTGGACACTTGTTTATAGAATGGATGCCCTAGCCAAACCGTTTGGAACTGTTGGATGTCCAATTGGATAGGAAAATAGACACATATATCTTTATATTAGTTTTGATTTCATAAAAAGATGAGGTGGGGAAGTACACGAAACCCTAAATACAAAAACAATATACCTGCTGGAACGAATTCAGACTTGGATCCCGAACTTAGGTTGACTTCTAAATTCTACAACTCCTCTCAAAGTTGTTGTGGACCTTCAGGGGCCTTCTAGGACGTTAGACGAAGGTCTTGGCTTCATGTTAGAGGTGGTGGAGGAAGGAAAGTCGGTTTTGATGGAGTTTCTGTCGGGTATAAAAATCTTTGCGTACATGAGATAGTCCAAGGGGGCGCTCAGTTTTTATTTATTTAATATATAAAAAAACATAAGGGAAAGAGAAGGGGTTGGGTTTTCCGTGAGAAGAAGGTCTTTAGAAAGATTTGAATTTGGTTTGGTAGGATTTGGAGGAGATTTGATAATTTGAATCAAAGGTGTATCTCAAAGAGATTTGATTGGGTCAAAATTAGGAAAGTTGTTATGGAGTTGGTTTAAAATAGATTTGAATCAATATGGCGGCCAATAATTCATAAAAAAATTAGTACAAAATATTCTAATTGGTTAAGGTACCCTAGAATGGGCTCCATAGGTCCCTAGTTGGACTAGTTTTGGGTTGGTAGAATTTTGTTATCGATTTGAGTCCAATATGTCTATCGTTTCGACTTGTGTGCCACTTAAAATTAAATAGCACATGAGAACCCAATTGAGCGGCACACCATTGACATGTGTGTAGCGTCACGCCCCGACCTCGAAGGACTGTTCATCCTCGCTAAGGCGTGATGCCGCGCGAGCCTAGATTGCGCTCGCGCAAGGCAATTCCTTAACGGCCGATTGCAGACTAAGCGACGGGGCCGTCGCACAGAAGTCCCAAAGCAGATATATTGAAATAATAGTATATCGCCAGCGGAAAGTTGAAACAAACACAAGATATGTACAAAATGATGATCTTTATTTATATTAGAACAAAGATTATAAATGTGGCACGAGGCCAAGATTATAACACTCAATTTCACTCTTTCTCACAATACAAGTCACTCCGCTCTCTCTCATCTCTCAATATAAGGAAACAAAGGTACCCTTTTTGGCTTATAAATTGAAGGTGCTTCAGAAGGTGATGTCCATACATTATGTTTCGTATAGGTGAAGACTTCAATGCGGCCGCACGCTTCAAAATGCCAAGGAACTCTATGTATGAGTGCGTACAAGCGAGCACCACCTCGAATGAGCAGGTACCTGTCACCCGTGTATGAAAACTAGTGGATTGTCAGTACACAACCGTATTGGTGGACTAGGATCTCGTAAACCTATAAAAAACCAATACGTTCATTTAGTTTGTGCAACATATTCCTCTAATTATCTTTCTAATCTTGCCTTAGGATCTATTTTAGGACATAGACCTGGCCTATCTTGTGTGTCTAGACCATCACCGTGCCTCACACCGATAACTTACTTATCATTGTGCCTCTAGACCATTCTCGTGCCAACAACATCAATATATTGACTCGTGCTTGCCTTTTGGCTCATACTCTTAGACGCAACAACATGGTCGTTCTATAACTCTGTTCATGCTTCAATATCGAGGTTGTGCCTTACAACTCTACATGACTTAACCCAACTTTATCTTACGGTCCTTCCTGACCTAAACTCGAAACGACTATCCCAAACTTATGAAACTTGTGTTGACGACTCAAATGCGATGCTATATCTCACATCGAAGCATGTATCTATACGTATAGCCGAATCGTCGAATTTTAGGCTTTATAAAACTTGTGGTACATAACATACACATATTTCTCGACTCATTCGTGCCGTAGTTATACGCCTTGTGACCCAACCGACACCATGCATGTAGATTGTCGCTCAGCACACCACTTATCTATATGAAAGGTCATTGGCATGACAAGCCATCGTGGACATAGCTCAGCATAGACGGCGAGTCCTTCAATGCTGGTAGCGAGCCCCAATGAAAGCCCCTGACTATTCTGGTGTAATACAATAGAGTACTGTTATAACGTCTTTCCCCTAGACCGAACTAACCCCGGTGCCCCAGCGTAAATCAGTCGAAGAAAAAATCCTTGTGCAGAAGTTGTCCATGACCACGCACCTATGGGAACATCTAGACTCACATAAATACATGACCTAGTTTATGGTACGACTCAAACCATACTTAGAAAAACGTTCATCAAAACCATACTTTATAAAACGTACATCGGGACCATATTATACAAAACGTGCATTGTTGGAGACTCCCAAACTAGGGACCCGCCTCGGTGACAAACGGTCGTATAAACTTTCCATTCTTTGAACCCAGAAAACAGCTACTACATAGCCTTCCTAGTAACATGAACAAAACGTATTCCATATGTGTCATAGACCGTGGCATACTTCTCATTAAACTAACCATGGTTCGTGCCTTAACCCAATTGTGTTTCGTACGACACTCCCACCCACATCATATTCTATATAACGAGCCTTGAGACCGTGAAAAAATGTGGCTATATAAAGCTGTAGAACCGTGGGGTCGTGCATGTGCTCAACTTGAACAACCGAGTTCTTTGAGCATCTTAACCCGTGGCATCTTCTTTGGGACTAACTATGAGACCATGGGACATTTTTTGCTATGACAGGCAGTGGGATCGTGGAACGTGCCTGCTATGACATCGAGTCGATAGCCCATGGCATAACTCAACTTAACCCAATTCGTGTTTGGTCAAAAGATCCAGTGCCAACTTTGAAAGCCATCGTGGAGTGATTTCTAAGTAACAATTTAACCATTGCGTGTTCTATATCTCTGACTTAAGACCACATGATTATTTCCTTAGCTATGTAGTTTCATCCCTTTTATTATCAAGTCTACTCAGTGCATGAAAATAATATTTTATTAGTATGAAGGCCAAGCAAAGGCAAGTTCACCGAAGCCGCCCACCTGAACGAGGAGTCGCCTCGACCATGCAGGACTTCGAGCAAGTCGTTGCATGGCTAAGTCCAAATATTTTGCATTTCAATTCCTCCGGTTGAACTAAGCGGGACGGGACATTACATAAAACACCACTCAGAAAAATTTCATCTTCGAAACTTACTGAGTACACACTCATCAACTTATCACTTGATTCAACATTCAATAATTCTCGCACACACTCCTCCTATGCTTTTCTTCAATCCGATCCACGCTCGCGCCTTGGTTATTTTTCACATCAAACAACTATATCTCAAACTTGGGTAACTTATACTAGTCGCACACACGGACAACTTAGTTCTAGGGCAAACCACCCGAACGGTATCCTTAGTACATTTCGAATCCAACATAATCCAACCGATCATTCGCTATCTTTTAGTCGAAACCTAATATTACCCATCCTTAACCAATCTCCAAAACCTGATGTACATCAATGCCTCGATCAGTATTCGAGTTTATTTCGAATCCAACGATCGACTACAATCAATCATCTAAAACTAAAGTCCAACATCTCGTAGAACAACCCATTTCCATCATTCGCCAAAAAATCCTAAGATCATAAGTCCAACTTTCATGTCTCGATTCTAACAACTAGCTACCCTCGCTCTATAATCTACCCAGGCGAGTCTCGCTAAGGTCGATCGCAGAATTCTACCTCTCGAATAGGGACGTGTGCCTAACCGCTAGGCTAACTCACCAAGGCTCATGCACATTCCGTACAACCAATATTGATGCTCACCCCCAATTCTAAGGTCAAACCGTTGTCAACATTACATGGTCTTCCTACCCAAAGCTCGTATCACTCTGATTTCTAAACTTTGAGCATGGATCTCTCATATCCGCACTTGTAACGTTTAGTCCAAGGGGTCCGAGTCGTTCAGCAAAGCCATCCTATGGTAAATTCTGCTCAACCAATTCCTCGACATATCAATATTGTACATCCAAACTAGTAATTCACGTAGTCTATCTCTTTAAACATATTCGATATAATCCACATATCTAAATCAAGTACACCACAACATGATTTGTCACTAAACCATAATTTTTATACCATATTTCCTAAGTCGTTTAACACAATTCACGTATTCGATCACAAGATCGTCTAGCATAACAATATGTCATGCCCCAAATCTCCTACAAGTCCGATTGTCCATACTGGACATGAAATCACCATACCAACGCTCCCGCAGAATAATTATCCTCAGCGGGGCACAATTGTTACTTTGAGTCTAGACTAATTCATTCTCGATACGCATATTAGATCTGTTCAATCCTCAAACTTATTTTATCGTCAAATTCACCTTCGCATCAAACTAGAGGTTAAAATAGTCCAATTGCCACACCCTGATCTCCTACAAGTTCAATCATCCCCACTGGACATGAAATCACTATGTCAATGCTCCCGCAGAATGACCGCCCTAATCCGACGTGACGCATGTACGAGGCTGGAGTTGTGCTTGCACAAGACAAGAACGTCAATGTTGTGGTTATCATCGAAATAATTAAGACACTTTCGTTTAATCAACTAATCCAAACATTCATTATTATTAAAATCTCAAGTATAGCATCCATTTGAACGATAACATTTTACACGATCATTATTCCTCAATCAGAGTACCCCCAAGTTATCGTACATCTTTGATACACCTCAATACCATCGATGATATACATAACTTGACAATCTTTTTTTGTAATGAAATTCGAGTCGTTCAACTGATGCTATCATCCGAACTGGATATACCACAATCTTCTCGACATTCAAGATCAAATTCGATAATTATCCCTAGAACTAGTTACATGATCAATTCGTTCAAACCCAAAATAATGTATGTTCATCTGTCTATCTTAAGCCATCAAGCAATATATTTTCTCAAATCGTATCGTTCTATGCTAACTCAAGTCATCGAACAATGTCTATCCCAAATCCTTAGAGTCATTCTCGTATTTTTGAATCATTTTCATGCATGCTAACTTCCAATCGTGCTAACTTTTCGTATACGATTCATATCGATTCCTCGATTCAATTTATCTGCTCAATCATTTTGTATTTCATACTCAACGCAATCCTGTCGATGCGTATCACCTTCTCATTTGTTCGAATCAGTTTGTACTAGCTATCTAAAGTCATGATTACTTTGAATACTCTTTCTAAGGCTTTGCATAGTCGTGTCGCTTGCTGATAGACTCATTGGTACCCCGCATCCTCAGTCGATCAACATTTCCAAGGTTATACCATACACCACTCAGGGATAAAGTTACTCGATAAATCCTTAAAACAAATTTTATATCACAATCGATTACTTCAAATCTCTGTTCAAACCATTCCTCAAAATCCAAGCACGTTCCGTCTATATCACATCGACGATATCATCTTTTCGATGGTACCTCAATCGATAGTTATCCTACATACTCAAATCAAGTCCAACTCATTTCTATCGGCAAACATTCGGCCCTGCACACAACTTGCTATTATCAACGTGATTCTTGGTGTATATGCTCAGTCCGGCTTAGCCAACTAAGCCAACATGAACCCATCTTGTTCAACCAAATTTCTTTGTACGATTTTATTAAATATATAGACTTATTATATAGAACATCCTGTAAAATATTGAGAGAGAGCGCACCAACGATATCGATTTGCGGAAACGATATTTAGCACGAAGAAAATATCAGAGTTAAATAATTCAATCGAGAGTTTATAGACGTAAAATCGTACTCTGATACCACTATATCACGCCCCGGTTCCGGAGAACCATTCGTTCTCGCTAGGGTGTGATGTCGTACGAGTCTAAGTTGCGCTCGTGCTAAAAAATTCCATAATGCCGATTGTAGGCTAAGCGACGGGGTCGTCACACAAAAGTCCCGAAGAAGATATATTGAAATAACAGTATGTCGCCAACGAAAAGTTGAAATAAACACAAGACATATACAAAATGATGATTTTTATTGATATTGGAAAAGAGATTACAAATGTGGCATGAGGCCAAGGTCACAACACTCAGATTTACTCTTTCTCACAATACAAGTCATTCTGCTCTCTCTCATCTCTCAATACAATAAAACAAAGGTATCCCCTTCGGCTTGCAACTTGGAGGTGCTTTAGCAGGCGATGTCTATACATTATGTCTCGTATATGTAAAGACTTCAATACGGTCGCACGCCTCGAAATGCCAAGAAACTCTATGCCTCAGCGCGTCCAAGCGAGCTCTGCCTCGAGCGAGCAGGTACCTGTCACTTGTGCATGAAAACTAGTGGGTTGTCATTACACAACCATACTGGTAGACGAGCATCTCGCAAACCTATACAAAAACTAATACGTTGATTTAGTTTGTGCAACGTATTCCTTCGATTGTCTTTCTAATCTTGCCTTAGGATCTGTTTTAGGACATAGACTTGGCCTATCTTGTGTGTCTAGACCATTACTGTGCCTCGCACCGATAACTTACTTATCATTGTGCCTCTAGACCATTCTCATGCCAACAACATCAATATACCGACCCGTGCTTGCCTTTTTGGCTCATACTCTTAGATGTAACAACATAGTCGTGCCATAACTCTGTTCGTACTTCAACATCGAGGCCGTGCCGCACAACTCAATATAACTTTAACCAACTTTACCTTACAGTCCTTTCTGACCAAAACTTGAAACGACTATCCCAAACTTGTGGAACTTGTGTTGATGACTCAAACACAATGCCACATCTTACGTCGAAGCATGTGTCTTTACGTATAACCGAATCATCAAATCTTAGGCTTCATAAAACTTGTGGTGCAGAACATGCACACTATAAAGTACAAAAAAATACTAAAAGAGGCGCATAGCTGTCATGTGCCTAAAAATATGAAGTTTCTAAGTCAAATGTTGTTAGTTAAAGACTTAGAATTTCTAAAAGATACATTGTCCAAAGATGGGCCAAACAGACGCATGGCTCATTCAGACACATGACATTTTTTTGTCTCATGTGTGAAGAGACAAGCATCGGGCAGTTTGTAGTGTTTAGACTATGAGGAGGATGTCAGTGATTTCGTCATCCCCATTATTACACTTTGTCTGCTGTAAAAGAGGCAGTTGTATGCGTCTACTTCCAGAAAAGTGTTTTATAGTAAGCAGTTGAAAAGCTATGCGTTCAAGTGTTGACAGACACATAATTACTCAAAGAAAAGCTATTACTTGTTGTAAGCAACCAAATGCTATGCGTCTAACAATATTTGACGCATAGCTGATCCTTATTAAATAAATCGTGTGCTGACATAGCAGTGTTTCATACAACATGTCTCAAAATACGTGGCGAGCTATACGTGATTGTCGAGCATGTCCACTCTCCACTAAACCCTAAGGCTCATGTGCCTACCCAATTTTATGCATCTCTGAGGCAGAAGACAGTGTATTTTCTGCACAAACGCATATGGCTATTCCAGTAAAGAAAAGCTACAAATAGAGGACAGTTCTTTCCTTGTGCAACACACATACAAAGCACAGACAGAAGGAGAGACTACGTATACTGCTTCTTTGCTAAGAACTTTTATAGAGAAAGAGAGAGCTTTAAGTGATAAAGTTTTTCTCGCTACCGAGAGTTCATCAACGACCAAACTTCAACAACTTCTGCATCAGATCGTCAACGGAGTAAAGAAGTCGAAGTAGACTTAATCTCCATTAGGGGTGAGCATTTGGTTTATTCGGTTCCAATCGAACCGAATAAGCAAAAATCGAATTGGACCGAAACCGAATAAGCAAAACTGAAACTGAACCGAATTGGTCAATAACCGAACCGAATTAAATCGGTTCGGTTTTTGGTTTATTCGGTTTTTGGGTTTTTTTGTATTTTTTGTTAATATATATAATAACTAAATATACCTAGATATATTCAGTATATACCTATAACATATATCTATATATATTTAGTATATACCTATAATTAACACACACACACACACACACACACACACACACACACACACACACACACACACACATATATATATATATATATATATATATATATATATATATATATATATAAACTAAATTTTCTTATTCGGTTTTCGATTTTGGACCGAAACCGAATCCCAAAACCGAAACAAAAATCGAATAAGAAAATTTAGTATTTTCAAAATTGAAACCGAACCAAATTTTTTTAAAACCGAACTGAATTCATTATTCGGTTCGGTTCATTTTCGGTCCAAAACCGAATAATGTTCACCCCTAATCTCCATCGCCATAATCCCAGATTCATTGTATTCAGAATTCTTGTTTAAGATTCTTGTTGTACTTCTTCTTTACAATAATACAAAAGATTCTACATTTCCTGGACTCTTTTTGGGTTGAAATAAAAATGGTGACCCTGCTGGGATGGCTTTCTCCACCGACGAGAAACTGGTGGCCTTATATGACTAATCTAGGTTTAGTTGAGAAAATATTGGTTGTGCAATTCGACCAACAAGCATATGAAGCGATGTTGTCAGACAAAGACTCCACTTTGATTACCAAGAGGCAGAAAGCCAAGTGTGTTCGTAAGGCTTGGATTCCGAATTCTCTTCCTGCTCTTCCTAACGCCACTGATGGCAAAGGAAAAGCTCTGGCCACTGTGGGCCAAATAACAGTTCGGAGGTGCATAGCTCAGTACCAGCCACAATACTGTCTAAAGACGTTTCTGCTGTTTAGACGCATGATACACACCATGCACCTAGAAGAGGCTCTACCAATGAGCCATCAACTAAGTCTTGTGCTTCTCACGGAAAGAAGAACACCAAGAAGGCGCATGCTAACCATCCGTCTGTAAAGAAAGTTAACACTTGTGACGGAACCCTTCGCTCCAATATGGGCAAAAAGAATGTACAACTTTTGAATTTTGGCAGAGGAAAACACTACGATGCTAAAAAAATCAAATGTTGGAACTTCTACCTCACACTTGGAGAATCGAGATGAGAGTTCTGCTTCAATACAGAACTCTAAATGCATAACTGGTGATAAGAAGTCTGTCTTCCACATACTTTTGTTCTCGTCATATTCCATGCGTTATGAAGGAGGCTCAATTCATGCGTCCCTCTGTGTTATGCGTGTTGATGATGGAAAGCTATACAAGCTGAAACTATGTGCCCCAGTTATCCATGCGCCTTTCTTCCACATGCTGTGAACTTATGTACGTTGCTTTTTAATGTACCTAAAATGATTCCACATGATAAAAACAACTCAAAACCTAAGTACTGGGTGTTTTCATGTAAATAAAATCGGTCGATGAGTTAAAAAACCAACTCTCCTATGCACAAACTTTGTCCAATCACATAAAAAAGGAAATGAGGTCGTACATCCTTCTATTGACTTGCATGATATGCTTCGGCATAAGCGTAAATCAACATAGATGTCATCAAACACAGTTATGTCTTATCAAAGACATTCATGTGCAAAGATTGTTATCAACTGTTGTTGTTCAGAGACAATTGATCAACCAACTAGGCGGTCTATCTTCACTAGATTGCAACCTAACTCTTCGAATTTGTCGTGTCTCATACAATAACTTTCAGATAATAAAGATGAGTTACAAGAGGCCTCAGTCTATGCAACATCCAGCCAAGGTGATGATCAAGAACCTTCATCCTCTATATTTATGGGAGGTCAAAGAGCTACTTCACATGAAGGTGTTTATCAAGGAACTCGTTTCTGATCTAGACATCCTTCTGATGTACTCTAAGGTCCTAAACAAGATAATACTGGGGTAGCATTCTTCCAGTCTTTGACCATTCTACATCTCAATCTGATAACAGAGTACCTCCCACTTCAGAAAGAGATAATGTAATTTAACAGTCAGGATCAAGCAATACTAGTTCTAGTAATGCTTTTTTGCATACTTCTCCATCTAGTAGTCCATATACAACTTCTATGTATGTGATTGGAAATAAAGAAGGTGGTAATAATGATCGACAACAAATTGATAATCTGGAATCCATGTTACAAAATATCATGGCAATGATGCAGCAAATGTAAACAACCATGAACTTACAAACAGCTCTACATCAATCTCATCCATCAACTCAAACTCCTGCCGATGAAGATACAACTAGGGTGTCATTCAACACTAATCCATCACCAATAGTTGGAAATGTCTCTATGCCAGTGCTACAACAAACACGACCAGCTATCATACAGACTACCTCTGCAAGCCAGTCGATTGATACTCTCGAAGCTATTCGGGGGCATCAATACTCGATTGGATGATATGACTTCAAAGGAGGAACTGCATCAAATGGGAATGTCACGCCCTTATCCTTCCGAATGGGATGATGTAGTTTATCCTCCAAAGTACAAACCTTAATCTTTGATTCCTTATGATGGAACAGGTTCACCAAGGCAACTTACATACTTTTACTCCCAGACCGTTCACATACCAAAGAATGATGCACTATGGTCTAAATTATTCATTGGCACCTTAACGGGAGTAACCTTTAAATGGTTTTGCAATCTACCTGACGATTGTATTAAAACTTCTAAAGACTTAGAGAAATTGTACCTTACTAGATTCTATGAACGGATGAGTAATGTCTCTATGTCAAAGCTTATTGCTACAAAGCAAGAGAATAAAGAGCCAGCTTGTGAATTCATCGAACGATTTAGAAGATTATCGATGAAGTTGCATCCCGGGACTCTTCAGTTAGTATTAATCGATACATGCAGGGTTAACTTCTTACCCACAGTTAGATTCTGCATTGGCCTTGGAGATTATAATGATTAGCCAGCTTTTATCGTGGCTGCTAAAAAGCTAAAGAATCAGTCAAGGTTCTACATTTGATTGGATTGAAATCATCCGAAGATAAAGGGAAGCGTCCCCTAAGCAACAAAACTTCCGAGAAAACTAACAAGGGAAGGAGTCCTTTACGGTAGATATTTCCATAGCTACTTCCTAGCCTAAAAACAAAAAGCTCCAGCTACTCCAAGGCCTAAGCCACATTATACCTTCAATGAATCCCTCACATTGGACATCTTCCAGGTACTTATGAAGGTAAATAAGCTGTAACTACCTCCCCTTCGAAGGCCAGAGGAAGTAGGGCGAACCAATGATCCAAAGTATTGTTTTTATCATCAGTATGTGCATCACCCTATGTAAGCCCCCAAAATTTTAGGGTTCTTTTAAATTTTTTTAAATGAATTATTTTCAATAAATATTTATTATAATTAGTTTTGATCATTAAATGTACCATTTCGTGACTTTGATTCTTGGAGCGCTAGGGATATCAATATCTTAAAACTTCCTTCATGAGCTTTGTAGTAGACAAAATTATCTTCATTTTGATATATTATGTCCCACTTAAACTTGCTCTCTTGTATTCTATTTATATCGCACAACTTTATGGTCAATTTTGGCCATTTGGCCATCTACATTAAAACTTGACCTAACTTTCAATTTAATTTTGGGCTTAATATTGATTTAACCTAATCGACCTAATATATGGTTTTGACCTATTTTGAGCCTACGATGCATATGCCATGGGCATGCCACTCAATCGAGTTCCCATATGCTATTTATTTACGAATGACACATGAGACTCATTAAGTGATTTTCAGATTCGATTTGACTAGAAAAATAGAATTGGACCTAACCTAGCCAATCCCGCTCAGTAGAGCCATGATGACCTAGTAGGATTATTTTGAAATTATTTTTACGGGAGTTTGTATAGCAACATAGGTCTAAATATAATTTCGTATATATGATTATATTAGCCCAAATACTATATATATATTTATATATATATATATATATATATATATATATATATATATATATATATATATATATATATATATATATATATATATATATATCACAAGGCACAAAATGCCGAAGCCTTTACAAGTAAGCGCAAAAAGAAGACAGAAAAAAGCATACAAAAGAAGGCTTTCGACTCTCCCCTGTCAAACGTCAGGAGAGGACGGACTGCCAGAAGTTCTCGAGACCGTG
Organism: Iris pallida; assembly: GCA_029216955.1. NCBI lineage: Eukaryota > Viridiplantae > Streptophyta > Magnoliopsida > Asparagales > Iridaceae > Iris > Iris pallida. Next base: position 27,436,767 of record JANAVB010028000.1, on the reverse strand, counting down.
ATTACAGTGCCTGCTGACTTTACGAGTTTGATGGTGCACCTCCCGGATAAGCTGGTTGGGTGAATATTAATGTCCTTCGTATCTGAATTTGTTGTGATTTTTTCCACTTGACCCACGTAATTGCAACTACAACGATCTGGTGGCCGTGTGAGGCGTTACTCCAGGTGACAAGAAGATCGTTGAAGCTCCCACCGTCCTGGTCCTGTCTGCAATGAAGAGATAGCACATTCCAAACCCTCGAGGGTAAGTCTCTATAGTATAAAATGTGGTCAACTGTTTCGGACTCCTCTCTTTGCAGCAATGACACACTAAGGCTAAACTGAATCCTATGGTATTGAGGGCGTCGGTGGGGAGCTTCTTGTGAAACGCTCTCTACATCAGAAAGGATAATTTGTTGGGTATGCAAGTTTGCTAGAAAGACCCGATGATGGGGGAAGGCACCCCAATGCCCCTGGCTATACTTCTTGCTGATGCAACCGTGAAGATTCTGTTAGCCGAAATAGACTATTGCAGAATGTCTGGTTCTAACCTGATCTGAAGCCCGATGACGAGGAGCAAAGCAACGGCCTCTTCTCCACTCCATTCCCAAACCCTCTCCCAATTCTAATCGCCCGAGGGATCCCATATGTCGCTAATGATACAGTGAGAAGGCTCCTCCGAAAGCTTGAGAACATTACCGGACCAACGTTCGAAAAATAAGGATGATTCGCTCGACCCCAGCTTAAGACGAATCAGCAGTTCAGCAAGGATCCGACCCTTAAGGATGCGCCGCCAAGATGCGGAGGATCTACAGTTGAAATCTGCATATGACGGGTGATTGTGCTTGAAATATCTGGCTTTCATGAACCGCGTCCAGAGGTTACGGCTCATCCGAAGCTTCCACCATAGCTTTATTGAGAAAGCATCTATGACATACGACAACCTGGAAAATCTAAGACCTTCCTCGCTCGTAGGTTTGGACATGGTGTCCCAACTCGCCCAATGGTGCTTGTCTTTACCGTTACAGTGACCCCAAATGAAGTCTACGAATAAGTTCTCAATAGATGTAAGCACCTTCTTAGGGGGTGCAGGTGGCAAGGGTGTATAAGGGGATAGAGGCAAGCACGTGCTGAATCAGAATCATCTTCCCGTCTGGTGATAAAGTGGCCTTGTACTACCCCTCAAGTTTTTTTTCTAATCTTACCCACCAGCCCTTTAAATATGCCCGTGCTGGATCTGCCGTACACCAGCAGGCATCCCAGGTAATTGAAAGGTGGGTACACCACAGAGAAGGAAGTGATGTTGGAAAGGGTGGATGAGTGTTCTCTGTTGGTCTTATGGTAGACGTAAATGACACTCTTGTTGGGATTGACGCGCTGGCCAGAGCACTGAAAGTATATCTGTAGCTTGGTGTATACCACCTCTACCGACCCGACATCCCCCGAGGAGAAGATGAGGATATCATCCGCGTATACCTGGTATATGATGATCGGGCAGCCGCTAGTGGTATAAAAGTGCTGGAAATTTTGGGCGCTCCCCATTTTATTCAGATTCCTGCTCAGCGCTTTCGTGTCGATGATGACAATGGTAGAGGATAATGGGTCACCTTGTCTGACACTGCAGCTAGATTTGAAGAAGCCATCGGCTTGACCGTTAATGATCATGAAGAACCACGAATTGCTGATCGATCTCCATACGATGTTGGTCCAGGTTTTCGAAAACCTGAATGCCCTAAAAACCTAAATCATGAACTGCCAGTCCAGCCTATCGTTCGCCTTCTCTATATCCAGCTTGATGGCAATATTCCCACCTTTGACTGGAAATTTTTTGTATGTGATCATTTCCTATGCCATAAGAATATTGTCTAAGATGTTCCAACCGAGAACAAAACCACTCTGTTCTTAAAAAATAATTTTGGGGAGGATTTCGGTCATGCGGTTGGCAATAATCTTGAAGATGATTTTGTTGGTGAAGTTGCACAAGCTTATAAGACGGAAGTCTTTGAAGGTCTCCAGGTTGTCCTGTTTGGGGATAAGAATCAGGTTAGCACAGGAAATCGATCTGAGGTACCTGGCTCCTTGGAAAAGGGTGATGACCGCCTTGTGTATATCCGACTTGATGATGACCCAGCATGATCGGAAGAACACACCGGTGAACCCGTCTGGGCCCTGGGCACTGTGTTCGTCAATAGCCTACACAACATTTCTGACTTCCTATTCTAAAGGGATAAGCTCCATCTGTATGTTGTCTCTGTCATCAATCAGTCGGGGGATCGTCGCAAGGAAATCCTCGTATTTGGTGATGCCTACTTTGGTGAACAATTGAGAATAGAAATTTGTGGCAGCCCATTGGATACCCCTTTGTTCTTTGATAATGTCTCCATTCTCATTAGCAATCTGGTGGAGGTTGAACTTCTGTCTGCATCCCTTAACACAGGAATGAAAATAGCTAGTGTTTCTGTCTCCATCACTATCCTATTTTAGTCTAGCTTTTTGCTTCTAGAATTCTGTCTCGATTTTAACACAGAATTTCAGCAGCGTTCTGGTAAGGTTAAGGGAGGTATGAGCTGTCGGAGATCTGTCGCTGGCGAAGAGAGCTTCCGCACGGGTAGCGTCATCTTCAGTAGTGGAAACTGCCTAAAAATGTCCCCAAATGCTTCCTTACTCCAACCAGTGAGGGCTTTCTTAGTTTTTTTTAGTTTGTTTGCGACTCAGGCAAGGGGCTGAAGGGTTTCCTCGCCATTCCAGGCAGTGGCAACTATGTTCTTGAACTGGAGGTGGTGGATCCAAAAGTTGAGAAAGCAGAAGCTTTTCTTGATCTGATTCGATTTGTTGCTAATCTCCAGGAGGATAGGGGAGTGGTCTGACTCAGTGGAGTTAAGGTACGAGAGGTTGGAGATGATCTTCAAATCCAGCCACTTTGGGTTGATGAGGGCGTGGTCAAGCCGAGAGTATTGTCTACGGCCACTATCTTGCATATTACACCACGTAAAGGCATTGCTGGTGTATTGAAGGGTAGACAGTTGAGCGCAAAATATGAAACTGGTGAAGTCAATAATGGCTGCCGGGGTAGGGGGTCGACCACCTGACTTCTCCTCTTTGTAGGTAATAGCATTAAAATTGCCAATACAGAGCCAAAGAAGATTGTTGTGGTTTTGATGGATGAGCATTAGGACCTCCCACATCTGTCTCCGTTCAGGCATATCGTAACTGCCATGAACTGTGAACAAAAGGGAATGAGAATAAAGCATAGGGTGTTCCACCCAACACGAGAGGGCCTGTCTCGAGTCGTGGATGATGCCACACTTAACGTCGGCCCCAAAAAAGATCCATATGTCATGGCATCCGACGATTACCGAGGAGAAGCCAAGATGCAGCTGGATGGACCTGAGTTTGTTTGGGAGGATTTTAGGTTCGATGATGATGAGGATATCGATTTTGTGAGTTTTCTTGAGACAGAACAGTTTTCTCAAGGTGGGTTTGTTCGTGAGGCCCCTAACATTCCATGAGAGGATGTTAAGCATTTAAGTTACTAGGAAGGGGAATTTTTACGAGTTTACGGCTGACCGAGTGGTTATAGCCGTTCCCTCTGAAGAGCATGTATTTTTTGATTTCTTGGAGGTGGCAGATACCTTGTCGCCTGCCTTGTGGTTTATGCCCTAGGGTTGATTAGCCGTATTCTCAGTTGGGTGCAAATAAACCTTTCCAACTATTTCAGCCAAGGATCCAAAGTAGTTGTTCGGACTGATTAAGCCAGCATCGATGGCTTGTTGCATCCTAGCCACCGAGGCATGACCAATGTTGGCCTACGCTTCAGCATGAATTACGATCTCTGACTGGGAGCCAGGTGGTGCTTCCAAAGTGGAAAGGTTAGAAACCACTTCCTCCTCCAGTTCTAAGTGGGTCTCTAATGTGATAGGATCAACATCCCTCTCTTGGGCAGCGCTACTCTCCTGCTCCCCTTATGGGACATAAATGACTATCTCCTGAGAGCCGTTTGGGAGGGGGGTGCTAAGATGTTGAATTTGTTAGTGAGGTTGAGGATTGGTGATGAGAATGGCACGATAGCTTTGTCGGTGGAGGTTTGTTTTTTGGGTTGGGATTAAGTGTTTCCTGACCTCACTTTAAACCGAATGTGAGAATTGGGTAAGGGAAGGAGGGGGATTGATGGGACTGTTGAGGGATCCTGTTTGATTATAAAGGGCAATTCTTTCGGCAGACTTTCTTCTTAAGTTTTAGGTGTGCACAGAAGCAGTGTTCGATAGCGTGGCCCCGCATATGACAATGTTTGCAGTAGATGATGTTGTTGTCGTAAATGATCTGTTGAGTGTGAGTCGTGTGTCCAAGCGATATTTGGATATATTTGGGGAGATCCTTCGATAAGTCAAGTTTCATGCAGATTTTGGCGTAATTGCCTTTAATTAGGTTTCGCGTCTCTTCAGCCATGGCCACGAACGTCCCGAAGGAGTTGGCGATCCTTCTCAAAGCCGCTGGGGCGAAGCATATAAGAGGGAGGTTCGGTAAATATATATATATATATATATATATATATATATATATATATATATATATATATATATATATACGGGTTCTTCAAATCGAGTCGCGGGGTTAGGCAAGGAGATCCGCTTTCCTCCACCATCTTCATCATTACGGTGGATGCCTTGAGCAAGAACCTTAACAAAATGGCTTGCTCCACTAACTTCCATCACTATCATACGGTCAACGGCTGTCCGATAATCACCCACCTGGCTTTCGCTGACGATATCCTCATATTCTCCGCCGGGGACGTTGGGTCGGTAGAAGTCATCCACAACACTCTCCAGAGATACGTCAGGTGCTCGGGCCAGAGGGTCAACCTAGATAAAAGTGTCATCTACGCCCACCATAATATTAAGAGAGAGCACACGACCGTTCTCTTCGTGTCACGACCTGCACCCTAGAGTAAGGGCACGAGAAGTGGGTACGTCTAGCCTACGCTGCAGTGTCGACGGTAGAACGCTGTCCTAGGTCACAACATCTAACAATATAATGCTAAGTAGTTTATACTCCCCGAATGGGGGTGACATAGCAGAAAGTAAACTCAATCACAACTAAGAAAGAAGAAGTACGATATGATATAGAACTCAAATGAAATACAGATGATCAGAAGAGTCTAAGTGTCTAAGATACACAAACCCAGAATACATCTCAAAGCTCAAATATAGTAATCCATAAAGTAAATACAACTCAAGACAACTGAAAAACTATCTATACAACCTCTACTGTGTCTCCTCTAGGCTAGCAGGCAACCTCCAAGCTATCTGTAAAATTTATCAACAGGTCCAGTCAGGACAGGAGCGAGCACAATACATCTCACGCAGTTCATATCAAGTTAGAAAAAATAAAAAATACAATAGAGTAAGATACATGAAACGCTGAAAGAGAATATATGAAGTAAAGGAGATAACTGTAAGGAAATATCTACTATAAATAGAGAACTAGCAGTGATTAGTGAGTCAGAGTAAAATATAAACATGTGAATGGTATAAGAGATTCATGACTACAGCTAAGAGTGATTCATGACTACAGCTACTTGGATAATATTCACATGCCTATTTCTACTTCCCCATCCCCAATCAATACACAAGGATCTATTTAAGTTATGTTAAGATTCGTAAAACTTCACATGGCTCATAAAATGAGTGATATATGAAGGTGATTCATGATGGCTTTGTGAACATGAGAGTACATGTGTCACAAGCGATTCGTGAATCAATAGAAGCATAGAGATACGTGATGATTCGTGAAATGCACAAAACATGTAGTATTCGATGCTCCCGAGGGGGATAACATCTCATAAAAAGATCCATATAGTACTAATCCGTGCTACCAACGTGTCAGCATCAAGTAAAGTAATCTAGAGCAAGAATATAAATCCTGGCAAGTATGAAACAGTCAGAGAATGTACTCGCCTGATAACTGAATGTTCGAAGAGGATGTTCTGCCTGAGGAGAGGTATCGGTCTCCTAATCAGAGCAACACAAGTTACAACATGTCTAAAAGAAGGAAATAGACTGCTACAATGCATCTACATGCTGTCTAGGTCAAACTAGGCTAAAGTCAACACTTGGTCAACTCTAGTAAACTATCTAGTCAAAGCTAGGTCAACTGGGTCAACCTAGACTCAATAAAGTCTCACTAGGCCTAACCAGTCTACCCTAGCTAGTACAAACCATACAAATCCAAGGCTATACAAGCCAACACAAGTCACATAACAAGATACATCATATTCATGCATATTCAACATTATATATATATATATATATATATATATATATATATATATATATATATATATATATATATATATAAGAGAAAAGAACTAACATGTAAAGCTATATGTGTGTGTGTGAACATGGAGGTGTACATGAAAAGAGAAATCAACACTAGTTATGAGTTTACACTACACATGGCACGAAGCTAACCCATAAATTGGTGTAACTAACCACATAAAATGAACCATGTTATCTGAAATCTGCCATTAAGCCAACATCCCATATGTATACAGCTCATGCATTGTCTAATACTGAAATTAACTAACATTTTGAATTAAGGGGTTGAAGGTTAATATTACATTCATAGACATTCCACTATATTGAAAACTAAAATTGGCTTGGCAATAGGAAAATGAAGGTATATATGCTTACATGGACAGTTCAGTGTTCGAACAACCTAAAATGAACTAACATTCAATCTAAATATCAGCTATGCATTGGTTCTATGTCTACATATGAAATCTGATATTGCATTCAATATTTATACATTATGCATTCATATCTATCATTACATATATACCTTACATTTATACCTAGCATTCATTATATACTTTCATGCATACATTGTATATCATTCTTTTATTCATGCATTTATGCATTGCTTACATACATTACATTAATTGTATTCCTACATGCTTGCATTCAACCATATATATACATTAATGTAAAGAGGATATATCTTATATATATTATTTCATTCATCTAATATATGATGTATTACATACTCTATATTCATTTAATACCCATACTACATAGGCTGATAAGTTACACAAAATGCATATATCGTATAGTCACTCCTCTACTTAAAACCAATACTGTACCAATTGGGCTACTACTAAATTCTATGATTAAAGTATTTGTAGCCCTTCGTGTTAGCTTTCCGAAACTTTAAACGGATCGCATTTTCGTGTCCGGAAACTCCCGGAATCGCAAAAACACCGAAACACGTTCGTCTTTCGTACAGCTGACACTCAAATAATTTTACTGAAAGTTTAAGAACAAATTTGGCTTATTAAAATATAAATATTTGGAACGCTAGCTTTGATATGGTTCTTTTAAAAAAATGGGAGATAAATCGGAGTTCTAAGCTAAAAGTTATGATATTTCTAAGTTGCTCTGGCACCTAAAAACGTGGATAAAAATTATGACGAATTTGGGTTGACCAAGATACTTGGATATAAACATAGGTATCCAAATGAAACTTATTCTAACCATCCTAACTAAGATCAATCCACTCTCTAACCATTCTAAAACTGAATTTAAATATCTATTTAAACTATTATCATACATACATACACATGGGGTGTCCTAATTTGGGATCTATCAAGTAGGACACAAGACACACCTATAACATCCTCAAATGGACTCCAAATGGTCTCAAAATTGAATCTAAAGGAGACACATGCATGGGGGTGGATCCTTTGGATTCAAAACTAATTAATATACAAAGGAAATCAAGTTAGAGGATAGGTTTTACCTATTGGGAGTGGAATACCAATGAAAATCTTTAGGACACGGCTCCGATACGAAGATCTATCCAAAAGGACACCTCCCTTTGCACCTTGTCCAAATTCTTGGATAGAATCCTTCCTTGATGGTGTGGGATGGATTATGAGAAGTTTGGATGGAGGAATGTGAGGGAAAGGAAATCAAATCAAAGAGGGAAGCTCTCTAATTTAGGGAAGAACACTTGGGGTTCTATGTAGAGGTAAAAAGAGGCAAGGGTTTTCTTAAGAATTCTTTATATGAAGGGGAGGGGCACTTGATGGCTGGTCATTATATGAATTAGGGTTAATTTTACATGTAGATGAGTGGCTAAGAATTGTCCACCCAATTCTAAGCCTTCCTATTGGTTCAACTAGTCATAAGGCTTTCTTTTTTCACAAATATCCTAAGGGGTAAATATCCTACTATGAAATATCTAGATATTGTTAATCTAACTTAACCATTAAGTCTCTAACCTTCTAACTAAACCTCCATGAGCATCATTAACATCTAGGATTAGTCAAAACTAGGTTAGTCTCTAACAATTCAATTAGCACAATACTAATTAATCAAAATTCATTTTCATTAATAAGTCAAAAATGACCAAAATACCCTTAGGCTAAAAAGTCACAATTAGTCATCCTAATCACATGGTTAGGCTCCCTTGGTCATGGTTAGTCTCTAAGCTTAGCAAAAATAGGGTTTAACTAGTTAACCATCAAAATCACAATTCAACATTTTAAATAGTTTTAAATAATTAAAAAAATTACCAAAAATTATAACATGGTTTAAATATCATTATTAAATGATTATAATTACAAAATTTCAAAATTACCCTCATTTTAGAAAAGTGGATGTTACAAATCTACCCTCCTTAGAAGAATTTCGTCCTCGAAATTAAGATGGTCGTACTTCTTCTAGAGTCTCGTCCCCAACAATCAAGGTCTCAGAACTTACCTAAATCATACAATTTAAAAGAATGACATACATGGTCATGGCATACGGTGGTAGTGAAAGTCTCATCTAGGTATACTAGTCTTGCTAAACCAAAACGGTCATAGGGTATCAAAACATACAAGCAATCAGGGGTGTTAAACTAGAAAAGATACATAAATAACAAATCACCAAAACTGTAAGGCAGTCTACCGTCCTATATGAAAACTGGTACTTATCAAAAAATAAAATAAAGATAACTACCAATTATCTATAAAGGGGTACAGAAAAAATTAAAATCAAAAGTTAAAGAATGAAAGTCAATTGCATTGAAATCCAATCACAATATATAGGATTCTCTTAATCCGGTTAAGACTAAATTGTAAGTTCTAAAGGTTATGTGGTTCGTGTGTGTATGGGTGTATGTGGACATGTTCATATGGTTAGATAGTAGGCATGTGTGTATGTGAAATATACATGAAAGTGTATAGGAGAATTTGGGTTTCAAAATAATAGCTATCAAGTTACACTACCCATGGCATATTGGTTAAACAATCTACAATACACAACCTATTTACTCATAAATATATATATATATATATATATATATATATATATATATATATATATATATATAAAGAGGTCGAGATTTAGTTATGTATCTATATACATTATAACATGTATGCAGAAACTCTATATATATCTATATAGATATATGAACATAACATAGAGAGGAAGGGTTAGGTTTACATGACAGTGTATACTATGTTAGAGTGTGTGTGTCCTTGTACAGGGTTATAGCTTTAGTATTGAAAGATTAAACCCAGTTTTAGTTCAGCATTTACATACAAAATCTGAAAATAAGCTAACATTTAAACAAGTGTAATATTAACATAATGCAGTTTCAGATTTTAGGGGTTTGAAACATCACAACCAAACTCAATGATCCCAACACAACCTAACATGATAGAAATAAAACCCTAACATACTATCCATACGTTTAGCTATGCATACAGTTCAATATTACATATTAAATCTGAAATTGAACTAAACATTTAAAATCAATGTAAAAATGTTAACATGTATTCAGTTTCAGGATTTTAGAAAAATTCGAACATCAAATCAACCCAATGTTCATCACAACCACAACCTAACATGTAAGAGTATGAAACCTAACATTATATCCATTCATACAACAATATATACAGCTCAAAATATTACATCTAAAAACTACAAATTGAACTAATCACTTAGAATCCAGTATTAAGGGTTAATATACACACAGTCTCAGATTTGACAAGGTCAAACATAAAACTCAACCAATTTCTTTAAGAATTGAAATCCTGTATATAACATACATGTGCAGTGATGTAAACAAAACTAATAACATAAAATTTATATTTAAATTATGAATTTAAACTGGAAAAAGCAGAGAACCAGTCTCTGATACTGTACTGTATCAGAAATATTAGGATTTTGAGAATTTAAACATCAAAAACATATTAATATGCATTTAGATAGGTTGGTAATCAAAGTGTAGCATGCATACGAGTCAGGCAAAGTGTCTGTGTCCACTATATATATATATATATATATATATATATATATATATATATTCTTATGTTCCAATAGAAAAATCAAATTCTACGTTAAGACCAACATTTAGATTCCTACCAAGATTGCAAAGTAGGTGATTGACGTAATCAAGACAGTTTTATTATTATTACTATTATTTAATACAAGAATAATAGCCAAAAAAATAACGACAAAATCTATTTTGCTCATCTGTTTAAAGAAGGAACCATTTTGAAACCAGAGCTATAATATCAAATCCAAGATAAGGTCTAACAAAATCATCGATTCATTGTATTATGAAGAAACTCATAGCAAGAAGTTACACAAGGTTTATAAAAACAGCTATAGCTACTCCTAAGTTAAATAATGAGAAACAAAACAAAACAAAACAAATAATAATTCTTTTTTTTTAGAATGACTGAACAAAAGTAGAGAAAACATGTTCAAGAACATTTAAGGTACAATCTGATAATCATATGCGTCTATCCAAAATCATGGTACTCTAAATCCTCGTCATACTAGTAAGCAAGGCTACGATAATCAAAAAGTCCTTGACTTAGGCACATACCTCTAGAATCATGGTATTTAAAATTTTTGCAATGCCGCTAGCTTGGCTGCGAAAACCTTAAATTTCCACACCCGAGAAATATATCCAAAATCAGACTATATGTCCTCACCATGCTGGCTAATGTGACTATAGAAGACTAGATTACATAACTTAGATGACCTAGCCCATATAATTTCATCTTGACAAAAATTAAATTAAATCAATAATGGATACCCAAAAATCAAATTTATCAACGAACATCAAGATTCAAAAATGAACAAAAATCCATCAAGTCATATAAATACAAACTCGAATTCAACAATAATTCATCAAAATCAAATTCAACAATAGAAAGTAAAGATAAATCAAATCAAGGGAAGAAGAGTTTTTAAATCGAAGTTAAAATAAGATTCTCAAGGGTCGTCCCAGGAATCTCTCAAGGGATCCTAACTGTGATTGAGTACCTTCAAAAAATATATTCTAGTCCTACTGCAGGTTGTAGTGATACTCTAGTTCAAAAACTACTACACAAACTGGACCTGCATGGGCCACCACTAAAAACGTGTCACGACCTGCACCCTAGAGTAAGGGCACGAGAAGTGGGTACGTCCAGCCTACGCCGCAGTATCGACGGTAGAACACTGTCCTAGGTCACAACATCTAACAATATAATGCTAAGTAGTTTATACTCCCCGAATGGGGGTGACTAGCAGAAAGTAAACTCAATCACAACTAAGGAAAAAGAAGTACGATATGATATAGGACTCAAATGAAATACAGATGATCAGAAGAGTCTAAGTGTCTAAGATACACAAACCCAGAATACATCTCAAAGCTCAAATACAGTAATCCATAAAGTGAATACAACTCAAGACAACTGAAAAACTATCTATACAACCTCTACTTTGTCTCCTCTAGGCTAGCAGGCAACCTCCAGCTATCTGTAAAATTTATCAACAGGTCCAGTCAGGACAGGAGCGAGCACAATACATCTCACACAGTTCATATCAAGTTAAGAAAATAAAGCATACAATAGAGTAAGATATATGAAATGCTGAAAGAGAATATATGAAGTAAAGGAGATAACTGTAAGAAAATATCTACTATAAATAGAGAACTAGTAGTGACTAGTGAGTCAGAGTAAATATAAACATGTGAATGGCATAGGAGATTCATGACTACAGCTAAGAGTGATTCATGACTACAGCTACTTGGATAATATTCACGTGCCTATTTTTACTCCCACATTCCCAATCAATACACAAGGATCTGTTCAAGTTATGTTAAGATTCGTGAAACTTCACATGGCTCATAAAATGAGTGATACGTGAAGATGATTCATGATGGCTCTGTGAACATGAGAGTACATGGGTCACAAGCGATTCGTGAATCAATGAAAGCATAGAGATACGTGATGATTCGTGAAATGCACAAAACATGCAGTATCCGATGCTCTCGAGGGGGATAACATCTCATGAAAAGATCTATATAGTACCAATCCATGCTACCAACGTGTCAGCATCAAGTAAAGTAATCTAGTGCAAGAATATAAATCCTGACAAGTATGAAACGGTCAGAGAATGTACTCGCCTGATAACTGAATGTCCGAAGAGGGTGTTCTGCCTGAGGAGAGGTGTCGGTCTCCTAATCAGAGAAACACAAGTTACAACATGTCTAAAAGAAGGAAATAGACTGCTACAATGCATCTACATGCTGTCTAGGTCAAACTAGGCTAAAGTCAACACTTGGTCAACCCTAGTAAACTATCTAGTCAAAGCTAGGTCAACTGGGTCAACCTAGACTCAATGAAGTCTCACTAGGCCTAACCAGTCTACCCTAGCTAGTACACACCATACAAATCCAAGGCTATACAAGCCAACACAAGTCACATAACAAGATACATCACATTCATGCATATTCAACATTATATATATATATATATATATATATATATATATATATATATATATATATATATATATATATATATATATATATAAGAGAAAAGAACTAACATGTAAAGCTATGTGTGTGTGTGAACATGGAGGTGTACATGAAAAGAGAAATCAACACTAGTTATGAGTTTACACTACACATGGCACAAAGCTAACCCATCTACATTACACATGTATTATACTTAACATGTATGGCTACAAGTATACATCTATATACATTAGAGTAGAGACTATTTAAGTTATAACTAACATGTATCTATACTCTACATAAATCTATATACATTATAGCAATCATTTAGAGAAGGGTTACATGGCATGGTGGTTGACATAGAGTGGGGTGTCCTTGTGCAGATGGTGAAGTACATTCTCAGTTTAGTTTCACATTGCATATAAACTAAAGTGAGCTATCCCATAAACTGGTGTAACTAACTACATAAAATAAACCATGTTATCTGAAATCTGCCATTAAGTCATCATCCCATATGCATACAGCTCATGCATTGTCTAATACTGAAATTAACTAACATTTTGAATTAAGGGGTTGAAGGTTAATATTACATTCATAGACATTCTACTATATTGAAAACTGAAATTGGCTTGGCAATAGGAAAAGGAAGGTATATATGCTTACATGGACAGTTCAGTGTTCGAACAACCTAAAATAAACTAACATTCAATCTAAATATCAGCTATGCATTGGTTCTATGTCTACATATGAAATCTGATATTGTATTCAATATTTATACATTATGCATCATATCTATCATTTCATATATACCTTGCATTTATATCTAGTATTCATTATATACTTTCATGCATACATTGTATATCATTCTTTCATTCATGCATTTAGCATTGCTTACATACATTACATTAATGCATTCCTACATGCTTGCATTCAACCATATATATACTTAATGTAAGAGGATATATATCATATATATATTGTTTCATTCATCTAACATATCATGTATTACATACTCTATATTCATTTAATACCCATACTACATAGGCTGATAAGTTTACACAAATGTATATATCGTATAGTCACTCTTCTACTTAAAACCATACATACCAATTAGGCCTCTACTAATTCTAGGATTATGTTGTAGCCCTTCGTGTAGCTTTCGCGAAACTTTAAACGGATCGCATTTTTGTGTCCGGAAACTCCCGAAATCGCAAAAACACCGAAACGCGTTCGTCTTT